>AP027113.1:33479634-34679634 GCA_028142955.1 Pinctada fucata | reverse complement strand
GAAGATGTAAAATCTACATATTGTTATATAAATTTCTGTATAACCAATAATTAGATAAAACAGATGTGTTGACCACCATACTCACCATAATTGTGTGCTTTGGGAATTTTTTCCTGACATCTCGGACAAACTGGACAAAATGTTCTGAGTATCCATTGGCAACATCTACACATATATACTTAATGGCAGGAATGGCTTCTATGATATCAGTGAGTTTCTTCAGATCCCCTTCCCCTGTACCGGTACTGGCGGCTATGTTCTACAACAAAAAGAAGACAAGGTTTGAGACATAAATCATGCCCAATATAAAGTATTTCAATACTGTATACAATGGAAAATTCCACATAGTGTTCAGTTTTTCTTTTTTCTTACAATATATCCTCTGTCGGAGTTTTATTAAACACATTGTGTGTCTTAATTTTTGCAAAGAGAAATTTTTACAATTACTGAATTAGAATAGATATGAATATGAATGATAGAGATAGTGCATTTTTTATCACTCTCTTAGATCTCTTGACATATACATCATTCTAGAAGAATTTAGAAGTATTCAATTTACTATTGCATCAATAAAATACTGATGTATGCATTTTCATAACCTTTATATTTGAAATTGCCCTTCAAGAAAATTCTTTGGAGTACAAATTTTGTGTTTAAGTCACTTGCGAAAATAAGTTCCTCTTCTGTTTATGTGGTATAAATTCCTCAAAAACAAAGGATTGAACATTTTCCCTCCCTGGCAAGGCTAGATCTCCCCTCCCCCCCCCCCCCCTAAAAAAAGGAAAAATCTAGACCTTCACATGAAACATATCCATTCTATTGTGAAGCAAATTAAGTATTTTAAAAGTACAATTTCCTCTGATATTACCTCCATTATCTCAGCATTTTCTCTGGCAAATTCCTTCCATGCTTCTATAGAGTAATGTTTGTGTATACATGTGAACATTCGGTACTGTAAAAGGGAAAATTATCATGTCTGTCATACAATAACGTACATGTACCTCTTCAAAATGAAGAAAAATCTATGCAGTATCCTATTTACATTCATCCAAAGAAATTTGGTACACAGCATTTGTACATATATTACTTTTTCAAACTTTTTAAACATTTCTAAACAAGAAATCTTCCAACTTTTTATTTATTGCCCTATGCCATATCTAGCATATAACTTTTTTATAACAATTAAGGTATTCAGTCCGTGATACATTTTCAATGAGAAATATCAAACATACAGATTTTCAATCTCATCATATAGAATATTTTATACACTAATTTTGCTCATATTATAAATGATACCACTTGTCAACCAATGACCCATGATATTACCTCCGAATATTCCTGATGATAAAATCATCGATATTTGTTGGAAATGGAGAAATATTGTATAAATTTTAACCGGCAGTTCTCTATAAGGGTGCAGGAACCTTGAGTGAATTTTACCTTAGCCATTGCCTTTGCAATTTCAAATGTGCCGACAGTGTCCATGTTTGCGGCCATGATGGGAATGCCATTGTAGCTATGGCCAGAGTTACGGAATGTGAAGGCCCGCGTCAAGTCAACCTGTAAATACATCGAATGCCAGAAATATAATAAATACAAAATATTAAGTAACGAGTATGCATAATCAATATTCTATAATTTGGGAACTTTCAAAAGAAAAGAAATTAAAGAAAAAGAGACAGTACATTTTAAAATAAGTAAGTTACCATGGTTACAGTACATCATCATACATGTGTGTTTATAAATGTTCACAATATCTACAAAATCATTCATACAAATTACAATTTGCTATTAAATTAAATTGCTATACTGTACAGTGCTATCCATAAATTAGTATACACCATTTCTGTTCATGTTGCTGTTAGAAAATGAACTGTTTCGAATCCATTACTGTATAATTCTGAATATGAACCATATAGAAATCATTTGTAACAATCTCCATCCTAATATTTACATTTTTTTTATTTTCATTATTTTTTTATAAAAAAATACAATTTTTGAAAAAAACTGAGCTGATGAAAAAATATTTCATATTTATTTTGGTAATCACATTTCATAATTTTGAATTGTGTGAAGCCAATTATTATAAATCTCTCAAGTTCAGAATGAAAAACTTATGATGAAATTAAATTATGTCTGTTTGTATAGTTATTTATGGATGGCAGTGTATAATAATCCATATTTTCATTGAAAATGGTGAGATATCATGCTTTAATGGGACACAGACGTAAGTCTTCAAGGAAGTATTTACTCCAATGCATAAACTATGCTTCAACTTCTCCTTCGTCACTCTCAGGCAAGGGTTTTATGAAAAATGTGGGCATCATTCTCAATGGTACGGTAAATATGTAATAGAAAATGTAAAGTTCAAATTTCGAACTAAATAAAAATATTAAACCCATGTATTGATTTTTTAAACAAGCATAAAAGCCATTTTGGTAAATTGGTAAAGATCTTGAAGATGATAGGCAGTATTAGGAATGCAAATACTGTTTATCTGGATATTAGACATGAAAATTAGGTCACATGCACTGCAATACAATGTACTAGCATGTGTATACTTTCATTCAGTAATAAGTGAAGTTTTCAGTACCGTACAACGATGATGTTATAATGACTTATCATATGTGCTTACCCCCCCCCCCCCCCTCCAACTTTTCTTTCTCCTCTCCTCTTCCTACAGCAGTACATACAAACATGTATGTAACAGCACTAGCCTAAGTAACCTTGACAGATTTTTTACCCAATGACAACAAAATCTTTCATATCCATAAACCTAACTTTAATTTGGTTTTGATTGTGGGAGAATTCCTTAATCATCTAAGAGACTTATGATCTAGGACATTTTTTTTTAAGAACAATGACCTTGACCTAAGGTAAATAAAACCATAAGCAACATAACACGTAGCATCCACTCAAATAGCAACAAAATTTCTTATATTTATTTTATTCAATCAGCTTAATATCACCCTTTGTGACATTGATTGATCTGAAAATCAATAAGCCTCATCCTTTTGCCATTGACAACTTACGTGCAAAGTTTGACGAAGATTGGAAGTAAATTGTGACCTCTAGAGTGTCCACAAGGTTTTTTTGTTATGGCCAAACGTGATCTTGACCTTTGACCTTGAAAATTAGGTGTTGTCTTCTCAACATGGACATCATACATAAAGTTAATGAAGATTAGATGTAAACGGTGACCTCTTGGGTATCCACACAGTTTTCTTTGAATACTGATACATGTAGTGACCTTGACCTTTAAAACCAGTAGTTGTCTTCTCACCCACTGTGACATTGATTGACCTTGAAAATCAATAAGCATCGTGCTCTTGCCATTGACAAATTAATAATTATGTGCAAAGTCTGATGAAGATTGGAAGTCAACTATGAAGTCTACAGTGTCCACAAGGTTTCTTCTATTATGGCTAAATGTGACCTTCACCTTTGACTTTGAAAATCAATAATGGTCATCTTCTGACATTGGAGAACTAACATGCAAAGTTTGATGAAGATTGTAAGTAAGCTAACACCTCTAGAGTGTCTACAAGGTTTTTTTTTCTATCATGGCCAATTGTGACCTTGACCTTTGACCTTGAAAATCAATAGGTGTCATCCTCTCACTGTGGACAACTTACATGCAAAAGTTTGACGAAGATTGAAAGTAAACTGTGACCTCTAGAGTGTCCACAGGCTTTTGTGAATCCACACTGGCCACACACACCCTAACATACAACTTCTAACACATGGTGGAGTTACTACATTGTATATCCCTTTGGCAACGAAGTTGCTGAAGGGGATAATTATAAGTATTGCAACAATAACCTGAACCACCATGTGTGATCTCTGTTGACCCTAGATCTTAAATCTAGTGGACACCCCTTCCTTCCTTGCAAACATCCATGATAGAACCTTAGCATACAAAAATGTAACTGGCTCAGAGTCAGATTATACATGTACAATTGTACATTTACATGTACTGCCACAGGTATCAGAGAATAATTTTAATAAAGCAGAGGAAAAATAATCATTTATCATTTTCTATTGTCTGAAAAGATGAATGTGTCCTCTTTCGAGCCTTATATATGTAATAAACATGTATAAATGTTCATACATTGTGTTATCACGTAAGATTTTTTTCATAAGGTGCCATCATATACGATACAGGTATACATTTTTTTCAATAGACATGATAGAGTTTTGAGGAAAGTAACCAGTATACATGGTATATACATGTATCTAAATAAAACAGACTTTAACCAGTATATGGTACATGGTATATACATGTATCTATATAGACTTTATTTACAAGTAAACCAATAAAATATTATCAATATGAGAGGAAAAAAGCTTCCTCTGGATCCTCACAACAGTGATATATTACACTTTAAATTTTGCATGATACATATCAGTGATGGGTATAATAGAATGATGATGTAATAATGCATACTAGGTCACTCACAGCACGGCACACTGATTTATCTGGCACAGTGCCTTACCACTTCTCCAGATTGTTGAGATTGAGAAGTTGTAGCATAGTTTGAAAGGCTCTGGCCAGGATTCTATAGAATAATTAGGTCAAGGTGTACAAAAAAATGACTTCAAAAATTGAGATGTACTAAATATAGATTTTGCAATTGTCAAAAATTAAAAAAAAAAAAAATCAAAAAAAGATTTTGAATGAAAAGTTGAAAACATTTTTGCTCTGAGTGCAAAAAATACATGTACAGTATTTATGGTAGTAGCAATTAAAATTATTAATCAAAATTGTATAATATCATGAGAACTAATCGATAAAAGAAAAGATTAACCTGCATTTAAATGTCTGTTTATCATGTTTATACATGTAGATTGTACAGCACAGGTATATAATTCATAATGCATTATATCATAATATACATTATTTAATGTAAATCCAGAATTACATATACATGTTTAAATTTATTAAATTGAAATTATTAATTACGATAAGATTCATTAACTTTTTCATTCACATGGTTCAATCCTACCATACATCATATTCAATGCCCTTCACTTTCATTGTCTGAAAGTAATAGGAACAACAAATTGATTGTAACATACATGTAATATGTTAATTTTCCCATCCATGCTCAATTCAATAATTGATAAGGTAAGATATATGATAAATCTGAAGATAGAACATCTGTTTTTATGCATACATTTCATGTATTTCATGAATAGCATTTTCCAATAAATCGACAGAATTGTATGCAAAATCAATACTTTATGCACATTCTTGATGTTGGACTGGTCACATGACCAAATTTCCGCCATGTTTACAGGGGGATGTGCCTCTAGATTTTTCACTGTGCCCTACGAAAAATCCGTAATTTTGATTGAGGAGATCAATCAATGGTTCCTTCAATGAATTCTAGTAGATTTTCACTTGATATAAACGTTAGATTCTAGATATAAAGCAATTTCCATACACTATGCTCTATGATAAACACCGAGTTTATCCCCCAACTATTTTCGGAACTTCTCTGTTTTTATCTCTAATTAAACTTTCGTGTGACATCACGCCAACATAGAGAATGTACCCAGTCTGACCAGGGATTATACTTTTTCCTTTGATGAGAGAATTAAAAATACGTTTTTCATCATTTTCAATGAGAGGATCTGTCAAAATAAAGAATTTCTTGAGAGAATTGTAAAAATCACTCTCAATTTTGCAGCCAAAAATTATCCCAACAGTCCCTTCAGTGGTAAAAGTATTTCATCAGATTGTAAATTAGAAAATGAAAATTTTTCCCCTTTTCAATTTCCATCCTGTATCAGACTGTGTGCATTATTTTCTATAATTTATGAAAATTATTTTTTTAGCAGAAATAAGGCTTGTGCTAATATACTGTGATATTTCATCTCGCTAGTTCACACACATATCCGAAAAACAATTCAGCTCGACTTACCTCTGACCGACTTTTCAGCGTGCTGCGTTTGGGTCGAACCAGAACATCTTTGAAATCAAGTTTTATATCATTATCGATCCTTGGCATCTTGTATACGAAAATTTACCTACAAATAAAATAGTTTGTTGCTATACGGATGTTTTATCCGTAAATTAATGAAATTGACCTTCTAAGGATATTTGCTTGTTTACCGCCAGAGAACCTTTTTTGTTTCCTTGTCGGAAGAGTTTCAAAACGGTAATCCGATCTGCCTGGGGTTCCAAACGGGGATTGTTTGAGAGTCAAAGATAGAAAATACAGAGAAGAAGAATTTCCCGCCTGAAATCAACATTTTATTTACTACTACAGTACTGCAATGATCTATGAAATCTTTGAAAATCATCAATTTCACAAGACGGTGCGGATCCAGAAAAATTTCCAGGTGGGCCTGGGGTATCATCACAGCGCAGTGGCGGATTTAGAGGGGGACCCAGGGGGCCCGGGCCCCCCCCTTTTTCACCCAAAGTTATTGATTCAGAGTACTCTTTTTATGCTTATTCTCTTTAATTTTGGGGAAATTAAATTTTTTCATTAGTTGTCTATTTTTTCGTCTTCACTTTGTCTTCAATTTTCTGTCATAAACATATACAAAATTCAAAATCAAATTAACACTTTAATAATTACCTAATGCTTCATTTTCATGGGCCGTTCTAACCAGGTTAAACAGGTGGATAGTGGGGTTGTAATGCCCTAATCTTCCCAACCTTCCCCAGGTGGTCAAACAAAAATGGAGCATGGAAAATGAGAGAGAGATTGTATTCTTATGACAAATGTAACAATTAATCTATTCAAGTCTAAAAATTTTTCGGCGCGCTCCGCTCGCCAATATAGAATAAAGTTGTATATATGCATGTATGGATGACTTCATTTGAAAACAAATGAAAACTTCATATCTTACAAAATTTTCTGGCTTGCTACGCTCGCCAGTCTACCTACCTATAAACTAAAGTACATGTAAATGAATCAACTCCCCTCCCCTCCCTCACTTCTTAAATAGATCGGCATTCTCTTTTTTTTTTTTTGCTTGACAGTTTTACCGTGAACAATTTTCTTCGAGCTGAGACCTTGGGCCCCCCCCCCTTTTCTGAAATCCTAGATCCGCCACTGCAGCCGGATTACAAACAGCATGTTATCTAATCATGACAGCAAAATTTCAATTAAACATTCTCAAATGTCAATTAATAACAGTTTTAGAATAAAAAAAATTATGCAATAGACTGCATGCAAGTTTGGTACATGCAGCACTTGCTGCATCTTCTCGAGACAAGTGTACGTACGTAATATCTCGCACTTGTTGAAGATCTCTCAATATTACAAATTTACTCAACGAGTCAAGCGGAAAAAGTAGGTCATTTCATTCCATGGATACACCCAATGTACATGTAGCATCATATAGTTTGCTCAATATTGGCTTTTTAAAGCAAAATCACTCAAGTGGAAATTAAGTAGGTCAAATGCTGCATCAGATGAATCTCAGCATCGAAAGATGTTAAATGTAGCATGCACACTTTGTCAGATACTTAGCCATCCAAAACTTCTTTAACCAAGCCCTCACCAAAAATGCGGATCAGATCAGTGAAGCATCCGATGCATGGGCCGGTTCATTTCAGCGTCCCAATATGAGTCACTTGTGCAAGTTTGCCTACTGTAGCATCAAAACTTAGCTACCCCAAACTTTTTAACCGGACAGGGACGGAGAAACTGCCCCCCCCCCCCCCCCACCCACCCACCCGTCATCCTCGAGACCAGCTCTTTAAATGCCCGGATTATCAGCACCCCCGTGAAGAGAAACTTATAGATGTTTTTTTTTTTCAAGAACTTTTAAAAAGACACAAGTCCCTGGGCTTTTTTTGTTCGTACTTCTTTAAGTACTTCTAAAGAAAACAAACTCAATATACATGAGCTATCTATGCAATTTCGGGTGTTTTAAAGGTAGGAATACTTCAAACATTATAAAACTAAGATGCTGTGGAACGGTCTTTGCCTCAGGAACATAATTAAAAATTTGAAAGCTCACAATGCATGGCGTATCAATGACTTAAAAAACAATATTTATACAAATGACAATTAATGAACACTCTATATCCACAAATTTCGGCCACTCGGCCTTTATCAAGTGGAAAAGCACGAATACAAAAGAATTCTGCGTAATATCCATAACTGCTGGTAAACAAAGCCCAGCGTGAAATAAACAAGCCTTAGGTCATTGTTTATTTTACGCTGGGTAAAATAAATAAATAAATAGGGTTCTAACTTTTGTCATGTGGAATCAGTGTATGAAGCGATCCAAACTAATGTCCTCTAGCTAGGCTGTGAACAAGGGTTTTAGCCATTTCCAATCTATGACCTTTGACCTATGACCTTGAAAATCAATAGGGCTCTTTCTCTTGCCACAAGGAATAAGTTGATGAAGTTTGGTCAAGATCCGATCAAAACTGTGTCGCACACACTTACACACTCACCCTCACACGACTATGTTGCTGTCCTATGACAAATTCGAAATATTGAAAATATTTAAATTTGCTTAATGACTACTTTAGTCATTAAGCAAAAAATATTTTCAATATTTCGAATCTGTCATAGGACATTGCGATGGGATATTAATAATTCATGTACATATATGTTGCTGTCCTTTATGTTTTCATGATGTGATGTTATTGTTCGCTTAATCTCCATCTGGTTAATTTTCCTATTTCTCATGTACTTTCGTTTTGGTTTCACTTTCATTACCGGCAGTCATGACTGCCGGTATACTGTAATCAATCGTGACATACTTGCACGGATAAAATAACTCTTGGCAATATGATTGGTGGACAATTACAAAATATGCAAATATTCGTCATGGTTATTCAGAATCTGTGCATAAGATACTTTCATCAGGTCGGCTCAAGAGTCTAGATGACTTGACAAATGAAAGTCATATCGTATCAGTGCATTTTCATCCAAAAGATGCATCGAAAAGTCTTTGTACCGATAGGTCCTACAACAATAACAGATCCTCGGAAATTTCCGTAGCTTGAATCGGAAATAAAAACGGAAAAGCCCGGAAATGTGCGATTGGTCAACAAGAACAAAATCGTTTAAATTCCAATTTTTTCTTACTAGTATTTTACAACATTTAAATTAATGTCAGCTAACTGCCGGTAAGCTTTTTGTAAAAGCTAATACTTGTTTTGGTGATTACCGTCAGTCATGACTGACGGTATACTGTAATCATTCGTAACCTACTTGCACGGATAGAATACCTCTTTGCAATATGATTGGTTGACAATTGCATAAAATGCAAATATTCATCTAGGTTATTCAGAATCTGTGTATAAGATTCATTCATTAGGTTGGCTTAAGAGTCTAGATGACGTGACAAATGAAAGTCATATCGCATCAGTGTATTTTCCTCCGAAATATACAGCGAAAAGTCTTTGCGCCGATACGTCCTGTAACAATCTAAGATTTTCGGAAATTTCCGTCACTTGAATCGGAAAAAACGGAAAAGCCCGGAAATATGCGATTGGTAAATGCATTTTATTCCATTTTTTCTAACTAGAAATTTACAACATTTAAAGTCAGCTAACTGACGGCAAGCTTTTTGTAAAAGCTAATACTTGTCTCCTCCTTATCATAACATTTCTCATTATTATCTTCCTGTCTTAACTTTTCTTAAATAGTATCAAATATTTGAAGATAAAGAAAAGAATACATAAAAGGAGAAATTTGATTCGCTCTCTTGATTACAAATGAAAAAGATTATATGAGTGACATGTATGAAATATGTATTAATATTGAGAAATGTTTCGATTATCATTCTGTCGTGCGCTGTCTTGAGTTTGAACTCGGTACTTCTGCAGCTTTCTATGTTGAATTACACCAATACAGGGCATTAAAGTATGCTAGCGAGAGTTCGATTAGAACGTATTAGCGAATGGCATATCAAATTTAGAAATATGGCAAAAATTAAGAGAGATATTTAGGAAAATGTGATATATTTGTATCCATTTTTAACAACTCGGAAGTATTAAAATCCTCGTTTACGAGTTCTTCATTAGTATTTAGCCCCCCCCCCCCCTGATAATGCCATATGCTATAAAACATGAGCTTTATGATAACAAACGGCTCAAAGATGACATAGCTCGCCATTAGGGCTGTGACGATTAACCGAAAGTAAACTACGGTTCAAAATCGCATGGTTCGATTCGAGGAATTCCAGCAAAACGGAATTATCATATTTGAATTTGATCACACTTGGGCTCATCCACTTGGGCGTTGCGGTATGAGCGGTCTGCTTTGTATGCTAGGCGAAGCCGCCGCACGGAGTTTACCGGAATTATTATAAATTGAAAAATCCCAAATTCTTTCTGAAAAAGCATTCATAAATGTCGAAGTGCAAAAAAGTAACAGAAATGAAAGAATAATTATTATAATGATTCAAAAATGCATTAGAAGCCCAGATAATGGCAAAGAAATGAAAAAGTTTGATCCCGCGGGGATTTGAACCCGATACACTTGGGTCCATTGGGCACGGAAAAAAGTACCTTGACATCATTAAAATCCCAAAGTTGATATTTTGATAAAAATTCGTTCACGGTTACATTTCTTGTATGTACTAAATATTAAAAAAAAATAGTATAAGAACAATTTCAGGGGAGAAGTTGAAAATGTTTAAAATAACCATCCTCCTTTTCCCTTATGCTGTTGAAAAAAAAAATCAGCAAATTCTTTCAGATAAGCATTGTTCTAGTTTATTATGGCTAATATGAAAAGTTAATTATAAACGACGGGCGGGAAGACGACGAGCGCCGGACAAACCAGTATGACAACAACTCATTTCAAGCCGTTGGCTCAGGTGAGCTAATAAAAAAAGTCTTCACCCAGACCCCACCTCACCTTGTTTTTGAGATTAAAAATTCCTTGATATGCCTTCCCGTTCTCGGAAGATCCGGATCCATTTTACAACAGAAAAACTTTATTACTCATGGTTTTATACAAATGAAATAATTCATTGGTATTATGACAAAGTCATTGTATACACACAATAATCAATCAACACCATTGTTAATATCATATATTGTACATAATAGGAAACGCACAAAAGTGATAATGTTCATATCATCACTTTATAATCTGATTACTCGGAGCTTATGACATTTAAATAATGACATTTCTTTGTATTTGAAACTACATGTGTTATGTAATCAAACAAATGTGAAAGTAATTGGAATTGGATCACACGAATATAAGTTCTCTATCCTACGTTATAAATTAATAGGCATTGTATAGTATAATCCATATAGAATTACTATAAGTGACTATGTAACTATAAAAGTGGTGTGGACAAAATTGACTGGTTTTGGTCCCAATTATAATTTGGATAAAAACCTCTTTTTTATTCGTTTTTTAATGCCTGTACATGGGCGGATCCAGAAATTTTTTTGATGGGGGGTCCTAAAGTCCGAATTTTTTGAAGAGCAAAAAAAAAAAAAAAAAAAAAAAAACGCAAAAAAATAAAGTTATTGATTGATGATTGTCAGTTCTGTTTCTAATTATTGATAAAACAGGTAACTGGAGAGCAATGGCGAGCAAAAAGCTTTTAAAAAAATCTTGAATTTTCACATCATAATACTTGATTATTGACTGTCGGTTCGAATATGTAAATACAAAAAATGGCGAGCGATGGCGAGCCAGCAATTTTTTTTTCCCGAGAATTGGAATAAAATCCACTATTCGTGTCTTTGTCATTTTCTTTTCGTCTTCTTAGTGCCCTTGTTTATTGACCTAGGTGTAATGTATACATGTTGTATATATAGGAAAGTGCAGCATCGCACATGTATGTAATAAATTCTGGCGAGCGGATGCGAGCCAGAGAAAACTTTTTAAATGCTGTAGGCAAAATATTATCAAAATGGAAGATCATCAAGTTTCTAATAAAAATTCATGATATATTTTTCAAATATTATGACAACAACAAGGGATTGGGACTTAATCTTATGAAAAATATATATTGATATAAAAATTAACTATGCTTTGAAAATTCCAGGGGGGGGGGGTCCGGACCCCCCCCCCCCCCGACCCCCCCTCTGGATCCGCGCTTGCCTGTACGTCTTTCTATACAATAATTCAAAATTCAGAGTGTTCAAAATGTATTTTATATGTCCTCTCCCGTGTCCGTTTACTAGTTTTAGTAAGATTTGCATCATAGAGCAACAAGGTGTAACAGATTCATGAAATCATAGGTAATATGACCAACCACGTGATCGATGAACGTACACAAGTTTAATATATTTTGATCATTATCATCACAAAAAGATGTAGTTTTAAATACGAGTTCATCGGCAACCCTCGTATGTCACATGACTAAAAAGATCTGCTCAATTACATTTTAATAGTGACCATGAAAACTCAATGTATGACCTATATGAAATCAAAATTCTTCGTTTTTTTTTTCTTTTCTTTTTCTTTTTCCGTTTTTTTTTTTTTTTTTTTTTTTTTTTTTTGCTCGAGGAAAAAAATATTTCGATATAAAAAAATCATTAATACTAAGATTTTTCTTTCTATGTCCATTATCTTTTACAAAAAATGAAATTTATGAATCGCAAAGTGATAAGTCCCCTACCGGCATTAATACATGTCCTGCAGCTCTGCTTTAACCTGAACTTACTACTACTACTTACTTATTAATGAGTTCAATATGTGTATTAGAAAAGGTTCGGACAACAGAAAATTTCATGAAATTTGCTAAGGGGCCATTTGGTAAAAACAGGTCAATAAAAACAAAACTTCAACTTTATCTGTATCGTACTATAATGTATGCACATACCAAAAAATAAGTTTAATTATTCACATCTACAGCCAAGAAAAGTACGGAAAAGTGAGAATTTCAAGAAATGATCTAACTTGTCTAGGTGAGTTCAGTATATGCAACAACAGCGAAAAAATGCATGGAAAACTAAAGTTTGACGGACAGACAGACGGACGGACAGACAAACGGGGTGGAAAATATACGTCCCCTTTGGCGAGCCGGTCGGGGACTAAAAACGTTAACGTAGCTCGCGGGGAAGCTTTCATCACAATCAAATGTGTACGCAGGTTTCACCCTCGAATTTTTTTATGTGCACATCTACGCTATGACGTCATAAACCTTACTTGATCGTAACGTCACGTTTCGTTGCGCGACATATATCGTTAGGGCGCAAATAATGGCTTTTTTAAATACTTATATTTTCTAGTAAGCGTAGCGAGCCGAAATTTTTAAACATAAACTTTACATTGTGTCTAAATTCAGCCAATGTATTTAGACACGCTTGCAATGAGAACCGGAAACTTTGAGGGATGTTTGGTTATATTTTGACTATTCTTAGGGAATGATATATGAATGCAATTTTTTCTTCAAATATCACGTTGGAAATTAGTGTTCTTTCATCCATCCTCCTCCATCCTTATCTAATTTCTTTATTGTACCATATAGACGGACGGAGAATGCTTTACTTTTTTATTGTTTTTATTCACCACAACTTGGTTAAACGGTATTCTATATAATTTGGTTTCATCTCAGGATCCTTAATATTTCTATCTTGATAAAAAATTATTGAAATTCAAAAGCTGTCGTAATTAGTTTTCAAAAATCAAATTTAACGTTTCCCATCTGCTTTTAATTCGTTTTCTCTTTTGTTCTGACACAAGGTACAATGAATATAATTCCAAATTTCTATAGGATCTGGCGAAGGCTTTACTTTGATCAGTCTTTTTCTCGCTCTCCTTCTTGCTTGTTTTTCAGTGTGCACAATCGGGGAAAGCGAGGGTGGGGGTTGTCCGACAGAAAAGGAGGAGGGGCTGCCTTATAAGATAAAATTAATCTTCTCAATACTTTTTAAATTATATGCAAAGCGGTGATTTACTTTAAGAATTTAGGAATACATAGTGTCTGAAAGTTCGATAATGACGTAAGACAAAGATTTGTATATATATCAGAAAGCAGAGCGAACCGGAATTGTTTCGTAAGGGGACGACCAATTTGATCCTGAGGGGGGAGGGGGGGGGGCTGGCAATTTTTTACGGGTCAGATTATTTATTTTCAACGCACGGCCGACCGGAATATTTATTTTCCAGTCACTAAAGATCAGAATATTTATTTTTAACCTGTAACAATCCTGACAAGCAAAAAAAAAAAAAAAAAGGTCATACTTAGGAGTCAAGGTCAGTGTTAAAAATTTGCCAAAGAGACTACATATGTGCAAGTTGTTTGTTTGTTTGGATTTTCATTTTATTTATTTATTCATTTACTTATTAATTTTTTTTATCGGAAAAAAAGATACCGTACTGCCTTCTTGAGGAATTCCTGAACTCGGAGAAATGGAAATTTCATTTTAATAATATATATCACGACAATCGAGACGGCTAAACGTAATGATAGAAAACGAGCATGAAATGAAAATCACAATGTATATCTTATATGGACCGCCCCTCCCCAACCCTTATCCGATATTATAAAGTATATGTACATATAAAAAAGAGGGAATTTTTTGTATACCCCGCCAAAAGATATCGGATTAAATAGTAATGAGCATGTCCGTCCATCTGTTCTGTATGATGTTTTCAAATATTTGAAGAAAAAAATATCATGTACGGAGAATTTTATTTTTACATTAAGATATAAGGTCTAGTTCGAATACAGCCCATGTAATTGTTGATTAATTATCTTTAAAAAAAAAAGGTTTCTGGATGTTTTAAAGAAGACCGTTACAGAGAATCAAATATTCCGCATACTCCTTGACGTCATGTTGACATATGCGATCTGAACATGCTGTGACTTTGACGTTGCGAGTAAAATTGACGCCGAAGCCACGCTAAACAAATTTTCAATCTTAAATTGCAAAAAATCTGCCGAGAAGACCTATCCATGTTTTTATATATTCGAATTCAGCTCATTCTCTACTTTTACGTGTAAGAAGGGCTTTAAGGACCTCCACAACTTAATGGAGAAAATGATAATGAAGCAAGCCGTGTTTTGCCTTTTGAATGAGTGCGGATTTTTGAATAATAAGTTGCAAAATGGCGATAAAAATTGCAAATTTCCCCTTAGAGACACAATAATCCGTAGAAATACAATACTCAACATGGCAACAATATTTTTGATCTCGCTTTTCACCCTCCTTGGTCAATTTTCTAGATTAAAATTATTTTAGTTCAGAAAATGCATATTTTCAAATTAGAACGTCAATGCCGTCTTTGAGGCTTAAAATCTCGAAAAACTTCGTGAAATAGTTACATGAAAATTATATCAAAGATTGATCAAATCTTATATTTCATGTAGACAAATTTTCAGGCTATGTCTTCTCGCAAAATTTTCCGTGCCGTAACGCCGCGATGTACCTTAAAGGCCCGGTCACACTGCGCTTTACGGCTTGATCACGGCCAAAACACGTTCAAAAAAGGTCATCCGTGAAGCAGACGTTGTTGTGCGCTTTTAAGGTTAGGGTTGCGACTACAGGGAGATAACTCTATTTTCATATCACATAATATTTGAAACTGACATAAACAATACATGGTATAAGCTCAGATTGTTACATTATTTTAGAAAAAAATAATACTCTTTGAAACTTTCATTGCTGAATTGATATTTTTGGGGAAAATGCATATTTTTCAATGAAAAATCGCCAAAAATAGGGAAAAAATTGTCATTTTTGCACGAGTTATGCTACTAAAGATTCAAACATCAGAATATTTACTGTCCATTATACTCTTTAAAAGTGAGATAATTAGAAATTCGAACTTCAAGTTAACCTCCATGTTTTTGGGTCAAAATGTTGATTTTTTGCATAAATTATTGTGCTATTTATAGAAACAGTCGTTTTGCTAAAAAACTAATTCGGGTACATATTGATTTGACTGCTTTAGGATGAAGCAATACCAAAGATATATATGTAGGAAAAAGAATGTGTAGCTAGCCACCTTCTAGCTATTAATAAAAATAACGAGTTGTTGCCATGGCAACCAGCAACATAGTTTTTGTAAGAAAATACTCTCCTTAGAACTGGTTATTTTATCAGCATTTCTCAAAATAGCCTTTAATTCATCCACAAGCTATAAGAATCTTGAAAAATAAGGATATATATGAATTTTTGAAATTTCATGCATTTCAGAGGTATGTAAAGTTATGATGGGATATTCTCAAAAAAAAAGAAAATGTTAAAACAGGCCAAAAATGGACGTTTATAGCCAAAAAACGAGACGGGCAAATTTTTGATTTTTTGGTCTGAATAGGTAGAGGAGATGTTCCTCTACATATGAATCTATCCATCTTTCTTCTACCTCATTTCTATTAAAAGTCGCCACCCTGACCTTAAGGTACATCGCGGCGTTACGGCACGGAAAATTTTGCGAGAAGACATAGCCTGAAAATTTGTCTACATGAAATATAAGATTTGATCAATCTTTGATATAATTTTCATGTAACTATTTCACGAAGTTTTTCGAGATTTTAAGCCTCAAAGACGGCATTGACGTTCTAATTCGAAAATATGCATTTCCTGAACTAAAATAATTTTAATCTAGAAAATTGACCAAGGAGGGTGAAAAGGGAGATCAAAAATATTGTTGCCATGTTGAGTATTGTATTTCTACGGATTATTGTGTCTCTAAGGGGAAATTTGCAATTTTTATCGCCATTTTGCAACTTATTATTCAAAAATCCGCACTCATTCAAAAGGCTAAACACGGCTTGCTTCATTATCATTTTCTCCATTCAGTTGTGGAGGTCCTTAAAGCCCTTCTTACACGTAAAAGTAGAGAATGAGCTGAATTCGAATATATAAAAACATGCGTAGGTCTTTTCGGCAGATTTTTTGCAATTTAAGATTGAAAATTTGTTTTGCGTGGCTTCGGCGTCAATTTTACTCGCAACGTCAAAGTCACAGCGTGTTCATATCGCATCTGTCAACATGACGTCAAGGAGTATGCGGAATATTTGATTCTCTGTAACGGTCTTCTTTAAAACATCCAGAAACCCTTTTTTTTTAAAGATAATTAATCAACAATTACATGGGCTGTATTCGAACTAGACCTTATATCTTAATTTAAAAATAAAATTCTCCGTACATGACATTTTCTTCTTCAAATATTTGAAAACATCATACGGAACAGACGGACGGACATGCTCATTACTATTTAATCCGATATCTTTTGGCGGGGTATACAAAAAATTCCCTCTTGTTTATATGTACATATACTTTATAATATCGGATAAGGGTTGGGGAGGGGCGGTCCATATAAGATATACATTGTGATTTTCATTTCATGCTCGTTTTCTATCATTACGTTCAGCCGCCTCGATTGTCGTGATATATATTAGTAAAATGAAATTTCCATTTCTCCGAGTTCAGGAATTCCTCAAGAAGGCAGTACGGTATCTTTTTTTTCCGATAACAAAAAAAAAAAAAATAATAAATAAATGAATAAATAAATAAAATGAAAATCCAAACAAACAAACAACTTGCACATATGTAGTCTCTTTGGCAAATTTTTAACACTGACCTTGACTCCTAAGTATGACCTTTTTTTTGCTTGTCAGGATTGTTACAGGTTAAAAATAAATATTCTGATCTTTAGTTACTGGAAAATAAATATTCCGGCCGGCCGTGCGTTGAAAATAAATAATCTGACCCGAAAAAATTTGCCAGCCCCCCTCCCCCCTCGGGACCAAATTGGTCGTCCCCTTACAAAACAATTCCGGTTCGCTCTGCTTTCTGATATATATATATATATATACAAATCTTTGTCTTACGTCATAATTGAACTTTCAGACACTATGTATTCCTAAATTCTTAAAGTAAATCACCGCTTTGCATATAATTTAAAAAGTATTGAGAACATTAATTTTATTTTATAAGGCAGCCCCTCCTCCTTTTCTGTCGGACAACCCCCCCCCCCCCCCCCACACACACACATACACACCCTCGCTTTCCCCGATTGTGCACACTGAGAAACAAGCAAGAAGGAGAGCGAGAAAAGGACTGATCAAAAGTAAAGCCTTCACCAGATTCTATAGAAATTTGGAATTATATTCATTGTACCTTGTGTCAGAACAAAAGAGAAAACGAATTAAAAGCAGATGGGAAACTTAAAATTTGATCACGACAGCTTTTGAATTTCAATAATTTTTTATCACGATAGAAATATTAAGGATAATTATACTCTTGTATAATCCTGAGATGAAACCAAATTATATACAATACCGTTTAACCTTGTATATTTCATGCAATGTCTTACATGTATATGCAATATTATGTTATTATTATCTATAGAAGATATGTGCATTTTTTATGTCTGCATACAAGTTGTGGTGAATAAAAACAATAAAAAAGTAAAGCCTTCTCCGTCCGTCTATATGGTACAATAAAGAAATTAGATAAGGATGAAGGAGGATGGATGAAAGAACATTAATTTCCAACGTAATATTTGAAGAAAAAATTGCATTCATATATCATTCCCTAGAAATAGTCAAAATATAACCAAACATCCCTCAAAGTTTCCGGTTTTCATTGCAAGCGTGTCTAAATACATTGACTGAATTTAGACACAATGTAAAGTTTATGTTTAAAAATTTCGGCTCGCTACGCTTACTAGAAAATATAAGTATTTAAAATAAAGCCATTATTTGCGCCCTAACGATATATGTCGCGCAACGTAACGTGACGTTATGATCAAGTAAGGTTTATGACGTCATAGCGTAGATGTGCACATAAAAAAAATTCGAGGGTGAAACCTGCGTACACATTTGATTGTGATGAAAGCTTCCCCGCGAGCTACGTTAAGACGCGCTACCGACGATTTGTAGACGTGCTAGGACGCGGTAAAAAATCTGAACGGCGTTGGACGCGGAAAGAAGTTTTGAACTGCTCAAAATTTTATACCGAGGACAACCACGGACAGTGTACGTGGTAAAGACGTGCAACGCACGCGAAACACACGTAATAATCCGTGTTCCGGCAGTGATTAAGACTTGGAGAAGACGCGGTAAGACGCGAAAGCTTGAGCGGTCTATCAAGGTCAGAGCACGGCCATTGCACGGGTGTTCCGCGTTGGTATCACGGGTAAAAGCGTGTGTATAACGTCTTGTCACGAACGCGTTTAGTTTTAGACGTGGTTGGACGTTGTTAGCCGTGCTTAGGCAGTGTTTCAGCGGTGGAAAACCACCGGCGGTCATGCCCCGTACAAAGCACAGTCATTGCAAAAATTACCACGTACGACCACGTCCATCAGATTTTTGAACGTGATATGGACGTGGAGTGCAGTGTGACCGGGGCTTAAGTAATAACTTTAAAAAAGAAAATGATAAAGATATACATATATGACAAAAAATAGAAAAGTCAAATTTGACTTTGACATATCGTATATAAGAAATAACCCTGTACTTCAAGCCTTGGAAATTTACAGGTACAATGCTATAAAATTTGATAAAAGAACCTTTGACCATTTGCGGATTTAGGGAGGGGGTATTCGAAGTAGATTATTTGTTAGATCAAACTTTTATGTGTAGACTTAATTTTTGGTATAATTTCTACAATGACCTAGTTACCATGACAACCATGGTTCCAACTGACAGTTTGTTTTCATTCCTTTATATCATGATATATGTATACAGAAAATTTCATGAAACTCCATGACATGCCGTGACCAGATAGTTTTTTGCTTTTTTATTCCTCGAGAGAATCTATATATTCTAAAAAATTACGACAAAAACATAGCAAAGGCCATACCAAATTACTTAAATGTTCTTTGTATTTTCCGCACCATATTTTTCAAAATTCAAAAAATAATATTATAAAAATTAAATGCTCGCCCGCACCAGTAAATTTCTGGCTCAAGAATTGTTTAGGGTCGGTTCTGATTTCTGCAAATTTTAAAGCGTCTAGAAGTCTCAGATTGTGCAAATTTCGAAGAAATGATACTTCTTGTGTTTGAAAAATTTTGTTGGGAGCAAAGTTGTCCCATTTACATGGCACTGAAAGTCAAGGAGGGGGAATGTTCAAAAATCTTTTCTGTACTGCCATGTGCCAGACTTCCTAGTAACCTGATTCCCATGGGGATTCCTTTGGGAGTACGGAAAGCACTAGAAATGGATTACTGGGGTAACCTATATCAAAAGTAAAATTATTTTCATTCGATCGCACCTTAAAAGCTGCAATACTTAAAAAAAAATAGAATAATTATATTTTCACTCGCACCTTTTTTTCACAAGAAAACCCAAAGAACATTTAATCAATTTGGTATGGCCAAAATGCAAACCACAGGACCCCCCCCCCCAAAAAAAAAAAAAAAAAAACAAACTCGATTACAACAAACAAACACCAAAAAAAAAAAAAAAAAAAAAAAAAAAAAAAAAAAAGCCGATAACAACAAATACACCCCCCCCCCCCCAAAATAAAAACAAAAACACCAAAACAAAACAAAACAAAACACTAAACACGAGAAGCAAGAAGAATTACGCAAAATTCAAGGATCAAAGCTCAAAACTCGTATTGGTTCAGGGTATCCTTAGGGTTTCTATATAGTTCCCGAGGAGTTTGGCGGTGCTGCCGAAAATTAAGACAAATTTAAAGAAAAGAGAAAACATCTGTCTATCTAATATTAATATCATAGGCGGATTTAGGAATTCGCAAAGCGTGGATGGATTTAAGCATTTTTATATTTCTTTCGTGGATGGGTATAAGTTTTTCACATTTCTCACCATGCAATCATTGACTATATTTAATTTCAATTGAATTCTAAAATTTTAGTAATAAATATAAGATACAGAGAGTGTTCGAACACTTATCTATAAACCATTGTTTTATCTAAAAAAAAAGTTTTTTTCCCCGTCGAAAAACAAGTTCCATAACCCAATTAGTCCTTTTTCATTGGCTCGTCGTTTCGCGCTCAGTTTGGTGGAATTTCATTGGCTTACCACTGAGCAAGTTTTTGAACAATTGATCTCCGGCCATAGACAAAAGAAAATTTGCAGTGAACAGTCGGAATTTTTGTTGAAGTTTTAGGACACTCCTCGATGTTTTTCAACATATCCCTCCACCACTTCAAGTAATCGTAAGTATCTCTACATCCATGTTAGCTCGTTTTTATTGGATTTCAAGTAAAAATAAATTCGAAATTTGTCGAATATTTGAAATTTGCATTCCACTGTCCAACGTCCACTAGATTCAAGTGTGATCGCTTTGATCAAGCTGCAGAATTTCTGAAGAAAAAAAAACCCCACACAAATCTACTAGTACATGTTTATTTCTGAAGCAAGAGAAAGATCGAGGAAAATCTTATTGACCCCCCTTCTCCGTAAGTCCCCACGTCCTACATGTCCTATGTTGAATTTTACTTTCAAATATTTTGAAACGTCCTATATTGTTTGACACAATGAGTTTATTTTGTTACTACGGATTATTCCTGATCCCTTGCGAAGTTATAAAGTCAAAACGGCAGTCATGGGGGTCGGACACTCTTCGACCCCCACCCCTTCCCCGAAAGTCAGTTTAAAACTGAGTTTTCTTATATCGCCAAGATCAAAACGGTGACTCAGTAGACGGAGAGAGAAAAAGAGAGAGAGAGAAAGTTATCTATATTTCTAGAAGGGGACGGAGGCCGGCAGGTGGGTTGTCTGACCAAATCACGAAAAAAAAAAAATAAATAAATAAAAAAAAAAAATTGGCGATTTGTTTCATCCAAGTTTGATTCTGTATAAGATTCTATTTAGTCTATCAATGAGCGATTTATCTAACTTGAGACGCGAGATCCTGCATGCAGACAATCGAACACTTCACGATGTCGAAAACGAAAGCGAAAGTCGCATATGTTACTGATAAGAAAAAGAACATCGAGATTGATTTTAATTGTTTAACTTTATTCGTTTTGTGGTCTATCACATTATGGCGGAAGCAAGAAAAACATTAATCATCTACGTGTGGAGAGAGACTGATTTAGTAATTATGAACCGAAACTTTTAGTTGACGCGGAACGACAGCTATCTAGAGGAAATTCGGGAAAAAACAACACTGAACAATATGCATTGATGACGGTAAAGTCCCGTGAATCCCGTTTTCCAATCTGGCAATATGGTTATTTATTGAATAGGGGATCAAAATTATAACAGGATGGACCTTGTTAAAGCAGATCAAGAAATATTCAATGGCGGATTCATATTCAACATAGCATATGTGGAAGAGGGAGGGGGGGGGGGGGATGGGGTGAGGTGCAACTATGCATACATGACATGCCAGTTAATCCAATTATCTAATTAGAAATGCAGTGATTTCAACGAATCATTCTCCAGCAATGACTTTGCAAATTGCATGCATGTCAGTGGTGGATTCAGGGGGGATGCGGAGGGGGCATCTGCCCCGGCATTGACCCAAAATTTTCCAAAAACAGGTATATTTTGGCCCATTTTCAGTACAAATCGGCAAAATTCGCCCTTTGACCCCCCGGCAAAGGGGGCGCTGGATCCGCCACTGCATGTGGATAAAGAATTAACAGATACACTATTCCAAGTATTGAAATTTTTAAGTGTATATATACATGTACAGGCAATTCGGGGGTTCTGGGTCGGCTTGGGTGTTCAGAATCAAAGCTAAATTTTCAATTATTTAAGATGGAAAGTAACATTTGGTATTTTTCTTCAAAGAAAACTATCAATATTGAATAATAAGATAATTACCTATTATGATATGAAAATTAGTTCTTATTTCAAAATTACAAACAGTTTTGTGCAACCATGCATGATCGAACTCCCAAACGGGCTACCCGGAACTCCCAAATGTACTGTAGAGAGGGGTATACGAGAGGTCTATCAATATTCAGTGAGAAAGGGAGGTCCCTGTGTGAGACAAAAAAATTACAGGACCTTAACGAACATGTCCACACCTGCTAAATTTAACCTTACTTGGCTATTAACTTTTGAGCTGTAAATTAAGAAATAGGGCTTGAAGTTGACAGTCATTTCACATAAATTTTTCTTGGTACCCAAAGGTTTTACCTTGACATTGGAGTTGTAAAACTTGAACCCTTTTTAACAGCAAGCTTAATATTAAAAGATTTTACATGCACTTTTGCATTTTACCTTTTCAAAAGCATCAATGATTTGCTTGTACTATCAAAATTCTGCAGAGCTGTCATCCCTCAAGGACACTGCAGCCTATATAGCTATTATAGTGGTTTGTAGACAAAACTTTAACCTCAGGGCTTTTATCTCTTGAATAATATGGATTAGGACTTAGATATTTCAATTGTAGATACCTTGAGATGATATTTGAAACCATGACCTATGACCCAGTGACCTTGACCTTGGATTTTGACTTTTCAAAAAGCTTTATTTTGAGCTGTATTTTTTCTGAGAAGTATATACATTACATTTTGTCACACTGCAAATAAATTTCTTGGAATCTCATTGATTGTATAGCCGTAATCGTGAGACTATGTTACTTGTCTGCAGCCGTAAATATGGAGCTTAATTGTGACGTCAAGGACACCTTATTGTTTCTTGACGTCATAGCACGCACTTCCCGTAAAAAAGTTCAGACGTTTTGAATTTTCCTCTTACTTCAGATCCTTTAAGTTTTTTTTTCTGCTTAAATGAATTTCATTCATTTTGAATAAACCATTTACGGGTACGATCTTTTTAATGGTGAAGAAAATTTTAAAATCCATTAACTAATAATAAAGACTTTGATGTTCGGATATTGCAGGATTTGAGTTGGGGAGGGGGGCTCGCTTCTCTTGAGTTGAGTTGGGGAGGGGGGCGTGATTAATAATACCAAAAAGGCAAAGGGCCCTTGGGGCTGTCTAGTGTGGCGCTAGTGCCCTTCCCCCAGGTGAGTCCAGGGCGAAGTCCTATTGGGGTTTTACCCCATGCACCCCCTCCCCTCCAGATATAAAATCGTTTTTATAGAAGCTACATGATAGAGAATATATCTGACAAGAGAAGTGAGCCAGGGAAATTTATATACATATATTTTTCTTTGGAAAGGGGGGGGGGGGTTACACACCACAAATCCCATATATTTCCATGATGACTTTCTCAATATATGTAACAGAAAAAGACTGCTCATTTTTAGCTCTACTGGTCTCAGACCAGTCGAGCTTATGCCATCACCCTTTGTCCGGCGTCCGTCCGTCTGTTCGTAAACAATTCTTGTCCGGACAACTCCTCTGAAACTGTTAGAGATAGAAAGTTAATTCTTTTTGCATTTTACTTAGACCATGGTGTAGTTGTGCACCTGACATTTAGTTTCAGTCCCTGACCCCCAGGGTCTTAGAAAATGGGCGTGGTCATTAAATTCTATGTAATCTTGTCCGGACAACTCCTCTGAAACTGTTAGAGATAGAAAGTTAATTCTTTTTGCATTTTACTTGGTCCATAGTCTAGTTGTGCACCTGACATTTAGTTTCAGTCCCTGACCCCCAGGGTCTTATAAAATGGGCGTGGTCATTAAATTCTATGTATTCTTGTCCGGACATAAATTGATGGAGACTTAATTCTTTTTGCAATATGATGGGTCTCACAGTGGTCTTGTTGTGCACCTGATATTTTGTTTGAGACTCTGACCCCCAGGGTCTTAGAAATGGGTGTGGTCATTTTCTCCTTTATAACTCTATGTAACCTTGTGTTCGCAACTCCTCTGACACTATAAATGATGGAGACTTAATTCTTTTTGCAATATGATGGGTCTGTAGTCTAGTTGTGCACCTGATATATTTTGTTTGAGCCCCTGACCCCCAGGGTCTTAGAAATGGGTGTGGTCATTTTCTCCTATATAACTCTATGTAATCTTGTGCTCGCAACTCCTCTGACACTATAAATGATGGAGACTTAATTCTTTTTGCAATGTGATGGGTCTGTGGTCTTGTTGTGCACTTGATATTTTGTTTGAGCCCCTGACCCCCAGGGTCATAGAAATGGGTGTGGTCATTTTCTCCTATATAACTCTATGTAATCTTGTGCTTGCAACTCCCAGGGAGTTTGTTTAACTTGAAAACCTTGGTAGCCAATTGGGCCCCTGGCAACAGAAAATTTAGGGGCCCAGCTTAAATTTTAGGAGCCCAATTTTTCTTCGGCATTTTTTTTGTAATCACAATTATTAAAATAAGAGGTATCAATTGCTTTCCTCTTACTTTGAGGTTTTCCTACCCCTTTAATGAAACGCCACATGCCGCTGGGTGTGCGACACTCGCCCCCTCAAATTCTTTATAAAAATTGCAAAATGAAACTAAGGAGTGATCTTGGTAATATGAGCGCTTGATTTCACAACGGCGCACTCCTCAACTATAGATAAGCCCATGATTGACTATGATTTTTGCCTCGAACTAAATGGAACGGAAAAATACGAAACGGATTTTTTCGGACAAGATTTTACTCAGTCGCCAGTTGGGCGAGTAATTTCCGAATTTGAAGTCGCCCAGCGCCAAATTTAGTCGCAAATGCGACTGGGCGAGTGCTAAACAAACTCCCTGAACTCCTCTGACACTATAAATGATGGAGATTAAATTCTTATTGCAATATGATGGGTCTCTGGTCTAGTTGTGCACCTGATATTATGTTTTAGCCCCTGACTCTTAGGGTCTCAGAAATGGGTGTGGTCATTTTCTCCTATATAACTCGATGTAATCTTGTGTTCGCAACTCTTCTGACACTATAAATGATGGAATCTTAATTCTTTTTGCAATGTGATGGATCTGTGGTCTGGTTGTGCACCTGATATATTTTGTTTGAGCCCCTGACCCCCAGGGTCTTAGAAATGGGTTTGATCATTTTCTCCTATATTACTCTATGTAATCTTGTGCTTGCAACTCCTCTGACACTATAAATGATGGAGACTTAATTCTTTTTGCAATATGATGGGTCTGTAGTCTAGTTTTGCACCTTATATTTTGTTTGAGCCCCTGACCCCCAGGGTCTTAGAAATGGGTGTGGTTATTTTCTCCTATATAACTCTATATAATATAATCTTGTGCTCGCAACTCCTCTGACACTATAAATCATGGAGACTTAATTCTTTTTGCAATATGATGAGTCTGTGGTCTTGTTGTGCACCTGATATTTTGTTTGAGCCCCTGACCCCAAGGGTCTTTGAAATGGGTGTGGTCATTTTCTCCTATATACTTATGTAATCTTGTGCTCGCAACTCCTCTGACACTATAAATGATGGAGACTTAATTCTTTTTGCAATGTGATGGGTCTGTGGTCTGGTTGTGCTGATATTTTGTTTGAGCCCCTGACCCCCAGGGTCATAGAAATGGGTGTGGTCATTTTCTCCTAGATAACTCTATGTAATCTTGTGCTCACAACTCCTCTGACACTATTAATGATGGAGACTAAATTCTTATTGCAATATTATGGGTCTCTGGTCTAGTTGTGCACCTGATATTATGTTTTAGCCCCTGACCCTTAGGGTCTCAGAAATTGGTGTGGTCATTTTCTCCTATATAAGTTAATGTTATCTTGTGCTTGCAACTCCTCTGACACTATAAATGATGTAGAATTAATTCTTTTTGCAATGATTGGTCTGTGGCATAGTTATGCACCTGATATTTTGTTTTAGCCCTATACCCCCAGAGTCTTTGAAAATGGGTGTGGTAAATTTTCCTATATAGTTGTGCTCTCTACTCATTTAAAGCTATTAATGATGGGGAGTTAATTCTTTATCCAATATTATGGATCTTGATGTGTCATTGATAGTTCATTTGAGCTAGCAGCCCTTGGCCCCTAGGATCTTGGAAAATGGGTGTGACATTCTTTTTAGAAATACTTTATCTCGGATATAATGAATTATATGAGTGCTATTGTAGTTGCAGTATAATGGATATGTAGTTTTGTCATACTACTTATAATTTGTTAGAGTGCCTGCTCCCTATGGTCATGATGGTCTTGGTTTTAAAAAAAAGAAAGGAAATTGATGTTTTAGAAAAAATAACCAGGAGAGCTACAGTCTCGTCAGAGACTTCTGGTTTAAATAAAGATGAGGTGTGGAACCTGGGTTATATACTTCATAATAATACTGGTTATTTAGCATGAAATGGCTATAGGATGCCTAGCTCTGCATGAGTTTTATTATCCCCTCGCAATTCTGTTGCGGAGGGGATATAGCATTGTTGCCGTGCGTTTGTGTGTGTGTGTGTCCGGATTCTTGAGAACGGCATAGAAGACCAAGCAATCATCATAGAAACATCAAACCTTCCACAAATGTTTTTCATGGAGAGAGGATGAATCCTATTGATTTTCAGGGTAAAAGGTCAAGGTCACTGTGGACATAGGCTTAAAGGCTTGTTGGGGACTATAAAAGAAGACAGTCAAATTTTCTGTCATTTCCTCACTGACCACTATAGGATTAAGGTCAAGGTCACTATGGACTTGAGCTTTATTAAATCCCTGTGAACAACATACTCACTCTGAAAACAAAACAATCATCATAGAAACATGAAACCTTCAACAAATGTTCCCCATGGGGAGAGGATGAAGCCGATTTATTTTCAAGGTCAAGGGTCAGTTGTCAAGGTCACGATGGACATAGGCTTTAAGGCCAAATGGGGACTATAAATGAAGATGTGTAAATTTTCAGTCATTTCCTCACTGACCACTCTAGGGTTAACATCTCCAATTGTGATCTGATTGGCCTGTTTAATCCTTTATACCCCTTCTCAATTTTTGACTGACAACTTCAAAATGAATGATTTTTACCTGTCTTTGATGCCGCACATTGCTCGCGACTATAGGAGTATCACTGGAGTGAACACCGCTATCATCAAAGCAATTATGTCACGCCTACCAAGCCTACGTCATTCAGGTACATGAATGCATATTAATGACCACCCAGTTGATGAACACGGCCTTTAAAATCCTTGTGAACAGCATAGAAGACAAAGCAATCATCATAGAAACATAAAACCTTCCACGAATGTTCCCAATGGAGAGAGGATGAACCCTATGGATTTTCAAGGTCAAGGGTCAAGGTCACTATGGACTTAGACTTAAAGTCCTTGTGAACATCACAGACGATCAAACAATTATTGTAAGATTGCCAAATCTGCCACAAATGTTCCTAATGATGAACTCTATTTTCAAGATAATTGGTCAAAGGTCAAGGTCACTATGGACTTGATTCAGATGCATTTTACCGATGAAATAGAACTTGCAATTGCATGGGGATGCTACGTTTGCGTTGCTTTTATCACAAAAATGATATGCAAATTCATCTAAATCAAGTTAGGTTGCAAATTTTAATCAAGTTAGGTGTCAAGTGGTAGTGAGCCAGCAAAAATTTCAGAAATTCGACTCAGAACTGCCAGAAATTGAGTCTACACCAATATTTAAACCCGTAAAATACCTTACTTTGATGATTTTAGGTGGGGGATGTATGCCTCCCCCTCCCCCCAAGCCCCTGTCTAAGTCTGAGTCTAAGTTTGAACTAGAATATAGCTCTTCAGCTGTAAGCAGTATGGCTTTCATATTTCACACGGAGATTCCTTTTCACTTGAGACCACGACCTTGACTTTAACCTCAACCTTGACATTCAAAAAGAAATATAGAATTGGAATGGGTAGGGCTTTGATACCGGTATTTCACATGGAGATTCCTTTTGACAATATCCTAATGATAAAGTATACATCAACTCAAACTTGAGCTTCGCAATTCAGCCATAGCATCTTTAGCACTTTAAGGTTTATTTTTAGCTCTCCTCGATGAAGTGGAGTGAGCTTATGCTATACCCGTGGGCATTCGCATCTAAATCTGTGTCCGCATCCTTGTCCATGTCTTTGTTCTCGTCCAGATAAGAAATTCCGGGTAGCTCAGTATCTGTGTCAGAGTACGGGTGCTACAGAGACATAACTTAAACAAAGGATTTGTCTTGGGATTCTGTTATGAATCCATTCGTGCGATCCTGCATTTGACCTACATTTTCTGCTTGAGTGACCTGGTTAAGAAGGTTGTCGTAGCTTGATATTTGACACAGTTTTAATGCCATTTTCATCAAACTCGTACTAGAGGATCATGTGGGATGCTTCTGACATACTTTTTATACTTGAGTGAATTTTCTTTTGAAAGCCAATATATGTATTTAGCATTATGTATGTGATAATTAATCAAACTTGCATTTTGGATATTTCTCTATGTCCCCCACAAACAAAGTTTGGGGGATATATAGGAATCACCCTGTCTGTCTGTCTGTTCGCTGTCTGTCAAAGCTTGTCCAGTGCATAACTTCTTAACCCTCTGCATGGATTATAATAATGTATCAGGTAATTGTTACTAAGGACCTTATCATGTGTCATGACCGTAAACGAAGGTCATAATGGTCAAAGATCAAGGTCACAATGTACTTTATGTGTAAAACCTTGTCCAGGGCATAACTCCTTCCCCTCTGCTTGGATTTCAAAAATACTTCACAGAATTGTTACTTACAGGACCCAAGAGTGTGTCATGACCTTGGACCATGGTCCGGTAATTGGGAAGACAGGGACCATTCACCAATTAATTACCATTAATTTGCAAAATGACCCTTTGAAGCCTCAGTACTTTCTAAAGAATAAGCTAAATTAATGGAATATGGCCCATTAAATCACAAAATTTCTTTCCCAATTACTGAAGGTCAAAGGTAAAGGTCAAAATAGACTTCATATGGTTTAACAGAATTATTACTTAGGACTCAAGGGTGTGTCATGACCTTCAACCAAGGTCAAAGGTCAAGGTCACTTATTATAGACTATACATGTATAACAAAAACCTTGTCCAGGGCACAACTTTTTCTCCTCTTTATAAATGTAAATAATATTTCACAGAATAGTTACTAAGGACCCAAGGGTGTGACATGAGCCTTTGACCTTATTTGAAACAAGGGAAGTCCAAACAACAGAATAAACAGTATGTCTAGGATGAAATGGTCAGTTCTGAAAAAAAAAATATATGGAGGGGGTGTATAATTCGTCCCTTTAAGGTATCATATAGTTTAGATTTTAATGGCTTGAAATGCATGTTAAATTCTAAGAATTTTTTCTATTTTCTTCAGAAGTGAACGGAGACAGACAACCAAAGAGGAGAGATGATTGATCCAGAATCATGAAGGATTACCGTAGTACCCAAATTTTGTGACAGTCACATCATGTAAGTACAGAACATCAACAAATGAAAATGTTTCCACATCTGTGTCTTTCAACCTTGAATGTATAAATGGGGTATGGCTTTGATATTACACATGTAGAGATTAGAGGGGTCCATATAACGGTTTTAGGTTATGTTTGCTTGTCAAAGATCAAGGTCACAATAAACTTCATTTTGAAAACCTTGTCCAGGTCATAACTCCTTCCCCTCTACATGGATTTCAGGATGTTTGTCCGTTTAAGATAAAGTTCACAGTAAACTTCATATGGAAAACCTTGTCCGGGCGTAATTCCTTCCCCTCTACATGGATTTCAAAAATACTTCACAGAATACGGAAGATCACAAATACTTTTTATCAAGATTATAAGAATGTTTTCGCGCACTCTTTGATTGTTAGCTCTACTGGTCTCAGACCAGTCGAGCTTATGCGATACCCCGTCGTCCGGCGTCCGTCCGTCTGTCCGTCTGTCCGTCCGTCCGTCCGTAAACAATTCTTGTGCTCGCAACTCCTCTGAAACCATAGGAGATAGAAAGTTAATTCTTTTTGCATCCTACTTGGTATGTGGTCTAGTTGTGCACCTGACATTTGGTTTCAGCCCCTGACCCCCAGGGTCTTAGAAAATGGGCGTGGTCATGAAAATCTATGTAATCTTGTGCTCGCAACTCCTCTGACACTATAAATGATGGAGACTTAATTCTTTTTGCAATATGATGGGTCTGTGGTCTAGTTGTGCACCTGATATTTTGTTTGAGCCCCTGACCCCCAGGGTCTTAGAAAATGGGTGTGGTCATTTTCACCTATATAACTCTATGTAATCTTGTGCTCGCATCTCCTCTGACACTATAAATGATGGAGACTTAATTCTTTTTGCAATATGATGGGTCTGTGGTCTAGTTGTGCACCTTATATTTTGTTTGAGCCCCTGGTTCCCAGGGTCTTAGAAAATGGGTGTGGTCATTTTCTTCTATATAACTCTATGTAATCTTGTGCTCGCAACTCCTCTGACACTATAAATGATGGAGACTTAATTCTTTTTGCAATATGATGGGTCTGTGGTCTAGTTGTGCACCTGATATTTTGTTTGAGCCCCTGACCCCCAGGGTCTTAGAAAATGGGTGTGGTCATTTTCTTCTATATAACTCTATGTAATCTTGTGCTTGCAACTCCTCTGACACTATAAATGATGGAGACTTAATTCTTTTTGCAATATGATGGGTCTGTTGTGTAGTTGTGCACCTGATATTTTGTTTGAGCCCCTGACCCCCAGGTTCTTAGAAAATGGGTGTGGTCATTTTCTCCTATTTAACTCTATGTAATCTTGTGCTCGCAACTCCTCTGACACTATAAATGATGGAGTCTTAATTCTTTTTGCAATATGATGGGTCTGTGGTCTAGTTGTGCACCTAATATGTTGTTTAAGCCCCTGACCCCCAGGGTCTTAGAAAATGGGTGTGGTCATTTTCACCTATATAACTCTATGTAATCTTGTGCTCGCAACTCCTCTGACACTATAAAAGACAGAGACTTAATTCTTTTTGCAATATGATGGGTCTGTGGTCTAGTTGTGCACCTGATATTTTGTTTGAGCCCCTGACTCCCAGGGTCTTACAAAATGGGTGTGGTTTTTTTCACCTATTTAACTCTATATAATGTTGTGCTCGCAACTCCTCTGACATTATAAATGATGGAGTCTTAATTCTTTTTGCAATATGATGGGTCTGTGGTCTAGTTGTGCACCTAATATGTTGTTTGAGCCCCTGACCCCCAGGGTCTTAGAAAATGGGTGTGGTCATTTTCACCTATATAACTCTATGTAATCTTGTGCTCGCAACTCCTCTGACACTATAAAAGACAGAGACTTAATTCTTTTTGCAATATGATGGGTCTGTGGTCAAGTTGTGCTCCTGATATTTTGTTTGAGCCCCTGACCCCCAGGATCTTAGAAAATGGGTGTGGTCATTTTCACCTATATAACTCTATGTAATCTTGTGCTCGCAACTCCTCTGACACTATAAATGATGGAGACTTAATTCTTTTTGCAATATGATGGGTCTGTGGTCTAGTTGTGCACCTAATATTTTGTTTGAGCCCCTGACCCCAAGGGTTTTAGAAAATGGGTGTGGTCATTTTCACCTATATACATGTAACTCTATGTAATCTTGTGCTCGCAACAACTCCACAGACACCATAATTGATGGAGACTTAATTCTTTTTGCAATATGATGGGTCTGTGGTGTAGTTGTGCACCTGATATTTTGTTTGAGCCCCTGACCCTCAGGGTCTTTGGAAATGGATGTGGTCATTTTCTTCTATATAACTCTATGTAATCTTGTGCTCGCAACTCCTCTGACACTATTAATGATGGAGACTTATTTTTTTCTGCAATATGATGAGTCTGTGGTCTAGTTGTGTACCTGATATTTTGTTTGAGCCCCTGACCCCCAGGGTCTTAGAAAATGGGTGTGGTCATTTTCACCTATACAAATGTATAACTCTATGTAATCTTGTGCTCGAAACTCCTCTGACACTATAAATCATGGAGACTTAATTCTTTTTGCAATTTGATGGGTCTGTGGTCTAGTTGTGCACCTGATATTTCATTTGAGCTCCTGACCCCCAGGGTCTTAGAAAATGGGTGTGGTCATTTTCTCCTATATAACTCTATGTAATCTTGTGCTCGCAACTCCTCTGACACTATAAATAATGAAGACTTAATTCTTTTTGCAATATGATGTGTCTATGGTCTAGTTGTGATTCTGTTCTTATTTGAGCTCCTGACCCCCAGGGTCTTAGAAAATGGATGTGGTCATTTTCTTCTATATAACTCTTTGAATCTTATTTTTTGTGTCATTGAGCTAGCAGCCCCTGGCCACTAGGATATTGAAAAATGGTCATAGCATTCTTTTTTGAAATATCTTATCTGGGATATTATGAATTCCATGAGTGATATTCTGGTTGCAGTTTAATGGATATGTTGTTTTGTTGTGCAATGCTCCTTATAATTTGTTAAAGCGCCTGCTTCCTTATAATGGTCTTTGGTTTAAAAGAAAGGAAATTGATCTTTTAAAACAAAACAACCAGGAGAGCTACAGTCTCGTCAGAGACTTCTGGTTCTCAATTGTTTTGACGTCATCAGTTTACTTGGGCAGAAAAGTTGCCCAAGTTTTGAACAATATTAAGTTAGGTATAGGTGACTTAAATGCAAATCAGAACAGAAATGCTGCACGCGCTAATTAAGTAACAAAATTAGTACGCAAGATCTCAACTACAGTACTTTCTCTAGAGATTGCTCATTGAAATTTTAGAAAACCATGGAAAATTGCCCATTCACAAAATTTCCTTCCTAATCACTTGATAAGGTCAAAGGTCAAGGTCACAATAGACTTCATGGGTAAAATATTTCACATTTTGTTTTTTTCTTCAGAAGTGAATGGAGACAGACAACCAAACATGAGAGATGATCAATCCAGAAACATGAGGAATTACCTGAGACACAGAAACTTGTGACTGTCACATCATGTAAGTACAGCTGCTTATAGTTTTGATAGCATTGAAGTTTGTCATCAACAAATGAAAATGTTTGTGCCCTTCAACCTTGGATTTATCTCTTGAAATAAAGGGGAGATGGCTTTGATGTTTCACATTCCATACATTAGAGAGGATGTATAAGTATAAGTGCTACATGTACCAAACTTGCATATTGGATGTATCTTTGATAAAACTTTCATAAAATGTCTCTAAATTTATCGCTCTTTTGTCAACGTTTCGGTCGAAGCCTTCTTCAGGACGACAAACTACAACTCGACTACATCTTTAAAATATCTAGAAGCGTAGAATACAAAATTTAATGTTGGACTTCTTATTAGCCGAGTTGCAAAACTCGGCTCTTAATTTGATGTGAGACGGGCGGGCGGGCGGGCAGGCGGGCGGGCGGGCGGTTGGGCGGGCGGGAGGGCGTCAACAATTGGTTTCCGGACTATAAGTCATCTACGAAAGAGGCTATAACAATGAAACTTCATACACTTACTCACCATTAGTCAAGGATGAGCCCTATTGATTTTTGGGTCAAAAGGTCAAAGGTCAAGGTCACAGGACTCAGATGATTGAAAATGGTTTCCGGACCATATTTCAGCCTGTATTGCACCTATAATCATGAAACTTGCCAGAAATGTTTCCCTTGAATCAAGGATGAGCCCTATTGATTTTGGGGTCAAAAGGTCAAAGGTCAAGGTCACAGGACTCAGATGATTGAAAATGGTTTCCGGACCATTTTTCAGCCTGTATTGCACCTATAATCATGAAACTTGCCAGAAATGTTTCCCTTGAATCAAGGATGAGGCCTATTGATTTTGGGGTCAAAAGGTCAAAGGTCAAGGTCAAGGACTCAGATGATTGAAAATGGTTTCCGGACCATATTTCAGCCTGTATTGCACCTATAATCATGAAACTTGCCAGAAATGTTTCCCTTGAATCAAGGATGAGGCCTATTGATTTTGGGGTCAAAAGGTCAAAGGTCAAGGTCAAGGACTCAGATGATTGAAAATGGTTTCCGGACCATATTTCAGCCTGTATTGCACCTATAATCATGTAACTTGCCAGAAATGTTTCTCTTGAATCAAGGATGAGCCCTATTGATTTTGGGGTCAAAAGGTCAAAGGTCAAGGTCACAGGACTCAGATGATTGAAAATGGTTTCCGGACCATATTTCAGCCTGTATTGCACCTATAATCATGAAACTTGCCAGAAATGTTTCCCTTGAATCAAGGATGAGGCCTATTGATTTTGGGGTCAAAAGGTCAAAGGTCAAGGTCACAGGACTCTGTTGATTGAAATTGGTTTTCGGACCATATTTCAGCCTGTATTGCACCTATAATCATATAACTTGCCAGAAATGTTTCCTGTAAATAGAAAATGACCACTTTTGATTTTGGGGTCAAAAGGTCAAAGGTCAAGGTCACAGGACTCAGATGATTGAAAATGGTTTCCTGGCCATATTTTAGCCTATATTGCACCTAAAGTCATGAAACTTGCCAATAATGATTCCCATGAATCAAGAATAACCCCTATTGATTTTGGGGTCAAAAGGTCAAAGGTCAAGGTCACAGGACTCCGATGATTGAAAGTGGTTTCCGGACCATATTTCAGCCTGTATTGCAATTATAATCATGAAGCTTGCCAGAAATGTTTCCCATGGATCAAGGATGACCACTATCAATTTTGGGGTTAAAAGGTCAAAGGTCAAGGTCACAGGACTAAGATGATTAAAAATGGTTTCCCGACTGAATTTGAGCCTGTATTGCACCTATAATCATGAAACTTGCCAGAAATGTTTCCAGTGAATAGAAAATGACCACTTTTGATTTAGGGGTCAAAGGGTCAAAGATCAAGGTCACAGGACTTAGGTAATTGAAAATGGTTTCCAGACCATTTTTGAGCCTGTATTGCACCTATAATCATGAAACTTGCCATTAATTTTTGGGTCAAAAGGTCAAAGATCAAGGTCACAGGACTCAGATGATTGAAAATGTTTTCCCAACCATATTTGAGCCTGTATTGCACCTATAATCATGAAACTTGTCAGAAATGTTTCCCATGATTTAAGTAGAAAAGTATTCTGTATGATGAGATTGAAAATCTGTATCCTTGAAAATATATTACACGCTGATATAGAATAAAGAGAAGACCATTTCTTGATCCAGAAATTTTCATTTAGGACCACAAAATGTTGTTACAAACCATACACATTTCATGTTAGTCTGCATATTCATACTTACATTCCAGTTTTGCAACTCGGCATTTTGCATCTTCGATGCATTTTGAGCTTATTTAACAATTACAGTTATGTGCATAGTATTTTAAAGATGTAGTCGAGTTGTAGTTTGTCGTCCTTAGGAAAGCTTCGGCCGAAACTTTGACAAAAGAGCAATAGATTTACAGAACTTTAACTACATTCCCTGTGGAATTTTATTTACCGAATTTTCATAAAATGACCTTGACCTACATTGTACTTTTCCGTTTGAGAGATTTTGCCTTTAAAAGCCAATATTGAGCAAAGTATAAGTGCTACATGTACCAAACTTGCATATTAGATGTATCTTTGTTCAAACTTTCATAAAATGACCTTCACCTACCTTTTCTGCTTGAATTATTTTGCCTTTAAAAGCCAATATACATGTACAAAGAAATATGTTTGAATTGAATTTTGCTGCCACGAGGTGAGCTTCGTAATCTGTGATGACCTATGTTTTAGACAGATATATTATTTAATTTTTTGAACAAGGCATTTCAAATAGAATTAATGATAACAATAATTTACTGCATAGTCATCTTAAGTAAATGTACATGTTTTGTATTCATAGCAGGTAGATCTATTGATGATTCCTAAAAAAAGAAGAAAAGAAATTGTCATCTAGTTGAAGCTGCACGTTTAAACAGAAGAAACAAAGCCCTAATATGATGTCAGGATTCAGGAATCATCAGGTATTGAACACTAATGGAACAACCAAGTCCTTTTTAGCTCGCCGGGACGAAAAAGTCCGGAGAGCTAATGCCATACCCTCAGCGTCGTTGTCGTCATTGTCCGTAGACAAAACTTTAAGCTGGGCTATATCTCTTGAACTATAAGGGGTAGGGCTTTGATATTTCATATGTAGATACCTTGTGATGAGACCTTTCATTTGAGACCATGACCTTTGACCTAGTGACCTTGACCTTGGACTTTGACCTACTTTTCAAAAACTTTAACCTGGTTTCTGACAAAAACCTGTATAGGCGAGCTATGTAATCTTTGATTACCCTATGTTTTTCTCAAATATTCTGCAATTACTTATTTCTTGTCCGTCTATATGATGCTGTAGTATTACATTTCTTCTATCCAGAGGAAACCATATTTAATCAATGAACCTAATCAAAATATGCATTTTTCAAGGTCTACTTATTTTTTTATGATGTCTGCTTCAATTTGAAGGAATCAGAAAATAATTCTAATTACTATAATTCCAAAACATTCATGTATGAATTAAACTTACAAATTGTAAATATGGAAAGAAATTTAAGTACATGTATATGAATTTAGTCTTCAGGGAAACTTTTTTAAACCACAAGTTTCAAGATGATTTCTACTAGAAATTTGTTTACCATATATCGGGTAATTTATGCGTGGGAAATTCTGGCGAATTTGGTCCAAATCGGGCATTGAAAATGTTGGTGCTTCTAAAATTGGCGGATTGTTTAAAACATCCACCAAAATTATAATGGTCAAATTCATGGACGTATCAATGTTTTATGAACATAAAATGACTAGAAACTATAAAAGAAATAAATATTAAAGAAGTATCTATCAGTTATTCAGTCTCAAAGTTGAGAAGGCTGCATTGTTGAAGGCAAAATCATTAGAATTTCCATAGGAAGGGTTGCGAACCTCAGTGCTTTATTCATGAATATACTTGGAGATACTGTTCATACATGTAGTAAAAAAAGAAGTTGTTTTTAAAAATATTACATTTATCGACACTGCATTTTAAACAATGTTAAAATAGAATTAACTTAGTGGTGATCGTGCAGTTATTGTTTCGGATTTTTTTTGGGAAACTGTTCGACTATTTACAGTCAAGGCCCACAAGTCCGATCGTCCAAAGGCCAAAATATTGCACCCTATTCACCCCTCAATAAACGGAAACCGTGTGAAATTTTTCTAAAGTGTGCGTGTTCATTATGGTACCTTTTGTATTTATTGCTAATAAGATAATTGGATGAACACGGGCGTAGGCATTAATTGTTTGGACCTTAATTGTTTGGTCAGCATAGGTAGATTATATTACACAAATGAAGTCATTACCCAGTAGAAAACGGGCAATAACTTTTACAGAGGCAGATCTCTAGATTATGTCTTTGATGAATAGAAAATTTGGCGCTTTTAGATTTGGCAGTTTTATATTTGGCGATTTTATTGCATCTGCCAACAAAGCCAAACATTTCCATCGCGCCAAAATTACCCAATATACGGTAGTTTATTAGTGAAAGTCTACTAGCCCAGCAAAATGTCTACTAGCCTTAAATGTATTGGGATAAAAAGTTTTTGTAAAGACAGTGAATTTGGCAACTAACTTTTTTTGTGTGACAAATACATAGTTAAATTTTGTGAACAAGGCAGTAAAATAGGCATGTAAGGAAATATATATAGAGAATAAGTGTCTTAATTTATGTATTGCTACGTGTTATAATGCAACACGTACACAGCAATTAGTGAATTTAATTATCATACATGTAATGCACGTTAGCATATTTCATGCGATAAATGCACTTGCTGTGTGTTGCAATCCCATAACAAAACACAAATTATGACATTTATTCTATATATATGCCCCACAATTGTCAGTTTCATTCTTGTTTTTGGAAATTGCGCTTTCCAAGTTTAAAGGTGATGTTGAAGTTGAGGTCACCGCGGGTTCAGTTTGCAGGTTAGAACAGCCAATGTGGCATATTTCTATAGAGGTTATGCATGCATTGTAAGGTCATGAGCGTTAACATGCAAAAATGTAACACGTCCGTTTCAATTTCATCTCAAGGAACAGGGTTTTTTTTCCCTTGTTTTGGGGCCGAATTTCGACCCCTTCCCAATGCAAAATTTCCTCTATTTTTCCCAAAAAGTCACTCTTAAATTCCCAAAGAGGAATTCTGAAAAAATCACCTTAGAAAATAAGACTCAAAACCTGGAAGTCAGCACAAAATGTCCTATTATAAGTGCATCTTTAAGTTTTTCATTCATCCCTTGTTTATTTCAAGCTAATCAATGGATTAGCAGTATAAATAAATGATACTTTAGGGTTTTACTGTGGTGACAATTTGTATAAAAATTTTCCCAATTTCAGCAAAATGTTGCAAATTTTCCCAAATGGGAGAGGCACAGGCACCTTCCCCAAAATAAAAAAAAAACACTGAGGAATAGCATTGGCTTTGCATATATACATGTTTGTTTTTCAATTCATTTCAGGTTATGTAGATCATGAGTGCAATGAACAAGACAGAAAGAAGAAAGAAATTTTCAACAAGTTCAATTGAAAATTTCGAGCAGAATGAAGCCCTTATGAAGTTAGAAGTCGGGATTAAGCAGGTATAGTAAATACTTAGGACACCAAATTATTTTCTTTTCCATTTTTAGCTCACCTGAGCCATAGGCTCAAGTGAGCTATTGTCATAGTGTTGCGTCCATCGTCCGTCGTCGTCGTCCGTCGTCGTCATAAACTTTTCACATTTTAAACTTCTTCTCCAGAACGGCTGAAGGGATTTTGATGAAACTTGGTAGGTATGAAGTACTCATGGTCCCCTACAAGTGTTGTTGTTTTTCGTCCGGATCTGTCAACAGGTGGCGCCACCACAGCCAAAAGTAGGTCATGGGGGGTACCCTCCTTTGACAAACTTCTTCTTCAGAACCGAAGCATGTATCGACAAACCGAAAGCATCAGGATGATCTAGAGAGATGTCTTAAGAAGTGTTGTTATTTTTGGTTCCACTTCGAAGTCAAATTTTTGACGCGTTTTTGACGTCTTTTCGGACTTTGTCAGAAATGCACATTTTTGCACTATTTCTTTAAATAACTCAATAAGTGTATGATTTTACACACTCATTTACTACATATTTATCATATTTAACTTACTTAATGCTTTGATATGTATTTTATGCTTAAAATTTATTTTTTTGATTTTTTATGAATTTTTTTCTTATGTAAAAAGGAAGGGGGGGGGGTTGATTTTCATACATTTTCTGCTTCTTTTCTATAACCACTCTTCAGATTGTCATGACAATTTGTAGGTATGAGGTACTCATGCATGGTACCCTACAAGTGAAAGAATTTGTCAAGATATCCACTTTTGGATTTTTAAGGAATATTTTTTAAGATTGTACATAGGTATAATGTATGTTTTCCATGCCAAATGGACCCATGGGGAGTAGCTTCAAACCCCGGCGGGACCCCAACAATTTTTTTTTCCCTTTTTCAGTTTTTTTTCTCTTTTTATTTTGATATTTATCGCTAGAAATGAAACTGTGAAAGAATTTTGTCAAAATATCAACTTTTAGATTTTTAATGATTTTTTAAATAAGACAAGCTATAGCTAGTTTGGCTTTGTGTACTTATTTTCATACTTCGAATTAACTTGGCCACATACGCTATCAAATATACGCTGAATTTATTTTTAAGATGTTGACTTTTTGTGTCGCCTGCGAAGCACAGCGACACTTAGGGATCACTTTGTCTGTTGTTCGTCTGTCCGTCCATCCGTCCCTCCGTCTGTCCGTATGTCTGTCACACTTGGGTGTCACATCCCATAACTTTTGATTGGTTAGTGATAGGGCTTTGATATTTCACATTTGTATTCCTTATGAAAAGACCTTTCTAAACATTCCATATTTTTAACCTAGTGACCTTGCCCTTGATATTTGACCTAATTTCAATAAAAAAAAAATCCGCTACGCAGGCGACACAAGCATTCCTTGGATTGCTTTTTTTTCATACATGCATATTTCAGAACAATTTCCCTATTTAATGATTATTTTCTCTGTCTTATTTCTGTATCTATGGTAAACATAGTCGCCATATATCTTGTGTTACAGATTTGATTGGTTCAATACCTCCTTGCCCCTTTAAGAGGGGTAACTACAGGAAATAAAAAGGTGCACACTAAAAATTTTGACTGACTTGAAATGCCCGGAAGTCTGTAAAATTGGTCTTTTTTGATTGCGAATCTTTGGCACGCATAAAAATGTAAAGAAAAAGGGGGGGGGGGGGTCATGCATGTCCTTTTTTCACAAATTTCACTTTTTTTACAGGAACTCTGCGTCCTCATAGAAAATGTTCCGAATTTTGCATATTTTCAAACCTATCTGTAGATTGCATAAAAGACAAGATCAAGTTCGAAGTTAAATTTATCACGACTATTGATTCAATATGTTAAAAATACATTTCCAAGCACCGCATTTCAGCATATTTACCGAAAATAATTTGTCCAAGTGGCTTCACTGGGTCATGAGGTTTGATACACTGTACACTGCTGTTTGGAAAATAAATTGGCTCAATTTCTGCACAACTCACTTGAATTAATATTGTCCGCTAACAACTTGTCTGTGTTAATTGGATTAACACGATTTTGACTGTACGTTACATGTATTAAGATGAAATCAATACTATTCAAAAGCTCTCATTCATAGATTTCTGTATAATATAATATGAATAAAGGCAAAACCGAAAAGTCTTTGTTTTTTATGCTTCCGGAATCAAAGATACGGGGGCATATAGTTTTTGGCCTGTCCGTCTGTCTGTTTGTCCGAAAAACTTTACATTGGGCATAACTTTTGATAGGAAGGTGATAGAGCTTTCATATTTCACATGTGTATTCCTTGTGACAATACCTTTCCATTGATACCAAAATTTTTGACCTCGTGACCTTGACCTTGACCTTTGACCTACTTTTCAAAAACTTTAACATTGGGCATAACTTTTGAATGGTTAGTGATAGGGCTTTCATATTGTACATGTGTATTCTTTGTGACAAGATCTTTCCATTGATACCAACATTACTCTGACCCTGACCTCTCACATACTTAACAGAAAATGGTGTTTATACCAACAAAGATGCCACCGCGGGGCATTCGTGTTTCACAAACACAGGCTTTATTATTTTCTGGCATACTAGCTATTAATAATGAAAGGTTTGGTGTTCAATTTTAAATAAACTTAATTTATGAAATCATTTCATTGTTTTATTCTGTTTCTGTTGCACATTAATGTGGAATTTTACAAACTGATTTTATTTTTGATGTTGCATAATCGAACTATACTAGCTGGGCATATGACTTTGGATCGCATAATCCATCTTTTCAAATCAGTAAAAAAAGTTGTTGTTTTGAAATGTGACTATTTTCTCTTGTTTGTACTTTTAAAGGTTGTCTGAAAAAAAAACTTGTCTGCATCCGGCAAAAATCTTGTTAGAAAGGTTGTGGGCTAAAATCCTGGTACTGGCACTATCAGTATTCAATGTCAGTATGTCAATTAGAGCGTGCATGGGTATCAGGTGAGCGTTGTGCCCCCTGGGGCTCTTGTTAGCTTACCTGAGGGAAGCACAAGTGAGCTATTGTCATAATGTACCATCTGTCATCTATCCCTCTGTCCATTGTGAATCCTGCATAAACTTTTTACATTTTTGACATCTCCTATGCAACCACTGCACAGAAATTCACAAAACTTTACAGGAGGCAAGTACTCAAGGTCCTCTATCAAGTTTGTGTTTGTTTCTCTTGGCCAGACTTTCATTTGAGACCATGATTTTTGACCTAGTGATCTTGACCTTGGAATTTGACATAATTAAAATTTTTTTTTACCTTTGGCGATATCTCATTTACATTAAGGGCTATATAGGGCTTTGATATTTCACATGTAGATTCCTCATAACCAGAGCTTTTATTTGATACCATGACTTCTGACCTAGTGACCTTGAATTTTGACCTTCTTTTGAACTAAAAGGGGTAGGGCTTTGATATTTCACAAATAGATTCATCATGACAAAGCTTTTATTTAGTACCATTACCTTGACCTTGACTTTTGTCCTACTTATAAAGAAACTTTATCCTGGGCTCTGATATTTCACAGATAAATTCCTCATGACCAGAGCTTTCATTTTGACCAATTGTGACCTTGACCTTAACCTACTTTTGAACTATAAGGGGTAGGGCTTTGATATTTCACAGATAGAATCCTCATGACCATAGTTTTCATTGTGTCGCCTGCGAAGCATAGCGACTCTTAGGGATTACTTGGTCTGTTGTCCGTCTGTCAGTCCATCTGTCTGTCTGTCTGTCTGTCACACTTTGGGTGTCACACCCCATAACTTTTCATTGGTAGGTGATAGGGCTTTGATATTTCACATGTGTATTCCTTGTGATGAGACCTTTTTACGCATACCATAATTTTTTACCTAGTGACCTTGACCTAGATATTTGACCTACTTAAATAAAACAACTTTGATTGGCTATACCTTTTAATTGGTAAGTGATAGGGCTTTGATATTTCACATGTTATTCCTTGTGATAAAACCTTACTATACATGCCATGATTTTTGACCTAGTGTCCTTGACCTAGATATTTGACCTACATTTTCAAAAAATTAAGATTGGCTATACCTTTTGATTTGGAAGTGATAGGGATTTTATATTTCACATGTGTATTCCTTGTCATGAGACCTTTCTACACATGCCATATTTTTTCACCTAGTGACCTTGACCTAGGTATTTGACCTACATTGCAAAAAAATTACGATTAGCTATATCTTTTGATTGATAAGTTATATGGCTTTAATATTTCAAACATGTATTTCTTATGATGATTCCTTTCTTTTATTCCCAACAATGTGTAACTTATGACCTTCACCTAGATCATTGACCTTTTCTTAAAGTAATAGATTGACCATATCTTTTAATTGGCAAGTAAGAGGTTTCATATTTCACATATGAGTTCATTTGACTAGACTTTCCCACTGATACATGTACAAATATTAAACCAAGTGACCTTGACCTACATATTTGATCAACTCTTTAGAAATAGACCGCTTCGCAGGCGACACGAGCATTCCTTGGATTGCAATTTTTTTTATACCAAATTGCCATTTTAATATCAAAAACCTGCACGGCGAGTGATGCTGTCGTCTGACAAGTCATTCATGTATTTAAATGCATTTTTACAGACCATTTGTTATTTCCCCAAATTATGCCATGATCCCACGTAAAACTATGCAACCAAATTTTAGTGTAAACACTCCTGGCAAAAAAGAGCAAATGGACATAATAGTGTTACCATGAAGTATTGCATTTAGCTCATTCTCCATTATTATCTTAAAGGCAACAGAAATTTAATTCTTAGTTTTACGGATCCGGCGACCCTAATTTTACTACAATTGGAAAAAAATAAAATGAACTGATTGTACATTTTTTTCTTCCGCTATCTGAATTACTGGTTATTACTTATCTTTCTCACTTAATCTTTATCATGCAAGTTTTTTAAAGAAATTGTGGATTTGAAAACATGATAACAAGCTGAATTAAGATCGTGATCGTGGCACAACACATGAAATGTTGAAATTTACTGATTTTTATTTTATTTTTATTCCCTCCTCCTACCCTATTTTGAAAAAAACAAAGTCCGTAAAACTAAAAATTAGATTTCTGTCGTCTAACAATTAAAGCATTTAGCGTAGTCTTGAATAAGTGCACTCTTAATAGCGCTAACTTTGCTAAAATATGAATCCAGCTACGTGTACATTGTACAATATATCATTCAGTGTATTAAACTTTTTGAAATCAGTCAAATTATATTCTTTTCTAGGAGAAAAAGATAGCAAATCATGCCTCTGCCATTGAGATGTACTATTACCCTGTAAAGTCATCAAGTCTGGGATGAACTGTGCAAATGATATACTGTACTAGTTTGATGATACTAAAGACATTATACTGATGAGATAGAGCTATCTTTGCAAGAATGCAAGAACTGGTCAATACAGACAGAGTCCTGTGGAACTCATGTTATACAAGATGAAATGCTGATCGTATGCCTGAATACCTGCCATAGCTGCCAAAGTCTGAATTTCCCGACTTCCCTGTACCTTTGTGATCTTGTGTTGTTTAGTGTTTTAGGATCAGGGAATGATCAAACGGTGGGGGTTGGAATGATCGTCACACTTGACCCTGATGTTCAAGAAACTTCTTCCCTTCACCTAGGATGTTTCCTAGCAGGAGATGAGGGTGTTCATTTTCAGTTATTTTAGAACCTGCAGCTCAAATTATATTCTGTAAGGAACATCTTCCCTCAGAGTGACCCTTGACCTTGATGTTGGTGAATCTGTGATGGAAGGGTGGGATTGGAAAGGGAAGCAAATGTTACAACCACTTGACAGAACTTGGAACAAGGAAACGGGCAGGATGGACTGTGGAACGGCAGAGACAAGAAGCATCTACAAGCTTTGATTCATATGGCTTCATTGCCTGTTTTTGGCTACATCAGCTTTTATTTATTTTTATTTATTTGTTTATTTATTTTATTAATTTCTTTTTGCCGGTCATTTTTGGAGTTATAGTTTTTGTGGTGTTTGGTGCTGTGTAGACTGATGTAGATGTGAAGAACAGGTAATGAAGTCGAGTCAAGCGTGTAGATTAATCCTGTCTGTGCCGTTCCACAATTCATCTTACTTCGATTCCTTGGGCCAAGTTCTGACAAGTGGTTATAACATTTGTGGAACTCTCTCATTGCGCTATACCTATCACAGATTGACAAAAATGTCAAAGTCAAAGGGTCACTCTGAGGGAAGATGCTCCCTGCAAAATGCAACTTGAACTGCAGGTTCTGAAATGACCGAACTTGACATTTGAATGCTCATCTCGGTGAATGGAGGTCATGTTTCTTGATCATCAGTGTCAAATGTGAAGGTCATTCTGATTCCTATCGTTCATTGCCTGGTCCGTTTTGCTATACCACAAGTTTATGAAGGTATGGGCATTGCCCGAAAGATGAAAATAATGACATGTTCTGTGCTATATGAATGGTAAGTGGTTTCTCTTATCTATGAAAAGTAATGAGTATTCCGTCAGTCTGCTAAAGTTCAAAGGTCTATTGATTAAATATAAACACAGTTGATTTATTTTCTGATCTCTTATAGAGATCTTCATACTATTATCTTATAGGTCTAAGAGGAAGGGCCACAAAGCCTGCATGGTCTGGGCCTTCTATACTTTATTTCATAAAATATTCATTTGTGATTGTCAAATTCTCTTTGGAATTGAATGCTCTGTGAACAAGGCAGATTTAAGTAATATCATAGCCCTACCCCTTTGAATATAAAATTAGAAACTGGTCACATTATTTGATTGTTGATGATTTTTGCTCAACAACTTGTCAATAGACAAATTAACATCTTATAAGAATTCTAAAGCATCAAATGATGACAGAAATCCAACAGACTTGATTAGCTTCGTTGAAATAATGAGTTTTGATTTTTCTATGTGACTAAATCTGAAATTTTTCATAGAATTTTAAATGTGATGAATGATTACATTTATTAGCAGATCAAGCAGTCGTGAAGATAAGGGCACACACTGAGCACAGAAGCACATGAGAGCACAGAAACCAACTTGAATTTACAAAGCTCTGCTCACTTGATACTACAAGGTAGATAAAGATTTTATTTTCTGTATAATTAATTAATTTAAAGGCTTGAGGTACATATGCTGTACAGATATTTATTTTATTCTTTTCTTAAGGTTGATAATTAAAATTAAATTCCCATCCAGTAGATCATTGTTTACATTAAATACTAGTAAGTGCCATTGAATGATGTTGACGTGGAAACTGAACCAGAGATAATTAGAATGAGTATTTTCATAAATGACAATAATTTAAATTCTTCAAAAAAGTTCAAATGTGATGAATGGTTACATTTATTAGCAGATCAAACAGCCATGAAGAAGAAAAGCAAAATTTGCAATGAAATGAGAGTGCACATTGAGCATAAAGAAGCCATTGAAGATCAGCGAGGAGAGCACACAAACCAACTTGAAATGAAAGCTCTGCACATTTGATATACAAGGTAGATAATGATTTTTGTTTTTTAAATTCCCCTGGAATCAAAAATTTGGGGGCATATTGTTTTTGGCCTGTCCGTCTGTTTGTCTGTCTGTTTGTCCGAAAATCTTTAACATTGGACATGACTTTTGAATGGGAAGTGATAGGACTTTCATATTTCACATGTGTATTCCTTGTGACAAGACCTTTCCATTGATACCAAAATGTATGACCTCGTGACCTTGACCTTGACTTTTGACTTACTTTTCAAAAACTTTAACATTGGGCTTAACTTAATAAGTAAGTGATATTCCTTGTGACAAGACCTTTCTATTGATACCAATATTTTTGACCTTGTGACCTTCACCTTGACCTTTGACCTACTTTTCAAAAACCTTAACATTGGGTATAACGTTTGATAGGTTTGTGATAGGGCTTTCAAATTTCACACGTGTATTCCTTGTGACAAGACCTTTCAATTGATACCAAAATTGTTGACCTTGTGACCATGACCTTGACCTTTGACCTACTTTTCAAAAACTTTAACATTGGGCATATCTTTTGAATGGTAAGTGATAGGGCTTTGATATTTCACATGTATATTTATTGTCACAAGATTTTTCCATTGATGTAAAAAAAATTTTAACCTAGTGACCCTGACCTTGATCTTTCACATACATGTACATAACTTAATATGATGTTTATACTAACACAGAGCCACCGGGGGCATTCGTGTTTCACAAACTTAGGCTTTATTCATGAATAATTTAGAAAGCCTCATTCATTCATTCATTCATTCAGTTCATTTCTTAGGATTGATAATTATAATACTAGATCCATTTGAATATTGTTGACTGGAGGAAACTGTACCAGAGATCATTAGAATGAGTATAATTTAAAATTCTTGAAAAAAAAAATTCGAATATGAAGAATAATTACATTTATTTGCAAATCAAACAGCCCTGAAGAAGAAAAGCACACGTTGTAAAGAAATGAGAGCACACACCATATTGAGCACAAAGAAGCCATTGAAGATCAGCACATGAGAGCACATATTGAGCACATCAAGAACAGCACATGATGAGAGCACACAAACCAACTTGAAATGAAATCTCTACACACTTGATACAAGGTAGATAATTATTTCATTTTTTTTTCAACAATTAAGACTTTTGGTACCTCCATTGTTAAATATTCATTCAATTCATTTATAAGCATGCAATATACTTCAGTTTTAGACGTGTGTATCATTTTCCTGATTTCTAAGTTCCAAATTAATTAGAACCATTCATCATTGTTTCCATGGAAATCATAGAGACAAGTAATACCGATATCATGCTAATATTCATTACTCAAATGATCAAGATCCATTATTTTTACAAGGGATACATTGTAATTATTTCATCAACGAACAGCAGAATTTTTTTGTTTAAAATTTTCAAATGTTCCCACAAATAAGACACTATATTTTAAGGCCACACCAAATTAATTTTTAGTTCTTCGTAATCTGAAAATAATTTTTAGGGGCGAGCGAGCGATGATGTAAATTTAAATATTTAAATTTCCAAATGACCAAAACATGGAGCGAGCGAGCAAGCGAACAAGTTTTTTTCACTTTTTTTTACCATTTGATGATAAAATCAGATTAATTTCCAGTTTCCAGTTTCACATAACAATTTTTTCAGAACCAAAATATCATTTTACTGATCATTTCTTATGAAAAATAAGATTTCTGTGTGTTTGTTAGCTATGAAAAGAAACCTAATTGCAGTAAAATGAAACATATTACAAATAAGAGACATACATGTATAACTTAATCAAAACAAGACTCTGGGGAAGTACAGATTTTCTCAGTCAGTGTGAGGGCATATCTATATGTATAGATTTGAATGCAGTGATTTTTTTTTTTTGCCATTTTCAAAAACCACCCCTACCCTTTTGTTTGGGAAAATATGAGACATTTTGGGATAAAGAGGGAACTACTTCTTATATCTTTAAAACACTCAAAAACTTGTTGAAAATTATTCAGTAAAATATTTGGGCATAGTAGAAGTAAAGCATTGAAACTATCATTGAATTCAATTTCAGAAGAAGATTGGTATTGCAAATAATTTATACTTCAAAACGAAAACTTTAGGAGTTTAAAATTACATGGGAATTTAAAACTAATATTTTGAGAAAACAAAGCCAAATTTTGAAAGGGGAAACCACTCATATTCGGTGGAAAATTGGGCAAAAAATCACTGGAATGGATAAAAGCCCTTAAAAATATGCAACTTAAATTTATTTCGGTTCAGAAAAAAATATAAGTGTCAATTAGAGAGCATTAAAGCCCATATGGGATACTGCGACGTAACAGTACAGATACAGGTTGTACACTAAATGAACAAAACTTACGTTTGAAGGATTATGTTATGACATATTTTAGCAACTAGGTCTTTCGAAAACACACAGTTTTGTATCTTGGAAGATAACATAACATTGATATATCTAGATAGAGACCTAGACCTCACAAAGTAAGGCAGAAATTTGGTCAAACATCTAAACAAATCAAAGGGTGTCCAAATCAAGAAATCCAAATCATATATTTGCATTATCGGATCTTAGAACATATTTTGTGTGTTATTTCTATGTTTGACCGTGAATCTTACTTTTTCAGAGTTAATAATTCAATACAGATATTCCTTGCAATGTCTCATAAACTGTTCACAGGTAAAACATTCACCTGGGTCGAGTTACTGGCCATTTGACAATGAATTATCTAGATCGTGTCAAAATTTGTGTTATACTTTACAAACCTTCTTTTATCACATGTCTAAAGGCTCTATTTGAACGGAATTTTTCCCAAGACAATCACATTGAAGGCATAAAAGCCATCTAGGGAATAATATTGTACCATTTCTTCCATGGGATTTCGCCGATGTACTTTCGTTTTCGGCAGTTCAGCAGTTAAAATACGAAGAAAAACGGATATTTACGTTCCGGAATTTTCACGGAGCGGTCGCTGCCGTTTCAGGTGCGGGATTTAAATTTAAATATTTAAATTTGAAATCGGAAAAATCAGGAGCGGTAGGTAACGAAGAACTAAAGATTAAATTGGTGTGGCCTAATCCACAAAAATACCACTATACACTTCACCCAGTTCTTATGATGCTGAATACCGGTATTATTTACAGAAGTGTGACACAAGTACGAAGTAGACAACATTGTGGAAAGAAAGTATGATGAAAATGATTACATTGTGGAAAGAGAAAAAAGACAGCTGAGTGACCTTGAGGTGAGCTCTAGTGTGTTTGAATGTGAATACAAATGTAGTTATCAATGAAAATTAGATTTGTCCTTACATATCAAGAAGGGAAGAAGCCTATTGATTTTGGTGGAAGTACGTCAAAGGTCAAGGTCTTTGTTTGTACAAATATACATCTGTTTGAAATGCAGACTTCCAGGTTATTTGTAAACAACCCAATTACTTCCAGACAAAATTTTGATATTTGGTTACTTAGGGCAAAGTGTATTGATTTTAGGATCAATAGGTCAAGATTAGAGAAAAAAAACCCTTCAAACAGGAATTTCAGATGATAACTCAACAACCCTTTCACCCATTCAAATCAAATTTTTATACATGAAAGTTTAACTGGAAGTTAAGACCCTTTTGATGTTTGGGTCATTGGGTCAAGGTCACTATTCCTGTCATCGATTGTTGTTGTAAGAGTCCAAGTGGAATCTGTCTTTCAAACATATTGTCTAGTTTATTCTTGAAAGATATATGAAACGTACTGTCTGTAATCATTTAGGTGCACTAACAAATTTTCTCTATTTTATGTATGCAATAGGCAAGGACACAGGAAAGCAGCAGTGAATAGGGGTGAAAGACATCAAAATTAAATCTCTAGGACCAACCAGACATGAAGAACATCAGTGAATGGAAGATTATAACCCAAGAAATAAAAAGTCGAATCAAGACGAGTGAAAGGTAGAAATGAAGGTTATTAAGGCATATTTAATGTGAATCCTTATGATGAGATCTTTCTACCACATTATGAGTTTTTATGATGTTTTAAAAAAATTGAATACGAATTTTTTTTAATTGTACATGGCAGTGTACTGACTTTATATTTACATGTATTATAAGGCTGATGAAATGAAAAGTAATTTATGTGATAACTTTCTTTGGTTTAGGTGAAGAAAGCAGCACACAGCCAAAGAAAAATGAAGGCAGCACATAAAATGAAGAAAAGCAGAGGCAGCATATGTAGCAAAAAGTCAAAGGGCATGGGAAGAACACATTGAGCAAAGCACATAAAACATTAAGCAAAGCACATAAATCAGAGAGCACTGAGAACAGCACATAAAGCCAAGAATCAGAGGGCATGGAGAACAGCACATGAAACCAACAGTCACAGGGCATAGAGAGCAGCACAGTGAGCCAAAAGTCACAGGGCATAGAGAACAACATCACAATGAGCCAAGAGTCACAGGGCATAAAGAGCAGCACATTGAGCCAACTGTCACAGGGCATGGAGAGCAGCACATGGAACAGTTCAAGGAGGAGAGGACCTCAGAAGATGGACGATAACACAAGTAGAGGACCAGGATAGGTAAAAAGATTTACTTTGTGATTGGAAAATAATCATTTATTCCGATTTATCATTTTTCTTTCATTTTCAGTATAAGCTGAAGCATTTTCTGATTCTTTGTTTTTATGAAAATAAAATCTGTTTTGAATTGAAAATTCTAAATTTCTTTAGCCAAAGCAAAACTTTTAAAATGTTGATCTTTTATGATACATGTATTTATTTTGTAAAATTTTAATCAGCAGGATAATACAGAAGATGGAGAACAGAAGAAGAGGACCACAACAGAAGAAGAGGACCAAAACAGAAGAAGAGGACCACAACAGAAGAAGAGGACCACAACGGAAGAGGACCACAGAAGAAGAGGACCACGGAAGAGGACCACCACAGAAGAAGAGGACCACCACAGAAGAAGAGGACCACCACAGAAGAGGACCACCACAGAAGAGGACCATAGAAGATGGAGAAGAGGACCAGGCCAGGAAAGAAGATATACCTTATGGTTGGAAACATCCAATGGTAATAATCAAACCGATTTATTATTTTTTCCATTGTTTTCTGTTTAAGTTGAATCATTTACTGGTTCTTGTAGTTTCGTTGTTTCCATAAAAGTGAATTTTTAGGCATGGATAATGACGTATGGATTTATGATATCAAGTTATGAAATGGGTAGATTTTATCCACTGAGATATTTGAATCTAATGCACTCTGTTTGCAACGCTCATTTTGATTGGTTGAGCGATAAAAGAACTGTAAGGGGATTCCATTCACTGCATTGTTTTTGCTGTGATGACATCATACATTCCCATGGTGATGCTGTTAAAAGCCGACATTTTCTGGCATAACTGACCAAAGCATTAGAATAGGGCTACCATACTGATGTTTTAAAAAAACTGACCGGGTATGGATGAATCCCCTGCCAGAAATATCCATTTTACTGCTTGACTGATGCCTCCTGGTAAAACTCAATTTTTGTCAGAGGATTCATCGATACCCTGTCAGTTTTTTGTAAAATACACGCATGGTAACACATAAATGGTTTACGGTGCTAGGCTGGTTGCAATAACAAGGAAAGTCAATAATAAACAGTGAATGATACTTATAATGAATACAGTAAAAATGTAGGACTTGAAAACTCTAAATTTCTTAAGCTTAAGCAACAAATTAAAATGAAAGCATATCTTTTATGATATTTATTTTTCAAAATCTGAATCGGCAGGAAAATACAAGAAGAAGAGGACAACAGAAGATGGAGGTCAACACGAGAAAAAGCGGACCACAGGAAAAAATTACTACATGAATTAAAAGATCAAAAGGTAATTTATCAACTCTTATTTATCATATTTCCTTTGTGCTTTGTAAAAGTAGAGTCATTGTGCTGTTACTTTCATATATTGTTTTATAAAAGGAAATCTTCACATTAACAATACATGGATTCTCCGCCATTATTATTATATTCACCGAGTGAATTTATAAGCTTTCATTGTTCTAGGCTGATTGGAAAAGTAGCCAAGTATACGATACATGATTCCACTAAGATACATGATTCTAAATAAATTATACAGAATTTATATGGATCTGCAAATTCTGAATTACTTTAGCCAACAAAAATGAAAACATTTATAATATTTATTTTTTTTTTAAAAATGCAAAAATCTCAATTCACAGAGAGAGGCAAAGACAACAGTAGAGGGGGACAACTCAAGGAGAGAACAAGACACAAGGAGAGAACAACACACATGGATGGACAACGACACAGGAAGAAGAGGACCACAGAACAAATGATTAAATACCTCCAAAGATTCAAATATCAAAAGGTCAGTATAAAACTCTGCCAGAAGCTCAAAGTGAGCATATAGTGTCATTGCTCACTACTCACAGTAAACGTGCAAATTTTTGCGTTTTTTTGCCATCGTAATTTTATTGCGAAAATTACAACTAGTATAACTATTACAACTGTATAAAGGACTAAAGTTAATTCTCCTGATTTCCCCAAAATTAACCCCCCCCCAATTTTGCTGTTGCAATGGTCCTTTCGCGAAATATTCCCCCCAGCAAAAATAACCATTCCAGTATCTGTCATCTGTATTGTTGCATTTTCAACGTTTTCTCAGGAAGTGCAAAACAGATTTTGATGACGCTATGTTACGGTAAAGAGTAAGGACCAACAAAAATTCTAAATTTCTTGAGCAGAAACAAAAACATTAAAACGCATATTTTTTGTGATATTTATTTTGCAGAATTTGAATCTGCAGGACGATACAATTAGAAGAGGACAACAGAAGACGGAAGACAACATGGAGGACCACAGAAGAAATTAACCATATGAATTAAAAGATTCAAAGGTAGTTCATTGACTCTTTTTTATCATAATTTCCCTTTTATTATGTCATCTGCAACACTAGAGTAACATAGGGGGATCACTTTGTCTGGTGTCCGTTTGCTTGTCCATCTGTCTGGTAGTCTTAATTTCACATATTTGGCTATAAATTACTTGATATACGTCAGATATCTTTCAAACTTGAAGGGATGATTAAGCAAGATGAGACTCGGCATCCAATGTATGTCAAGGCCATTATCAAGGTCAAGGTCACATACTTAGGGTCAAAGATGTGACAGGCGAAATACCTGTTCTGGAACAGTGCTTATTATTTTTATTTTGTAAAAGTAGAATCTTTTGCTGTTACTTCAATTCTCCTAATATTTCATAAAAATAAATCTTTTTCACATTGAAAATTATGGTTTGCAGATCCTTATTTGGGTTGATATTGAGTTATGAATTTGGCGTTATAGTAATTTGCTCAGTGTTTAGTTTTCATGATGCCCGGCTGACTTCAAAAATAGCCAAGGCAAAGATACACCCTGGGAATGATTCTGTCTATACAGTATTAATTAAGATTGAATTTGTAAATTCTAAATTTTTGAGCCACCAGGCAAAAAAAAAAAAATGTTAGTTAGCATTTCTTTTATATTTACTTTTCAAAATGCAAGATCTGAATCTTTATGATGATTCAAGGAGAGGAGGACCACAGAAGATGTATGACAACACAAGGAGAAGAGGACCAAAGAATAGAAAATTAAAAGTCCTGTAAATCAAAAGTCAAAGGTAAGTAATAAACTCTGCAGAATAGTAAACGTCATATCTCACATCTATCATTTGTTGTCTGTCTTTGAACTTTTCTTATTTTATACTTTTCTCAAGAACTGTGTAACAGATTTTGATGAAACTTGGTAGGCATAAAGTACTAATTATAAATGAGCCCCTACAAATGTTACTGTATTTCTCATAGCTGTCAACAGATGGCACCCCAGGCAAAAGTAGGGCATAGGTGGTACATTTATTTGACAAAATTCATTAGAATTGAAGCAAATACATGTACATGTATTGATAAACCGAAAGCATCAAAATTAATTAGAGGGATGTCTTTAAGAATTGTTCGTCATTTCTGGTTCACTTAGAAGTCATATTTTTTATGTCTTTTCGGCCATACTATCCCATATATACATGGCTATATCAAACTTGCAGTAATTGTCATGCACGATGAGACTCGGCACCTAATACGGCCGGGTAATGGTTATCTTCAAGGTCAGGAGACAATCCAGGGTCAAATATGCGTTAGATGAATCCTCAGTGCACAAGTATACAGAAAAGGTACACCGAGAGGAAGGAAATGCATGCATTTAGCATCTGTGGATTTAATAGACCATTTTCCAATCTCCAATTTGAAAGCTCAACTTGCCCTTTTGGAGTTAAAAGGATGCAATGCCATTCGAACGTAACGATGAAAAAGTGTGCAAAAGTTGCCTAGTAGTACCTTGGACATTTTTCGTCATTTTGTCAGCCATTATAAATTTTGGCAAGTGGTCTTTTAAATTAATTGTGTCAAATAATGGGTAATTTGATTTATGAAAAGAGCTTCCCAAAGAACTCTTTTATATTTATTTAACTGGACACTTGAGAAAATACATTAAATCTATATGATGAATATCGGGAGTTCGCTTCTTTTCATGTGGTGGAGGTTTTTGTTTGTTTGCTTTGGTTCCTGTTTTATCCTGATTTTGTATGCCTTTGGTTTCTGATTTTCTGAATTATCGATTTCGTTCTGTATATAGGGATATGGTCATTATCCATATGTCATTCAATATGTATGTTGCTCATGCATGTAACTAGTACATCAATGATTATTCTACAGATGAACAACTGGATTGAGAGCAAAACCAGGTGTCGTACAGCAAAGCAGAGGACCAAGGAGAGCAGAGATGGTGAGCCAGACTGGAGTGAGGGAACCACACCCATCATCAGCAATAAAGACGAATGTGAAATAATTAGAAGGTAATTATGAGTTAATCCATTAAGGTATTAGGGGTATAATAGCAATGTCGTTGAAAAGCTAGAAATTATATACTTCCGTATTTTTCATATATATATATATATATTTTTTTTTTAGATATTTAGTACCTTTTAGCTCGCGGGGACGAATGTCCGGAGAGCTATTGTCATACCCCCGGTGTCGGCGTCTGCGTTGGCGTTGGCGTCTGCGTGCGCGTGCACAAAAACTTTAACCTTGCTTATAACTTTTAAACCAATACAGATTGGGCTTTCATATTTCACATGTGCATTCCTTGTGACAAGACCTTTCCATGGATACCAAAATTTTTGACCTTGTGACCTTGACCTTGGAGATTGACCTACTTTTGAAAAACTTTAACCTTGGCCATATTTTTTGAATGGTAAGTGATAGGGCTTTGATATTTCACATGAGTATTCCTTGTGACAAGACGTTTCCATGGATACCAAAATTTTTGACCTTGACCTTGGAAATTGACCTACTTTTGAAAAACTTTAACCTTGGCCATATTTTTTGAATGGTAAGTGATAGGGCTTTGATATTTCACATGAGTATTCCTTGTGACAAGACGTTTCCATGGATACCAAAATTTTTGACCTTGTGACCTTGACCTTGGAGATGATTGACCTACTTTTGAAAAACTTTAACCTTGGCAATTTTTTATGCCCCCGGAATCACAGATTCGGGGGCATATAGTTTTTGGCCTGTCCGTCTGTTTGTCTGTCTGTTTGTCCGAAAAAACTTTAACATTGGGCATAACTTTTGAATGGAAGGTGATAGAGCTTTCATATTTCACATGTGTGTTCCTTGTGACAAGACCTTTCCATTGATACGAAAATTTTTGACCTTGTGACCTTGACTTTGACCTTTGACCTACTTTTCAAAAACTTTAACATTGGGCATAACTTTTGAATGGAAGGTGATAGAGCTTTCATATTTCACATGTGTGTTCCTTGTGACAAGACCTTTCCATTGATACCAAAATGTTTGACCTCGTGACCTTGACCTTGACCTTTGACCTACTTTTCAAAAACTTTAACATTGGGCATAACTTTTGAATGGAAGGTGATAGAGCTTTCATATTTCACATGTGTGTTTCTTGTGACAAGACCTTTCCATTGATACCAAAATTTTTGACCTCGTGACCTTCACCTTGACCTGTGACCTACTTTTCAAAAACTTTAACATTGGGCATAACTTTTGAATGGTAAGTGATAAGGCTTTCATATTTCACATGTGTATTCCTTGTGACAAGACCTTTTCATTGATACCAAAAGTTTTGACCTCGTGACCTTGACCTTTGACCTACTTTTTAAAAACTTTTAAATTGGGCATAACTTTTGAATGGTAAGTGATAGGGCTTTCATATTTCACAAGTGTGTTCCTTGTGACAAGACCTTTCCATTGATACCAAAAGTTTTGACCTCGTGACCTTTACCTTGACCTTTGACCTACTTTTCAAAAACTTTAACTTTTGGCATAACTTTTGAATGGTGAGTGATAGGGCTTTCATATTTCACATCTGTATTCCTTGCAACAAGACCTTTCCATTGATACCAAAAGTTTTGACCTTGTGACCTTGACCTTGACCTTTGACCTAATTTTCAAAAACTTTAACATTGGGCATAACTTTTGATTGGTAAGTGATAGGACTCTCATATTTCACATGTGTATTCCTTGTGACAAGACCTTTCCAATTTGATACTAAAATTGTTGAACTTGACCTTTCACATACTTAACAGAAAATGCAGTTTATACTAACAAAGATGCCACCGGGGGCATTCGTGTTTCACAAACACAGGCTTTATTTTTATTGGTAAGGCTTTGATATTTCACATGTGCATTCCTTGTGATAAGACCTTTTTTATTGTTGTTGTTGCAATTGACATATGGTTGCCACCGGCGAGCTATGTTGTCATTCTGACAAGTCTGGTTTAATGTTTCATTCAACTCAACATGAAATTGTATGGTTCCGAACATTGCCGAAGTCATGCGTCTGCGGCCAACTTCGTGCTATTTAATTTTTCTGTTTATCAAAACAACCGGAAGTAGAGTATTATACCCCTAATTCCTTAAGTCAGTCTATGTATAGCATTATGTTTGTGGCCTGAAAATGCTGATTTGGTTCAGAGCATGCTAACATGTCACCAGAAAGTCAGATATTAAATGCAAAATAATTTAGGACATGCAATGATAGGATATAAAATCTGTCCAAAAATAATATTCAAAGTACTTCATTTCTTTCATCAAGTTGATGTAAGAGTTTAAAAGGGAAAATCTCTTCAAAATCTGGAGAAAAAAATTATTTCATAAAATTGCTCAACTAGAGAGATATTTGAGTATAAATGTGCTTATTTTGTGTAGAAACCAATGAAAAATGGAAATGTTTTTATGAAACATCGTTCCAATCTGAGAATCACCACACAACTTCAACCTTAGATGTTTTTTCATGGTACAAATTTTTTTGTTAAAAAAAAGTTGGTTTTCTCGATACAATTTATGTCAATTTACGATGATGTGTGGCGGATGGGGGTTCAGGTAAGATTTTAAATAAAAAAAGATGATGAAAAACATAAGAGTTATCTTTCTTTGTCTGCAAGCTACTAATCTATATAGCTTGCAGACAAAGAAAGATAACTCTTATTATGTTTTTCGTCCTAATAGCTTATGTCAAATGTGTTAAGTGGTCAGTTATAGCTAAACTTTGCTGTAAACAAACATAAAACATTGTATACAAGTATACATGTAACAACATAACATTCTTGCAGACAAGGAAAGATAACTCTTGTCAAATAATTTCTTTATTAAATTCATTTTTTGTTTTTTAAACAAGAAATCTGACATGTTTAAAATGTTTACCAGATATGTGTCAGACTTTTAAACCCCACCATGTACGATGACAGAATGGCTTATGAATACAAGTATCTAGCTCTGAATAAGTCCTAAATTAATAGCTCTTCACTAAAATATAAAATATGTCAGAAATTTTTAAATACAATATATTTCAAAATGATAAATTTTATAGGTGAGTGGATCATGCTTTTAGAAGAAATGCAGCATGAGATTAAGAGTTTTTGGTTTTCGTCCAAGTAAAAACTTGTCTATTATTATTAATATTGCAAATAGAGGGGTATATGATAATCAAGGCTGTATGTTATCGTATGCAAGTTTTCTAAAGCAGAAGGTTTGCTCAAGCAGTCTTTGTATAATTACAGATTATACATTTCTTTAAATCTGAAAATAAATGTCATTACATATAATTGAAATATTAATTTATTCAATCGACAAGTTTTATTTATCCCAAATTTAAGTATTTTGATATTTCTTAGTCTAAGGCCCATTGTGTAAAAAACAACCAGCAGTACACAGTGTATGTTTCTATGTAAACAGTAGTATTAGCTCTGGATTAGTCCTAAATACAAATGACATAATAAATACCTGTATTAAACACTCACTATTGCATAAAACTTAAGAAATTTGATAAAAGATTAAGAAATTTAAAAACTTTATTAAAACTATGAATTACAATTTTATGAAAGAAAAACAATTATAAAAAAAATTGCTCAACAATGATTTAAAATCTTTTCAGTTGTGAAGAGCAAAAATCAAAGAAAAGATGAAAGCCAGCCCAGCCAAGACAAGTCAACCAGAGAAAAATTAAACCTTTATGAGATGAAAGTAAAAGTGACCAGTATATACAAAAAAGACAGTGCAAAGACTTAGATCCCTGTCTATAAGGAATGTACCAGCTACTATTAGAGGTAAGGCCAAAATTACCACTGTATACGTAGAATCATTCGCCGTTTATAAACCTTAGCTGCTTTTGCAGCCGGCCTCCTTCCCAAAAAATTTGTTTCAATGAAATGTAAAATAAGGAAGGCATTGCTAAATGGAATGAAAGATAAATCCAGTAATCCTCATCCATGCGAAAATGTTTACTTTTATAAAACCAAAAAAGAACGACCACCAGTGAATGATTCTACTCGTACAGTATAATATTTAGATTGCAGTTAATGTTGAGGTTCCTAAAGTACTAATAGGTTCTTAAGAAAACGGAAATTTCCCTTTTATTTGTAAACGGCAAACAATTATTCCTAGAAAATTTAAATGGTAATGCAGAAGGAAAAGCACTATTCAAAAAACTTGCATTTTTAACCATAAAAGACATCATATTTGGTGTACTCATAGGAAAATAGCAATATTTACGCTCAGAAATTGTCCAAGTCGTTTTTCTAAACAGGGGTCGAGTATATTAAATAAAACGGCAATACCTATTCATACAGGTAGATATTCACTAATCATTCAGGCATAAATCTATGTGTACAGCTATGATTATGGCTATTGCATTAATCAAACTTGACCAGTGTAGGTTTTAATGACTTGGTGCATGGAAAAGATAATTTACCGTGCTATTTTCATATGTGTAGAGGGGAAACGCAAAAATGATACCAAAATCAAATTTCATTTTCAGACAGTGCTCTTTAAAAAGTTGAATATTTCTTTCGATATTCATATGTGTCTTTCTCAAAGCGTTTTAACGTGAAATCAAAATTTCTGTTTTCTTAAATGGCTGTTAGTACTTTAGTGCAATTTCTTTCCTTGAAACTGGAGTCCTGACATTTTTATGCTCCCAGACTACCGACCAAGGGGGCATATAATGTTTGGCTTTTTCGTTTGTTTGTCATTCTGTCCTGCTCTCAATAAAATGGAATTATAACTTTTTAGTAAGCCGTGATGAATATCCCAGGAGCTATAATGTATAGTATGATCCCAGACGGTTACATGGACAAACTTTAACCTCAGCTTTATCTCATAAACTATAAGGGGTACCATAGGACTTTGATATTTCACTTGTTGATTTCTCATGATTGGAAATTTATTTCAAACTTTGACTTTTGTCCTTGAGACCTTGACCTTGGAGTTTGATCTACTTTTAAAAACTTTAACCTGGGCTATATATCTTATGAACTATGAGGGGTAGGTTTTTAGCTCTACTGGTCTCTGACCAGTCGAGCTTATGCGATACCCCGTTGTCCGGCGTCCGTCCGTCCATCTGTCCGTCCGTCCGTAAACAATTCTTGTGCTCGCAACTCCTCTGAAATCATAGGAGATAGAAAGCTAATTCTTTTTGCATCTTACTTTGTATGTGGTCTAGTTGTGCACCTGACATTTGGTTTCAGTCCCTGACCCCCAGGGTCTTAGAAAATGGGTGTGGTCATGAAAATCCATGAAATCTTGTGCTCTCAACTCCTCTGACACTATAAATGCTAGAGACATGATTCTTTTTGCAATATGATGGGTCTGTGGTCTAGTTGTGCACCTGATAATTTGTTTGAGCCCCTGACCCCCTGGGTCTTAGAAAATGGGTGTGGTCATTTTCTCCTATATAACTCTATGTAATCTTGTGCTCGCAACTCCTCTGACACTTTAAATGCTAGAGACATGATTCTTTTTGCAATATGATGGGTCTGTGGTCTAGTTGTGCACCTGATATTTTGTTTGAGTCCCTGACCCCCAGGGTCTTAGAAAATGGGTGTGGTCATTTTCTCTTATATAACTCTATGTAATCTTGTGCTCGCAACTCCTCTGACACTATAAATGATAGAGACCTCACTCTTTTTGCAATATGATGGGTCTGTAGTCTAGTAGTGCACCTGATATTTTGTTTGAGCCCCTGACCCCCAGGGTCTTAGAAAATGGGTATGGTCATTTTCTCCTATGTAACTCTATGTTATCTTGTGCTCGCAACTCCTCTGACACTATAAATGATAGAGACCTCATTCTTTTTGCAATATGATGGGTCTGTAGTCTAGTTGTGCACCTGATATTTTGTTTGAGCCCCTGACTCACAGGGTCTTAGAAAATGGGTGTGGTCATTTTCTCCTATATAAGTCTATGTAATCCTTTGCTCGCAACTCCTCTGACACTATAAATGATGGAATCTTCATTCTTTTTGCAATATGATGGGTCTGTTTTCTAGTTGTGACCTAATATTTGTCTGAGCCCCTGACCCCCAGGGTCTTAGAAAATGGGTGTGGTCATTTTCTGCTATAGAAGTCTATGTAATCCTATGCTCGCAACTCCTCTGATACTATAAATGATTTAAACTTCATTCTTTTTGCAATATGATTGGTCTGTGGTCTTGTTGTGCACCAATATTTTGTTTGAGCCCTGATCCCCAGGGTCTTAGGAAATGGGTGTCACGGGTGTGGTCATTTTCTCCTAGTATATAACTGTTTGTAAATCGTAATGTTGTGCTCGCGTTACTTCTGACACTATAATGATTGAGACTTCATTTCTATGCAATATGATTGGTCTGTGTTCTTGTTGTGCATCTGAAATTTTTTTTGTTTGAGCCTCTGATACCCAGGGTCTTAGAAAATAGGTGTGGTCATTTTTCCTATATAATTGTGCTCTCAACTCTTCAAAGCTATTTTAAATGAGTGAGACTAGTTGTTGTAATTCTTAATGCAATAAGATGGATCTGTAGTTTTGTTATTACATTGATAGTTCATTTGTCAGCTAGCAGTCTTGATCCCTGGGATCTTGGAAAATGGGTGTGGCATTCTTTTTTTAAAATACTTTATCTTGGATAGTATGAATTATATGAGTGATATTCTAGTTGCAGTCTATTCGATATGTTGTTTTGTTGTGCTACTTTTAATTTGTTAGAATGCCTGCTCCCTATGGTCTTGAAAAATGGAAATTGATATTTATGTGTATGTATCTTATTCACATGTCAATGAGTATAAATAAAAAACAAAACAACCAGGAGAGCTACAGTCTCGTCAGTGGATTCTCCATGACTATACCTTTCATTTCATATGTTGACCTTTGACCTAGTGACCTTTACCTTCGAGTTTGACCTACTTTAAAAAACTTTATCCTGGGCTAGATCTCTTGAACTATAAGGGGTAAGGCTTTGATATTTCACATTAGGATTTCTCATGAGGGGACCTTTCATTTTAAGCTCACCTCTACGAAGTAGAGGGGGGCTTATGCTATCGCCCCGTCGTCGGTGTCCGCACTATAGGTTGAGCAAAACGGGACAGGTCCATTCCCGCCAAACTATAAGTCCTACATCAACCAAACTTACTTGGATGATGCATCTAGGGAGGCTTCATCTGACCTACATTTCATGCTTGAGTGAGCAGGTTAGGTAAAATGGGACAGGTCCATTCCAGCCTTACAAGTCCAACATTAACCAAAATTGAATGGATGATGTATATGAGGATGCTTACTACAATGCATGGTGCAGAGGCTGCATCTGACCCACATTTTACACTTGAGTGAGCAGGTAAGGTAAAATGGGACAGGTCCATTCCCGCCATACAATAAGTCCTACATCAACCAAATTTGCACGGATGATGTATCTGAGGATGCTTACAACAATGCATGGTATGGAGGCTGCATCTGACCTGCATCTCATGCTTGAGTAAGCAGGTTAGATAAAAATTGGACAGGTCCATTCCCGCCTTACTATAAGTCCTACATCAACCAAATTTGCATTAATGATGCATCTGAGGATGCTTACAACAATGCATGGTACGGAGGCTGCATCTGACCTACATTTCACACTTGAGTGAGCAGGTTAGGTAAAATGGGACAGGTTCATTCCCCTTATTATTAGTTCTTTATCAACCAAACTTGCATGGATGATGCTTCCAAAGATGCTTAAAACAATGCATGGTACGGAGGCTGCATCTGACCTACATTTCATGCTTGAGTGACCAGGTTAGGTAAAATGGGACAGGTCCATTCCTGCCTTACAACAAGTCCTACATCAACCAGACTTCTGTGGATGATGCATCTTAGGATGCTTAAATGCAATGCATGGTACAGATGCTGCATCTGACCCACATTCCATGCTTGAGCAATCAGCTTAAGTAAAATGGGACAGGCCCATTTCTGGCCTATTTTAAGTCCTAGATCAATAAAAAAAAACTTGTGTGGTTGATGTATCTGAGGATGCTTACTGCAATGCACTGTACAGATGCTGCATCTGACCTATATTTCCCACATGATTGACCAGGTATGGTAAAATTAGAATCTTCATTTCCAGTAGTCTTATAATTTTTTATCAACCAAACTTATATGGATGATGCATCTGGAAGTACTTTGTGTAATGCAGACCTGCCTACTTTTACGATTTTTGCGAATTTTTATGATTTTCGACCTTCGATTACGCCCTATGCTTTCATCTTCCAATTTTACGCCTAGAACTCAATTTAACATTAAAAAATAATTTTCAGATTTCTTTAGCGCTTTATCATGTTGATTGAGCAAATACCTTCCTTAGCCATATTGTTAAGTAACACATTTTTTGTCAAGACTTAAAAGGGAAATGACTATGTTTTTCTCAAAATTACCACAAGTGGTTCACATTACGCTTTAGTTTAAAAAATTACACCTTTTTGAGCAAAATGTTACACTTTTGGTAAGAAATAGGTAGGCAGGTCTGGTAATGTAGGTATGCCGGTCATGGGACAATGATGGCGTCGAGGTGAGCGCTGTCATCTCTGATGACCCTATGTTTATACTCAAAGATTTGGGGGCATATAATTTTTGGCCTGTCGGTCCGTTTGTCCGAAAAACTTTTGAACTTTTGAAATGAAGGTGATAAAGCTTTCATATTTCACATGTGTATTCCTTAGGACAAGACCATTCCATTGAAACCAAAATTGTTGACCTTGTGACCTTGACCTTTGACCAACTTTTCAAAAACTTTAACATCGGACATTACTTTTGAATGGTAAGTGATAGGGCTTTCATATTTCACACGTGTATTCCTTGTGACAAGACCTTTCCATTGATACCAAAAGTTTTGACCTCATTACTCTGACCTTGACCTTTGACCAATTTTTCAAAAACTTTAACATCGGACATTACTTTTGAATGGTAAGTGATAGGGCTTTCATATTTCACATGTGTATTCATTATGACAAGACCTTTCCATTGATACCAAAATGTTTTACCTTGACCTTGACCTTGGACCTTCTTTACAAAAATTTTAACATTGGGCATAACTTTTAAATTGTAAGTGAAACTTTTAAATTGTAAGTGATAGAGTTTTGATATTTCACATGTGTATTCCTTGTCCAAGGTTTTTTCTATTGAAACCAACATTTTTAGCTCACCTCGACACCCCAGGTGTCCGCATCCGTTTCCGGTTAAAGATTTTAGGGTAACTCAGTATCTGATAAAGTACTGATGCTACAGTGACCAAACTTGCACAAGTGATTGATCTTGGGATGCTGATGTGAACCCATGCTTCAGATGCTGTATCTAACATACATTTTCCAGGTTCAGTGACTCGCATCCGTTTCTGGTAAAGTTTTTGGGGTAGCTCAGTATCTGACAATGTACTGATGCTACAGTGACCAAACTTGCACAAGTGCTGAGGTGAACCCATGCATCAGATGCAGCATCTGAACTTCCTTTTCCGCTTGAGTGATTTTGCCTTTAAAAGCCAATATTGGGCAAAGTATTAGTGTTACATGTACCAAACTTACATAGTGGATGTATCTTTCATCAAACTTTCATAAAATGACCTTAACCTACTTTTTCTGCTTGAGTGATTTTGCCTTTAAAAGCCAATATTGGGCAAAGTATAAGTGCTACATGTACCAAACTTACATCTTTGATCAAACTTTCATGAAACAACCTTGACCTACTTTTTTTGCTTGAGTGGTTTTGCCTGGAAAGGCCAATATTGAGCAAAGTATAAGTGCTACATGTACCAATTTTGCATAGTGGATGTATCTTTGATCAAACTTTCATAAAATGACCTTGACCTACTTTTTTCTGCTTGAGTGATTTTAAAGCCAATATACATGTACTTTGAAATATGTTCGAACTGAATTTTGCTGCTTTGAGGTGAGCTTTGTAATCCGTGATTACCTATTTTTTAACCTTTTGACCATGACTTTGATATTTCACATGTGGATTCTTTAAGACCAGAACTTTTTTGGACCTTTACCTTTGACCTATTAACCTCGACTTTTGAGTTTGACCTTCTTGAAAAAACTTTATCCTGGGCTATATCTCTTGGACTATAAGGGGTAAGGCTTTGATATTTCACATATTGATTCATCATGAGGTGATCTTTCATCTTGGACTTGAGACCTTTGACCTAGTGACGTTGACCTTGGAGTTTGACCTACTTATTAAAAACCTTAACTTTGGCTATATCCCATGAGATATAAGGGATAGGGCTTTGTTATTTCACATTAGGATTCCCATGACCACACCTTTCATATAGTACCTAGACCTTTGACCTAGTGACCTTGACCTTTGAGTTGAATCTACTTTTAAAAAACTTTAACCTGGATTATATCTCATGAACTATAAGGGGTAGGTTTTTAGCCGAGTTGCAAAACTCGGCTCTTAATTTGATGTGAGACGGGCGGGCGGGCGGGCGTCTGGGCGGGCGGTTGGGCGGGCGTCTGGGCGGGGCGGGCGGGAGGGCGTCAACAATTGGTTTCCGGACTATAAGTCAACTACGAAAGAGGCTATAACAATGAAACTTCATACACTTACTCACCATTAGTCAAGGATGAGCCCTATTGATTTTGGGGTCAAAAGGTCAAAGGTCAAGGTCACAGGACTCAGATGATTGAAAATGGTTTCCGGACCATATTTCAGCCTGTATTGCACCTATAATCATGAAACTTGCCAGAAATGTTTCCCTTGAATCAAGGATGAGGCCTATTGATTTTGGGGTCAAAAGGTCAAAGGTCAAGGTCACAGGACTCAGATGATTGAAAATGGTTTCCGGACCATATTTCAGCCTGTATTGCACCTATAATCATGAAACTTGCCAGAAATGTTTCCCTTGAATCAAGGATGAGGCCTATTGATTTTGGGGTCAAAAGGTCAAAGGTCAAGGTCACAGGACTCTGTTGATTGAAATTGGTTTTCAGACCATATTTAAACCTGTATTGCACCTATAATCATGTAACTTGCCAGAAATGTTTCCTGTGAATAGAAAATGACCACTTTTGATTTTGGGGTCAAAAGGTCAAAGGTCAAGGTCACAGGACTCTGATGATTGAAAATGGTTTCTTGGCCATATTTTAGCCTGTATTGCACCTAAAGTCATGAAACTTGCCAATAATGATTCCCATGAATCAAGAATGACCCCTATTGATTTTGGGGTCAAAAGGTCAAAGGTCAAGGTCACAGGACTCCGATGATTGAAAGTGGTTTCCGGACCATATTTCAGCCTGTATTGCAATTATAATCATGAAGCTTGCCAGAAATGTTTCCCATGGATCAAGGATGACCACTATCAATTTTGGGGTTAAAAGGTCAAAGGTCAAGGTCACAGGACTAAGATGATTAAAAATGGTTTCCCGACTGAATTTGAGCCTGTATTGCACCTATAATCATGTAACTTGCCAGAAATGTTTCCAGTGAATAGAAAATGACCACTTTTGATTTAGGGGTCAAAGGGTCAAAGATCAAGGTCACAGGACTTAGGTAATTGAAAATGGTTTCCAGACCATTTTTGAGCCTGTATTGCACCTATAATCATGAAACTTGCCATTAATTTTTGGGTCAAAAGGTCAAAGATCAAGGTCACAGGACTCAGATGATTGAAAATGTTTTCCCAACCATATTTGAGCCTGTATTGCACCTATAATCATGAAACTTGCCAGAAATGTTTCCCGTGATTTAAGATATGAATTGTACCTTATTCTGTATCTTTAGAGTATGCTTTGTTAAATCATATTGTACATACAAATACATAAAGTATTCTGTATGATGAGATTGACAATCTGTATCCTTGAAAATATATTGCATGCTGATATAGAATAAAGAGAAGACCCTTTCTTGATCCAGAAATTTTCATTTAGGACCACAAAATGTTGTTACAAACCATACACATTTCATGTTAGTCTGCATATTCATACTTACATTCCAGTTTTGCAACTCGGCATTTTGCATCTTCGATGCATTTTGAGCTTATTGACATTTCACATGTGGATCCTAATGACCTGACCTTTCATTTGGGACCTTTACCTATGACCTTGGAGTTTTATCTACTTTAAAAAAAACCCCAAACTTTAACCTCGGCTATATCTCATTAACAGTAAAGGGTAGGGCTTTGATATTTCACATGTAGATTCCTCATGACCAGACCTTTCATTTGGGACCTTGACATATGACCTAATGACATTGACCTTTCAGTTTGACCTACATGTTCTTTTAAAAAACATTATTCTTGACTATATCTCATGGACTATTATAGGTAGGGCTTTGATATTTCATATGTTGATTCCTTATGACTAAGGGTGAAATTCGTTTCATTTTATGACTTTTTTAAAAAGGTTAATTTCTAAGTGTTCATGGACTACTGTACATATGCTTAAAATATCTTCCTTAATATCTTTATACCTCAATACTAGTAGTTAATCAAACATGGGATTTCCTGAAGTCGTGTTGTCAGGCAGTGGCATTGATCATTTTGGAGAATCTTCTTTTAACATATGAACATGTTATGACGAATTATGTATGCATCCCTTGATTCAGACACAGTGGATAAGCTTAACACATGTACAGGAAGAAATGAATCCAATGATCCACTTTAAGAGCAACTGACTGTTTGTCTGTCTGTCTGTTTGTCCGAAAAACTTGCATGTGCAATCCTTGTGACAAGACCTTTCCATGGATACCAAAAATGTTTACCTTTTGACCTTGACCTTGGAGTTTGACCTACTTTCGAAAAACTTTAACCTTTGCCATAACTTTTGAATGGTAATTGATAGGACCTTCATATTCCACATGTGTATTCCTTGTGACAAGACCTTTCCATGGATACCAAAATTTGTGACCTTAGAGTTTGACCTACTTTTGAAAAACTTGCGACAACACCTTTCAATAAATAACAAAATTTTTTACCTTGTGACCTTGACCTTGGAGTTTGACCCTCTTTTCGAAAAACTTTAACTTTGGCCATAACTTCTGAATGGTAAGTGATAGGGCTTTCATAATTCACATGTGTTTTCTTTATGACAGGACCTTTCCATGGATGCCAAAATTATTAACCTCTTGAACTTGACCTTGGTGTTTGACCTATTTTCGAAAATTTAAACTTTAGCCATAACTTTTGAATGCTAATTGATGTGACTTTCATATTTCACATATAAATTCCATGTGGCAAGACTTTTCCATGGATACCAAATTTTACCTTGTGACCTTGCCCTCAAAATGTGAAACTACTTTTCAGTGGTTTTACTGTATAAGATGCCAATTGGGGCATTCATGTTTCACAAACACAGGTTTTATTTTATCTTCAAATTTATTTGATTTTTGACAAAAGCCTGCAACAGCTTGTTACAGCTGTAAAGATATGTTTCCTTATTTTAAAACATTTGCATTACAGGTACAGACAAGCCTTGGAGTATATCAAGATAGTATTAACCATCCATGGAATCTTGAAGAATGAATTTAAAAACAATGAGGATGCTTAGCTTGTTCATATAGGATGGAAAATGCAGAAACTCTGGATTGTGAAGAAATTTGTATAATTGATGACAGTTTGATCAAGACTGACAAAGTTGCAGTGCAGCGTAGAAAGTTCAGTGAAATTGATAAGGAACTTTGATCGGAGCCCTTGACTTATGCAGCATGAAGAAAATTGAACTAATGAGAGTGTCCCTGATGACTATAAGTGGATAGTCAAAAACTGTACACAAAAAGAGAAGACTGATGCCAAATGAGTGGTCTGTGGTCCCACGCTGCCGGTCTATTACATACAACTGCAAAAACCCAAATATTTAACAGGCGCCATTTTCATTCCAACTCACTCACTCCCCCATCCTCCCATCCCCTGCACTATTCCCCATTCCTTGCATGCACAATAACATCTTACTAATGTGGTGTATGTTTTAGGCTGAGTGGCAGGAAGATTAATACTGGGCTGGCAAAACTCAAACAACAGCTGTGGTGTGTGATAAACTATAGGTGGAGATGGATGGCTGTAAGGGGTGGTTAGGAGGCCATATTACACCACGAAAAAAAACTATTTGCCAAGAAAAGAGAGTTGCTTCTGTAAATTTGGAGAAAGAAGATTCAACAAATGGAGATACGAATGTGAAATGACGTGAAGAGTTGGCAGGAACTGTGAAAGTTAAAAAAGAACTGACGTGAAGATAAAAGGACCCAGAATAAACATTAGGTGGAGATGGATGGCAGAAGGGTTGGTTAGGAGGCCATTTTCACACAAAAAACCCAACTATTTGCTTTAATTCAGAAAAAGAAGATTCAACCCATGGAGATACAGTTATGTTAAAGGACATGAAGAGTTTGCAGGAACTGTGAAAGCAAGAAGAACTGACATGAAGATGCAGAAAGTTGAAGGACCCAGAATAAACTATAGGTGGAGATGGATGGCTGTAAGGGGTGGTTAGGAGGCCATATTACACCACAAAAACCAACTATTTGCCTCAATTTGGAGATACAATTATGTGAAATTACACAAAGAGTTTGCGGGAACTGTGAAAGTAAGAAGAACTTACATGAAAATGCAGAAAGTTGAAGGACCCAGAATAAACATTAGGTGGAGATGGATGGCTGAAGGGGTGGTTAGGAGGCCATTTTCACATAAAAAACGTACATGTATTTGCCTGAAAAGCTGTGTTGTGTTGTGTGATAAATTATGAAGTGACTGGAAGAATAGGGAAGATGGCTTGAGATGTAAAGATTACAAGTAATATAGTAACTATATAAGATGAATTTGAATATGAAGATGACACAAGAAGATTAGATGATTCTAAGAAAGGAGATTCAAAGAGACATGGAATTTGAAACAATGATCACAAAGTACATTGGAAGATTCAAACAAAAGGAAGATAATAAACATTATGTGATAACGATGCAGCAAAGGACAAGGATTTAGCAATTGAACATGAAGATCAAAGTACTTAACAATTTGATTATGAGAAAGATGAGAGAAAACAGAAATATCTCACTGTTTTTAAGTTAAATGCAATTGCTTTAATTATTAAAACCATTTCTAAATGCAATCGCTTATTTTTATTAAAACCATTTCTGACAGAATTCGCTGATTTTGTCATTTCTAAAACAGTGTTTGATACAATTATGGATGGCTGAAGGGGAGGATGATGGAGGCCATCTTTATTTTATAGTTTTATATAACAATTGACACGTAATATGGTAATTTGACAGCATATATATTATTTTGCTATTTTGGAATATTCAAATAATTCATCCAAAAATATCATCGAAATTAAAGGAGGTAAACATCTTGGCACCATCCTTCCAATGCTATTTTGGACATAGATTTCATTTAACTATGCTTCTGAATTGACCCAACACAAAATTTGTAGCCGTGCACTCTCTGCAGAGTAAACGTAATACTGAAATACATTTGTTTGTGTCAGAAAATCACTTCGGCATTAATTATAAGTACCACTGAGGAGGATTAACTATCCGAAACATCTGTCTGGTGCATTAAAATTTTCTTCAAGAAGGTAAAGAGTTGGAACACTTCTGTGTTAATACATTGAAGGTGACGAGTGATATGACGGTTTCCATGATAATCCTGTTTAAAAAAAAAATCATGATGTATATGGTCACTCTTGAATAAAAGGTGGATAAGGGATGGCTGAAGGGAAGGATTGGAGGCCATCTTAATTTCTTATGCATATAGTAATATATAAAATAAAATTAAATAATAAATTAAAGAATTAAATTTTGAAAAATTAAAAAAAAAAAAATAATAATAAAAATGAAGAAAAAATGATTGAATTATGAAATAAAATGAAATAAAAAATGAAATGAAATAAAAAATAAATAAAATGAAATAAAAAATAAAATGAAATAAAAAATAAATAAAATGAAATAAAAAATAAATAAAATGAAATAAAAAATAAAATGAAATAAAAAATAAATAAAATGGGAAATAAAAAATAAAATAAGATAAGAAATAAAATGAAATGAAAAATAAAATGAAAAAAAATAGAATGAAATGAAAATCAAAAATCAATAAGAATGAAATAAATAAAAATTGAAATAATAATTAACCTTTAGGTTACAATAACTACATCGTTTATTTAAGAGTAATAATGTTTTTCAGGAGGTATAGCTATTTGTGCATATATATTTTTCAGAGTAGACTGTTATTGTATAACCTACTTGACAACTAAGTCACATTGACTTCATGCCATTCATAAAACTATTTCCGACAGAATTCTATAATACGTTGGTCATTTAAAATAATTTTGATGCGTATGATTTCCCTTAAATTAATGGCTGAAAGGGAGGATTGGAGGCCATCTTTTTTTTAAATCATGTATTCATTATTTAAAACTTAAATTCTGAATATTGCAAAGTAATAATTAAGGATTCCGACTATTCCGTCGGAATCCTTTCTGTTATTGCAATGTCTTTTCTTTATTAAGGATTCCGACTTCCGTCGGAATCCTTTCTGTTATTGTATTGTCTTTTCTTTATTCTTATTAAGGATTCCGACAATTCCGTCGGAATCCTTTCTGTTATTGTATTGTCTTTTCTTTATTCTTATTATTAAGGATTCCGATTTCCGTCGGAATCCTTTCTGTTATTGTATTGTCTTTTCTTTATTCTTATTATTAAGGATTCCGACTATTCCGTCGGAATCCTTTCTGTTATTGCAATGTCTTTTCTTTATTAAGGATTCCGACTATTCCGTCGGAATCCTTTCTGTTATTGCAATGTCTTTTCTTTATTAAGGATTCCGACTATTCCGTCGGAATCCTTTCTGTTATTGCAATGTCTTTTCTTTATTCTTATTATTATTCTTATTATTATTATTATTTTTATTCTTACCCCCTCATCATTTCCAGACACTTTATTCAAAGGTCTTTTAACACAGAGCAAAAGGGATGGTACCATCAGCAAGAGCATACTAAGATCTTCTTTAACTATTTTTTGTTTGTCGATAAGCTCACCAATGCCCCCGCTGGAGGTCATCAAAAGTCAAATCTTTAAACACTTATAATTCCTAAACTAACTGTGCGATTTGAACGAAATTTGTTTTAAAATGTATTTTGGGAAAATTGTAAATTTTTATACGCTTACATGCTCGATAAAATATTTACGGTTTTCGCGCTATTCAGTGTTGAAAATTGAACTTTAAATTGGCACAGTGCCAATTTCTACAGTTTTTGAGATTTTGAGTTGAAACTTTGATAGTAGGTTACTTATAGATGGTCATTTAATGTTGACCTACTTTCAAGGTCAAATTTTCATTCTCAAGGTCACAACAAACTTTTGCCTATAGAACAAAAAGTATTTGACCTTCAGAGTTCATACTTCATATTAATTATCGTTAAACAAAGCTCTTTCACCTTGACCTTGATCCAAGGTCAAATGTCGATTCTCAAGGTCATAACAAACTTTTGCTTATTGAACAAAGACTATTTGACCTTCAGAGTTCAAACTTCATACATATCATTGTTTAGTCAAGCTCTTTCTCTTTGACCTTGACCCAAGGTCAAATTCTCATTCTCAAGGTCACAACAAACTTTATTCTTTAAAACAAAGACTATTTGACCTTGTGAGTTCAAACATTACACAAATATTCCTTGCATCAAATCCTTTCACCATGACCTTGACTCAAGGTCATTTGTTCGAAATCAAGGTCACAACCGACTTTGGTTGATTAGATATTTAGCTTTGCTCAGATTAAGATCAATCGTGATGAGAATGATCACAATACTTATCTTTCATCTATGACATTGGTTCAAGGTCAAATAATCATTCTCAAGGTCATAACAATAATTTACTCTTGTAGAATTCACACTTTTTGTCCTATACTATTTATTCTTCACACAAGTAGTCCTTCTTGTTTGAACATAGTAACATAGTATAAGAAAGATAACTCTTTTCTTCTTGTTCTCTGTTTCTTTTTTTTTTTCTTAGTAGCATTACATATCTGTATTTTCATGTTGTTGTCATTTTCTATTAATAGAAATTATCTCATTGCAAAATCATTGTGCAATTCTGTTTTGAGAAAGTAATTGTAAAGGATTTTGATATTGATAGAGCATGGAGTTTATAGCTTTAGTAGACATGAAAGGTATTTATTGATTTTTTTTCTTTTTTTGTTGAAAAATGAATAAGAGTCCCAAATTAGACATTAGCTCTTTTCACTCATTTGCTGAAGTGAATAAGGTAATGAAGCAACTATTCATTTTTCCATCTTATTTATTCGGATTTTAACACTTCAGCTCCGAGGAAGGTCTAATAAAGGAGGAATCCGTCTGTTGCTTGCAACAGTAGCCATCTAGTTATTATTATTCTTATTATTCTTACCCCTTTCCATTTCCAGACACTTTATTCAAAGGTCTTTCAACACAGAGCAAAAAGAATGGTACCATTAGAAAGAGCAGACAAAGATCTTCTTAAACTATTTTTTGTTTGTCGATAAGTTCACCAATGCCCTCGCTAGATGTCATCAAAGGTCAAATCTTCAAACTCTTATAACTTCTATATTAATCACACGATTTGAACGAAATTTGTTTTATATCATTCTTTGGAAAATTTGCAAACTTTTTTACGCTTACATGCTTGATGAAATATTTACGGTTTTCGCGCTATTTTGAGTTGAAAATGGAACTTTAAATTGGCACAGTGCCAATTCCTACAGTTTTCGAGATTTTGAGTTGAAACTTGGATGGTAGGCTACTTATAGGTAGTCATTGATGATGACCTAGTTTCAAGGTCAAATTATGATTCTCAAGGTCACAACAAACTTTTGCCTATAGAACAAAGACTATTTGACCTTGACAGTTCAAACTTCATAAATACAATCATTGAGCCCAGCCCTTTCACCTTGACCTTGACCCAAGGTCAAATTTTGATTCTCAAGGTCACAACAAATTTTTGCCTATAGAACAAAGACCATTTGTCCTTGACAGTTCAAACTTGGCGCAAATATTCCTTGCATCAAGTCCTTTCACCTTGACCTTGACCCAAGGTCATCCGTTTGATTTCAAGGTCATAACAGACTTTTGTTGATAAAATATTGAGCTTTGATTAGATGAAAAGGAATCTTGATGAGAATAGACTTAAATGCTTATCTTTTATCCATGACCTTGGTTAAAGGTAAAATAAACTTTTTCAAGGTCATAACAAACATTTACTCTTGTAGAATTCACAGGATTTTGTCCCTAACTATTTTTCTTCACACAAGTAGTACTTTTTATGTGAATTTTACATAGTAAGATAGATAACTCTTTTATTCTTGTTCTCTGTTTCTTTCTTTTTTATTCTTAGTAGCATTACATATCAGTAGTTACATGTTGTTGTCATTTTCTATTAATAGAAATTATCTCATTGCAAAATCATTGTGAAATTCAGTTTTGAGAAAGTCATTGTAAAGAATTAGATATTGATTGAGCATTGAATTTTAAGCTTTCGTAAACATAAAAGGTATTTATTATTTTTGTTTCTTCTATTTTGTTGATAAATAAATAAGAGTCCCAAATTAGACATAAGCTCTTTTGACTCATTTGCTGAAGTGAATAAGGTACTAAAGTAACTATTCTTTTTTCCATCTTCTTTATTCGGATTTTAACACTTCAGTTCCGAGGAAGGTCTAATAAAGGAGGAATCCGTCTGTTGCTTGCAACAGTAGCCATCTAGTTCTTATTATTATTCTTATTATTATTATTTTTATTCTTACCCCCTCATCATTTCCAGAGACTTTATTCAAAGGTCTTTTAACACAGAGCAAAAAGGATGGTACCATCAGAAAGAGCATACCAAGATCTTCTTTAACCATTTTTTGTTTGTCGATAAGTTCACCAATGCCCCCGCTGGAGGTCATCAAAGGTCAAATGTTTAAACACTTATAACTCCTAAACTAACCGTACGATTTGGACGAAATTTGTTTTAAAATGTTCTTTGGGAAAATAGTAAACTTTTATACTCTTACATGCTCGATAAAATATTTACGGTTTTCGCGCTATTCCAAGTTGAAAATGGAACTTTAAATTGGCACAGTGCCAATTTCTACAGTTTTTGAGATTTTGAGTTGAAACTTGGATGGTAGAGTACTAATAGGTGGTCATTGATGATGACCTAGTTTCAAGGTCACATTATGATTCTCAAGGTCACAACAAACTTTTGCCTATAGAACAAAGACAATTTGACCTTGACAGTTCAAACTTCATAAATACAATCACTGAGCCAAGCCCTTTCATCTTGACCTTGGTCCAAGGTCAAATTTTGATTCTCAAGGTCACAACAAACTTTTGCCTATAGAACAAAGACCATTTGACCTTGAGAGTTCAAACTTGGCGCAAATATTCCTTGCATCAAGTCCTTTCACCTTGACCTTGACCCAAGGTCATTTGTTCGATTTCAAGGTCACAACATACTTTTGTCGATAAAATATTGAGCTTTGATTAGATTAAGAGGACTCATGATGAGAATAAATTCAAATGCTTATCTTTTATCCATGACCTTTGTTAAAGGTCAAATTAACTTTTTCAAGGTCATTACAAACATTTACTCTTGTAGAATACACAGGATTTTGTCCTTAACTATTTATTCTTCACACAAGTAGTACTTCTTATTTGAACTTTACATAGTAAGATAGATAACTCTTTTATTCTTGTTTTCTGTATCTTTTCTTTTTTATTCTTAGTAGCATTACATATCAGTAGTTTCATGTTGTTGTCATTTTCTATTAATAGAAATTATCTCATTGCAAATTCATTGTGCAATTCTTTTTTGAGAAAGTCATTGTAAAGGATTAGATATTGATTGTGCATGGAGTTTAAAGCTTTCGTAAACATGAAAGGTATTTATTATTTTTTCTTCTATTTTGTTGATAAATAAACAAGAGTCCCAAATTAAACATAAGCTCTTTTGACCAATTTGCTGAAGTGAATAAGGTACTTAAGCAAGTATTCTTTTTTTCCATCTTCTTTATTTGGATTTTAACACTTCAGTTCCGAGGAAGGTCTAAGAAAGGAGGAATCCGTCTGTTGCTTGCAACAGTAGCCATCTAGTTCTTATTATTATTCTTATTATTATTTTTATTCTTACCCCCCATTATTTCCAGACACTTTATTCAAAGGTCTTTTAACAGAGAGCAAAAGGAATGGTACCATCAGAAAGAGCATACCAAGATCTTCTTTAACTATTTTTTGTTTGTCGATAAGCTCACGGATGCCCCCGCTAGAGGTCATCAAAGGTCAAATGTTTAAACACCTATAACTCCTAAATTAACCGTACGATTTGAACGAAATTTGTTTTAAAATGTTCTTTGGGAAAATCGTTAACTTTTATACGCTTACATGCTCGATAAAATATTTACGGTTTTCGCGCTATTTTGAGTTGAAAATGGAACTTTAAATTGGCACAGTGCCAATTCCTACAGTTTTCGAGATTTTGAGTTGAAATTTGGATGGTAGGCTACTTATAGGTAGTCATTGATGATGACCTAGTTTCAGGGTCAAATTATTATTCTCAAGGTCACAACAAACTTTTGCCTATAGAACAAAGACTATTTCAACTCGACAGTTCAAACTTCATAAATACAATCATTAATCCAAGCCCTTTCACCTTGACCTTGACTCAAGGTCAAATTCTCATTCTCAAGGTCACAACAAAATTTTTCCTATAGAACAAAGACCACTTGACCTTGAGAGTTCAAACTTGACGCAAATATTCCTTGCATCAAGTCCTTTCACCTTGACCTTGATCCAAGGTCATTTGTTCGATTTCAAGGTCACAACAGACTTTTGTTGATAAAATATTGAGCTTTAAATAGATGAAAAGAAATCTTGATGAGAATAATCTAAAATGCGTATCTTTCATCAATGACCTTGGTTCAAGGTCAAATAAACTTTTTCAATGTCATAACAAACATTTACTCTTGTACGATTGATAGGATTTTTATTCTTCACTCAAGTAGTACTTCTTATTTGAACTTTACATAGTAAGATAAATAACTCTTTTATTCTTGTTCTCTCTGTTTCCTTTTTTATCTTAGTAGCATTACTTGTCTGTACTTTTATGCTGTTGTCATTCTCTATTTATAGAAATTTTCTCATTGCTAATTCATTGTGCAATTCTTTTTGGGATAGTAATTTAAAAGGATTCAAATTGGATAGAATAGATCTAGGATTTTAAAGCCTTCCTAAACTTGAAATGTATTTATAATCTTTTTCTTCTTTTTTGTCGATAAATAGATAAGAGTTCCAAGTTAGACATAAGCTCTTTTGACTCAATTGCTGAAGTGAATAAGGTACTAAAGCAACTATTCTTTTTTCATCTTCTTTATTCGGATTTGCCTATAGAACAAAGACTATTTGACCTTGACAGTTCAAACTTCATAAATACAATCATTGATCCAAGCCCCATCACCTTGACCTTGACCCAAGGTCTATTTCTCATTCTCAAGGTCACAACAAAAATTTTCCCATAGAACAAAGACCATTTGACCTTGAGAGTTCAAACTTTGCGCAAATGTTTCTTACATCAAGTCCTTTCACCTTCACCTTGACCCAAGGTCATTTGTTCGATTTCAAGGTCAAAACAGACTTTTGTTGATAAAAGATTGAGCTTTGAATAGATCAAAAGGAATTTTGATGAGAATAAACTAAAATGCTTATCTTTCATCCATGACCTTGGTTCAAGGTCAAATAAACTTTTTCAAGGTCATAACAAACATTTACTCTTGTAGGATTGAGAGAATTTTGTTCTTAAATATTTATTCTTCACACAAGTAGTACTTCTCATTTGAACTTTACATAGTAAGATAGATAACTCTTTTATTCTTGTTCTATGTTTCCTTTTTTTATCTTAGTAGCATTACTTGTCTGTACTTTCATGCTGTTGTCATTCTCTATTTATAGAAATTTTCTCATTGCTAATTCATTGTGCAATTCTTTTTGGGATAGTAATTTCAAAGGAATCAAAATGGATAGAATAGATCTAGGAGTTTAAAGCCTTCCTAAACTTGAAAGGTATTTATCATCTTTTTCTTCTATTTTGTCGATAAATAAATAAGAGTCCCAAATTAGACATAAGCTCCTTTGCCTCATTTGCTGAAGTGAATTAGGTACAAAATCAACTATTCTTTTTTCCATCTTCTCTATTCGGATTTTAACACTTCAGTTCCGAGGAAGGTCTAATAAAGGAGGAATCCGTCTGTTGCTTGCAACAGTAGCCATCTAGTTCTTATTATTATTATTCTTACCCCCAAACCAATCCAGAGACTTTACAACAAAGTACCGCATCATATGATAAAATGGAAAGTATCATGTGAAAGAGCAAATAAAGATCTTAATTTAAAATTTTTTTCTTGTCGAAAAGTTCACATATGCCCCCGCTAGAGGTCATCAAAGGTCAAATCTTTAAAACCTTATAACTCCTAAACTAACCGTGCGATTTGAATGAAATTTGTTTTATGTTGTTCTTTGGGAAATTTGCAAACTTTTATACGCTTACATGCTCGATAAAATATGTCCGTTTTTCGCGCTATTTTGAGTTGAAAATGGAACTTTAAATTGGCACAGTGCCAATTTCTACAGTTTTTGTGATTTTGAGTTGAAACTTGGATGGTAGGTTACTTATAGGTAGACATTGATGATGACCTAGTTTTAAGGTCAAATTATGATTCTCAAGGTCACAACAAACTTTTGCCTATAGAACAAAGACTATTTGACCTTGACACTTCAAACTTCATAAATACAATCATTGATCCAAGCCCTTTCACCTTGACCTTGACCCAAGGTCAAATTCTCATTCTCAAGGTCACAACAAAATTTTTCCTATAGAACAAAGACCATTTGACCTTGAGAGTTCAAACTTGGCGCAAATATTCCTTGCATCAAGTCCTTTCACCTTGACCTTGACCAAAGGTCATTTGATCGATTTCAAGGTCACCACAGACTTTTGTTGATAAAATATTGAGGTTTGAATAGATGAAAAGAAATCTTGATGATAATAAACTAAAATGCTTATCTTTCATCCATGACCTTGGTTCAAGGTCAAATAAACTTTTTCAAGGTCATAACAAACATTTACTCTTGTAGGATTGATAGGATTTTGTTCTTAAATATTTATTCTTCACACAAGTAGTACTTCTTATTTGAACTTTACATAGTAAGATAGATAACTCTTTTATTCTTGTTCTCTGTTTCCTTTTTTTTTTATCTTAGTAGCATTACTTGTCTGTACTTTTAGCTGTTGTCATTCTCTATTTTTAGAAATTTTCTCATTGCTAATTCATTGTGCAATTCTTTTTGGAATAGTTGTTTAACAGGATTCAAAATGGATAAAATAGATCTAGGAGTTTAAAGCCTTCCTAAACTTGAAAGGTATTTATCGTTTCATCTTCTTTATTCGGATTTTAACATTTCAGTTCCGAGGAAGGTCAAATAAAGGAGGAATCCGTCTGTTGCTTGCAACAGTAGCCATCTAGTTATTATTATTATTCTTACCCCCAACCTTTCCGGACCCTTTACAAGAAAAGAACCGCCTCGTATGATACAATGGAAAGTACCATATGAAAGAGCATATTAAGATCTTGATTTAAAATTTTTTTGTTGTCGAAAAGTTCACATATGCCTCCGCTAGAGGTCATCAAAGGTCAAATCTTTTAACTCTTATTACTCCTAAACTAACCATACGATTTGAACGAAATTTGTTTTATATTGTTCTTTGGGTAATTTGCAAACTTTTATTCACTTACATGATCAATAAAATATTTACGGTTTTCGCGCTATTCCGAGTTGAAAATGGGACTTTAAATTGGCACAGTGCCAATTTCTACATTTTTTGAGATTTTGAGTTGAAACTTGGATGATGTGTTACTTATAGGTAGTCATTTAATGTTCACCTACTTTCAAGGTCAAATTTTGATTCTCAAGGTCACAACAAATTTTTGCCAATAGAACAAAGACTATTTGACATTCCGAAGTCAAACTTCATACATACTATCATTAAGCCAAGCTCTCTCACCTTGACCTTCAACAAACGTCAAATTTTGATTCTCAAGGTCACAGCATACTTTTGCCTATAAGAACAAAGACTATTTGACCTTCAGAGTTCAAACTTCATACATATTATCGTTAAGCCAAGTTCTTTCACCTTGACCTTGACCCAAGGTCAAATTTTGATTCTCAAGGTCACAATAAGTTTTTGCCTATAGAACAAAGACTATTTGACCTTCAGTGTTCAAACTTCACACATATAATAGTTCAGTCAAGCTTTTTCACCTTGACCTTGACCCAATGTCAAATTCTCATTCTCAAGGTCAAAACAAACTTTGGTCTATAAAACAAAGACTGATTGACCTTGTGAGTTCAAACTGTACACAAATATTCCTTGTATTAAACCCTTTCACCCTGACCTTGACTCAAGGTCATTTGTTCGATTTCAATGTCACAACAGACTTTGGTTGATTAGATATTGAGCTTTGCTCAGATAAGATAAATCGTGATGAGAATGATCACAATACTTATCTTTCATCCATGAAATTGGATCAAGGTCAAATAATCATTCTCAAGGTCATAACAATCATTTACTCTTGTAGAATTCACTTTTTTTCTCCTATACTATTTATTCTTCACACAAGTGGTCGTTCTTATTTGAACTTAACATAGTATAAGAAAGATAACTCTTTTATTCTTGTTCTGTTTCTATATTTTTAGCTCGCCGGGACGAATGTCCGGAGAGCTATTGTCATACCCCCGGTGTCGGCGTTGGCGTCTGCGTGCGCGTGCACAAAAACTTTAACCTTGCTTATAACTTTTAAACCAATACAGATTGGGCTTTCATATTTCACATGTGCATTCCTTGTGACAAGACCTTTCCATGGATACCAAAATTTTTGACCTTGTGACCTTGACCTTGGAGATTGACCTACTTTTGAAAAACTTTAACCTTGGCCATATTTTTTGATTGGTAAGTGATAGGGCTTTGATATTTCACATGTGTATTCCTTGTGACAAGACGTTTCTATGGATACCAAAATTTTTGACCTTGTGACCTTGACCTTGGAGATGATTGACCTACTTTTGAAAAACTTTAACCTTGGCCATATTTTTTGATTGGTAAGTGATAGGGCTTTGATATTTCACATGTGCGTTCCTTGTGATAAGACCTTTTTTATTGTTGTTGTTGCAATTTACATATGGTTGCCACCGGCGAGCTATGTTGTCATTCTGACAAGTCTGGTTTCTTAGTAGCATTATACATATCTGTACTTCCATGTTGTTGTCATTTTCTATTATTAGAAATTATTTCATTGGAAAATCATTGTGCAATTCCATTTTGAGAAAGTAATTGTAAAGGATTTTGATATTGATAGAGCATGGAGTTTAAAGCTTTCGTAAACATGAAAGGTATTTATTATTTTGTTTTCTTCTATTTTGTTGAAAAATAAATAAGAGTACCAAATTAGACATAAGCTCTTTTGACTCATTCGCTGAAGTGAATAAGGTACTAAAGCAACTATTCTTTCTCCATCTTCTTTATTCGGATTTTAACACTTCAGTTCCGAGGAAGGTCTAATAAAGGAGGAATCCGTCTGTTGCTTGCAACAGTAGCCATCTAGTTCTTATTATTAAGGATTCCGACTATTCCGTCGGAATCCTTTCTGTTATTGCAATGTCTTTTCTTTATTCTTATTAAGGATTCCGACTATTCCGTCGGAATCCTTTCTGTTATTGCAATGTCTTTTCTTTATTCTTATTATTATTCTTATTATTATTATTATTATTATTATTTTTATTCTTACCCCCTCATCATTTCCAGACACTTTATTCAAAGGTCTTTTAACACAGAGCAAAAGGGATTGTACCATCAGAAAGAGCATAACAATATCTTCTTTAACTATTTTTTGTTTGTCGATAAGTTCACCAATGCCCCCGCTGGAGGTCATCAAAGGTCAAATCTTTAAACACTTATAACTCCTAAACTTACCGTACGATTTGAACGAAATTTGTTTTAAAATGTTCTTTGGGAAAATTGTAAACTTTTATACGCTTACATGCTCGATAAAATATTTACGGTTTTCGCGCTATTCCAAGTTGAAAATGGAACTTTAAATTGGCACAGTGCCAATTTCTACAGTTTTTGAGATTTTGAGTTGAAACTTTGATTGTAGGTTACTTATTGGTGATCATTTAATGTTGATCTACTTTCAAGGTCAAATTTTCATTCTCAAGGTCACAACAAACTTTTGACTATAGAACAAAAAGTATTTGACCTTCAGAGTTCAAACTTCATACATATTATCGTGAAACCAAGCTCTTTCACCTTGACCTTGACCCGAGGTCAAATTTTGATTCTCAAGGTCACAACGAAGTTTTGCCTATAGAACAAAGACTATTTGACCTTCAGAGTTCAAACGTCATACATATCATTGTTCAGTCAAGCTCTTTCACCTTGACTTTGACCCAGGTCAAATTCTCATTCTCAAGGTCACAACATACTTTAGTCTATAAAACAAATATTATTTGACCTTGTGAGTTCAAACATTACACAAATATTCCTTGCAACAAACCCTTTCACCATGACCTTGACTCAAGGTCATTTGTTCGATTTCAAGGTCACAACCGACTTTGGTTAATTAGATATTGAGCTTTGCTCAGATTCAGATCAATCGTGATGAGAATGATCAGGTTAAGATCAATTGTGATGAGAATGATCACAATACTTATCTTTCATTTATGACATTGGTTCAAGGTCAAATAATCATTCTCAAGGTCATAACAATCATTTACTCTAGTAGAATTCACACTCTTTGTCCTATACTTTTTATTCTTCACACAAGTAGTCCTTCTTGTTTGAACTTAACATAGTATAAGAAAGATAACTCTTTTATTTTTGTTCTCTGTTTCTTTTTTTTTTCTTAGTAGCATTACATATCTGTACTTTCATGTTGTTGTCATTTTCTATTAATAGAAATGATCTCATTGCAAAATCATTGTGCAATCCTGTTTTGAGATAGTAATCCTAAAGGATTTGATATTGTTTGAACATGGAGTTTAAAGCTTTAGTAAAATTGAAAGGTATTTATTATTCTTTTCTTCTATTTTGTTGATAAATGAATAAGAGTTCCAAGTTAGACATAAGCTCTTTTGACTCATTTGCTGAAGTGAATAAGGTACTAAAGCAACTATTCTTTTTTCATCTTCATATTTCGGATTTTAACTCTTCAGTTCCGAGGAAGGTCTAATAAAGGAGGAATCCGTCTGTTGCTTGCAACAGTAGCCATCTAGTTATTATTCTTATTATTATTATTATTTTTATTCTTACCCCCCATTTTTTCCAGACACTCTATTCAAAGGTCTTTAAACACAGAGCAAAAAGGATGATACCATCAAAAAGAGCATAACAAGATCTTTTTTAACTATTTTTTGTTTGTCGATAAGCTCACCAATGCCCCCGCTAGAGGTAATCAAATGTCAAATCTTTAAATACCTATAACTCCTAAACTAACCGTACGATTTGAACGAAATTTGTTTTAAAATGTTTTTTGGGAAATTTGCAAACTTTTATACGCTTACATGCTCGATAAAATATTTACGGTTTTCGCGCTATTCCGAGTTGAAAATGGAACTTTAAATTGGCACAGTGCCAATTTCTACAGTTTTTGAGATTTTGAGTTGAAACTTGGATGGTAGGTAACTTATAGGTAGTCATTTAATGTTGACCTTGTTTCAAGGTCAAATTTTGCTTCTCAAGGTCACAACAAACTTTTGCCTATAGAACAAAGACGGTTTGACCTTGAGAGTTCAAACTTCATACATATAATGGTTGAGCCAAGCCCTTTCACCTTGACCTTGACCCAAGGTCAAATTCTCCTTCTCAAGGTCACAACAAACTTTTGCCTGTAAAACATTTTTTAGACTGTTTGACGTTGAGAGTTCAAACTTTACACAAATATTTCTTGCATCAAGCCCTTTCACCTTGATCTTGACCCAAGGTCATTTGTTCGATTTCAAGGTCACAGCATACTTTGGTTGATGAAATACTGAACATTGATCAGTTTAAGATCAATTTTGATGAGATTAACCTCCAATACTTATCTTTTATCTGTGACATTGGTTCAAGGTCAAATAATCATTCTCAAGGTCATAACAAACATTTCCTCCTGTAGAATTCACATTTCTGGTCCTATACTATATATTCTTCACACAAGTAGTATTTCTTATTTGAACTTAACATAGTATAAGAAAGATAACTCTTTTCTTCTTGTTTTCTGTTTCTTTTTTTTTTCTTAGTAGCATTACATATCTGTACTTTCATGTTGTTGTCATTTTCTATTAATAGAAATTACCTCATTGCAAAATCATTGTGCAATTCTGTTTTGAGAGTGTAATTGTAAAGGATTTGATATAGAGCACAGAGTTTAAAGCTTTCATAAAAATGAAAGGTATTTATTTTTTTTTCTATTTTGTTGATAAATAAATAAGAGTCCCAAATTAGACATAAGCTCTTTTGACTCATCTGCTGAAATGAATAAGGTACGAAAGCAACTATACTTTTTACCATCTTCTTTTTTCGGATTTTAACACTTCAGTTCCGAGGATGGTCTAATAAAAGAGGAATCCGTCTGTTGCTTGCAACAGTAGCCATCTAGTTATTCTTATTATTATTTTTATTCTTACCCCCTCATCATTTCCAGACACTTTATTCAAAGGTCTTTTAAAAGAGAGCAAAAGGAATGGTACCATCAGAAAGAGCACACCAAGATCTTCTTTAACTATTTTTTGTTTGTCGATAAGCTCACCGATGCCCCCGCTAGAGGTCATCAAAGGTCAAATCTTTAAACACCTATAACTCCTAAACTAACCGTACGATTTGAACGAAATTTGTTTTAAAATGTTGTTTGGGAAAATTGTTAACTTTTATACGCTTACATGCTCGATGAAATATTTACGGTTTTCGCGCTATTTTGAGTTGAAAATGGAACTTTAAATTGGCACAGTGCCAATTCCTACAGTTTTTGAGATTTTGAGTTGAAACTTGGATGGTAGGCTACTTACAGATAGTCATTGATGATGACCTAGTTTCAAGGTCAAATTATGATTCTCAAGGTCACAACAAACTTTTGCCTATAGAACAAAGACTATTTGACCTTGACACTTCAAACTTTATAAATACAATCATTGAGCCAAGCCCTTTCACTTTGACCTTGAGCCAAGGTCAAATTTTGATTCTCAAGGTCACAACAAATTTTTGCCTATAGAACAAAGACCATTTGTCCTTGACAGTTCAAACTTGGCGCAAATATTCCTTGCATCAAGTCCTTTCACCTTGACCTTGACCCAAGGTCATTTGTTTGATTTCAAGGTCACAACAGACTTTTGTTGATAAAATATTGAGCTTTGATTAGATGAAGAGGAATCTTGATGAGAATAAATTTAAATGCTTATCTTTTATCCTTGACCTTGGTTCAAGGTAAAATAAACTTTTTCAAGGTCATAACAAACACTTATTCTTCTAGAATTCACAGGATTTTGTCCTTAACTATTTATCCTTCATACAAGTAGTACATCTTATTTGAACTTTACATAGTAAGATAGATAACTCTTTTATTCTTGTTCTCTTTTTCCTGTTTTGTCTTAGTAGCATTACTTGTTTGTACTTTCATGCTGTTGTCATTTTCTATTTATAGAAATTTTCTCATTGCTAACTCATTGTGCAATTCATTTTGGGATAGTAATTTTAAAGGATTCAAAATGGATAGAATAGATCAAGGAGTTTAAAGCTTTCCTAAACTTGAAAGGTATTTATCATCTTTTTCTTCTATTTTGTCAATAAATAAATAAGAGTCCCAAGTTAGACATAAGCTCTTTTGACTCATTTGCTATTGTAAATAAGGTTCTAAAGCAACTATTCTTTTTTCGATCTTCTTTATTCGGATTTTAACACTTCAGTTCCGAGGAAGGTCTAATAAAGGAGGAATCCGTCTGTTGCTTGCAACAGTAGCCATCTAGTATTTCATATATTATGTAATTGACCCTTCCGATTGCGGGAAAAAAATGCAAAATTTCGTGACGTCACAATGCTTTACCATGTGTTTACCTCGGACAAACAAGCTTCGAACCTCGGTCAAACATCGAAATTGCATTGTGACGTCATGGAATTTCTCAATTTTTTCCCGCGTTTGGAAGGGTCAATTAAACCAATATTCAACGATCTGTTTCTTTCCATTGATGGGATATGTGATGATGTCAAAATTATACAGTAGTTGTCTGTTAAATTCATGTTATTTATTTGTTTTTTATGTTATTTATTTTAAATTATACAGTAGTTGTCAACGATCTGTTAACGATTAACGATCGTTAAATTCCTTGCGCAGAAATATGAAAAATTTGAGAAAAATCATTATTTTGCAGTGAAACCCCGTAAGGTCTCATTGTAAGATGCCAGTATCTTTGAGATGACCCCTACATAATACTGAACGGTCAACTTCTATTTCCCATAAAATGAATTTTATAATACTGCAATTATATGATCCCAATTTAGTCAAAATACCTTGGGTAGAAGTTCATCATTTTCTAATTAGACACAGCCTCGTTAAATAATATATGTAGAAATCTTGTATAATACATACATGAATTGTCTTGATTTTATTTTATTATTTATTTTATTTTATTTATTATTTAAGAAATAAAAACTAGCTAGCCGTGGTTTATTGTCCAGTAATTCCATGAGTCGCATGAACCAATCAAATTATCACCAAGCCGCGAATTTATTTAATCTCTTTTTCAGCTGCAAGTAAATTTTCATTTGAGTAAAATTGATGTGCTGATTGATACTTGACAGCTAATATATTACAACATACTAGTAAATGAAACCATTTCTGAAAGAATTCATCACTTATTCTTAGAACTCTGTTGGAAATGGTTTTATTTTTGAGTAACCATTTGCATTAATATAATTTTGACTGTCAGGTGATTAAGTTAATATAAATTACCCGACATTAAAAGAAATCTTGATGCATATGGTTACTCTAAGATAAATGGTGGTTAGGGATGGCTAAAGGGGAGGAATGGAGGCCATCTATTTTTTTTTTTTTTTTTTTTTTTTGATGTAAGAAATCTTTTTTTGATATAAGAAATCATCATGTTCATAATGATAAAGGGTATCAATGAAATAAAGCAAAGAAAAACTAAAAAAAGTAACATGAAAAAATTAAATAAAACGAAATAAGAAATGAATTGAAAAAATAAAATAACCCTTAGTTTGTGCTGATATGTTGCAGCTTATAGTCACATATCAGCACAAACTATGTTGCTCACTGTTCATAAAACTATATCCATCATCCGTCATTAAATGATTTTTTTTCGGGGAGTATAAAAGACATGATGCTTATACATGTAGTTATACTAATAAATAAATGATAGATAGGGATGGCTATAAAGAGAAGGAACGGCCATTTTTTTTTAGAACATGTATTCATTATTTTAAAATTGATTTTTCATCAATCTCTAAATAATGCAAAGTATGATTTCAATATACATTGTATTTGTTTCATTGTTATACCGATATTCATTGCCCGAATTAATTTCTTTATTTGAAATGTATGATGATGTCATCAATATGATTTTATATGACTGAAGTATTTTACATGTATCTCTTCTGTTTGTGAAGTTTATTTCAGCAGAAATTGCAGAAATCTTAATAATACATGAATTGTGTTGACTTATCATTCCACTTTCCTATCAATTAATGTCTTATGCTTCAAATCGTGATGCCATTACCTTAGAATGGAAAAAGGTAAAGAAAAACTGTTCCTTAGGAGGCTTTGGTCCCATTTCCATACTACTGCCAGTCTTGTTTATTACAGACGCCTGTTACCAACATTGTCTTGTTTATTACAGACACTATTGTTCCCTGTTACCAACATTGTCTTGTTTATTACAGACACTAGTGTTCCCTGTTACCAACATTGTCTTGTTTATTACAGACACTAGTGTTCCCTGTTACCAACTTTGCCTTGTTTATTACAGACACTAGTGTTCCCTGTTACTGACTTTGCCTTGTTTATTACAGACACTAGTGTTCCCTGTTACCAACATTGTCTTGTTTATTACAGGCACTAGTGTTCCCTATTACCAACTTTGCCTTGTTTATTACAGACACTAGTGTTCCCTGTTACTCTAAATAGTTTAATGTTCTGCCTCTTGTTTGAATTGGATAATAAACATCTGAATAGCTTAGTGTATTTACATTTAAAATTGGGAACACTACCACCAGCCAAGGTCAACCTTGGAACACATGTTTTATTGGCAATGCTGAAAGGTTCTGAGACAGTCCCTATTGCATGTTGCTTGATCAGAAATGCCAAGTCTGTCTATTTCTATCAAAGGTTTTAGAATGAAAGTTGAGAAATCTCTTATTACGTTCAACCATTCCAGGAAGAGAGCTATTGTAAACATGTTGCATTCCTGTCAAGTTGCATGAAGATGGAAAGGATTCGGCAATACATCACAAGGATTTAATTCCACTTTATACAACACACAGGCGAAATAATCATTTCGTCTGTCTTAAGCTATAATTTTCGTGATATACGTCGTATATAAGGCGCTGAGCCGTGAAACAAGAAGATGGAAGTAATAATAATTTTATTGTTTTTAAAGTAATTTTAAAATTGATATACAACTCGAGGTCACCTATGTTCAAGGTCGAGGTGAACCACGTGACTGATAAGGTCATGTGACCTGTGACGTCATCAGTCACGTGGTTTGTCATGTGACCTGCGACGTCATTGGTAACGTGGTTATGTGACCTGTGACGTCATTGGTCATGTGATCTGTGACGTCATTGGTCACGTGGTTGGTTATGTGACCTGTGACGTTATGTGACCTGTGATGTCATTGGTCATTTGACCTGTGACGTCATTGGTCACGTGCTTGGTCATGTGACCTGTGACGTCATTGGTCACGTGGTTGGTCATGTGACCTGTGACGTCATTGGTCATGTGACCTGTGACGTCATTGGTCACGTGGTTGGTCATGTGACCTGTGACGTCATTGGTCACGTGGTTGGTCATGTGACCTGTGACGTCATTGGTCATGTGACCTGTGACGTCATTGGTCATGTGACCTGTGACGTCATTGGTCACGTTGTTGGTCATGTGACCTGTGACGTCATTGGTCACGTGGTGGGTCATGTGATCTGTGACGTCATTGGTCATGTGACCTGTGACGTCATTGGTCACGTGGTTGGTCATGTGACCTGTGACGTCATTGGTCACGTGGTTGGTCATGTGACCTGTGACGTCATTGGTCACGTGGTTGGTCATGTGACCTGTGACGTCATTGGTCACGTGGTTGGTCATGTGACCTGTGACATCATTGGTCACGTGGTTGGTCATGTGACCTGTGACGTCATTGGTCATGTGACCTGTGACGTCATTGGTCACGTTGTTGGTCATGTGACCTGTGACGTCATTGGTCATGTGGCCTGTGACGTCATTGGTCACGTGGTTGGTCATGTGACCTGTGACGTCATTGGTCACGTGGTTGGTCATGTGACCTGTGACGTCATTGGTCACGTGGTTGGTCATGTGACCTGTGACGTCATTGGTCACGTGGTTGGTCATGTGACCTGTGACGTCATTGGTCACGTGGTTGGTCATGTGATCTGTGACGTCATTGGTCAAGTGACTTGTGACGTCATTGGTCACGTGGTTTGTCATGTGACCTGTGACGTCATTGGTCACGTGGTTGGTCATGTGATCTGTGACGTCATTGGTCATGTGACCTGTGACGTCATTGGTCACGTTGTTGGTCATGTGATCTGTGACGTCATTGGTCACGTGGTTGGTCATGTGACCTGTGACGTCATTGGTCACGTGGTTGGTCATGTGACCTGTGACGTCATTGGTCACGTGGTTGGTCATGTGACCTGTGACGTCATTGTTCACGTGGTTGGTCATGTGACCTGTGACGTCATTGGTCATGTGACCTGTGACGTCATTGGTCACGTGGTTGGTTATGTGACCTGTGACGTCATGTGACCTGTGATGTCATTGGTCATGTGACCTGAAACGTCATTGGTCATGTGATCTATGACGTCATTGGTCACGTGGTTGGTCATGTGATCTGTGACGTCATTGGTCATGTGACCTGTGACGTCATTGGTCACGTTGTTGGTTATGTGACCTGTGACGTCATTGGTCACGTGGTTGGTCATGTGACCTGTGACGTCATTGGTCACGTGGTTGGTTATGTGACCTGTGACGTCATTGGTCACGTGGTTGGTCATGTGACCTGTAAAGTCATTGGTCACGTGGTTGGTCATGTGACCTGTGACGTCATTGGTCACGTGGTTGGTCATGTGACCTGTGACGTCATTGGTCACGTGGTTGGTCATGTGATCTGTGACGTCATTGGTCATGTGACCTGTGACGTCATTGGTCACGTGGTTGGTCATGTGACCTGTGACGTCATTGGTCACGTGGTTGGTCATGTGACCTGTGACGTCATTGGTCATGTGACCTGTGACGTCATTGGTCATGTGACCTGTTACGTCATTGGTCATGTGACCTGTGACGTCATTGGTCACGTGGTTGGTTATGTGACCTGTGACGTCATGTGACCTGTGATGTCATTGGTCATGTGACCTGAAACGTCATTGGTCATGTGATCTATGACGTCATTGGTCACGTGGTTGGTCATGTGATCTGTGACGTCATTGGTCATGTGACATGTGACGTCATTGGTCACGTGGTTGGTCATGTGATCTGTGACGTCATTGGTCATGTGACCTGTGACGTCATTGGTCACGTGGTTGGTCATGTGACCTGTGACGTCATTGGTCACGTGGTTGGTTATGTGACCTGTGACGTCATTGGTCACGTGGTTGGTCATGTGATCTGTGACGTCATTGGTCATGTTACCTGTGACGTCATTGGTCACGTGGTTGGTCATGTGACCTGTGACGTCATTGGTCACGTGGTTGGTCATGTGATCTGTGACGTCATTGGTCATGTGACTTGTGACGTCATTGGTCACGTGGTTTGTCATGTGACCTGTGACGTCATTGGTCACGTGGTTGGTCATGTGATCTGTGACGTCATTGGTCACGTGGTTGGTCATGTGACCTGTGACGTCATTGGTCACGTGGTTGGTCATGTGACCTGTGACGTCATTGTTCACGTGGTTGGTCATGTGACCTGTGACGTCATTGGTCACGTGGTTGGTCATGTGACCTGTGACGTCATTGGTCACGTGGTTGGTCATGTGACCTGTGACGTCATTGTTCACGTGGTTGGTCATGTGACCTGTGACGTCATTGGTCATGTGACCTGTGACGTCATTGGTCATGTGACCTGTGACGTCATTGGTCATGTGACCTGTGACGTCATTGGTCACGTGGTTGGTTATGTGACCTGTGACGTCATGTGACCTGTGATGTCATTGGTCATGTGACCTGAAACGTCATTGGTCATGTGATCTATGACGTCATTGGTCACGTGGTTGGTCATGTGATCTGTGACGTCATTGGTCATGTGACATGTGACGTCATTGGTCACGTGGTTGGTCATGTGATCTGTGACGTCATTGGTCATGTGACCTGTGACGTCATTGGTCACGTGGTTGGTCATGTGACCTGTGACGTCATTGGTCACGTGGTTGGTTATGTGACCTGTGACGTCATTGGTCACGTGGTTGGTCATGTGACCTGTAAAGTCATTGGTCACGTGGTTGGTCATGTGACCTGTGACGTCATTGGTCACGTGGTTGGTCATGTGACCTGTGACGTCATTGGTCACGTGGTTGGTCATGTGACCTGTGACGTCATTGGTCATGTGACCTGTGACGTCATTGGTCACGTTGTTGGTCATGTGACCTGTGACGTCATTGGTCATGTGGCCTGTGACGTCATTGGTCACGTGGTTGGTCATGTGACCTGTGACGTCATTGGTCACGTGGTTGGTCATGTGATCTGTGACGTCATTGGTCATGTGACCTGTGACGTCATTGGTCACGTGGTTGGTCATGTGACCTGTGACGTCATTGGTCACGTGGTTGGTCATGTGATCTGTGACGTCATTGGTCACGTGGTTGGTCATGTGACCTGTGACGTCATTGTTCACGTGGTTGGTCATGTGACCTGTGACGTCATTGGTCATGTGACCTGTGACGTCATTGGTCACGTGGTTGGTTATGTGACCTGTGACGTCATGTGACCTGTGATGTCATTGGTCATGTGACCTGAAACGTCATTGGTCATGTGATCTATGACGTCATTGGTCACGTGGTTGGTCATGTGATCTGTGACGTCATTGGTCATGTGACCTGTGACGTCATTGGTCACGTGGTTGGTCATGTGACCTGTGACGTCATTGGTCACGTGGTTGGTCATGTGATCTGTGACGTCATTGGTCACGTGGTTGGTCATGTGACCTGTGACGTCATTGTTCACGTGGTTGGTCATGTGACCTGTGACGTCATTGGTCATGTGACCTGTGACGTCATTGGTCACGTGGTTGGTTATGTGACCTGTGACGTCATGTGACCTGTGATGTCATTGGTCATGTGACCTGAAACGTCATTGGTCATGTGATCTATGACGTCATTGGTCACGTGGTTGGTCATGTGATCTGTGACGTCATTGGTCATGTGACCTGTGACGTCATTGGTCACGTTGTTGGTTATGTGACCTGTGACGTCATTGGTCACGTGGTTGGTCATGTGACCTGTGACGTCATTGGTCACGTGGTTGGTTATGTGACCTGTGACGTCATTGGTCACGTGGTTGGTCATGTGACCTGTAAAGTCATTGGTCACGTGGTTGGTCATGTGACCTGTGACGTCATTGGTCACGTGGTTGGTCATGTGACCTGTGACGTCATTGGTCACGTGGTTGGTCATGTGATCTGTGACGTCATTGGTCATGTGACCTGTGACGTCATTGGTCACGTGGTTGGTCATGTGACCTGTGACGTCATTGGTCACGTGGTTGGTCATGTGACCTGTGACGTCATTGGTCATGTGACCTGTGACGTCATTGGTCATGTGACCTGTTACGTCATTGGTCATGTGACCTGTGACGTCATTGGTCACGTGGTTGGTTATGTGACCTGTGACGTCATGTGACCTGTGATGTCATTGGTCATGTGACCTGAAACGTCATTGGTCAAGTGATCTATGACGTCATTGGTCACGTGGTTGGTCATGTGATCTGTGACGTCATTGGTCATGTGACATGTGACGTCATTGGTCACGTGGTTGGTCATGTGATCTGTGACGTCATTGGTCATGTGACCTGTGACGTCATTGGTCACGTGGTTGGTCATGTGACCTGTGACGTCATTGGTCACGTGGTTGGTCATGTGACCTGTGACGTCATTGGTCACGTTGTTGGTCATGTGACCTGTGACGTCATTGGTCATGTGACCTGTGACGTCATTGGTCACGTTGTTGGTCATGTGATCTGTGACGTCATTGGTCACGTGGTTGGTCATGTGACCTGTGACGTCATTGGTCACGTGGTTGGTCATGTGACCTGTGACGTCATTGTTGACGTGGTTGGTCATGTGACCTGTGACGTCATTGGTCATGTGACCTGTGACGTCATTACTCACGTGGTTGGTCATGTGACCTGTGACGTCATTGGTCATGTGACCTGTGACGTCATTGGTCATGTGGGTTGTCATGTGACCTGTGACGTCATTGGTCACATGGTTGGTCATGTGACCTGTGACGTCATTGGTCACGTGGTTGGTCATGTGACCTGTGACGTCATTGGTCATGTGACCTGTGACGTCATTGGTCACGTTGTTGGTCATGTGACCTGTGACGTCATTGGTCATGTGACCTGTGACGTCATTGGTCACGTTGTTGGTCATGTGACCTGTGACGTCATTGGTCACGTGGTGGGTCATGTGATCTGTGACGTCATTGGTCATGTGACCTGTGACGTCATTGGTCACGTGGTTGGTCATGTGACCTGTGACGTCATTGGTCACGTGGTTGGTTATGTGACCTGTGACGTCATTGGTCACGTGGTTGGTCATGTGATCTGTGACGTCATTGGTCATGTTACCTGTGACGTCATTGGTCAAGTGGTTGGTCATGTGACCTGTGACGTCATTGGTCACGTGGTTGGTCATGTGATCTGTGACGTCATTGGTCATGTGACTTGTGACGTCATTGGTCACGTGGTTTGTCATGTGACCTGTGACGTCATTGGTCACGTGGTTGGTCATGTGATCTGTGACGTCATTGGTCACGTGGTTGGTCATGTGACCTGTGACGTCATTGGTCACGTGGTTGGTCATGTGACCTGTGACGTCATTGTTCACGTGGTTGGTCATGTGACCTGTGACGTCATTGGTCACGTGGTTGGTCATGTGACCTGTGACGTCATTGGTCACGTGGTTGGTCATGTGACCTGTGACGTCATTGTTCACGTGGTTGGTCATGTGACCTGTGACGTCATTGGTCATGTGACCTGTGACGTCATTGGTCATGTGACCTGTGACGTCATTGGTCATGTGACCTGTGACGTCATTGGTCACGTGGTTGGTTATGTGACCTGTGACGTCATGTGACCTGTGATGTCATTGGTCATGTGACCTGAAACGTCATTGGTCATGTGATCTATGACGTCATTGGTCACGTGGTTGGTCATGTGATCTGTGACGTCATTGGTCATGTGACATGTGACGTCATTGGTCACGTGGTTGGTCATGTGATCTGTGACGTCATTGGTCATGTGACCTGTGACGTCATTGGTCACGTGGTTGGTCATGTGACCTGTGACGTCATTGGTCACGTGGTTGGTTATGTGACCTGTGACGTCATTGGTCATGTGACCTGTGACGTCATTGGTCACGTGGTTGGTCATGTGACCTGTGACGTCATTGGTCACGTGGTTGGTTATGTGACCTGTGACGTCATTGGTCACGTGGTTGGTCATGTGACCTGTAAAGTCATTGGTCACGTGGTTGGTCATGTGACCTGTGACGTCATTGGTCACGTGGTTGGTCATGTGACCTGTGACGTCATTGGTCACGTGGTTGGTCATGTGACCTGTGACGTCATTGGTCATGTGACCTGTGACGTCATTGGTCACGTTGTTGGTCATGTGACCTGTGACGTCATTGGTCATGTGACATGTGACGTCATTGGTCACGTTGTTGGTCATGTGATCTGTGACGTCATTGGTCACGTGGTTGGTCATGTGACCTGTGACGTCATTGGTCACGTGGTTGGTCATGTGACCTGTGACGTCATTGTTCACGTGGTTGGTCATGTGACCTGTGACGTCATTGGTCATGTGACCTGTGACGTCATTACTCACGTGGTTGGTCATGTGACCTGTGACGTCATTGGTCATGTGACCTGTGACGTCATTGGTCATGTGGGTTGTCATGTGACCTGTGACGTCATTGGTCACATGGTTGGTCATGTGACCTGTGACGTCATTGGTCACGTGGTTGGTTATGTGACCTGTGACGTCATTGGTCACATGGTTGGTCATGTGACCTGTGACGTCATTGGTCACGTGGTTGGTCATGTGACCTGTGACGTCATTGGTCACGTGGTTGGTCATGTGACCTGTGACGTCATTGGTCACGTTGTTGGTCATGTGACCTGTGACGTCATTGGTCATGTGGCCTGTGACGTCATTGGTCACGTGGTTGGTCATGTGACCTGTGACGTCATTGGTCACGTGGTTGGTCATGTGACCTGTGACGTCATTGGTCACGTGGTTGGTCATGTGACCTGTGACGTCATTGGTCACGTGGTTGGTCATGTGACCTGTGACGTCATTGGTCACGTGGTTGGTCATGTGACCTGTGACGTCATTGGTCACGTGGTTGGTCATGTGATCTGTGACGTCATTGGTCATGTGAACTGTGACGTCATTGGTCACGTTGTTGGTCATGTGATCTGTGACGTCATTGGTCACGTGGTTGGTCATGTGACCTGTGACGTCATTGGTCACGTGGTTGGTCATGTGACCTGTGACGTCATTGGTCATGTGACCTGTGACGTCATTGGTCACGTGGTTGGTCATGTGATCTGTGACGTCATTGGTCATGTGACCTGTGACGTCATTGGTCACGTGGTTGGTTATGTGACCTGTGACGTCATTGGTCACGTGGTTGGTCATGTGACCTGTGACGTCATTGGTCACGTGGTTGGTTATGTGACCTGTGACGTCATTGGTCACGTGGTTGGTCATGTGACCTGTGACGTCATTGGTCACGTGGTTGGTCATGTGACCTGTGACGTCATTGTTCACGTGGTTGGTCATGTGACCTGTGACGTCATTGGTCATGTGACCTGTGACGTCATTGGTCACGTGGTTGGTCATGTGATCTGTGACGTCATTGGTCATGTGACCTGTGACGTCATTGGTCACGTGGTTGGTTATGTGACCTGTGACGTCATTGGTCACGTGGTTGGTCATGTGACCTGTGACGTCATTGGTCACGTGGTTGGTTATGTGACCTGTGACGTCATTGGTCACGTGGTTGGTCATGTGACCTGTAAAGTCATTGGTCACGTGGTTGGTCATGTGACCTGTGACGTCATTGGTCACGTGGTTGGTCATGTGACCTGTGACGTCATTGGTCACGTGGTTGGTTATGTGACCTGTGACGTCATTGGTCACGTGGTTGGTCATGTGACCTGTAAAGTCATTGGTCACGTGGTTGGTCATGTGACCTGTGACGTCATTGGTCACGTGGTTGGTCATGTGACCTGTGACGTCATTGGTCACGTGGTTGGTCATGTGATCTGTGACGTCATTGGTCATGTGACCTGTGACGTCATTGGTCACGTGGTTGGTCATGTGACCTGTGACGTCATTGGTCACGTGGTTGGTTATGTGACCTGTGACGTCATTGATCACGTGGTTGGTCATGTGATCTGTGACGTCATTGGTCATGTTACCTGTGACGTCATTGGTCACGTGGTTGGTCATGTGACCTGTGACGTCATTGGTCACGTGGTTGGTCATGTGATCTGTGACGTCATTGGTCATGTGACTTGTGACGTCATTGGTCACGTGGTTTGTCATGTGACCTGTGACGTCATTGGTCACGTGGTTGGTCATGTGATCTGTGACGTCATTGGTCACGTGGTTGGTCATGTGACCTGTGACGTCATTGGTCACGTGGTTGGTCATGTGACCTGTGACGTCATTGTTCACGTGGTTGGTCATGTGACCTGTGACGTCATTGGTCACGTGGTTGGTCATGTGACCTGTGACGTCATTGGTCACGTGGTTGGTCATGTGACCTGTGACGTCATTGTTCACGTGGTTGGTCATGTGACCTGTGACGTCATTGGTCATGTGACCTGTGACGTCATTGGTCATGTGACCTGTGACGTCATTGGTCATGTGACCTGTGACGTCATTGGTCACGTGGTTGGTTATGTGACCTGTGACGTCATGTGACCTGTGATGTCATTGGTCATGTGACCTGAAACGTCATTGGTCATGTGATCTATGACGTCATTGGTCACGTGGTTGGTCATGTGATCTGTGACGTCATTGGTCATGTGACATGTGACGTCATTGGTCACGTGGTTGGTCATGTGATCTGTGACGTCATTGGTCACGTGGTTGGTCATGTGACCTGTGACGTCATTGGTCACGTGGTTGGTTATGTGACCTGTGACGTCATTGGTCACGTGGTTGGTCATGTGACCTGTAAAGTCATTGGTCACGTGGTTGGTCATGTGACCTGTGACGTCATTGGTCACGTGGTTGGTCATGTGACCTGTGACGTCATTGGTCATGTGACCTGTGACGTCATTGGTCACGTTGTTGGTCATGTGACCTGTGACGTCATTGGTCATGTGACCTGTGACGTCATTGGTCACGTTGTTGGTCATGTGATCTGTGACGTCATTGGTCACGTGGTTGGTCATGTGACCTGTGACGTCATTGGTCACGTGGTTGGTCATGTGACCTGTGACGTCATTGTTCACGTGGTTGGTCATGTGACCTGTGACGTCATTGGTCATGTGACCTGTGACGTCATTACTCACGTGGTTGGTCATGTGACCTGTGACGTCATTGGTCATGTGACCTGTGACGTCATTGGTCATGTGGGTTGTCATGTGACCTGTGACGTCATTGGTCACATGGTTGGTCATGTGACCTGTGACGTCATTGGTCACGTGGTTGGTTATGTGACCTGTGACGTCATTGGTCACATGGTTGGTCATGTGACCTGTGACGTCATTGGTCACGTGGTTGGTCATGTGACCTGTGACGTCATTGGTCATGTGACCTGTGACGTCATTGGTCACGTTGTTGGTCATGTGACCTGTGACGTCATTGGTCATGTGACCTGTGACGTCATTGGTCACGTCATTGGTCATGTGACCTGTGACGTCATTGGTCACGTTGTTGGTCATGTGATCTGTGACGTCATTGGTCACGTGGTTGGTCATGTGACCTGTGACGTCATTGGTCACGTGGTTGGTCATGTGACCTGTGACGTCATTGTTGACGTGGTTGGTCATGTGACCTGTGACGTCATTGGTCATGTGACCTGTGACGTCATTACTCACGTGGTTGGTCATGTGACCTGTGACGTCATTGGTCATGTGACCTGTGACGTCATTGGTCATGTGGGTTGTCATGTGACCTGTGACGTCATTGGTCACATGGTTGGTCATGTGACCTGTGACGTCATTGGTCACGTGGTTGGTCATGTGACCTGTGACGTCATTGGTCATGTGACCTGTGACGTCATTGGTCACGTTGTTGGTCATGTGACCTGTGACGTCATTGGTCATGTGACCTGTGACGTCATTGGTCACGTTGTTGGTCATGTGACCTGTGACGTCATTGGTCACGTGGTGGGTCATGTGATCTGTGACGTCATTGGTCATGTGACCTGTGACGTCATTGGTCACGTGGTTGGTCATGTGACCTGTAAAGTCATTGGTCACGTGGTTGGTCATGTGACCTGTGAAATCATTGGTCACGTGGTTGGTCATGTGACCTGTGACGTCATTGGTCATGTGACCTGTGACGTCATTGGTCACGTTGTTGGTCATGTGACCTGTGACGTCATTGGTCATGTGGCCTGTGACGTCATTGGTCACGTGGTTGGTCATGTGACCTGTGACGTCATTGGTCACGTGGTTGGTCATGTGACCTGTGACGTCATTGGTCACGTGGTTGGTCATGTGATCTGTGACGTCATTGGTCATGTGACCTGTGACGTCATTGGTCACGTTGTTGGTCATGTGACCTGTGACGTCATTGGTCACGTGGTGGGTCATGTGATCTGTGACGTCATTGGTCATGTGACCTGTGACGTCATTGGTCACGTGGTTGGTCATGTGACCTGTAAAGTCATTGGTCACGTGGTTGGTCATGTGACCTGTGACGTCATTGGTCACGTGGTTGGTCATGTGACCTGTGAAATCATTGGTCACGTGGTTGGTCATGTGACCTGTGACGTCATTGGTCATGTGACCTGTGACGTCATTGGTCACGTTGTTGGTCATGTGACCTGTGACGTCATTGGTCATGTGGCCTGTGACGTCATTGGTCACGTGGTTGGTCATGTGACCTGTGACGTCATTGGTCACGTGGTTGGTCATGTGACCTGTGACGTCATTGGTCACGTGGTTGGTCATGTGATCTGTGACGTCATTGGTCATGTGACCTGTGACGTCATTGGTCACGTGGTTGGTCATGTGACCTGTGACGTCATTGGTCACGTGGTTGGTCATGTGATCTGTGACGTCATTGGTCATGTGACTTGTGACGTCATTGGTCACGTGGTTGGTCATGTGACCTGTGACGTCATTGGTCGTGTGACCTTTGATGTCATTGGTCACGTGACCTAAGACGTGATTAGTCACGTGGTTCCTGATGTGAGCTGTGACGTCATCAGTCGCGTGATTGGTCAAGTTACCTTTGACGTCATTGGTCATGTGAACTATGATTCTATTGTTCACGTGGTCATGTGACCTGTTGCGTCATTGGTTGGTCATGTGATGTCATCAGTCACGTGATTGTTCATGTGACTTAACTTTTTGTGGTCACGTTGTTGGTCATGTGACCGGTGACGTCATTGGTCTTGTGACGTTATTGGTCACGTGTTTGGTCATGTGACTGATGACGTCAGATGTCACATGACCAACGATGTGACTTAAGCCATCACAAGACCAAACGTGACCAATGGCGTCAGAGGTAACATGACCAACCACAGAGGTCACATGACTGATGTCACCATCCAATCTCCTACGCATGCGTCCGATTTCAGTTCCGCTTTTCTTCACTTTGAAATCTACCTCTGCCGTCATCGCCTATTGTTTGTCTGCAAGATTCTTGCAGACTGGAACTGGGGCTTCATATTTGTAAATTAAGTATTGCAAGTATATACCAGCAGGTTTGACTATATTTCTGAGGTATACAGTGTACATGCAATGCTTTTCTTTCGATGCAATACGATGCAGTATCAGGGATTCTTTCTTCACTCGTACGTTGCCAACACGATCAGCTGAGCGAGAAGTCCCCAGTAAAAATACAAATTCTAGCTATAAATCGAAACCTACCGTCTTTAGACATGAGTCTTGTATACATTTTCCTACATCAAGATAAGAATTGTTTCCTTCATTGTCCATTTACTCGCCCCTAAACCCTCAAATATGTGTCTCTGCCTTTGAATGTTTCGCAATGTTTACGTCAGAAGTCCGAATGACGTCACTGTGACGACATGCCGTGCCTGCGATGCCTCTCGGGTTTTATCGTTGCGTGAAATGGCGTAGGAAAATAGCGATGACGGCAAGGTTATATTGCAAGCCTGTGCCGCCTATGACCTTGTTTGCGAGTTGGTCACCATCCTGCTTTTCGACTGAAATTGGTTTGACCTTGAAGAGATCAACCTGTGTTAACCTGACCTTGACCTATATATATTTGGAGTTTCATCTTATCTTGATAATGGACTTATCACATTTTGAAACTGAAATTCGGTCTTTTCGAAATACAGAGTTACTTCCCATTTGTGCAGGTATCTGACGTCAACGTATTGTGACGTCATCAAATTCTATGGAAACCAGCATGAAATTCAGGGAAATAGGGTTACATATATGACGTTTTCAAAGGAATTTAATGACGTCACAATGCTTTTACGTCAGATACCTGCACAAATCGAACTGAAGACTATAAAATCGAAAAGACGGAATTGGCCTTGACCTTGAATAGTTTTGAACAGAAACGTGTCAGATCTAGAGTAGCATCTCATATTGATAATTCATCACTGCTTCAACTGTGTTTGACACATTTATGTGACATTGACCTTGTAACTGACCTTAATAACTGCTCCGACATTTACGGTTATTTATTTTTGTTTTTATCCTTTTTATGCTTCATATATATCAAGAATGCTATATCCAGATTATCCCTATATATTGTCTATTTGTTGCAGGTGACATTAAAATGACGCCCTTCCTCGTTATGTATCTCCAAATCCTTTCCATCTTCAGTCGTTACAATAGCTCTTTCCTGGTTCAGTTTGAACATGTATTTCAGGTCTATGAAACGCAAATTAATAAAAAGATACATCTTGAACCTCTTTGAGAGTTCTCAACATTAACCGACTTGGCATTTCTGATCAGACATTGCAACATGCCATGAATGCATCACACATGTATGTGTTCTGAGGTTGGACTTGGCTGGTTCACTAGTGTTCACAATAGTCCATTTTCCAGAAAATATCTACGACCGTTTTAAACCTTGATTTTATATGCACAGACACCAGACATCACATCATTTTGCAAAATTTTCCATTGCGACGTCACATCTGATCGCACCGTCTTGAAGCACCTTGATGTGTTGCCATGCCTTTTATTTTGACGTCACAATGAAAATATCGCCAAATTTTGTGATGTCTGGTATCTGTCCGCCATATGAGTCTATTGGAAAATCATCTATTTAGTTAATGCACAAAGCTATTCAGATGGTACTCTATCATCAAATTATTATTATCCGTTTTGATCAATTATTGCAGAGGAAAGTGATGTTTCTCATCAATTTGAATTCAAATTCCTTCATGTTATCCAATTTGCTCAAATGATTGAGCACAAGAACAAGTGGATCTTAAGTTTTGTGACAAAGTCAGAGCTGGGACGAAGTTTCAAATAGGCAAAGCTGGTTACAGAGAACACAGGTGTAATAATATAGTAATGAGACCAAATCCTACTAAAGGAGGATGCCTCCCAGGCACTCCAAACAGGGGATGCTTACTCCTCCCAGGCACCTGGTCTCACCTCTAGCTTGCTAGAGGTCTGTCGATGCCCTACTGTGGGTGCTGTTTGAGATTGTCATCAGGATCCTCTTTGTCTCATTCGGTACACATCATTTTTCTTTACCGTTTTCCATTCTAATGGAATGGCATCACGATTTGAAGCAGTAGACATTAATTCATCGTAAATCAATATAACAGTGTAATGATAAGTCAACACAATTCATGTTTTATACAGGTTTCTGCCATTTTTGCTGAAACAAACATCACATAAAGAACAGATACAATATTTCAGAGATATAAAACCAATGTTCATCAATGAGTTTTGATACTTCTGTCATATAAAAACAATATTCAACAGCAAAATTCATATACTTGTGTCATATAAAATCAACGTTCATCAACTAAATTGATGACATCAACACATATTTCAACCATCAAGCTTCAAGTTTTATGTAGAAAACCAGGTCAACGCATTAGCTTTCAAGTATCAACAGTACAACCTAAGGGTTAATTATTTAATTTTTTTTTTTAATTTCTTTCAACTATCTGTTATTTTACTTTCTAATTTAATTTTTCTTTATTTTATTGATTACCATTCTTATATTAACACGTTATGATTTCTTTTATCTAAATAAATACTTGTAAATATAAAAAATACATGTAAAAATAAAGATGGCCTCCAATTCCTCCCCTTTAGCCATCCCAATCCACCATTCATTTAAAGGAAACCATATGTATACATGTAAAGATATTTTTTAACTTTTGTAACAACTGTCAGTTATAAATATCTTGATGCATATGGTTTCTCCTGAATAAAACAATTTCCAACAGAAGTCTCTGAATAAGAGACTTCGGTCAGATATGACAATTTATTAACAGAAAAGTGCCAAGTGTTGGCCGTCATGTATGATAGCACAATAATTCTACTCTCATGAAAAAAAATATAGGCAGATAGCTACATGTAACAGCTGACAAACAGATTTAATGCATAAAAATACTTTAAAAGCAACCATTTATTCATCAAGCTATTTTTACTGACAAGTTTATCTTCTTGTCATCATCTTCATTTTCAAAATCATTATGTTAATACATGTCATGTCATCTTCCCTTTTCTTCAAGTCACTTCGTTATAATTATCTTCATGTCAATTCTCTTTCCTTTGAATCTTCAAGTCGTCTTCCATCATATTACTGGTAGCCTATTACTCTATTTTGTTAGTAACTCTCTTCATAGAACAATTCTGCATCTTAATGTTTTCCCTGAAGCATCCTCATAGAAGTATTTTTCCTGCATCTTCAAATCAGTTCTTCTTTCCACATCTTCATTTACTTAATCTGTCTCTTAATTCTTTCCTGCCACTTCTCTCTGTCATCTCCATAGGTTAAACTTTGTTTTAAATTACAGCATTGCATTCCAGTCAAATAAAGTTAAGTTTTTGTGTGATATGGCCTCCTGACCTCCCCTTCAGCCATCCATCTCCACCTGATGTTCATCATGTATCCTTAAGTCCGATCTCTCCACATCTTCATGTAACTTTGTATCTTCTTTTTACTCTTCATGTCACTTTGCATTTTTGTCTCCATAGGTTGATTTTTTTTTACAAATTTAGTTCAACAACATAGCTTTTCATCTAAAATAAGCTTTTTGTGTGAAAATGGCCTCCTAACCACCCCTTCAGCCATCCATCTCCACCTATTGTTTATTCTGGGTCCTTTTATCTTCATGTCAGTTCTTTTTTTAACTTTCACAGTTCCTACCAACTCTTCACGTCATTTCACATTCGTATCTTCATCTGTTGAATCTTCTTTTTTTCAGATTTACAGAAACAACTCTATTTTCTTGGCGAATAGTTTTTTTTTTTCGTGGTGTAATATGGCCTCCTAACCACCCCTTACAGCCATCCATCTCCACCTATAGTTTATCACGCACCACAGCTGTTGTTCGAGTTTTGCCAGCCCAGTATTAATCTTCCTGCCACTCAGCCTAAAACATACACCACATTAGTAAGATGTTATTGTGCATGCAAGGAATGGGGAATAGTGCATGGGATGGGAGGATGGGGGAGTGAGTGAGTAGGAATGAAAATGGCGCCTGTTAAATGTTTGGGTTTTTGCAGTTGTATGTAATAGACCGGCAGCGTGGGACCACAGACCACAGATTTGGCATCAGTCATCTCTTTTCGTACGCAGTTTTGACAATCCACTAATAGTCATCATTAGCAACACACTCATCAGTTCATTTTTCTTTTTGCTTCATCAGTATTTGGCTCCAATCACAGTTCCTCATTGCATTGGGATGTTCAGTTTCACTGCACTTTCTATGCTGCACTGCAATTTTGTCAATCTCCATCAAACTCTACACACTTCTTCACAATCCAAAGTTTACGCATTTTCCATTCTCATTCTGCAAGCAAGTATCAGTTTATTCTATGGATCCATTGCTTGTCTGTTTTTATCTTCAGAATAGGCAAGCTATACCTGTAATGCAAATTTTTTAACTCAAGGAAACATTTAACAACACTGTATATGGTATGCTATCGTACTAAGATTTCAAGATTCAAAATTTCAAGATTTTTAAAATGTAGCGTCATCAGAGATGACAGAGCTCACTTCAATGGCAACATTGTCACATGACCAGCATCTGTACCTAAATTACACAAAGTATTTCTAGATGCATCACCCACACAAGTTTGGTTGATAAAGAATTTAAAGGCGGCTGGAAATGAAGATTCTAATTGTACCTTACATGGTCACGAAAACATGAAATATAGGTCAGATGCAGCACCTGTCCTGAGTGCACTGCAGTAAGCATCCTCAGATGCATTGCCCATACAAGTTTTTATGTAAAGTAGGCCGGTAATGGACCTGTCCCATTTGACTTAACCTGATTGCTCAAGTGTGAAATGTGGGTCAAAAGCAGCATCTGTACCAAGCATTGTAGTAAGAATCCACAGATGCATCCACACAAGTTTGGTTGATGTAGGACTGATAGACTAAGTGAGGGGGTATAAACCTGTCACATATTACTTAAAATGATCACTAAATCATGAACTATGAGTTAGTTGCAGCATCTGTATCATGCATTGTAGTAAGCATCCTCAGATGCATCACCCACACAACTTTGGATGACCTAGGACTTAAAATAAGGCAGAAATGGAGCTGTCTCATTTTACCTAACCTGCTCATTCAAGCATAACATGTGGGTCAGATGAAGCCTCCATACCATGCACTGCTGTAAGCATCTTCAGATGCATCATTCATGCAAGTTTGGTTGATCTAGGACTTAAAGTAAGGTGGGAATGGACCTGTCCATTTTATCTAACCAGCTCACTCAAGCGTGAAATGTGGGTCAGATGCAGCCACTCAAGCATAAAATGAGGGTCAGATGCAGCCTCCGTACCATGCACTGTAGTAAGAATCCTCATATGCATCATCCATAAGGTGGGAATGGACCTGTCCCATTTTACCTAACCTGCTCAATCAAGCATGAAATGTGGGTTAGATGCAGCCTCTGTACCATGCACTGCAGTAAGCATCCTCAGATGCATCATCCATACAAGTTTGGTTGATGTAAGACTTGCAGTTAGGCAGGAATGGACCTGTCCTGTTTTGCTTAACCTATAGTATGGACGCTGACGCCGATGACGGGGTGATAGCATAAGCCCCCCTCTACTTCGTCGAGGTGAGCTAAAACTGTTTGTGAAACATGTTCCCACTGTATTAGTTTGACTCTTGCAGCAACAATCAATGATAAGAGTAATGGCCAAATTTGATTCAGACTAGAGAAAAGGTCACCGAGTTTTCATCTGGAAACCATTTAAGTGAATTTTTCCTAAAAGTGACCCTGACCTCTGACCTATTGACCCTAAACCACAAATACTTCAAGAGATGAAGCCCACATTAAAGTTACTGAAAAATATCTAACTCAAATAAATCAACATAGAAACAATCAAATCAACACAAGAAATATCAACATAAGTGGTATCACTTTAAATGTCGATGTTGGCATCCTTAGTAGGCACGATATACCTTCTTTGCATCTTTTAAACTATGCTGCGAGCGGTGTATTACTACATCAAAGACATACCAATAGGTAATCCTTTTTATGCTAATGAAATACTCCAGTCTCATCTTTTTCAAGCTGTCAATCAAATATTGATAGGGATAAAAGGATTTAATCAGACCAATTAGATAACAATTAGAGATGTTAACCCTTTAGCGGTCAGTGAGGAAATGACAGAAATTGTACCTGCCCCCTTATATAGTCCCCCATCTGCTTTTAAAGAATATCAAATTCAAAGGGTGGGGTCAAAAGGTCACAGTATTCTAACATTAAATGAAGGTTTTTGTCATGAAGAATGATCATTTGAAGTATCTTAATCTTCATCTGCTACAGTTGAAAAATAATGAAAAAGATTAAAGTTCCTTGCTTCTGCATACAAAATGTGGACAGTCATGAAAGTCAAGGTCACTGAGTCAAAGGTCAGAGTATCAACACAACTACCACACGGCTATGAAAGATGATACGTCTTTATAAGATGACAAGATGATTTTACATCTTTTTTAATCAACTGTACTTCAGTAGATCATTGATAATGTAATATTTTAACCCATATTTGTGCAATTTTTAAATTGAATTTAAAATTCTGAATCATTATCAGAATACAGTGTTAAAAAGTAATTATAGTATGATCGTATTTAAAATGACACTTAAAATTCTACATTATTAGCATAATAAAAGGGCGGCTGTCTCATTCTTGCTTTTTAGTAAATAATAAAATCAAATTCAAGGAATTGTGTTCCCCTGCATTTGGGTGTTTGTCTCTAAAGAAATGCTTACAGACACACACCCCCCCCCCCATTCTTAAGTTTTCATAATATAAATATAAAAGATTAAACTCCAAGAAAAGGTCAAAGGGTCCAAACTTTTGTTTTGTTACCAAGGGACATGGCTAATGAAAAGGTATGCACATGTGAAATATTAAAGTCCTATCATTTACATTTACCATCCAAAACTTATGGTCGAGGTTGAAAATTTTAAATGTGGGTCAACCTCCAAGGACGAGGTCACAAGGTCAGAATGTTGTTACCAACAGAAAGGTCTTGTCACAAGGAATACACATGTGAAATATCAAAGCCCTATCACTTTCCATTCCAAAGTTATGGACAAGGTTAAAGTTTTTTGAAAAGTAGGTTGAACTCAAAGGTCAAGGTCAAAAATTTTGGTATCCATGGAAAGTTCTTGTTACAAGGAATACACATGTGTAATATAAAATCCTATCAATTCAAATTCAAAAGTTATGGACAAGGTTAATGTTTTTGGAAAAGTAGGTCGAACTCAAAGTTCAAGGTCACAAGGTCAAAAATTTTGGTATCCATGGTAAGGTCTTGTCACAAGGAATAAACATACACATGTGAAATATCAAGCCCTATCACTTTCCATTCAAAAATTACGGACAAGGTTAAAGTTTTTTGAAAAGTAGGTTGAACTCAAAGGTCAAGGTAAAAAATTTTGGTATCCATAGAAAGGTCTTGTCACAAGGAATACACATGTGTAATATTAAATCGTATGACTGCAAATTCAAAAGTTATGGTCAAGGTTTCAGTTTTTGTTAAGTAGGTCAAAGTCCAAGGTAAAGGTCACAAGGTCAAAAATTTTGGTATCCATGGAAAGGTCTTGTCACAAGGAATATACACATGTGACATACAAAGCCCTATCACTTTCCATTAAAACGTTATGGACAAGGTTAATGTTTTTGGAAAAGTAGGTCGAACTCAAAGTTCAAGGTCACAAGGTCAAAAATTTTGGTATCCATGGAAAGGTCTTTTCACAAGGAATACACATGTGAAATATCAAAGCCCTATCACTTTCCAGTTAAAAGTTATGGACAAGGTTAAAGTTTATTGAAAAATATTTCAAAGCCCTATTACTTCAAATTCAAAAGTTATGGTCAAGGTAAGTTTTTAACCAGACTTGTCAGAATGACAACATAGCTCGCCGGTGGCAACCATATGTAAATTGCAACAACAACAATAGAAAAGGTCTTATCACAAGGAATGAACATGTGAAATATCAAAGCCCTATCACTTACCAATCAAAAAATATGGTCAAGTTTCAAGTTTTTCAAAAGTAGGTCAATCATCTCCAAGGTCAAGGTCACAAGGTCAAAAATTTGGTATCCATGGAAACGTCTTGTCACAAGGAATACACATGTGAAATATCAAAGCCCTATCACTTACCATTCAAAAAATATGGCCAAGGTTAAAGTTTTTCAAAAGTAGGTCAATCATCTCCAAGGTCAAGGTCACAAGGTCAAAAATTTTGGTATCCATGGAAACGTCTTGTCACAAGGAATACACATGTGAAATATCAAAGCCCTATCACTTACCATTCAAAAAATATGGCCAAGGTTAAAGTTTTCAAAAGTAGGTCAATCATCTCCAAGGTCAAGGTCACATGGTCAAAAATTTTGGTATCCATGGAAACGTCTTGTCACAAGGAATACACATGTGAAATATCAAAGCCCTATCACTTACCATTCAAAAAATATGGCCAAGGTTAAAGTTTTTCAAAAGTAGGTCAATCTCCAAGGTCAAGGATACAAGGTCAAAAATTTTGGTATCCATGGAAACGTCTTGTCACAAGGAATACACATGTGAAATATCAAAGCCCTATCACTAACCATTCAAAAAATATGGCCAATGTTAAATTTTTCAAAAGTAGGTCAATCATCTCCAATGTCAAGGTCACAAGGTCAAAAATTTTGGTATCCATGAAAACGTCTTGTCACAAGGAATACACATGTGAAATATCAAAGCCCTATCACTTACCATTCAAAAAATATGGCCAAGGTTAAAGTTTTTCAAAAGTAGGTCAATCTCCAAGGTCAAGGTCACAAGGTCAAAAATTTTGGTATCCATGGAAAGGTCTTGTCACAAGGAATGCACATGTGAAATATGAAAGCCCAATCTGTATTGGTTTAAAAGTTATAAGCAAGGTTAAAGTTTTTGTGCACGCGCACGCCGACGCCAACGCCAACGCCGACACCGGGGGTATGACAATAGCTCTCCGGACATTCGTCCCGGCGATCTAAAAAGTGGGTCAAAGTCCAAAGTCAAGGTCACAAGGTCAAAAATTTTGGTATCCATGGAAAGATCTTTTCACAAGGAATACACATGTGAAATATCAAAGCCCTATCACTTTCCAGTTAAAAGTTATGGACAAGGTTAAAGTTTATTGAAAAATATTTCAAACTCAAAGGTCAAGGTCACAAGGTAAATAATTTTGGTATCCATGGAAAGGTCATGTCACAAGGAATATACTGAATTAGTGATTGGATACACGGTTCAAAATATAAAGCCTAAACATGATAAGCATAGACAATTTCAGCCTGGACATGATTAGCATATACAATTTCATTACCAAAGTAAGAAGTGACCTTAATCATGTGACCTTGGGACAATGTGATAAATAACATTTAGTCCTGAGAAACAAAATCAAATTCAAGGAATTGTGGTCCCCCACTTTTGGGTGTTTGTCTTTAAAGAAATGCTTACAGACATCCCCCCATTCTTAAGTTTTAATAATATATCTCATATATTATCAACATTCTAAATATGAAAGATTATTTCCAAGAAAAGGTCAAAAGGTCCAAACTTTTATTTTGTTTCCAAGGGACAGGGATTATGAAAAGTAATACGTATGCACATGTGAAATATTAAAGTCTTATCATTTAAAGTACCATCCAAAACTTATGGTCGAGGTTTAAGTTTTTAAATGTGGGTCAACATCCAAGCACTAGGACACAAGGTCAGAATGTTGTTACCAACAGAAAGGTCTTGTCACAAGGAATACACATACACAAAAGTAATGGTCAAGGTTAAAGTTTTTGAAAAGTATGTCAAACTCCAATGTCAAGGTCACAAGGTCAAAAATTTTGATCTCCATGGAAAGATCTTTTCACAAGAAATACACATGTGAAATATCAAAGCCCTATCACTTTCCATGAAAAAGTTATGGACAAGGTTATAGTTTTTTGAAAAGTAGGTCAAAGTCCAAGGTCAAGGTCACAAGGTCAAAAAATTTGGTATCAATGGAAAGGTCTTGTCACAAGGAATACACGTGTAATATCAAAGCCCTATCACTATCCATTCAAAAGTTATGGTCAAGGTTAATTTTTTTTAATAGTAGGTCAAAGTCTAAGGTTAAGATCACAAGGTCAAAAATTTTGGTATCCATGGAAAGGTCTTGTCACAAGGAATACACAAGCGTAATATGAAAGCCCTATCACTTTCCATTAAAGAAATTACGGTCAAGGTTAAAGTTTTTAATAAGTAGGTCAAAGTCCAAGGTCAAGGTCACAAGGTCAAAAATTTTGGTATCTATGGAAAGGTCTTGTCAAAAGGAATACACATGTGTAATACGAAAGCCTTATCACTTTCCATTCAAAAGTTATGGTCAAGGTTAAAGTTTTTGATAAGTAGGTCAAAGTCCAAGGTCAAGGTCAAAAGGTCAAACATTTTGGTGTCCACGGAAAGGTCTTATGACAAGGAATAAACATGTGTAATATGAAAGCCCTATCACTTTCCATTCAAGTTATGGGCAAGGTTAAAATTTTTAATAAGTAGGTCAAAGTCCAAGGTCAAGGTCACAAGGTCAGAAATTTTGGTACCCATGAAAAGGTCTTGTCGCAAGGAATATACATGTGAAATATCAAAGCCCTATCACTTACCATTCAAAAGTTATGCACAAGGTTAAAGTTTTTGTGACTGACAGACAGACGGACGGAGGGACGGACAGATGGACGAACCGGTTTTAATGTCCCCACGCTTTCGCGAAAGCAGGGGACAAAAATACTAAAATATGAAAACAATTGTAAGATGGGTTCAGGAGATATAGCCCAGACAAGATTAGTACGTACAATTTCATTAAAAAGAACTAAATGATTTTGACCTTGGGCACATGACCTTGGGTCAAGATGATAAGAAACCCTCCAATCCTGAGCAACAGCATACTTAAGTATCAGAGTGATCCAGTATACGATTCCACAGATATAGCCCCGACTCAATAGCATTTACAAATTCATTAAAAAATGTAAAACTTGACCTTGACCTTAGTCATTTGACCTACGATCAAGGTGGTGTGAAACCTTTGGGTCATCAGCACCGTCATACTAAATATGAAGTGATCCTATCATGGTTCAAAAGATTAAGCCTGGACATAATACACATAATCATAAGGAACAACATACTAAAATATGAAAGTAATCCGGCAAACGGTTCAAAAGTATTAGCCCTGACAGGAATGTATTCATAATTTCATTAAAATGCACTAAGTGACCTTGACCTTGGTCACATGACCTTGGGTCAAGGTGATGTGAAACCTTTGGGTCATAAGGAACAACATACTAAAATAAGAAAGTGATTGGGTAAATGGTTCAAGAGATATAGGCCGGACAGGAATGCATGTACAATTTCATTTAAAATGTACTATGTGACCTTGACCTTGGGTTAAGGTGATGTGAAACCTTCAGGTCATAAGCAACAACATACTAACCATAAACCGCTAAAGGCGGTAAGGCCGGATCGAAGTGTTTGTATTAGATGCCGTATACATTTTGGCGCAGACAGAAAGGTCAAAGGTCATTAAAATACTATTGCACAATGAAAAAAAGCTATGGTCATAAGGAATCACAATGTGAAATATCAAAGCCCTACCCCTTATAGTTCAAAAGTAGGTCAAAGGTCAATGTCAAGATCACTAGGTCAAAAGTCATGATATCAAATGAAAGGTCTGGTAATGAGGATTCTACAACTGAAATATCAAAATCAAAATCCTACCTCTTATAATTCAAAAGTAGGTCAAAGGTCAATGTCAAGGTCACTAGGTCAAAAGTCATGATATCAAATGAAAGTTCTGGTCATGAGGAATCAATATGTGAAATATCAAAACCCTACCTCTTAAAGTTCAAAAGAGGTAGGGTTTTGATATTTTACATATGGATTCCTCATGACCAGAACTTCCATTTGATATCATAACTTTTGACCTAGTGACCTTGACAGGTCAAAGGTCAATGTCAAGGTCACTGGGTCAAAAGTCATGATATCAAGTGAAAGTTATGGTCATGAGGAATCCATATGTAAAATATCAAAACCCTACCTCTTATAGTTCAAAAGTAGGTCAAAGGTCAATGTCAAGGTCACTAGGTCAAAACTCATGATATCAAATAAAATATCTGGTCAAAAAGATTCTGCATGTGAAATTTCAAAGCCATAGCATCTATAGTTCATGAGATATAGCCCAGATTTATTATTTTTAAAAGTAGGTCAATCTCCAAGGTTAGGTCACAAGGTCAAAACTTTTGGTATTCGTGGTAAGGTCTTGTGACAAGGAATACATAAGTGAAATATAAAAGCCCCATCATTTACCATTCAAAAGTTATGGCCAAGGTTAAAGTTTTTCAAAAGTAGGTCAAACTCCAAGGTCAAGGTCACAAGGTAAAAATTTTTGGTATCCATGGAAAGGTCTTGTCACAAGAAATGCACAAGTGAAATATGAAAGCCCTATAACTTACCATTCAAAAGCTATGGCCAAGGTTAAAGTTTTTCAAAAGAAGGTCAATCTCCAAGGTCAAGGTCACAAGGTAAAAATTTTTGGTATCCATGGAAAGGTCTTGTCACAAGAAATGCACAAGTGAAATATGAAAGCCCTATAACTTACCATTCAAAAGCTATGGCCAAGGTTAAAGTTTTTCAAAAGTAGGTCAAACTCCAAGGTCAAGGTCACTAGGTCAAAATTTTTGATATCCATGGAAAGGTCTTGTCACAAAAAATGCACAAGTGAAATATGAAAGCCCTATCACTTACCATTCAAAAGCTATGGCCAAGGTTAAAGTCTTTCAAAAGTAGGTCAAACTCCAAGGTCAAGATCACTAGGTCAAAATTTGTTGTGGTGTTTGATTCGTCTCATCATGGTCTATCACCATGTCAAGTTTCAAGTTGCTCCTCCAAACAGTTTTCTCTCAACGGACTTAAACACAACACTTTAACAAAAATGTTAATGCACTGACGGACTGACGGACAGACAGACAGACGGACTTCGCCATTTCATAGACCTGATTTTGCTTCGAAATCCGGCCAAATATGAAAGTGATCCGGCAAACAGTTCAAGAGTATTAGCCCTGACAGGAATGTATTCATAATTTCATTAAAATGCACTAAGTGACCTTGACCTTGGTCACATTACCTTGGGTCAAGGTGACGTGTAACCTTCAGGTCATAAGCAACAATAACTAAAATATGAAAGTGATCAATCAGGCAAATGGTTCAGGAGATATACCTGGACAGGAATGTATGAATAATTTCATTAATAAAACACCGCTAAAGACGGTATGGCCGGATTGCAAAGTAAGTTTTTGTCACCAACTGGGTCAAAGTCAATAGGTCAAATAATACAGCAGAGGCAACCTACATGTATAAAATAAAGTTTCTACTGCGTACAGTTCCATAGATTTTGCTTAAACCAGGAACTTTAACCAAAATCCTCAACTAGGTCAAAGTCCAAGGTCAAGGTCACTAGGTCAAATGTTACGGCATAAATTGAAAGGTCTTGTCATGGGGGAGCTTCATTAATAATATAAAGTTTCTACTGCATACAGTACCATAGATTTTGCTTAAACCAGGAACTTTAATCAAAATCTTTGAGTAGGTCAAAGTCGAAGGTCAAGGTCACTAGGTCAAATGTTACGGCATAAATTGAAAGGTCTTGTCATGGGCAAGCTTCATGTATAATATAAAGTTTCTACTGCATATAGTTACTTAGATTTTGCCTCAACCAGAAACTTTAACCAAAATCTTTAACTAGGTCAAAGTCCAAGGTTAAGGTCACTAGGTCAAATGTTACGGCATAAATTGAAAGGTCTTGTCATGGGCAAGCTTCATGTATAATATAAAGTTTCTACTGCATATAGTTACTTAGATTTTGCCTCAACCAGAGACTTTAACCAAAATGTTTAACTAGGTCAAAGTCCAAGGTCAAGGTCACTAGGTCAAATGTTATGGCATAAATTGAAAGGTCTTGTCATGGGCATGCTTCGTGTATAATATAAAGTTTCTACTGCATATAGTTCCTTAGATTTTGCCTCAACCAGAAACCTTAACCAAAATGTTGACGGCAGACGGAGGGACAGACAGACGGACAGACATCGTCAATCTATAGACTGGAATTGCTTTGCAATCCAGCCAAAAATGCATTAAGTGACCTTGACCTTGGTCACATGACCTTGAGTCAAGGTGATGTGAAACCTTCGGGCATAAGCAACAACATACTAAAATATGAAAGTGATCGGGCAAATGGTTCAGGAGATATAGCCTGGACAGGAATGTATGCATAATTTCATTAAAAATGCACTAAGTGACCTTGACCTTGGTCACATGACCTTGGGTCACGATGATGTGAAACCTTTGGGTCATAAGCAACAACGTACTGAGATATAAAAGTGATCGGGCAAACGGTTCAGGAGATATAGCCCGGACACGATGTGTGACAGACGGACGGACGACAAAGGCAAAACCAATATGTCTCCTCCCCATTGGGGGGGGAGACGTAATTCTGATGTAGGATTAAGGGAGAAGTGAGCTCGGACGGACAGACAGACAAAAACGACAGCACTTCTTTGCTCCAGTGAAATTTCTGGGAGGATAAAAATTGTAATACAAGCTCTTGTCACAACTCACATGAAAAATATAAAAGCCCTATCATCTACAATGACAAAGTTATACCCCTTTTATTGAAAGTGGGACAGACTGACAGATGGACAACCATAACGCTATATGCCCCCTTGGTCAGTAGTCTTGGGGGCATGAAAATGTCAGGACTTCAGTTTCAAAGATACTAATTGTATTAGAAATCCTCAACATTAAAACGGCAATCTGAGTATCATAGTAGAATCATTCGCTGATACTTTCATTCCTATTTTCATAAATTTTAAAGTAAACCTTTTCGCATGGACAATGATCCATAGATTTATCTCAAGTTCCATTGAGCATTTAAATTCACTGAGACAAAGTTTCACTGTAGGAGGCAGATCAGGGCACGGCACCATAAACTAGCTAAGAATTGACTTAAGTCGAATTCTCAAAATACGATATATAGTAAATAAGAGAAAATTTGAAATATTGAGTTCATCCATCCTATTCTAATCTGAAAATAGACAAATTCTTTGAATAATTTCAAGTCATCACTAATTTTATTATGACACGAAAGAAAATTGAAATTTAGACTTAAGTAAATTCTTAGTTTATGGTGCCGGGCCCGGGAAAGAAGCAATGGTTTATACAGTCAGCGAATGATTCTACATGTACAGTAGTAATTTCGGCCTTACCTCTGACTGTAGCTTGCACATTTTTTCTTATGTTCTTTTCTGTATATGCTGGACACTGTAACTTTCATCTCACAAAGGAAATATGTCTCTGGTTGGCTTGTCTTTATTCTTGACTTGTTTTTTTTTTTATATATGCTGGGCTGGCTTTCATCTTTTTCTTCGATTCTTCACTGTTTTCTACTGAAAAAGTATAAAATATGAGTAACAATTTTCAATCATTGTAAAACACATTTTTATCTTAGCAAAATATTGTCAAGAACCTTGCATTGATTTACTGTATACATATGTTACAGAGAATATTTCATTTATTTCCTGAAATTTAGGGATTTCATATAAGTTTACGTTTTACATTTTGGTGAAGAGTTACTTATTCTGGACTTATACAGAAAAAGATACGTGTATAAGCCATTCTGTCATACTTGGCAGGGTATTAAAGCCTGTGCCCCGTTTCACAAAAATTCTTACGAAATTTTTTGTAGAATTTTCGTAACTTAATTTCATCATCAAACAAAAACTTAAATTGTTTTTCAATTTAGATTTCATTGTGCATTCTTATGTTATTTCTACATACTAAATATAAATTCAGAAATAATTCACTGCGATTTTTTGTGTGTAAGAAGAGCTGCGTGATCAAATGTTTTGAAAATTCCTAGAATTTTTCGTAAGAATTTTTGTGGAACAGGCTGCTGGCCCACAACTAGTCACTATTTTAACCAATTAGCACATATATTTACATAAAATTACAGTTTTTTGTTAAACCAAAGAAATATTTAAAATTTACGAAGAGAAATGTTAAAATTTCTGAAGAGAAATGTTTTTGATAAGAGTTATCTCTCTTTGTCTACAAGCTACTAATATCTATATCATAGACTACAACCTTTTTAATGAAAATCTGACTAGTTGTTTAATATATACTGGATTGTGTTATATTATCTAAAAAACATTTTAATTATAATTGACCACATTACACATTTGGCATAGCTAGGCTAATCCAACGAGAAACATGACAAGAGTTATCTCTCTTTGTCCGCAAGCTTCTAATATTAAATTATATCTTTATCTATGAAGAAATCTTCTAGGAAAGTTTTTGCTTTTTTGTTGATTTCTATTAGAAAAAGACCCATTTAACCCAAATATTAGCAATAATATGCAAAAACATATCTTGTATCACTTATCTCTCAAAATTTCTTATTTTCAAATCTTGACTTTTCAGGGCAGAATTTACATCTTATCTTATCAGACATTTCCAGAGACAAACAATATGGGCATCACTTTATCACAATAAAGCATTTTTTCCAGAATCATTTTTGGTTTGTCTTTTAAGAATTAAATCATGACACTCATACAAAATCTATAGTTTGTCACCTAGCAACCAGCATCATCCTATCCATATCGATGGATTGAAGGATAGTAACTAGAGCCCTTGATGTTACAGACTTCAGAGGGTGCATCACAGAGATATAATATGACAGAATGGCTTGGCATGTGGACAACTTAATCAAATTCTAATGCAACAGCCATAAAATGCGAACATATACTCTTCATTAACATTGATAGCATATCGGATTTCCACCTTATATTTGTAAAAATTGAGATTTTAAAATCAGAATGGGAATAACTAGAGTCTAGTGTCAAGTTTACGGCTGGTAAATGTTGATTTTATGGTGCAAATATTTCTTTCTGGTGACATTGCAAGCATAAAATTAGGGAATAACTAGTTTCTGATGTTATGTTTGTGGACGGTAAATGCTGATTTTACGGTCGCAAACTGAGTTTTTATGGCGATGTGTTAGCGGAGCCAGAAAAACGGATGTTTGCACCTATAAGGCGAAATGTGACATTAGCAACATCAAAGCCTAGTATGTTCTCATTTTACAGCCGTAACTAAGGAACAATCAACCAATGAAATTCGACCTTATAGCGACGTTGCATTAGAATCATCATTTAACAGCTTCAAAGCTATAAAGTCAGAGGTGTAGTTGTTCTCTAAATCTACTTTTAAAACGTAACCTTTAGTAACCCTTCATCAATACATTAAATGAAAAGACTGAGGACACAATAAAATAACTCATAATTACCATTATATCATTTCACACTTGTCTTTATACACCAGGGAAGTTTGTTGCTGATGGTCGTTGTGGTCTCTCACTCCATGATTCCCATCTGGCTCACCATCTTTACTCTCTCGTCACCGTTTGTGGTCCTGTGTTTTAACTGCCAGGCTTCCATTTTCCCTGTTGTTCATCTGTAGAAGAATTAATGATGTTTTAGTCACATGTGCATCATACATTTTCAATTCATCACATGGATTCAATATACCTTATTGACCCTTTGATCAAAGACATAGGAATGTTTTCACCTTGGACAAACAAGCTTTGAACCTTGGTTAAACGTGAAAAATGTGTCCTGACTTCATAAATAAAAGAGCTATCACTTTCCATTAATGCCAAAAAAATTTAAACAGTAGGTCCAACACCAAGGTCAAGACTTTCCTTGCCACAAGAAATGCACACGTTTAATATCGCTTACCATTCCAAAGTTAAGCCTACTCTTTATTTGATTGAAAAATATGTCCAAGTCCAAAGTCAAGGTCACAAGCTCAAACACTTTGGTATCAATGGAAGGTATTGTCACAAGTAATATCTTCACAAGTAATACATATGAGAAATAAGAAAGCCTCATCATTCAGTTACATTGAAAGTGAAATGGAAAGACAGACGGACACACAGATAGATGGATAGATGAGCCAAACACTATTTGTTGGTAGACCTGAAGGACATAAAAAACATAAAATTACAGTCTATTACTTACATTTTGACTTTTTAATTCATAAGGTATTCAATCTCCTCTTTGCGGTCCTGAGACTTCTTCTGGTAATGTGTTCCATCTTCTTCTGTGGTCATCTTCTCCTTGCATTTTCCTGAGGATTCAAATTTTGCATTTTGAAAAGTAAATATCTTTAAAGAAATGCATATATTTTTGCATCTGTGAACTAAGAAATTTGGAATTAACTAATCGAAACTCACTACGAAAAGCTAAAGTCTGCAAATTTTAAATATACCAAATTCTGACTCAATTTCCACAAATCCTTGCTTATGTGAACAAATAGAATTTGTTGGTAGACATAAGGGACATATAAAACATAAATTTTCTGTTTATTACTTACATTTTGACTTTTTCATTCATATGGTATTCAGTCTTCTTTTTTGTGGTCTTCTTCTTATGCTGTCCTATATCTTCTGTGGTCCTCTTCTTGCATTATCCTGAGGATTCAAATTTTGCACTTTTAAAAGTAAATAAAATTCACTGGTGTATGCGTAAAGTCTACAAATTAAAATACCAAATTCATGACTCAATTTCTGCAAATCCTTGCCAATGTGAAAAGATTAACTACTCTATGTTGGTAGACTGGGGCACAAAAACAATCAAATTACAGTCTACTACGTACCTTTTGACGTTTTGATTCATATGGTATTTAATCTTCTTTTTTGTGGTCCTCTTCTTCTTGTGTTGTCCTCCATCTTCTGTCGTTCTCTTCTCCTTGCATTATCCTGAGGATTCAAATTTTGCATTTGAAAAAATATCATAAAAGAAATTATGCATTTATTTTTGCATCAGCCTAAGAAATTTTGAATTTACAAATCCATACTTAATACAAATTTGGACCTCAATTTCTACTAATCCTTGTCAATGTGAAATGATTATCTTTTATAAAAAAATAAAAAGAGAAAGAGGAAATTATTCTTTAAAAAAAAACACACACACAAAGAGAATAAACATAAAGAGAAAATAAGAGTAAATTAGCTACCTTTGGATCTTTTAATTCAGACGGTAAATCTTCTTTTCTTCAGTTCCCTCTTTCTTGTGTTGCCTCCTCTTCTTTGATCCTCTTCCCCTTGTATAATCATGCCTATAAAAGATTTTGCTGAAGATATACATTTAAAAGTACTTTTGCCTAGGCCTAAGAAATTTAGAATTTTCAGGTCCTTACTTTATGCTGTATACATAGAATCATTCACACATATTAAGCCCATCACTGTTTTCACAACCAACCTAGAACTTTAAAAAGTTTATATCACTGGATTAAAGTACCAGATTCATTACTTAATTAATACATGTTTCTTCAGTCTTCAAGGGCATATCCTATAACCATTGACATTGTCCATGCATAAATAACATTGAAAGTACCAGCAAATTATTCCACTTATATTGAACACAGGAAAAATAATCAATCTGGGTCTAATTATTACCTTTGGGTTTACCAATGCATAAGGTAAATCTTCTTTCCTCGTCTTCTGTGGTCCTCTTCTTCTGTGGTCCTCTTCTTCTGTGGTCCTCTTCTTCTGTTGAGGTCCTCTTCTTCTGTGGTCCTCTTCTTCTGTTGAGGTCCTCTTCTTCTGTTGAGGTCCTCTTCTTCTGTTGTGGTCCTCTTCTTCTTCTGTGGTCCAGCTGATTAAAATTTTGAAAAATAATTATCATAAAAGATATGCTCCTTTTTTATTTCTGCTTCAGCTCAAGAAATTTAGAATTTTAAAGTCAATAACAGATTTATTTTTATATAAAACAACGAAAGTACAAGCAAATACTTCAACTTATACAGAAAATGAAGGAAAAATGATAAATCAGAATATGCTTATTTCCAATGGATTTTTCCTACACAAAGTAAATCTTATACCCTACCCTGGTCCTGTACTCCTCCTGCTGTCATCCATCTTGTGTGGTCCTCTCCTCCTTGAATTGGTCTGTTTACATGTGCTGTTCTCCATGCCCTGTGACTAATGGCTCAATGTGCTGTTTTACATGCCCTGAGATTCTTTGATATATGTGCTGACCTCTATGCCCTTTGACTCTTGGCTCAATGTGCTGCTCTCTTTGCCCTGTGACTCTTGGCTCAATGTGCTTTTGTTCTCTATGCCCTGTGACTCTTGGCTCAATGTGCTTTTGTTCTCTATGCCCTGTGACTCTTGGCTCATTGTGCTGCTGTTCTCTATGCCCTATGACTCTTGGCTCATTGTGCTGCTGTTCTCTATGCCCTATGACTCTTGGCTCAATGTGCTTTTGTTCTCTATGCCCTGTGACTCTTGGCTCATTGTGCTGCTGTTCTCTATGCCCTATGACTCTTGGCTCAATGTGCTTTTGTTCTCTATGCCCTGTGACTCTTGGCTCATTGTGCTGTTGTTTTCTATGCCCTATGACTCTTGGCTCATTGTGCTGCTGTTCTCTATGCCGTGTGAATCTTGGCTCAATGTGTTTATCTCCTTGCCCAGTTACTCTTGTGTTGTTATGCCCTATGATTCTTGGCTTTTTGTGCTGTTTTCTTCATGCCCTTTGATCTTGGCTTTCTGTGTTTTACTCAATGTGCTCTTTGACTTTTGCTACATGTGCTGTCTCTACTGGTCTTCATTTCATAAGCTGCCTTCATTTTCTATTATACTTTGGGCTGTGTGCTGCATTCTTTACCTAAACCAAAGAAAGTTATCACATAAATTACATTTTATTTCATCAACCTTATAATAAATATAAAGTTAGTACAATTAAAGAAACTTCCAATTCAATTTTTTTCAAGAAAACATCCAATATTATAAAACTCATAAAGTGGTAGCGTAAGTAAGATCTCATCATAAGGATTCATATCAGTAATCTTCGTTTCTACCTGTTGCTAATCTTGATTTGACTTTTCAATTCTTGGGTCATCATCTTCCATTCACTGATTTTCTTCATGTCTGGTTGGTCCTAGAGCTTCAAGTTTGATGTCTTTCATCCCTAGTTTCACTGCTGCTTTCTCAGTGTCGTTACCTACTGTATACATAAAATAGAGAGATTTTTTATGCAGCTAAATGAGTACATACAGTATGTTTTATATATCTTTCAAAAAACTAGACAAAATGTTTGTAAAACAAGTACCCAAACTTTACCAATTAGACTCTTGCAACAACAACCAATGAGAGGAATAGTGACCTTGAACTAATGACCCAAACATCTAAAGGCACAGGTACAACTCCCCAACTAAGCTTTTATATAATAAAACACCGCTAAAGACGGTATGGCTGGATTGCAAAGTAAGTTTTTGTCACAAACTGGGTCAAGGTCAGTAGGTCAAATAATACAGCATAAATTGAAAGATTTTGTCAGAGGCAACCTACATGTATAATATAAAGTTTCTACCGCATACAGTTCCATAGATTTTGCTTAAACCAGGAACTTTAACCAAATTCCTTAACTAGGTCAAAGTCCAAGGTCAAGGTCACTAGGTCAAATGTTACGGCATAAATTGAAAGGTCTTGTCATGGGCAAGCTTCATGTATAATTTAAAGTTTCTACTGCATATAGTTACTTAGATTTTGCCTCAACCAGAAACTTTAACCAAAATCTTTAACTAGGTCAAAGTCCAAGGTCAAGGTCACTAGGTCAAATGTTACAGCATAAATTGAAAGGTCTTGTCATGGGCAAGCTTCATGAATAATATAAAGTTTCTAGTGCATATAGTTACTTAGATTTTGCCTCGACCAGAAACTTAAACCAAAATCTTTAACTAGGTCAAAGTCCAAGGTCAAGGTCACTAGGTCAAATGTTATGGCATAAATTGAAAGGTCTTGTCATGGGCAAGCTTCATGTATAATATAAAGTTTCTACTGCATATAGTTACTTAGATTTTGCCTCAACCAGAAACTTTAACCAAAATCTTTAACTAGGTCAAAGTCCAAGGTCAAGGTCACTAGGTCAAATGTTATGGCATAAATTGAAAGGTCTTGTCATGGGCAAGCTTCATGTATAATATAAAGTTTCTACTGCATATAGTTACTTAGATTTTGCCTCAACCAGAAACCTTAACCAAAATGTTGACGGCAGACGGACGGACGGACAGACGGACGGACGGACGGACATCGTCAATCTATTGACCAGAATTGCTTTGCAATCCGGCCAAAAATTGATTTGAATAGGTTGTTGCCTAATATCATCTGAAATCCCTGTATAAAGTCTTTTTTCCTAACCTTGACCTATTGACCCCAAAATCAAAAAAAAATGTTCTAAGTAAGATATCAAAATTTGGTCTGGAAGTGAAATGGTTGTTTCAAAATAATGTGGAAGTCTACATTTCCAACACATGTACATGCATATATGTCCTAACAATGACCTTGACCTTTGACCTACTTACACCAAAATCAATCATTTCAATTTTGCCTTTTCACAATCAAACACGCTGTAGTGCTTACCTCAAGGTCACTGAGCTGTCTTATTTTCTTCTCTTTCCATATTGTTGTCAATTTCATTGTACTTTTGTCTCACTTCTGTAATTAATAATAATAATATTCACAAGAATGAAGTAAAATATTCAATACCTGATTGATCTCAAAAATCATTTGATTAGTATAGACATCTTCCAATCTTAGATACTGGAACTGAAAATGAAGGAGGTGACATCGCCTTGTACTGTTTTTCATAATGACATTACAATTAGAGACATAATTCCATTGTGAAGTGACAACCAAAAAGAGCACACAAAAGTTACTACCTAATACAATTTTTCAATATTTGTGCCATCCAGCAGATTGCCAATTTTTAGATTAAGGTATATTTTTTAGTACATTTTGAATTTGATGTACGTAATAAAGGCAGGATATTGAATGAAAATGAATTGAAACTGCCAATTTAACTTCTTTCAAATCAGCAGGATGTTTTATCAACTGTGTGGCAAAGATTTTCTACTGAAATGCTTACAGGAAATGTTCACAGGGCATGACAATAGCCATATAAACATTTATCCTGATGAGCTAAAAAAGATATGGCTTAGGTTAAAGCTTTTGAAAGGTCAAGGTCACTAGGTCAGAAGTCAAGGTCTAGTGAAATATCAAAGCTCTATCCCTCATAGATAAAGAGTTTGTTTCCTGGTCAAAGTTTTTATGTTAAAGTTTTTGAAATTAAAAGTAGATCAAACTCCAAGGTCAAGGTCACTAAATAAAAATTTAGGGAATCAAAGGCAAGGCATTTTCATGAGGTAACCACATGTGAGATATCTAAGCTTTATCTCTTAAAGTTCTAAAGAAATGGCCCATGTTAAAGTTTTTGAAAAGTAAGTCAAACTCTACGATTAAGGTCACTATACCAAACATCAAAGCTTCAAATATATGTAAGTTCTATCCCATATACTGTAAACTGTTTTTTATTCGCGGCATCTTAAGTTTGGGAACACGAGTGAGGTGATTGGTTCGCGGCGTTTTATTTTTGCGACATCGTATGTGCGTAACTTACTAAACATGTTTTAGGACAATTTTGCAGCATTTTATTTTTCGTGAATTGAAGGACCTCGGGAATATTGCAAAAATAAAACGCTCGCAAATAAGAGACCGTTTACAGTGCATGTAGTTCAAAAGATATGCATGATCAAGATTAGTTTTTAGAAAGAAGAACAAATTCCGAAGTTAAGGTCACTAGGTCAAAAGCCAAAGCCTTAAATGTAAAGTCTGTTCATGAGTTAATCTAAGCTCTTTTCCTCATAATTGAAGAAATTATGATCTAAAATTTTTTGATAAGTAGGTTAAACTCCAAGGTCAAGGTTACTAGGTCAAAAGTCAAGAACCCAAATTTAAGATCTGGTCTCTAAAAATTCTACTATTCTGTGATAAAATAGTGAAAACAATGTATACGTTAGTACAAATTAAGGTAACTTAAAGTATATTAAGCTTATAAATGAATTGAATAAATATACACTGCTCAAAAAATTTAAAGGAACGATTTTTGCATTGTAATATAATGGTAGATAGAATGAAATATGAATTGGAATCAGCAAAGCCATCTAATCATGTCTATTCAAGTGTAATTGTTCATCTATTCAATACAAACACAAATAAATGACCATTAAATATGTCTAAATGCATTTTTCGTTCATTACATAGAATAAGCAACTACAAACATCTGATACATAAATAGACACCTTTCTCCCTTAATTTTTTAAGCAGTGTATATTTGTACAAAAGATGTACCTCAAGCCTTAAAAAGCTGAAGATTACCTTGATATATCAAGTGTGAAGAGCTTTCATTTCACATTGGTTTGTGTGCTCTGTTCTTCAATGGCTTCTGTGTGCTCAATATGTGTGCTGTCATTTCCTTTGTGCTTTTCTTCCTCAGGGCTGTTTGATCTGTTAATAAATGTAATCATTCATCACATTTGATCTTTAAACTGTTGTTATATATGAAAATACTCATTCTAGTGATCCCTGGTACACCTTCCATATCAACAATATTTACTAACTCCTGAATTAAACTAGAACTGCCCTAAAGTGGATGAATTATACCCCACCATGGGACTTTTTTTAATAAATAGGACAATTTATGACGCAACGTTCAATGGTTAAAATTGAATAAACTCTCATTCAGGATTAAATGCTTTGGTATGAAAATTAAGTTCTTAGTATGCTACTTTCAGAACTTCATAACAAAATACTATTATTCTGGTTATGAAGTTCATTACTTCTTACATAGGCCCAAAGTTAAGGCCAAGGTCACAAGGTCAAAAGTCATGATACAAAAATGTAGTGCTCTTTGTGGTGAATGTGTGCATGAAATATGAAAGACCTACCATTAATAGTATGAAAGAAATCTGCTTTCAAATCTTCTAAACTTAAATTGCAACATAAGCTCAAAGTCAAGGTCACAAGGTCAAAAGTCATGATACCAAATTGTAGTACTCCTTGTAGTGAAAGCTTGTATGAAATATGAAAACGCCTACCATTGATAGTATGCAAGAAATCTGCTTTCAAATCTTCTTAACTTAAATTGCAACCTAAGTCCAACGTCAAGGTCAAGGTCACAAGGTCAAGAGTCATGATACCAACTTGTAGTATTCTTTTTGATGAATGTTTGTATGAAACTTGAGAGCCCTACCATTTATTTTTATGAAAGAAATCTGCTTTCAAAATTTCTTAACCTAAATTCTACATAAACCAAAAGTAAAGGTCATAGTCACAAGGTCAAAGTCATGATACCAAACTGCAGTACTCTTTGTGGTGAATGTGTGTATGAAATATGAAAGGCCTATCATAAATAGTATAAAAGAGATCTGCTTTCAAAACTTCTTGACCAAAAATGTTGTATGGGGTGAAGTTCAAGGTCACAGGGTCAAAAGTCATGGTACAAAAATGTAGTACTCTTTATAGTGAATGTATTTATGAAATATGGAAGGCCTATCTTTAATAGCTATAAAAGAAATCTGCTTTCAAAACTTCTTAACATAAAATGTTGTACAGGGTGAAGGTCAAGGTCACAAGATCAAAGTGTCAAAAGCCATGGTACCAAAATGTAGTACTCTTTATCATTTATGGCGATTGTATTTATGAAATATGAAAGGCCTGCCATTAATAGTATAAAAGAAATCTGCTTTCAAATCTTCTTAACCGGAAACAGACAGACGGACAGGGTGATTCCTATATACCCCCTAAACTTTGTTTGGGGGGGGGGGGGTGTAAAAAGAAGGATCTATTATAACATTGACATAGTTATTATAAACCCAAGATAATCAATTGAATGAATATTTGTACAACAGATGTACCTCAAGCCTTTTAAATTCATGAAAAAAAAACAAAATAAAATAATTATCTACCTTGCTGTGCTTCTATGTGCTGTTCTTCATGTGCTCAATGTGTGCTCTCATTTCTTTACAAAGTGTGCTTCACTCTTCATGGCTATTTGATCTGCTAATAAATGTAATCATTCATCACATTTGAAATTTTTCAAAGAATTTTAAATTATTGTAATATATGAAAGTATCTATACATTGTAATTATCAACCCCAAGAAATGAATTGAATGAATATTTGTACAACCGATGTACCTCAAGCCTTTTAAATTATATATGAAAAACAAAATGGAATAATTATCTACCTTGTGGTATCAAGTTTGTAGAGCTTTCATTTCAAAGTGGTTTGTGTGCTCTCATCATGTGCTGTTCTTTGTGTGCTCAATGTTTGTGCTCTAATTTCTTTACAAAGTTTGATTTTCTTTTTCATGGCTGTTTGATCTGCTAAAAAAATGCAATCATTCATTACATTTGAAATACTTTAAAGAATTTAAAAAAATCATTGTCATACATGAAAACATAGTGTAATCAAAGATTACGAAGCTCACCTCGTGGCAGCAAAGTTCAATTTAAACATATCTGTAAGTACATGTATATTAAGAAAATCACTCAAGTGGAAAAAAGTAGGTCAAGGTCATTTCATGAAAGTTTGATCAAAGATACATCTAATATGCAAGTTTGGTACATGTAGCACTTATACTTTGCTCAATATTGGCCTTTAAAGGCAAAATCACTCAAGCAGAAAAAGTAGGTCAAGGTCATTTTATGAAAATTAGATCAAAGATACATCTAATATGCAAGTTTGGTACATGTAGCAATTATACTTTGCTCAAAATTGGCCTTTAAAAGGCAAAATCACTCAAGTGGAAAAAGTAGGTCAAGGTCATTTTATGAAAGTTTGATCAAAGATACATCCAATATGCAAGTTTGGTACATGTAGCACTTTTACTTTGCTCAAAATTAGCCTTTAAAGGCAAAATCACTCAAGCGGAAAAAGTAGGTCAAGGTCATTTTATGAAAGTTTGATCAAAGATACATCCAATATGCAAGTTTGGTACATGTAGCACTTTTACTTTGCTCAAAATTAGCCTTTAAAGGCAAAATCACTCAAGCGGAAAAAGTAGGTCAAGGTCATTTTATGAAAGTTTGATCAAAGATACATCCAATATGCAAGTTTGGTACATGTAGCACTTAAACTTTGCTCAATATTGGCCTTTAAAGGCAAAATCACTCAAGTGGAAAAAGTAGGTCAAGGTCACTTTATGAAAGTTTGATCAAAGATACATCCAATATGCAAGTTTGGTACATGTAGCACTTATACTTTGCTGAATATTGGCCTTATAAGGCAAAATCACTCAAGCGGAAAAAGTAGGTCAGATGCTGCATCCGATGCATGGGTTCACCTCAGCCTCCCAAGATGAATCCCTTGTTCAAATTTGGTTACTGTAGCATCAGTACTTTGTCATATACTGAACTACCCCCAAAAACTTTAACCAGACATTGACAAAGTCATTCAACCGGAAAATGTAGGTCAGATGCTGCATCCGATGCATGGGTTCACCTCAGCATCCCAAGATGAATAACTTGTGCAAGTTTGGTTACTGTAGCATCAGTACTTTGTCAGATACTGAACTACCCCAAAAACTTTAACCAGACACTGACAAAGTCATTCAACCGGAAAATGTAGGTCAGATGCTGCATCCGATGCATGGGTTCACCTCAGCATCCCAAGATGAATCACTTGTGCAAGTTTGGTTACTGTAGCATCAGTACTTTGTCAGATACTGAGTTACCCCAAAAACTTTAACCGGACGCGGACGCGGACGGGGACGACGACGGGGACGCGGACGCGGACGCCGGGGTTATAGCATAAGCTCATCTCAACTTCGTCGAGGTGAGCTAAAAACTCATTCTAATGATCCTGGTACAATTAATTTTCATGTCAACAATATTCAATGGCACATTAATTAAACCAAGGATCTATTTATATTGTAATTATTAACGTAAGAAATGAACTGAATGATTATTTGTACGACACATGTACCTCAAGCCTTTTAAATTAATGAAAAACAAAATAAAAGAATTATCTACCTTGCTGTATCAAGTGTGCAGAAATTTCATTTCAAGTTGGTTTGTGTGCTCTCATCATGTGCTGTTCTTCATGTGCTCAATATGTGCTCTCAATTGTGCTGATCTTCAATGGCTTCTGTGTGCTCAATATGACGTGTGCTCTCATTTCTTTACATTTGAAGTTTGCTTTTCTTCATCTGCTGATAAATGTAATAATCAATCAGACTTGAAAATATTTTCAAAATTGTTAGAATTTCTAAAGAATTTTAAGTTTTAAAAGTCATATGTGAAAATAGACTCATTCAACGAAGCTAATTTGAGTTTGGGGGAGTTCTGACATCATTTGAGGGTCCAGAATGCTTTAAGTATGAACACATTTATCTATCAGCAAGTGGTCACGCAAAAAGCATCTTATATCCACAAATGTACCCTGAATCCATCGCTTGGCCATCAGAATCTAAATTCAAATGGGTACTGCCATGATACCTTAAATAGGCCTTATTTTTTAAGCATATATTTTGATATACATTGTATTAGAGAACTTGACTTGAAATGCAGTATAGAAGGCCAATATTACCAAGCTTTGTGGCCCTATATCACCTTAGGCTCACGAGATAATTGGGATGAAAAGCTCTACAATACATCAGAAAATACATTCACTGTGTGTAATCAATCGACCTTTGAACTTTAATTAAACAGACTGATGTATAAGAAACAACTCACCATTCGTATAGCACAGCACTTGTCATCATTTTCATCTTTCCGGCAATGCCCATACCTTCATAAACTTGTGGTATAGCAAAACAGACCAGGCAATGAACGATAGGAATCAGAATGACCTTCACATTTGACACTGATGATCAAGAAACATGACCTCCATTCACCGAGATGAGCATTCAAATGTCAAGTTCAGTCATTTCAGAACCTGCAGTTCAAGTTGCATTTTGCAGGGAGCATCTTCCCTCAGAGTGACCCTTTGACTTTGACATTTTTGTCAATCTGTGATAGGTATAGCACAATAAGAGAGTTCCACAAATGTTATAACCACTTGACAGAACTTGGCCCAAGGAATCGAAGTAAGATGGATTGTGGAACGGCAAAGACAGGATTAATCTACACGCTTGATTCGACTTCATTACCTGTTCTTCACATCTACATCAGTCTACACAGCACCAAACACCACAAAAACTATAACTCCAAAAATGACCGGCAAAAAGAAATTAATAAAATAAATAAACAAATAAATAAAAATAAATAAAAGCTGATGTAGCCAAGAACAGGCAATGAAGCCATATGAATCAAAGCTTGTAGATGCTTCTTGTTTATGCCGTTCCACAGTCCATCCTACCCGATTCCTTGTTCCAAGTTCTATCAAGTGGTTGTAACATTTGCTTCCCTTTCCCATCCCGCCCTTCCACCACAGATTCACCAACATCAAGGTCAAGGGGTCACTCTGAGGGAAGATGTTCCTTACAGAATACAATTTGAACTGCAGGTTCTGAAATAACTGAAAATGAACACCCTCATCTCCTGCTAGGAAACATCCTAGGTGAAGGGAAGAAGTTTCTTGAACATCAGGGTCAAGTGTGACGATCATTCCGACCCCCACCGTTTCATCATTCCCTGATCCTAAAACACTAAACTCCACAAGATCACAAAGGTACAGGGAAGTCGGGAAATTCAGACTTTGGCAGCTTATGGCAGGTATTCACAAATATGGCATATGGTCAGCATTTCATCTTGTATAACATGAGTTCTGCAGGATTCTGTCTGTCTTGACCCAAACAGGCTGAATTTATGGAGAAATAATACATCTCAATGGCAGCAGCATGATTTGCTTTATTTTTCTCCTACAAAAGAATAAAATGTGAATTTATTCAATACGTTTGCAAAGACAATTTATACAAGCCTAGCAGAATTTCTGGTAGCCATTGGCGTCATGCAGGCGAGTGTGTTTTCATGAAGACTACTTTTATCATACTAATTTTGTTACCTTTTTACAAAGATTTATCTGCAGGATTGTAAATGATGACAACAACCTTGCCAATAGCCTTAAAACAGTTGATTATGTTATCTTTCAATCAGCTCTACTGCTACCATTTCAAAATTGATTTCTTTCAATCTTAAATAGTAGAAAATTTCAGAAAAAAAAGTATGTGTTTGTGAAACACAAATGCCCCCATTGGCATCTCTGTCAGTAAAACACTGATTTCTCCTAAGGCCAAAAATAATTAAACAAAATGTTTTTCATAAAAAAACAGATGTCTCCCCCCCTCCCTCTAAGTTACTTTGACCTTAGGCAAAATGCAAAATGATGTGAAACCTTTGAGTCATGGGCAACATCATACTAAAACATGACAGTGATTCATTACATTGTTTGAGGTAAAGCCCAAACATGATTGGCATATACAATTTCATTATAAGCATATTTAAAGAAATTGACTTTGGTCACATGACCTTGGATATAGGTGATCTGAAACCTACACTCACTGACAAGGGTTAAGTACCCGAAACATACATGTCTGGTCCATGCCGCAAACTTATCTGCTTTTAAATGATGCTATTGAATTTGAAGACGTTTAACATTGTATGGATCATGAGCAACAAAAAACTGAATTAGTGATTGGATATACGGTTCAAAATATAAAGCCTAAACATTATTAGCATAGACAATTTCAGCCTGGACATGCTTAGCATATACAATTTCATTACCAAAGTAAGAAGCTACCTTAACCATGTGACCTTGGGACAATGTGATAAGAAACATTTAGTCCTTAGAAACAACATACTAAAATATGAAAACAATTGTAAGAAGGGTTCAGGAGATATAGCCCTGACAATATTAGTACGTACAATTTCATTAAAAAGAACTAAATGATCTTGACCTTGGGCACATGACCTTGGGTCAAGATGATAAGAAACCCTCCAATCCTGAGCAACAGCATACTATAGTATAAGAGTGATCCAGTATACGATTCCACAGATATAGCCCAGACTCAATAGCATTTACAATTTCATTAAAAAATGTAATACCTGACCTTAGTCATATGACCTTTGATCAAGGAGTTGCGAAACCTTTGGGTCATCAGCACCATCATACTAAAATATGACGTGATCCGATCACGGTTCAAAAGATTAAGCCTGGACATAATACATGTAACAAATACAATTTCATTTAAAATATACTAATTGACCTTGACTTTGGTCACATGAGTCAACGTGATGTGAAACCTTTACATGATAAGCAACAACATACTAAAATATGAAAGTGATTCGGCAAACGGTTCAAGAGATATAGCCCGAACAAGAATGTATGCACAATATCGTTAAAAATGCACTAAGTGACCTTGACCTTGGTCACATGACCTTGGGTCAAGGTGATGTGAAACCTACGGGTCATAAGCAACAACATACTTAGATATGAAAGTGATCCAGCAAATGGTTCAAGAGGTATAGCTCGTACAGGAATGTATGCATAATTTCATTAAAAATGCACGTAGTGACCTTGGTCACATGACCTTGGGTCATGGTGATGTGAAACCTTTGGGTCATAAGCAACAACATACTAAAATATGAAAGTCATCCGGCAAACGGTTCAAGGGATATAGCACGGACTGAAATGTATGTACAGTTTCATCAAAAATGCACTAAGTGACCTTGACCTTGGTCACATGACCTTGGGTCAAGGTGATGTGAAACCTACGGGTCATAAGCAACAACATACTAAAATAGCAATCCAAGGAATGCTTGTGTCGCCTGCGAAGCGGTTTGATTATTATTCTAGAAAGTGGATCAAAATTCTTGAAAAGTAGGTCTAGGTCAAATATCTAGATCAAGGTCAAAAGGTCAAATTTTATGGTCTGTGTAGAAAGGTCTTGTCACAAGGAATCCACATGTGAAATACCAAAGCCCTATCACTTACCAATCAAAAGATATATCCATTCTTAATTTTTTTGAAAGGTAGGTCAAATATGTAGGTCAAGGTCAAAAGGTAAAAAAATAATGGTATGTGTAGAATGACATTGTTACAAGGAAAATACATGTGAAATATCAAAGCCCTATCACCTATCAATCAAAAGATATAGCCAATATTACTTTTCTTGAAAAGTAGGTCAAATATCTAGATCAAGGTCAAAAGGTCAAATTTAATGGTCTGTGTAGAAAGGTCTTGTCAGAAGGAATACACATGTGAAATATCGAAGCCCTATCACTTACCAATCAAAAGATATACATATCATAGGGAATCTTATCTTTTTTTCAAAAGTAGGCCAAAAATCTAGGTCAAGGTCACAAGGTCAAAAATTATGGTATGTGTAGAAAGGTCTTGCCACAAGGATTGCACACGTGAAATATCAAAGTCCTAACACTTACCAATAAAAAGATATATCCATTCTTAATTTTTTTTGAAAAGTAGGTCAAATATGTAGGTCAAGGTCACTAGGTCAAAAATTATTGTATGTGTAGGAAGGTCTTGTCACAAGGAACACATATGTGAAATATCAAAGCCCTATCACTTACCAATCAAAAGATATAGCGAATCTTACCTTTTTTTCAAAAGTAGGTCAAATATCTAGGTCAAGGTCACAAGGTCAAAAATAATGGTATGTGTAGAAAGGTCTTGCCACAAGGATTGCACATGTGAAATATCAAAGCCCTATCACCTACCAATCAAAAGATATATCCATTCTTAATTTTTTTGAAAAGTAGGTCAAATATGTAGGTCAAGGTCACTAGGTCAAAAATTATTGTATGTGTAGGAAGGTCTTGTCACAAGGAATACACATGTGAAATATCAAAGCCCTATCACTTACCAATCAAAAGTTATGGGCTGTGACACCCAAAGTGTGACAGACAGACAGACGGACGGACGGACGGACGGACAGACGGACAACGGACAAAGTGATCCCTAAGTGTCGCTATGCTTCGCAGGCGACACAAAAATATGAAAGTGATCTGACAAACGGTTCAAGAGATAAAGCCCGGACAGGAATGTATGCATAATTTCATTAAAAATGCACTAAGTGACCTTGACCTTGGTCACATGACCTTGGGTCAAGGTGATGTGAAACCTTCGGGTCATAAGCAACACCATACTAAAATATGAAAGTGATCCGGCAAACGGTTCAAGAGATATAGCCCGGACAGGAAAGTATGCATAATTTCATTAAAAATGCACTAAGTGACCTTGACCTTGGTCACATGACCTTGGGTCAAGGCGATGTGAAACCTTCGGGTCATAAGCAACAACATACTAAAATATGAAAGTGATCCGGCAAACGGTTCAAGAGATATAGCCCGGACAGGAATGTATGCATAATTTCATTAAAAATGCACTAAGTGACCTTGACTTTGGTCACATGACCTTGGGTCAAGGTGATGTGAAACCTTCGGGTCATAAGCAACAACATACTAAAATATGAAAGTGATCGGGCAAACGGTTCAGGAGATATAGCCCGGACACGATGTGTGACAGACGGACAGACAGACAGACAGACAGACAGACAGACAGACGACGAAGGCAAAACCAATATGTCTCCTCCCCGTTGGGGGGGAGACATAATAATACCTTTGTTTCCCATCACCCGACCGACCCTATTCAAACCAGCCGACCCTAACATTTTTTCCCGATTTTTAGTTGCATTTAGGTATTTCTTCACCAATATTTACGACCGTCGCACCTTACGAAATGTGTGCCAGAAATTTTAAATCTACCGATTTTGACGAAATCTTCTGCTTTTTAACATTATCTATCATCTACCGTTTAATATTATTCTATTATTATACACTCTAAAGTCTTAGAAATTGTAAAATAATATATAATTCTCTCTTGAAAGTTACTTATTACCTATCGGACAGGCTTTATGTACTATTTCCCAAAGGTTGCAGGCACAAAATTGCCTCCTTTCCCCTTTTTTCTAAATAGTTGGTAAACTCCGTACGGTGGCTTCGCCTAGCATACAAAGCAGGCCACTCCTACCGCTGAGTGTCTTGAATTAAACAGACTACACATGTTTTAAAGTCATGATTCCATTTTTAATCCCTTAAGATCTCTTTTGAAATATAATTATAAACATGGCTAGAAGAATAAATAATTAAAAAAAAAATCCTAAAAAAGAAAAAAAGTGACCGACCTACCCTATTTTTTTTCAGCATGTTATGGGAAACACACTTATTTTTTTTCTTGGCCTAAGAGACGGTAAAGTCTTGTCATAAGAAATAAATGCACATGTGAAATATGAAATATGAATGACCCTATCACTTATCACTCAAAAGTAAAAGACAAGGTTTAACTTTTTCAAAAGTAGGTCAAACTCCAAGGTCAAGGTCAATTTCTTGAATCCATGGAAAGGTCTTGTCACAAGGAATGCATATGTGAATAAAACGCCGCTAAAGACGGTATGGCCAGATTGCAAAGTAAGTTTTTGTCACTAACTGGGTCAAGGTCAATAGGTCAAATAATACAGCATAAATTGAAAGGTTTTGTCAGAGGCAACCTACATGTATAAAATAAAGTTTCTACTGCACACAGTTCCATAGAATTTGCTTAAACCAGGAACTTTAACCAAAATCCTTAACTAGGTCAAAGTCCAAGGTCAAGGTCACTAGGTCAAATGTTACTGCATAAATTGAAAGGTCTTGTCATGGGTAAGCTTCGTGTATAATATAAAGTTTCTACTGCATATAGTTACTTAGATTTTGCCTCAACCAGAAACTTTAACCAAAATCTTTAACTAGGTCAAAGTCCAAGGTCAAGGTCACTAGGTCAATTGTTATGGCATAAATTGAAAGGTCTTGTCATGGGCAAGCTTCATGTATAATATAAAGTTTCTACTGCATATAATTTGCCTCAACCAGATACTTTAACCAAAATGTTGACGGCAGACGTAAAACAATGCCAAAAGATGTTGACTCAGACATTTTGTGCTCTCTAACAAGATCGGAAAATGGTCTATTATGGGGGCATAATAAGAAATAATTTGGTGTTCCATACCTGCTTATTCCCGACTTCTAACTTCATAAGGGCTTTCATTCTGTTTAAAGTTTCTAATTGAACTTGTTGAAAGTTCTTCCTTCTTTGTGTAATCAATCACAATCCACATAACCTAAAATGAATTACAAAATATGTACATTTCCTTACCTGCCTTATATCCAGTTATTATCTTATCAATTTTAAATGCCCTGTTCACAAAATTTAAGAATTGTGTATTTGTCACAGAAAAAATCATGGCATTGCTAATCAATTTACTTATTTCTTTCCGTCTTTACAATTTGTAAGTGTCATTCATATATAAAGGTTTTAGAGGTTTTAAAGAATTATTTTTGGATTCCTTATAAAATATAAACAATATTTTTTCAGTGATATAATATCATCGAATTCTTGAAAAACACATATTTTGAAGTCTCATAAGATTTGTTTCCTCTGGATAGAAGAAATATAACATTGCAGCATCAAAGACGGTCAAGAAATAAGTAATTTCAGAATATTTGAGAAAAAAAATGTGTGTTCCATCAGCATTAGTGTTCCATACCTGCTATATTCCCGACTTTTAACATCATAAGGGCTTTCTTCTGTGTAAACACTGCAGCTTCAGCGCTTCTTGAAAATTTCATTTCTTCATTATGGATTGATTCATCAATAACTTTTCCTGTAATGAATTAACACGTACATTTACTTCAATGCCTATGCAGTTAATTATCATTATTAATTCAATCTTCTGATGTCCTTTTCCCAAAATTTAACTATATATTTTGCCTAAAAAAATCAGTGCAAAAGTTTCTGAATCATAATTTGCATTAGTAACATGTCAAAAGTAAATATCTTGTTCAAAAGTGATATGCCACAAATGCCCAAAGAAAATAAAAAAACGTGTGATGAAAATCAACACAACTGTCCTAAAGGGATGAATACAGCTGTGAAAGTGTTTTAAGTATCATTATCATTAACCATTATCCTCTGACATATGTTGACCAGTTTTGACCTTGACCTTTCACCTTCAGGTCCAAAAACCAAGAAGAGTAATGTTTCGATAGATAAGGTACTGGTAATCTATGTAGATCATGAAAACACGAAAAACTTATTGTCTGCAGGACACCATCCTTTCAATCCATATCATGTGTGACCTTGACTTGATCTTTTGACCAATGTATCCCCCATCAACAGAGATCCTCCTTCTTCTATCATACTACTGTAAATGTGGAAATTTTCGCGTGAGGGTAATTTTTGTGTTTTTTTTGCATATCGATAGACATCATGAAAAATTCCCCCATGCGAAAATATCCCGACTGCATTCTTACAATGGGAAAGACATTTTATCGCAAATATTCCCCCCATGCGTAATGTAAAAATCGCAAAATTTTTCCCCTTTTGACCCCAAAATCTAATGGTTTCCTCTTGCAAAAAGCAATCTGTTTGAAGTTTAATCAATGTATACCGGTAGGTACGAAATTATTTAAGTTACTGGTGTGGTGTTGAATTGCTGTATTAAATGCTGTTTTCAATACATACAAAGTTTGACCTTGACCATTGATCTTTTGATTCTAAAATCAATACAGATTTATCCTCCTTTCTACATGGACAATATTCATTCAAAAATGAAAAAGTTTCATCATTGAAGGACAAGAGTTAATCAAATTATATTGAGAAACACAGTTTTTAATAAGTGCTATGTTTGACCAGTTGACCTTGACCTCTTCATCTTTGACCTACAAATGTGCCAAAATCAATAGAGGTCTTCCTTGATTGTGTCATAATCAAAGCATGAAGTTTCATTACTGTAAGTCAAGAGTTACATATTGAGTCATGATGCAAAAATGCTTTTATTTGCAATTCATTTCCATATAATATATTATGCAAGGTTGAAAATTACCTTTGACCCTTTGACCTTTTGACCCCATAATTTATACTGGTCCTCCTACCCTTATGAGCAATCTATGTACATATATTGAATTTCATGAATGTAGATCAAGAAATACCTGAGCTATCATGTGGTAACAATATTTGAGACTGAAGACAGACAGAAACCATTATATCTCCTCTAAACTTTGTTGGCAGGGGTATAACAAGTTTTAATAGAGGTGTTGGGGAGGGGTAGGTAATGCTTAAAGTCGAAAGTCACAGATAAAATGTCATGATACATATACAAGCAAAGGAAAGCTGTTTTCATGAGGAATCTGCAAGCAAGAAACCACAGCCCTATCCCTTCCCCAAGGGATTACCCCTCTGGGTTCAAGAAATATAACCCTGGGTAAAAATGTTCTAAAAGTAAGTAAAATTCATTGGTCAGATTCTTTACATCAAAAGTCAAGGTACCAAAATGGAAGCCCCAGTCATAGGAAGTCTGCAAGTGAAATATAAAAGCCATGACCCCAATGGCTCAAGAGATAAAGCCCAGAGGTTAAAATATTTATGACCTGGAAACATATGCATTCGTTGTTGACATACTCTTTTTTTAACTATAAAGGAACTGTACTTACATGATATGACTTTCATGAAATTCAGGGACGCAGGTAATCCCTCATGTTTCTGGATCGATCATCTCTCATGTTTGGTTGTCTGTCTCCGTTCACTTCTGAAGAAAAAAAAAGTCTTAGTACATGTACAGTATTTCATTCAAGGCACTAAAGTTTGAAAAGAACTGCCCTAAAGGGATGAATTAAACCTCCCCCCCCCCCCCTTCATTTCCTAAGTAATAAAACCCCTCATGTCCTAAGTACTAATTCTGTTAAATATCATTGAAATCCATGTACATCTGGGGATTGGAGGAGTTATGCCTCGAACAAGGTTTTAACCATGTTGTCTATTGTGACTTGAACTTTGACCAATGACCTTGGTTCAGGGTCATGACACAACCTTGTGTCCTACTGTCCGTGCAGTTCACTTCAGAAAAACACTAAACTGCTATAGGCAGTCTGGCCGGATTGCAAAGTGCGAGTTTTAGTTGATGTATACTTTTATCTACAGTATTGCTAATATAAGGAATCTACCAGTGAAATATCAAAACCATACCCCTTATAATTCAAAAGATACAGCTAATTTAAAGGGCATGGTCTCATATGAAAGGTTCAAGGTCACAGTCTCAAGGTCAAGGTCACTAGGTTAAAAGTAAAGGTCTCAAATGAAAGGTCTGATAATGGTCAATGATTATATTACGTAAATTGTCAGTTTTCCTCATAGTTTTCTCCCTTGCTTAAACACAGATTCAGAATTTTCTGTCTCAAGGTAAAAATTTGTTGCTCCATTTGATCCATCTCATCGTGACAGGGCTGCTGCTGGGTATTTTGGGGCAGGGGCCAGGGCCTTTCAAATTGGGAAAAATAAAACACCGCTAAAGAAAGTATGGCCAGATTGCAAAGTAAGTTTTTTGTCACTAACTGGGTCAAGGTCAATAGGTCAAATAATACAACATAAATTGAAAGGTTTTGTCAGAGGCAACCTACATGTATAATATAAAGTTTCTACTGCATATAGTTACTTAGATTTTGCTTAAACCAGGAACTTTAACCAAAATCCTTAACTAGGTCAAAGTCCAAGGTCAAGGTCACTAGGTCAAATGTTACGGCATAAATTGAAAGGTCTTGTCATGGGCAAGCTTCATTAATAATATAAAATTTCTACTGCATACAGTACCATAGATTTTGCTTAAACCTGAGAAACTTTAACCAAAATCTTTGAGTAGGTCAAAGTCGAAGGTCAAGGTCACTAGGTCAAATGTTACGGCATAAATTGAAAGGTCTTGTCATGGGCAAGCTTCATGTATAATATAAAGTTTCTACTGCATATAGTTACTTAGATTTTGCCTCAACCAGAAACTTTAACCAAAATCTTTAACTAGGTCAAAGTCCAAGGTCAAGGTCATGCACTAGGTCAAATGTTACGACATAAATTGAAAGGTCTTGTCATGGGCAAGCTTCATGTATAATATAAAGTTTCTACTTCATATAGTTCCTTAGATTTTGCCTCAACCAGAAACTTTAACCAAAATGTTGACGGCAGACGGACGGATGGACAGACGGACATCGTCAATCTATAGACCGGAATTGCTTTAAAATCCGGCCAAAAACGGCTATGTATATTTTACCAAATTGGGAATTTTCTAGCTAATATGAAATATTTGAATTAATCTTCACATTTAACCTTTACATAGTCAAATAGTTTTGAATATGTTGAATAAATTTTCTTTTTCAGGCACATTCAGGGTCATGTGCAATATGTTCTCTCCCAGATCTATTAAAACTTAATGCCAGAGGACGACATCGATGGCAATTTCTTTTAATAAATGGTGAGATACAGCATGGTTAAAGTTTAAGTAGGTCAGAATCATAGGTCAAGGTCACAAGGTCAAAGTTTTAGGACTCAAATGAAGGTATGGTCATGAAGAGTTAATTTGCATGTGAAATATCAAAGCCCTTACCCCTCATTACTTATAGTTCATGTGATAAAGCACAGGTTGAAATTTTCAAAAGTAGGTAAAAATTCCAAGTTCAAGGTCACTAGGTCAAAAGTTAAGGTCCCAAATAAGAGGTCTGGTCATGAGGAATCCACAAGTGAAATATATCAAAGCCCTAACCCTTATAGTTCATGTCAGATACAGCCCAGGTTAAAGTTTTTGTCCACGCAACGGATGCTGACAATCGTGTTGATGATGAAACTCAGGCTATGACAGATCCCTGGACATTCATCACAACTCCCTAAAAAGTATTGCCATGAGGAGTCTTTCCATGCGATATTTAAGTTCATTACCTTAGAGAGCTTGTTAAGATACAGAATAGACACAAGCTATTGAAAAGTAGGTCAAAATTCAAGGTCAAGGTCACTAGGTCAAAGGTCATGGTCTCAAATGAAAGGTCTAATCTCAGGGAATTTACATGTGAAATATCAAATCCCTACTCTTTAAAGTTAAAGAGATACAGCCAAGATTAAAGTTTTTGAAAAGTAGGTTAAAGTTCAATTGAAAGGTTGGTCACAAAGTCAATCTACATGTGAAATATCAAAGCACTATTCCTTATAGTTAAAGAGATACTGTGCAGCCAAGGTTAAAGTTTTTGAAAAGTAGGTTAAAGTCAAACCTACTACTTCACTAGGTCAAGGTTCATGGTCTCAAATGAAAGGTACCAGTCCAGGTGAGCTAAAAATTTATATAGAGAATAAGTGTCTTAATTTGTGTTTTGTTACGGGTATGCAACACACAGCAAGTGCATTTATCGTGTATGTAATGCGCGTTAGCACATTTCATGCGATAAGGGCACTTGCTGTGTGTTGCATACCTGTAACAAAACACAAATTATGACATTTATTCTATATATATGCACCCTAGTTGTCTGTTTCATTCTTGTTTTATGAAATTGCTTTTTCTTGGTAAAAGGGTAACGTTGAAATTCATCTCACCGCAGGTTCAGTTTGCAGGTTAGAACAGCCGTCGCAGCATGTTTCTTTAGATATTATGAATCGTGATGTCATGAGTGTTAATACGCGAATCGCAGCACGTTCCTTTCAATAGTAACAAATTGGTTGTGCATATATATATTATAAACAGATTAATTAAAGGTTTTGGTTTCACAAAAGTAGATTAAACTCCAATATTATATAACTAGGATGTAACGTTGATTCTGATTGGCTGACGCGCGAGTCATTATTTTCCGATAATGACCGCTGACGGAAGATAATGACTCGGTGTGGTATTTGTCCCGATTTCAGTATTTTCGAAAAAAATTTTTTAGTTAAATTGTTAAATATTAAAAGTTTAGATATACTTTTCACAAAAAATTGCAATGAATTGTTGAATTCTTGATGAAAGATTATGTGTGTATATTGTTTAATCATGTATAGTCTAACTATTCCTTATATAATATAACAAATAAGGACTTGGCCTCGGTCATTATGTCATTATAATGACCCGATGATATTTGTAATATCGACCTCGGCCGAATCGGTCAATATTACAAATATCATTGGGTCATTATAATGACATAATGACCTCAACCAAGTCCATATTTGTATAATATCGAGGTCAAGCCTTTTGGTACCAAAATTTATGTGAAATATGAAAGAATAAGCCCCATTTTTCCCTGTTTTCATATGGTTGCCATATCCCATGAAACAACTAGAACTTGAATATTTGTGAAACATAATTGTCCCCGGTGGCTGCTTTGAGAATATATATATAACTTGTTATCCAAACAGAAAGTCAAAATCATAAGTCAAAGTCACAAGTTCAAACTTTTGATACTTAGGCAAGGTAATTCCATAAGGAATGTATAATTACAATGATCGATTAAGATTCTCATAATTGATTATAATCATGAAATTTAAAACATTTAAAAAATGATCTATATTTGAATCATAAAACCCAAATTTTTTCTAGAGAAGCAGCTCATAAGTCATATCAATAACTTCACTTGGTTGATATCATTGAGTGTGTCAGTATGTATGCAAACTCGAATGAATTTACAATAATTTTTGTTGAGTTTCAATGAAATTTGCAGTCAATGTAAAGTATCTCATTGACAAATCATGATGTATTTCACAGTTTTGCAGTATATTATAAGAATCTGATTATAATCCATAATCAATAGAAATTATAAGTCTTATAAATCCAATTAATAGATATTGGTTTTTTCATCCGATTCCCAACACTATCACTTACCATTCAGAAGTTATGACCAAGTTTAAAGTTCCAGAAAAGTAGGTCAAATTTCAATGTCAAGGTTACATAACATTGTCAAATATCATGGTCTGAAAAGAATAAATGGTCTTGCAATAAGTAATCTTCACACAAAATATTTAAGATCTACCAGTTATAAATCGAATTCGGAAGAGATATAGCCCAAATTAAAAAGTTAAGAAAAGTAGGTCAAATGGCAAGGTCAAAGGTCATGGTCTAAGATAAATGGTCTTGTCATAAGTAAACTACATGTGAAATATTCAAGGCTAAGTACCATTGATAGTTCAATGGATATAGCCTATTGTAAAGTTTTAGAAAAGAAGGTCAAATTTCAAGGTCAAGGTCATATTGTCAAAGGTCATGTCTAAGATGAATGGTCTTGTCATGCATGTAAGTAATCTACTTGTGAAATATTAAAGCCCTACCACTTAAGGTTCAAGAGATATAGCCAAGTTAATAATTTTCACATCCCACCCCCCCCCCCCCCCCCCCCCCCCCCTCCATTCGCTAAGATATCTCGAGAACGTGAGAAAAATTCTAAAAATAATAAAACATTGTACATATAACATCACAAATGTTTCACTTGAACTATATAAAATTTGAAGCTATTTCAGGGAGAAATAGATTTTATATGAATATTTATAGTATTTTCCTGAAAATTGAACTAGAACTGCCCTAAAGTGGACGAATTATACCCTCCGCGGGACGTTTTTTTTATAAATGGGACCATTTCATATGATGCTAAGAGAAAAGCCTACCAATTACAGTATGCAACAAATCTGCTTTCAAATCTTCTCAACTTAAACTGTGCAAGCAACATAAGTCCAAAGTCAAGGTCAGAAAGTCAGAAGTCATGAGAACTAACTGTAAGTACTAGTCTTTGTAGTGAATGTTTGTAAGAAATACGAAAGACTTACCATTTATAGTATGAAAGAAATCTGCTTTCAAAATTTCTTAATATGTCCTAATTTTAACATAAGCCCAAAGTCAAGGTCAGAAGGTCAAAAGTAATGATACCAAACTGTAGTACTCTTTGTGGTGAATGTGTGTATAAAATATGAAAGGTCTACCATTTACAGTGTAAAAGAAATCTGCTTTCAAAACATCTACACATAAAATGTTGTACAGGGTGAAGGTCAAGGCCACAAGGTCACAGGGTCCAAAGTCATGGTACCAAAATGTAGTACTCTTTATGGTGAATCTGTGTATGAAATATGAAAGGCCTACCATTAATAGTATAAAAGAAACTTGCTTTCAAAACTTCCTCGCCGGACAGACAGAAAGACAGACAGACAGACAGAAGGACGAATGGACTGTAACTAGTGAGGGTGGTTCCTTTATACATGTACCCCCTAAACTTCGTTTGCGGAGGGGGGGGGGGGGTATAAAAAAGTAGATCAAAGGTCAATGACAAGGTCAAAAGTTAAGGAAAATTGATACCAAAAGATTCATCTCAAGATATATACATTATGACACATACAAAAAGTATGAAAGACCTGTACGTTATCTTGACAACTTAAAATTTTACACCCTTTCATTGAAAGCAGGACAGATAATGACCGACGGACAGACTGACAAACTAATTGCTATATGCTCCTTGGTCATTAATGACCAGGAACATAAAAACATGTACTTTCTCTTATTTCTTAGTCTCGCACAGGGAATTCCCCTTAAATTCTCACTTAAAATCTGTATGGCTAGTTTTACACTTCAATACATGGAAAACATATCTTTAATCTTAACGTTTTCCATGGCAAATTATGCAAAGCCATTGCCTCAGGAATAATTTAATGAAACTTATTAGATATATTGGATAAACATCATGTACTGCCACAGTGCGTAGCTGATATACACACAGGTGCCAGATTCCTAGAAAAAATTACAACCACATCTTAAACTCCCGTTTCTCTTCTCTTTACTCTTTCCTTAAGGCATAACAGCTTCCATATTTAAACACCATCCCCCCCTCTTTACCCCCTCAATATCTTAAGTTTCAGATGTTTTCAGCATTAAGCTATATATCATTATTTTCTACAGATATTTTTCTTCATGATCGTAACCTACTCATCATTGATTATTCGTGCATTTAGCCGCAATAAATCCAAAATCATGAAATGGAGTCGAAACCTACACTTTACGTTATTCTTAGCATGCGCAGTATGTTAGTTGGAGTTGTCATCCTTACCGCTAACGGTAAAGTGTAGGTTTCGACTCGATTTAAAACATGGGAGCTGTCATGCCTTGTAAAAGGATAAAGAGAAGAGAAAGGGCGTTTTAGATGGGTTATAGTTTTCTCTCTAGGAATCTGGTGCCTGTGGATATACACTCTTTCCTCATCCCACCCAAATCCGTCACTGAACTGCTGAATTTTTCTCTAACACTATCATATGTTATCCGTCCTGTTATTCTTTTTTTTATCCCAGATTCAATAAATGACCATATTTCTTATTGCAAGGTTGGAAAACGGCGTTGATCTTGCGTCAAGTGTTTCGCCCCCGAATTTCCTCTAGATACGTCCAGTAGCTGTCGTCGGGTCGTTCCGCGTCAACTAAAGGTTTCGGTTTATAATCAGTCTCTCTCCACACGTCTATATTGATACTTCTTGCTTCCGCCAAATGTGATAGAACACAAAACGAATACAATTAGAAATCGCGTTAATTTTTTTCCTCACCAATGACACCATGCAGTGACATGCAACTTTCGCTTTCATTTTCGACATCGAAGTGTTCGATTGTCTGCATGCAAGCGTATCTTGGTTGAATAATTGTTCATTATGACGAAAAAAAAAAAAACAGACACAGACATAAATTCTTCAATATTTACATTTTATCCTAATCATAACCGTTCAACTACAGGTGGATCGAGGGATTAGTGACAGTCAAACTTGGGGGATGGGTTCTCTCGGCAAAATTCCCCCCTTGACCACCCGGCAAAGGGGGCGCTGGGTCCGCCACTGTCATAAGTGCCGGGCAGCCCCCTTTGCATCCTCGCGAGGAATAATGAATAAGCAATACAAAACAAAATCAACTCTTTAATTATGTGATACACAATATAAATGGTTTCAAAAATTCAACATAGAGAGTAGGGGTTAACGGGGGGGGGGGGGGGGGGGATCAATACGTTTTTCATCTATTTTTTCTCTTGCTTCACAGATAAACATGAACATGGGTAGGGTTTTTTTCTGAAGAAATTCTGCCACTTGATTAAAGGGGATCACTCTTGAATCTAGTGAAAACTGAACAATGGGGTGCAAATTTCATATATTCGATGTTTTTCAAATTTCTTTTTACTTGAAATCCAATAAAAATGAGCTAAAGTAGATGTAGTGATACTTACAATCTCTTGAAGTGGTGGAGAAATACGTTGAAAAACATCGAGGAGTGTCCTAAAATTTCAACAAAAATTCCGACTGTTCACTGCAAATTTTCCTTTGTCTATGGCCAGAGATCAATTGTTCAAAAACTTGCTCAGTGGTAAGCCAATGAAATTCCACCAAACTGAGCGCGAAACGACGAGCCAATGAAAAAGGACTAATTGGGTTATGGAACCTGTTTTTCGACGGAAAAACACAACTTTTTTTTTTTAAATTAGAACAATGGTTTATATATATTATCGTTCGCAATTACTTGTATCTATCTATTGATAAAATTTTAGAATTAGATTGAAAGTAAATAATCAAGGACTGCGGCGTGGGAGCGTTAGAAATTTGAAAAGGTTTTTTTTTTTATTAAATTTTTTTTTTTCATTTATTTATTTTTTATTATTATTTTTTTTTATTTTTTGGTCCACTCACATTCACTACGGATGAAGGTAAACGTGGGTTTATGACTTCACTTTTTTCCCAATGCCATGAAATTAAGACTCCCAAGAAAGGTATCCGGTAATTTTTTTTTTAAATACGTACAGGGGCGGATACAAAATTTTAGTTTCGCCTTCAGAAGGCGTGATGAATATAAAAAGGCATGTGGTCTGGGCGTAGTTCTATGGTAGGGTTGAGGGTTGGTGAGGCGACCCCTTCCCGATGACTAAAATAGTCAAAATAAATATTTTTCATATACAATTCACAAATATTTTATGTTGACAATACTCTTACAGCAAAGGGGAGAGGAAGTGTAGTGTGTAACCTCCCCCCCCCCCCTTCCAAAAAAAAAAAAAAGAATTTTGATTTTTTTTTAAATCGCCTGTTACATTTTCTATCATGGTCATTCTGACGATGTCTTTGTTATACATGTAATACTATAAAGAAAAACAATTTAATGATATAGTCAAAATAAAAAAATTTGATGTACAAATAAGTTAAAGAAGATCCTGGCGACAGTCTCAACATCACTCACAATAGAGCACCAAATTGAGCATCGACGGACCCCTTGGTGGGACCAAGTGCCCGGGAGGAGTAAGCATTCCCTGTTTGACTAGCCGCACCCGATGTCGATGTTCACGCACGAATTTGAAAACAATAGCCACAAAACATGAATTGGCTGAGGTTATGTCTATATAGAAAGTGCTATGGCAACCATGTCAGGGAAAGACATTCAAAACACTTACTGTCGAACCCCTCGGTCTTAGAATATGTGCGTGGTTATGAAAATTTATGTAATCTTGTGCTCGCAACTCCTCTGACACTATAAATGATGGAGACTTAATTCTTTTTGCAATATGATGGGTCTGAGGTCTTGTTGTGCACCTGATATTTTGTTTGAGCCCCTGACCCCCAGGGTCTTAGAAATGGGTGTGGTCATTTTCTCCTATATCACTCTATGTAATCTTGTGCTCGCAACTCCTCTGACACTATGAATGATGGAGACTTAATTCCTTTTGCAATATGATGGGTCTGTGGTCTAGTTGTGCACCTGATATTTTGTTTGAGCCCCTGACCCTCAGGGTCTTAGAAAATGGGTGTGGTCATTTTCTCCCATATAACTCTATGTAATCTTGTGCTCGCAACTCCTCTGACACTATGAATGATGGAGACTTAATTCTTTTTGCAATATGATGGGACTGTGGTCTAGTTGTGCACCTGATATTTTGTTTAAGACCTGATCCTCAGGGTCTTCGAAATGGGTGTGGTCATTTTCTCCTATATAACTCTTTGTAATCTTGTGCTCGCAACTCCTCTGACACTATGGATGATGGAGACTTAATTTTTTTTTGCAATATGATGGGTCTGTGGTCTAGTTGTGCACCTGATATTTTGTTTGAGCCCCTGACCCCCAGGGTCTTAGAAAATGGGTGTGGTCATTTTCTCCTATATAACTCTATGTAATCTTGTACTCGCAACTCCTCTGACACTATGAATGATGGAGACTTAATTCTTTTTGCAATATGATGGGTCTGTGGTCTAGTTGTACACCTGATATTTTGTTTGAGCCCCTGACCCCCAGGGTCTTAGAAATGGGTGTGGTCATTTTCTCCTATATAACTCTATGTAATCTTGTGCTCGCAACTCCTCTGACACTATGAATGATGGAGACTTAATTCTTTTTGCAATATGATCGATCTGTGGTCTAGTTGTGCACCTGATATTTTGTTTGAGCCCCTGACCCCCAGGGTCTTAGAAATGGGCGTGGTTATGTTAACTTATGTAATCTTGTGCTCGCAACACCTCTGACACTATAAATGATGGAGTCTTAATTCTTATTGCAATATGATGGGTCTGTGGTCTAGTTGTGCACCTGATATTTTGTTTGAGCCCCTGACCCCCAGGGTCTTAGAAAATTGGTGTGGTCATTTTCTCCTATATAACGTTAAGTAATCGTGCGCTCGCAACTCCTTTGACACTATAAATGATGGAGACTTAATTCTTTTTGCAATATGATGGGTCTGTGGTCTAGTTGTGTCGTTGATAATTCATTTGAGCTGGAAGCCCCTTGCCCCTAGGATCTTGGAAAATGGGCGTAGCATTCTTTTTTTTGAAATACTATATCTCAGATATTATAAATTATATGAGTGATATTCTAGTTGCAGTCTCATGGATATGTTGTTTTGTCGTGCTACTTATAATTTGTTAGAGCACCTGCTCCCTACGGTCTTTGGTTAAAAAAAGAAAGGAAATTGATGTTTTAAAGAAAAAAACGACCAGGAGAGCTACAGTCTTGTCAGAGACTTCTGGTTACTAATGAGATGGTTTTAATGGAATTTTTGCTGGCTCCATTATGTACATCTCTTTATCTCAAAATACTGATTGAAAACATTGGTATAATTATAAATTTCAGGGTGGATATATATTATTATTATTTATTGCTCTTTTTTGGAAGGGATCGAGGGTCGAGGGGGGGGGGTAATTAAGGAACCAGCAACCTACTTTATCAGCACTTTGTTGATGAATTTTTTTTCTACTTTGGTGAAATATTTCTCAAGCCGGTCTATTACTTTTTTTGCACTGTAACCCCCCCCCCTTCCCTCGACCGGGGTTAAAACCGTGACTGTTTCCTCGTGATAATCTAAAGCAAAGGCCACACTCTGACGTATGTTTCAGAAACTGACCAAGTAACAGACATCATATTTTCAACAACAAAATAATAATAATAATAATAAAGCCTGTGTTTGTGAAACACGAACGCCCCCGGTAGCATCTTTTTAGTATAAAAACCATTTTCTGTTAAGTACATATGTATGTGAAAGGTCAAGGTCAGGGTCTATGTATTAAAACGTTTGGTATCGATGGAAAATCTTGTGACAACGAATACACATATGAAATATCAAAGCCCTATCACTAACCATTCAAGGCTATTCCGAATGTTAAAGTTTTTTGTAAAGTAGGTCAAAGGCCAAAGTCAAGGTCAAAATTTTTGGTATCAATAGAAAGGTCTCAACATAACGAATACACATGCGAAATATGAAAGCCCTAGATCACTTACCATTCAAAAGTTATGCCAAATGTTAAAGTTTTTGAAAAGTAGGTCAAAGGTCAAGGTCACGAGATAAAAAATTTTGGTGTCAATGGAAAGGTCTTGTCACAAGGAATATACATGTGAAATATGTAAGCCATATCACCTCCCTTTCAAAAGTTATGTCCAATGTTAAAGTTGTGCGGAAAATCAAACGGACACGCCAAAAACTATATGCCCCCGAATCTTTGATTCCGGGGGCATAAAAAACTTTGTTCCCCATGATTTTTTTTATAGGACACCCCGACAGCACTTTTTGGTTTTTAATCAAGGATTAATGTAATGGTATTTCACCTATTCATTCATTAATTCGTTCGTTTGTTCGTTCGTTTCTTAGTTCGTTTGTTCGTTCGTTCGTTCATTCATTCATTCATTCATTCATTCATTCATTCATTCATTCATTTTTAAATCTGTAACGCCATGATTGGGCTATCTCAGTGACATTGTTAGATTTATTTTATTAACGAGCGAAGGGAGCTGTGTATATACAGAAGAAATGCCAAAAAATAGGGTTTTGACTTCGTCCTCATGATGGCTTTGCCATGAGTTCATATTATGTAAACCATAAAGTAAATGCATGAAAAAAAAAAAAAAACATGCAAAAAGGGTCTCATTTAAAATATTCACAAGAATAGATGCATCTGTTCCCATGCCCATGGCAAGGTCTTTTGGAAATTTCAAATATCCACAAAAGACATGGTTACCATTGCAATGGTAATCGGCCTCTGGAAATGAACTGTGAATGAATGTTGTGTAACATAAATGAATACACATTACTCACAAAGACGCTTTATGTAAATAGTCGCTCTATCTTTTAAACGTTTCATTGACTAAGATATGTTGGAATCGTCCATATCCTGATGTACCCTTTTTGTTGAGCATAATAGACTTTCCCAACAGTATATAAAGCCCGATTCTCTCATTATTTTTTTACTTCGCTTGGTGTGAACGTCTCGATCGCATCTTAAAGCCTCTACCTGTGTAAGCAGTATAGCTTAATACTCTTACTTGTAGTGAGCCTGAATAAGGCTAAAGGCCCGAACAGAGCCGTACTACATTTAGAGTGACTGGCTGGTTGGGCAACCATTTGTCTGGGACACGACGTGTGCTCACTGATCGAGTGTCTATCACTCGGTGTGTGCCAGTGACAGGGATAGGAGGAGAGCCAAGGCTCGTGGCAGTCATCTGTCAGTATACAGTGCATAGCACTGGGGAGCGGTGCGCGTCACTCGTCACTTGACGTGCAAGGTAGCTTGGCTGAGCGCTGTTGACAGTACGCGCTGAAATATAAACAATAGGGCGAAGTTGGTCACATTAAAGTTCATTTGTTGTTTCCATTGTTAATACTCCAATCATTTGATGTACATATATTTGATTCGTTTGTTTTACTCCAATCACTTGTATTTAGACAGACAGTCTAAGGAAAACTAATGGTATATCTCTGTGTAAATCAGAGGCGAACCCCGGATATATGATCGCTCGCATATACTTCACGTTACATATTTTGGTGGCTAGCGGTGGTTCTTGATTATTCAAATTTGCAATATACCATTTGTTAACTTTAAGCTTGGTGAATTATTTTGATGATGGATAGTGTTGCTGATTTGACGGACGAGATTACGCGCCTTGAGATTGACATAGCAGCCATACAGTCGCATCTATCGAGGCATTCGACCCCTATAAGTTTGCCTTCCAGAGGGAGACGCAGTGCACTACATGTCCCATTGATACAGCCACGTACGCCTCGCACCCCATCACAAGACAGGAGGGTGAGATTCCAGAACGCAGCGCAAAGCAATGATAATACACGTCCTGTCAGTAACATGCAAAATAACAATGCAGTGAGCGACCCAGGGCGTAATACTGGAGCTACTAATACGGGAGCTACAGCACGGCGCTCTATTTCGCCAATATTAAACAGAAGTAGGGCAGATCAGAGTAGTTTTTGGATACCGGAAGAGCATTGTAAAGCCTGCAACATACGACGGGAAGTCTTCTTGGATAGACTTTAAGTCCCACTTCGACATATGTGCGGACTTGAATGAATGGACCAATGATGAAAAAGGAATGTACCTTACAGTTGCATTACGCGGTGGTGCACAGGCGGTATTAGGTAACTTACCTGCCGCGTCACGCAAAGATTTTACTGAGCTCTGCAAAGCACTAGAAGACAGATATGCCCCCGCCAACCAGATGGACTTGTACAGGGCTCAACTTAAGGACAGGAAACAAAAGGCTTCGGAGTCTGTCCCCGAGTTAGGGCAAGATGTTCGGAGGCTGACAAACTTAGCGTATGCTAAGGCGCCCTCTGATGTACGCGAAACTCTTGCCATGGAATACTTTATAGATGCATTACACAGTTCCGACATGCGTCTCAGAATTAAGCAATCAAGACCCAAGTCTTTGAACGAGGCTGTCTGCCTTGCGGTTGAATTAGATGCATTTAATAATGCAGAAAAGAGCAGACAAGAAATAGGAGGTGTAGTTAGGGCGACAGGTAGCTCACAAGGCAATGACATGTCACCAATACAGAGAATGGTCGATGAGACTAATAAGGCTCTAGCAGATATGCGCAAAGAGATAAAGGAAATGAAGGAGAGTCAAACTAGGACCCTTCAGGCGCAGGCACAAGGCGGTCAAATCACGCATCCTGGTATTCAGAGACAAGGTAGATATAGAGTGAAGTGCTACTTTTGCGGGAAGGAAGGGCACATAAAGAGGAAGTGTGAGGCTTTCCTTAAGCAGCAGGAAAGGAGGAGTAATGAGTCTAAGAAAGGTGGTAAAGAAGGAAAACCAAAAGAGGGTAGCTCACGCTCGCTCTCCTTGGGATCAATGGACAGTGCTAATAGGGCCGGACAAACTGGCTTATTCATCAATGCCGTAGTCAATGACAAAGCAGCAAAACTGTTGGTGGACGCAGGAGCAACAGTGACGATAGTTTCACCTGAGATAGCGGGTGATAGACCAATTGATGAGCTCCATACCAACATGCTTGTCGCTGATGGGACTCCTCTGAGAATTAAGGGGAAGAAGACATTGCCTGTATCTGTAGACGGTGTATGTACAGATCACAATGTTGTTGTAGCAGACATTGGTATTGATGGTGAAGAGTCACGCCTGTCACATTGACATTGTCAACAGTTCTATTACTCTCGATGGACGCTCAATCAATATGAATATGGAAGGTCAAGTCGGTTGTTACCGAGTTCTACTGGAGCAATCAGTACATGTTCCACCCATGTCAGAAGTACTCACTCTTTGTCGTGTTCAGACAATGGATGGCCAAGTTGTATCTAATCTTGGGCTTGGCATGGTAGAACCTATAGAAAGTTTCACAAAGTCAGACCGTGGCATAACAGCCAGAACTCTGACTGACAGCCCAGATAAAGTACAAGTGCGTATAATGAACGCGCAAAGCACTGACCAAACCATCAAGAAAGGCACTTGTGTTGCACAGTATACACCTGTAGCTGCGGTATTCGTCGATGACATTTTTCTACCTGGAGAGAATACAGCAGTGCCTGGTCATTTGAAAGATCTGTACAAGGATACGAAATCAAGACTCAGTAATGACCAGAGTGCTGAGTTTGAAAAGTTCCTCATAAAGTACCAAAGTTTGTTCGCCAAAGACGACTTGGACTTGGGTAGAGCGGAGTCAATCAAGCATCGCATAAATACAGGAGATACACATCCTATTAAGCAAGCTCCTAGGCGTTTACCTGAACATATGCACGCTGAGGTAGAAAAGCATATAGATGCTATGCTTGAGAAGAAGGTCATACATCCTTCAAAGAGCCCTTGGTCATCTCCAATAGTATTAGCCAAAAAGAAAGATGGCTCAACACGCTTCTGTGTTGACTACCGCAAACTGAATGATGTAACAATAAAGGATGCTTATCCTTTGCCTCTCATTCAGGAGTCGCTTGACCATCTTTCTGGTGCCAAGTGGTTCTCTACCCTCGACCTATGCATGGGATACTGGCAGGTGGCAGTCAATGATGATGACAGAGAGAAGACTGCATTTGCGACAAGAAAAGGCCTCTTTGAATTTTCAGTCATGCCTTTCGGGCTTTGCAACGCCCCTGCCACATTCCAAAGACTAATGGAATCAGTACTTCGTGGATTACAGTTTGAGACTTGTCTTGTCTATTTAGAAGACATAATTGTTGTGGGTAAAACATTTGAAGAAATGGTAGGCAATCTCTCAAGTATATTTGATCGTCTCGCCAGTGCAGGACTCAAGCTCAAAGCCAAGAAATGCAAACTGTTTGCATCGGAAGTCGAGTACTTGGGGCATGTCGTATCAGAGGCTGGAATAACTACAAGCAGCGACAAGACGCAATCCATTGTCAACTGGCCAGTTCCTCAGAACGTATCTGAAGTGAGATCTTTCTTGGGCTTATGCAGCTATTATAGACGGTTTGTACCCAACTTTGCTTCAGTAGCTGATCCTTTACACAAGTTGACAAAGAAAGGAACCAATTTTGTTTGGACAAAAGCTAGTCAAAACGCATTTGACAGACTGAGAGAAGCTTTGACGTCATCACCTATCCTGGCAAATCCAGATCTATCTAAGCCTTTCATACTGGACACTGATGCCAGCGACCAATCAATAGGTGCAGTACTGTCCCAGAACATAAATGGATCAGAAAGGGTTTGTGCTTACGCTAGCAGAACTTTGTCAAAGTCGGAGCGCAAATACTGTGTAACTCGCAAGGAACTTCTGGCTGTCGTGCACTTCGTTAAGCATTTTCGCCATTACCTATATGGAAAAAAGTTCCTCATACGGACAGACCACAGCTCTCTGCGCTGGCTCATGCAGTTCAAGAACCCGGAAAACCAATTAGCAAGGTGGTTGGACTTCACAATCCAGCACAGACCAGGCAAGCAGCACGGCAATGCTGATGCATTAAGCAGAATACCTTGTAGACAGTGTGGTTACCATGATGGTTGGGACAAGGGTGACAGGACAACAAGTCACGTATGCAGTGCCTCTGTAGCTGACATATCCATGAAGCACATACAAGAAGAAGACAAAGACCTGCAGAAAGTTAAATCATGGTTAAACAGTAAGGCACGTCCAGATTCTAAACTGTTGGAGGGAGAAAGTTACTTTCTGAAATCCCTATACAGCCAGTTTGACAGACTTTCTGAGATGCAGGATATTGTTTGCAGAGAATATATCGATTCTGATACAAACACAGTGCGATACCAAGCAGTTGTTCCACTCAAGCACCGTCGAACTGTCCTTCAGTATTGCCATGATGAGAGGACAGCTGGTCATCTAGGGATACGAAAGACCCTTGAGAAAGCTAGACAGAGCTATTACTGGCCAAAGATGCAAACTGACGTTAGGCAGTACGTCAATGGATGTGAATTTTGCACTAAACGCAAGGGAGAAAACAAGACAAAGAGGGCAACAATGAAGTTAGTACAGACAAGTTACCCAATGGAGCGCATTGCTATTGATATTTTGGGACAACTTCCAATTACTGTGGCTGGCAACAGATATATATTGGTTATATCGGACTACTATACAAAGTGGACGGTAAGCTTCCCAATGCAGAACATGGAGGCTAGAACTGTTGCTAGGATTTTGGTTGAACAAGTGGTATGCAGGTTTGGTGTACCAGCAGCATTGCACTCTGACCAGGGTAGTCAGTTTGAGAGTAACCTCTTCAAGGAAATGTGCTTGCTGTTGGGGATTAAGAAGACACACACCACGCCTTATCATCCACAGTCAGATGGCATGGTGGAGCGATTCAATCGCACGTTGACAGCCATGCTAAGTGCGTTTGTGAACAATAATCACAGTGACTGGGATGTGCAGTTACCATTTGTAATGATGGCTTACCGCTCATCAGAGCATGAAACCACAGGCTTTACCCCGAACGCCCTTATGTTGGGTAGAGAGGTATCCACACCTCTTGACATAACGTTCGAGATGCCATCTCCTATAAAGGCAATCCCTCAGACTGATTGGTGTTGGCTTTTACAAGAGCGGATGGAAAATGCCCACAGACATGTCAGAATACATACTGAGCAATCCATGGTGAGGCAGAAACACTACCATGATAGGAAACTTCACTGGGAAAAGTACTCCCCGGGTGACAATGTATGTGTGTTCTTCCCTAGGACACAACCAGGCAAGTCACCGAAGTTTACCACTTACTGTACTGGAATGGTCCTTACAAAGTCAAGAAAAAGATGTCAGATGTAAACTATCTGGTAGACTGTGGTAAGCGTGGAGCAGACCAGGTGATACATGTCGACAGAATGAGACATTTGAAAGGAAAAACACTGATTGGTGAAGACATCCCTGATACAGGCTTGGGCAAAACTGCAGACCAACCAGGCGATGAGTCAGTTGTAAAGGATGACAACTCAAGTCATGATGACATGGGCAATGAAGCGGCCTCAGATCCTCCAGTCAGACCATTCAGAAGCAGGAGACCGCCTGCATATCTGAAAGACTATGATACAGACTATTAGTTCTGACTGACTTGTACATATACTTAGTTTAGCATAGGTAATGCTTTGTTTGATTGTTTTAAGGTTTTGTTATTTTTTTTGTGATCATGATTTTACATTCGAGGACGAATGTCATCGGAGGCGTGGGTTGTGTAACATAAATGAATACACATTACTCACAAAGACGCTTTATGTAAATAGTCGCTCTATCTTTTAAACGTTTCATTGACTAAGATATGTTGGAATCGTCCATATCCTGATGTACCCTTTTTGTTGAGCATAATAGACTTTCCCAACAGTATATAAAGCCCGATTCTCTCATTATTCTTTTACTTCGCTTGGTGTGAACGTCTCGATCGCATCTTAAAGCCTCTACCTGTGTAAGCAGTATAGCTTAATACTCTTACTTGTAGTGAGCCTGAATAAGGCTAAAGGCCCGAACAGAGCCGTACTACATTTAGAGTGACTGGCTGGTTGGGCAACCATTTGTCTGGGACACGACGTGTGCTCACTGATCGAGTGTCTATCACTCGGTGTGTGCCAGTGACAGGGATAGGAGGAGAGCCAAGGCTCGTGGCAGTCATCTGTCAGTATACAGTGCATAGCACTGGGGAGCGGTGCGCGTCACTCGTCACTTGACGTGCAAGGTAGCTTGGCTGAGCGCTGTTGACAGTACGCGCTGAAATATAAACAATAGGGCGAAGTTGGTCACATTAAAGTTCATTTGTTGTTTCCATTGTTAATACTCCAATCATTTGATGTACATATATTTGATTCGTTTGTTTTACTCCAATCACTTGTATTTAGACAGACAGTCTAAGGAAAACTAATGGTATATCTCTGTGTAAATCAGAGGCGAACCCCGGATATATGATCGCTCGCATATACTTCACGTTACAGTTGATTGGTCTTTTTTTTATAAAAAGTTAACAAAACGAATTGCACAGTACTTCCTTCCGTTTAAAAGAAAACAAGCAAAATGGACCCCCCCCCCTTACAAATGAAATGTTGGTTAAAAAATTAGAGTTACTTCCCCATGCCCTTTTTTTCTAATATGAAACCCCCAAACGTCGATTTCCGTTGTAGCTACTTCCGGTATTTGTTGCAGGTGCTTGTGGAGAGAGAAAAATAAGAAATTTAATCATAAAACAAAGGTTAAACAGTTTATTTCTTCATATATTAGTAATCACTATCAACATAACATGTTAAATTCCACCATCTGATTGAAATAAAGCACTTCGTCTGAAAGGGGTCCGTAGAATCACAGAAAACACTGGAAACAACCAACTAAACACAGAAAACACTCTATAAGTAACAGAAAACACCTTCCAAATGTCAAGAAACACCCATTTTATGAAAAATATACATACTGCAGACATTTTGTCCAAGTTTCAATGAAATTGGTTCACATTTTGGTGAACTATGACCATTTTTAGGTGATCTTATAAGTTGTTTTGAAGTGCGTCGCGGCGGCCATGTTTATTTACCTATGATTTTCACCTTTGATGTATTGTGTTTAAGTATGTATAATAGAAATACATAAAGAAATGTTATGTTTCATTAATTTATTATCTAAATTCATCATATATCATACAGAGATAACTTGAGATAATCAAATAATAAAGGCAGTGGCTCCGGATACGAACGTTCGTATCTTTAGACCTATTTCTCGGCATACAAACACAAATCGTAGTGACCCTCTGCATATGTATTTCAATTTGGTTCGGGATTTTTTAATTTTTTTTTTTTCTAGGCATCTTGTGTTCAAATTGTATTTTCTTTTGTGACATATTCTGAAAAGTTAAGTAAGGAAAAAGCACGGAGTTGCATCTACATGTACGTATTTGTTATCCAGAGATTAATCTACAATTTGATCTAAATGGGTCCTCTGGACCCGATGAAATTTGACCAATGGGTCCCTAGCCAAAACAATGGGTCCCAGCAGAATTTAATGGGTCCCAATTACTATAAACCGTCTTTTTTTGCGGCATCTTAAGTTCGCAAATACGATATGTATGGCTTGCGGCAATTTATGTCCGCGAGATCGTTATACATGTATTCCAGAAAAAAAAATTATAGCAATAAAATGTCTTTCTTCCAAACTTCAATCTTTAGTCAAATTTGCCGAATTAAGTAATTTATTGTTAATTTAGTTGCTTTATTTACGCAAGTTAGGCTTAGTACATGAGTATAGTAAAACGTTATGTTTGGATAACGTATACGAAACCTAAATAAAGCAACTAGATAAACATTAACTTACGGCACTTACTACATTTACCTGTGAATTAAACGATTTGAACTGATTGATTCATATTATCCTGCGAAGTTTTTTCATAAATATATAGTACATGTAACATGTCCTTCTGAATCCGAATGATAAGAGAGACTCGCATCGGACTGCATTTAACTTTTATATCGAAAAATTTTGATGCGCAACAATTTCTCGTACAATACTATGGACATGATCAACATTAATACATTAATAAAACAATTCCACTTTCTCGACTCTGAAAGTTATATGTAAACAATAAACTATTTAAAGGGGACGCATTATACGAAAGAGAATAATGCGTACGGTGGGACGCAGCGATCAAGAATCAATGGGTCCTGGGCGATTTTTATGCGTCAGAGACGCAGGACGCAGAGGTAGATTAATCCCTGGTTATCGTCTCGAAACTTTCAAAAACTTCAACTTCCGCAGGAGCGGACGGAACGTCAGTACGTGATGTGTCTGTGAGAATATCTTAGACATTGTTCTCATCTGATACTGTGATGTCATCTGAGCAAGATTCGTTTGTGATGTCTAATGTACACTACCGGCATCGCGTGTTTTTACCCTGTCAAATCATCCCCGCAATCTTTTTTGACCCAGGGTTTTAAATCCCCGCGGTCATGGATTAACAATGGAGTTGACTCAACGCGGACATCGATCCTGGCAATTCACCGCAATGATCGCCGGGATACGCGGTGGCGATCGCCGCAGTTCTCAGCGGCAATTAATAACTTGTTATTTACCTGTAACAGTACTATAACCATTCTTTTATATTTTACTTATTCTTTTAAAATTTACGTCCTTTATTTTGATGTATTGTTATCATTGGTGACATAAAAATGTCCTTTAAAAGCGTTACGTTGTACATACGAAAAGAGAACCGTGTGACTGAATGATAGAACTAGTTATAATGTCCAGCTGTGTTTATCTAAGGATTAGAGAACAATGGGCAGTCTACGGGAGCGGTACGGTCAAGCAAAAATGGGTTTAAAGTCTCCGTCTTTCGACTTTGAGAGATACATCGACTGGAGCCGAGGCTTTACGACATTTTTTGTATATCTTTACTGTTCAAGTCCAAAGCACTGCAGACCTTTTTTTTTTGTAGATTCTTCCGTTTGAGATTACTAGTTAGCGGTGTTTTATGTTCGCTAGTTCGTATGTTGAAATGTTGAAAAGCGTCTATCTCCCAATTAGTCAAATATAGCCTTGATAGCCTTATTTAGTAATTTATTGTTTATTTGGTTGTTTTGTTTGCGCAAGTGAGGCGATGTATAGTAAAACGTTATCCAAACAAACCAATTACAAATGTATATATATATACGAAATTACGAAGGTGGTAATTAGGTGTGAAACGATTTCAATAGATAATTCACAACGTCCTGCAAAGTTTACAATTATAGAAGATTTTTTATAGATAACATGTATCTAGAAGTTAAACTCCCATTCCACAATGCATATATATCTTTTCATAGAAAAAAAGCTCCGTTTTTATGCGCCAGGGACGCAGGAGTCAGAGGTAGATTAATCACCAGCGGCCGTCCGGGAGAAGGGGGGGGGGGGTAATTTTCCTATAAAACGGTAGAATAAATTTTCTAGCCTGTCCGTTTATTGATTTTATACATACTATTTTCATCTTTAAAAGCATTTTGCGCTGTAATGCAACCCCCCCCCCCCCCCCCTCTGTCCATGCTAAGTGTGAAATCGCGACTCCCCCCACCCCTTCACGATTCAAAAAGGCGTGAAGCCAAAATTACTAATTAGATCATTAGATTAATACAGGGGTAGACGATGTTTGTGTGGATCGAAATAATCTGGGTGTCTTCTTGTCTCTTCGACTTCCGTAAAAAATATATGTAAACACTTTTTTATTTCTTTCTCAAGAAAAAAAAAAAGAACTATATCGTACGTAAACATTATATACAGGAAACCTTATTAAACTTTGAGCGTAATTTTATTTTCTTTCTGTCACAAATGCCTAATTAAATCTCAATTTCATGCAGATAAGGAACATGCAAAGTTTAAATTCAATTCTTCGCAAAAAATCCAGGTGAATACTATGTAAAATTTATTTATTATCTACGGCTTAGTCATGTTGGTACAATGTTTGCTTATTATTTTCTTACTTGAAGTAAATAATTATTATGAAATTGCATACATTCTGGAAAAGTCGCTAACGTCGATATTTCCATGTACATGTGACCACAAAAACCCTCCTTAGTTCTGCTTGAGTGACGACGTGTCGCGTGTACGTAGCTGTCAATATTGATTAGGGAAGGGTTATATATGGGCGTGCCTATATGTCTGGTCTTACAAGGTGTGAAGACATCGCCTCTTCCCCTACAAGGGATGATTGTTATACAGGTAGAAGCGCAGGGTAACTGAAAAGGTGTGAACAACTTGTGAGGCATCGTTTGTTGATTTAGTTTTGGTTTGGCGTTCACCGGTTAACTTTTGGAATTCAGTGCGAAAAAAAGGGGGGGGGGGGGGGTGGTTATTGTATTACATCTGTTTTATTATTAGGCTATCCTCATTTTTTTTTTTTTTTTTTGCTTTTCTTTGTATGCCGGTCGTCTTTTTTTTTTTTTTTTTTTTTACTTTATTTACATGATTCATCTTTGTCTGGATACACGTTCTTCATCAATCGATGTCTTATTATTTTTTTTTTTTTTTTGCGGACTTGTTTGACCAGAACAAGGAGCACGCACTTTTTTCTTTTCTTTCCTTTTTTTTAAATTGCATTATCGTATGGTCTTCCATTGGTTTTCTCTGAAAGTCCAATCATCGTGAATTGAATTATTTCTAAGGAGCGATACTTTTACAAAAAATGGGCAGATCTAACTCACGGGGGGGGGGGGGGGGGGCTATGAAAATCAGCTTTACTATAATGGCAAATTCCAGGAGGTGGGGACTGGATCATGACCTCCTATCTCTAGATCCGCGTGTTGACATACTATTCAAAGCTATACCCGTTTAAAGACGGGTGCTTATAAATAATTGAAAAAAAGGGGGGGGGGGGGGAGGGGGAGTGATTCAGATTCAGATTCTTTATTCACTATAAGCCGTTAATGCAATCGCATTTGACAGGTTGGGTCTTCCATCTGGTTCAGGTCTGGCAGTGGGGATTACTAATTGACGTGTTTTCACACCTTATCGGCTGACTGTGCAGGGCGTATCATCTACCTTCAATCGCCGTTTGATTTACCGTTTTGGAAATCTGAAGGGGGGGGGGGTGGAATGCGACTTTGTAAAAAAATAAAAAAAAAAAAAAGAATTGTGACTTTGTAAAAAAAAAAATAATAATATCGAGAAATAAATTTTACCAGCCCGAAGTCCTGGCGTAAAATTATGTATTTTATTTTAATTTGCAGCGACTGAAGAAAATATGTTATTGCAGAAATACAATGTATTAGATGCCGCAAATGCATGTTCACGTAGCTCCCTCTTGCTATTTCTAAAATTTTACAGTAAAAAGCCAGGGGAAAGGGAGGGTTATATAATTCCAAACTCCCCGGTCGAGCTCCCTTGTACATATCTATATGTCGATATCACAACTCACTCTTCAAATTTGATTACTTCAACTGTACCCATTGACTGACCACTTAAAATGACATGATAATTTTACGGACGAACGCATACACAAGTACCTTTACGTAGATAAGAAACTTAAGTGGACGTTGGACATTTAAATCTCAGACGCAGAACGAGGATAAAAAAGAATGTCGGAGAAAAATCAATATTGCATCATAATAGAAAAGGACCATTATGGTGAGCGGATCCACACTATTACGTCCCCGGGGTCAGACGAGTACCCATGACAGCGTAGAGATCGCCGCTCTAATGGCTTTGTTTGTCCAGCAATATACCTGTCACCTGTATAAGCACTAATTAATTTGTTTGGAAATTTGATTGTCTGGTCTCTACAAACGGAGTTATGCGTAACGTGATACACAACTCGGGATTTTGCATTTCATCTGGAGTGATCTTTCATATAGCATTTATTTTATCAACGCTAGTTTAATATGTTTTTAATAATAAGAAGTGAACAAGGACCGACGATTCATTGCATCTTTCACATGCCTATTATAAGTACCCGTGTAAAGAGCCTACAGACATAATTTGATCATGCTTCAATTTTAATGTGAATAGATTCCGCTTCATCTGGACTTGACGCCAGAAGATGTAAATATTCATTATTTTGACCTGCTTATCCGATATAAAAAAGAGTCGGGATGAAAATAAGGTAGATCCACAGGAGTTCGATGCCAACAACCCTCAATGACACCCGCCCCTTCACGTCTCTCTATAGTCAGTATATATAAGGAAAGTAGAGGCGGATATTCTTGTGGATCGTTGGCGTCGAGTCAGGTTATCCGAAACATTTTTAGGCTCAATTTACAAAATGTACTTATGTTTCATGTCCTAATGTTTAAATCATCATTTTATTTATACATGTCATGCTTAAAAACAAGTTTCTATTCATCCGTAAGAAATAGCACCTGGTCAGGCAACACCTGGACAGGTAATTGTCAGCGCGGCAATCAACCGCAACGCCACCGCAACTCCCGGCGATCTTGGCACCGCGATGAAGTGATTTGCGGGGGTCAGCGGCGATGCTGAGGTGGAATTCCACCTTAAATAAGCCAGCCGCGATAGGTGGGCTCAGTAAAAAAACGCTTTGCCGTATGTGTATGAGTACATGAATCATTGTCATTGCATGCATTTGTCTATGGCTAATTGGAGTCTGAAAAGAAACAAAATTTATTATGAAAAAAAAAAGAAAGAAAAAAGAAAGATATTGTCATAAGTAGAAGTTTTGGTGTCAGTGACACATATATTAGAAAATTATTGACTGGGGACCTGAAAATAAAATACTCAGTCATTGACTCTATTTAAACGGCCAACTCGTAAAAATTTTTCATATACCTGGACGAAATGGATTGATTTATTAGGTATTGCCCTACTGCAATGGCTCATCATTTTTGTAAAGTTTGATTTAGAAAATGAAAAAATACCCCAAAACTATGTTAGGAATCACAACACCATACGTTTCGATCCCTTGCGGTGGTTTCTCCGATCACATCTACAATGCAGACGAGACGGGTATACATTTTATAACATTACCAGACAGACCCAGACCTTCAACACGGACATCAGTGGCGGATTCAAGGAGAAGGTGACGGTATCAGCAAGACAGCAACGCGTAAATGACAGCTTATATGGACAGGCAGATGCGCAAAATTCTTATGTTCCTTAATTTTTGACAATTGCTCAGCTCAACCGAAGGGTTCAATAAAGTGTTCTATTTCATTCAGATGAAATATTAATTGATTTTCTGTTAGGCATTATTTTGTATTCTTGTTCTGCGCCTGAGATTTAAATCTCTACTTATCTTATCTAAAAGTACATGTACTTGCGTTTGCGTTCGTCCGTAAAATTTTCATGTCATTTCAAGCGGTCATTCAATGGGTAATTAAACTGGACAGAAATGTCAATCACACGCTGAGGAAACATATTACTAGCATAAAAGATGTCAACACATTCCAATTTGTAGTTGTTCTGAAAATGTTTAATGAAAAAAAAAAAAAAAAAAAAAAACGGCCTGTCGCATGATTTGAAATTTAGCCCGAGAACCAACTTTTTATTTTTGCTTGGCCTATTCTACTTGCCCACGGGCAAGTGAACACTTGCTTTTCACTTTCCCGACCCAACTTTTCACTTGCCCCGGGCAATGGGAAATGGGAATTCTAGACCCCTGGAGTTTGAAAATACTTGATCGATTGTAATAATATTCTTTAATTTACTTTTATCCTGAAAAGGGGGTAAAATGGACAAAATAAAATTATAGTCCTCTTTATTTTAGGTAACATACAGGTAACCGGCAGTTATTAGCCGGGCAATATCATACCTCCCACTAATTAACGGTTGACGGTTGCATAATAGGGGCGAATAAACGGAGGTGTCGACAACGATATGAGAAAAGAAATGGGGTGGATAAAGGGGTGGGGTTGGAATCAATTATGAACTTTAAACATGTTTTTAGAGGTAAAAACGGTCCTACGTACATTTTCACTTATTCTAACGGAGATGAATATTTATTTTCTGAGATGGTTTAATAATCAGTAATTACTAAATAATCGTAAACCATTATCGTGATTATGTGTTTAGAATTAAGTAGTCAGGAAAACACCTTACCTAAACCCACCCATTGACATTTATTTGGACGGTTGAGGAGCCCCCCCCCCCCCCTCCCCCCCCCCCCCCCCCCCCCCCCCCCCCCCCCGTCCAAATTAGGTTTAATTGGAAATTATGAAAGCCGCTACCTCCAAAAACGTGAAAAAGTTGTTATTTTCCATTCATTTTTCCCCCGAGTTCATATCCTTATATCCGTTAGGCACGATCTTTTTTCTCCCCCCCCCCTTTTAAAAAACCCTTTGATTCAGTCTTGCTGTCGGATACCCCGATTTTTTTACGTGAAATTTTAAATTACTTTATTTTTTGCTCAATTCTTTTAATCAAATTCTGAAATCATCAATATATTATCAGGTCTGGGAAATTATGTATCTTAAGTAAAAAGTAGGTGCAAAGAGAACCGTTGTACATAGCAGGTATATTACAATTAGTCATATTTAATTAATTATAAATAATATATTATACATTGTCTTTTAGATTAAATATACTCTATAAAATTTAATGTTTAAACTTAAATTTATTATTAAAGCTATTCTTATTCCCCTATGAACGTACAATCGACACCTACATACATGTACCCTGCACGGTTGATTGACATGTACATGTGTAGTTGCCGAAACAACGATTTGTCAAAGGGGGTGTTACTTTACAAAAAAATGAAAATGTGCAATATACTGACATAAATGCATGAAGATGATTTATACAATTTAATACAAGTGAAAAGCTGGTTTTAATTGTTGAAGAGCATTGTATTGTCTCGTCTCCGCATTCAAGGAAGCACGATGGAAGCACGATGGACAAGGAAACAAAGTTTCCATGACGAAAATGGTAATAATGATCAACATTTGCTCGGACATTATTTAAAAGAATTCTATCCTTCTCATCATTATTTTTGAAGTAACATACCAGTCGATTATATCATTGAAACCTCTGTGATATTTATAAAGAAAACACACACAACTCTTTGAAACTCATAGATAAAAGAAAATAATATGCCTTTGTTCTTTAATTTATTTTAATTAATTAACTTGCTATTAATTATTACAACAACAACAATAAACTAATATTCCTAAATAAAAAATAAAGGAAATTCAGTTAAACAACACCTTTTTTTTAAATTTTTTTATTTTTAATAATTTACAATATTAAATGCAATCGACTAATCACGTGAAATGACACGGATATTTTAAATCACTGGGATTATAAACAAACATGGCCGCCGTGCCGCACTACAAACGATCTGCAAAGATAAAACTAAAAATTATCATATTATACTTAAAAGTGAACCAATTTTGTTGAAACTTTGACAAAATGTCTGCAGTATGTATATCTTTCATATAATGGGTGTTTCTTGACATTTGGAAGGTGTTTTCTGTTACTTATAGAGTGTTTTCTGTGTTTATGTAGTTGTTTCCAGTGTTTTCTGTGATTCTATGGACCGGTCTGAAAGCTAGGGCCGTCAAAAGCTTGTTTGGATGTGCAAACTCCCCTTACTAGCAGGTACGGGATTACTCCAGAAATGGCTATAATAGCTAAATATGGCTATTATAGCTATAAATGGCTATATTGGAGAAATAATTTTAAGTACTAAAAAATAAAATTTTTGAATTTTTCTTTCAAACTCAAAATCGCAAATCTTTATGACCATCTGATCAAAGTTTACAAAAGAAATTGGTATGCAAAACTTACAATTTTTAAGTTTTGACCAGGATAAGTTATCAAGATTTGACTCATTCAATCTCAAAGATGATACATTTTACATGTCAACTTCTTTAGTAAACATTGTTCAGATGGTCATAAACATTTGCGATTTTGAGTATTAGCTAAAAATTCCAAAATTTACTTTTTTAGTACTTCAAATTATTTCTCCAATATAGCCATTTATAGCTATTATAGCCATATTTAGCTATTATAGCCATTTCTGGAGTAATCCCGGACCTGACTAGTACTGGCTTCGCAAATGCAACAATTTTCAAACAAATAATATCTGTGCGCTTCCCTGTTACAGATCTATTCACTCAAATATACAACCTACCATCAAGAAAGTTTTTGCCAAACAATTTTACGAATCTTGGATTCTTTGGAGAAAGGCAGTGGCTCCAGATACGAACGTTCGTATCTTTAGACCTATGTCTCGGCGTACGAACATGTTTCTGATTGGTCTGTAACTATAACGTGACTCTGGTCATGTGTCCATAACAAAAAAAAAAAGTTGATTTTTGTAACCATAACAAGGTATACGAGTTTATTCTGCATAATCTGTAATTGAGCAACCGGGACAAGAGGCTATTTCCTATGCTCTCAATCATTATAGTGATCACTGATCAGTAATAGAAGCGCGACTTGTCGGCTGTTGTGTGCACGTACTGATGTTTCATTGCTCCAGCGGAAGTTGAAGTTTTTGATAGTTTGGAGACGATAACAAATAATGTACATGTAGATGCAACTCCGTGCTTTTTACTGAATTAACTTTTCAGAATATGTCACAAGAAAGATACAATTTGAACACAAGATGCCAAAAAAAAAAACTGAACCAAATTGAAATATATGCAGAAGCTCACTACGATTTGTGTTCTTACGCCGAGACATAGGTCTAAAGATTATAACGAACGTTCGTATCCAGAGCCACTGCCTTGGAGAAAACTTCTGAAATTCCTCTGATAATTTTTGTTTCATTTAAGTAGCCGCAGAAAGGGCAAACGAAACTCGGTTACCAATCATTGATTGAATTGTGACTTTAAGCCAAAAATTCATGTTTCCCATTACTGGATTGTGTAAGTTTTGGGCCAAAATTCATGTAAAAGCACCTGGCATGCGTGTGTACGTGTACGGTATGTGTACGACCTGTGTATTGTCATATCTTGCAGATACACAGTCATGTCAAATTTCTAATTTCAACCTTTGCAAAAATTTGCTAAAGATTTTGCAATAAGATCATACTTTCTGCGCTTGTACCTATATATTTTATCTACTATGTCACCAAATTTCATTCAAAAATTCCCCACACTTCCAGAGATATCGTAGGTAACATTTCTTCAGTGACCTAGTTTTTGTTTACTAGAATTTAGCGTGTCTGCTCCAGCCCTTGCTCGGTATTCAGTCAGTGCATTCTATTTGCGAGATGCAACAGACCAATGCGCTATGAACGCTTGATTGTTTGTGAATTCTAAATTGATTTCTATACCTAGAAGTGCGATGTATGCTCGTAACTCCTCGTTAATCCATTAAACACTCGATCTGCTACGATTTGAATATCAGTGCTAGCCATTTTATTTTCATAGATCGGACTGAATTGGAATAAGCGATCTGATTGGACATACATTACACTACATAATCGTAGAAAGTATGATCTTATTGCAACATCTTTACGCACGTATACCAGGCGCTTTTACGGCCTGTGGAATGAAATATCTTACTGTCCAGAGTCCACGCAGTCCACTTCAGAAATCGGAAAATTAAAGTTTTCTCTACTTTGTCGGCATATTTTCCAATTGAAATTTATATAGGGGGATGGATCTCAGACCTTCATAACTAACAGTGTATGATATATGTCTGTACAAAAAATACTAAGCTCAAAGTGAAAGAAAATAATTTTAGATTTCTATGTTAATTTTAGCGATATGTCGACGATGTTTTCCATAGACTCGGTGTTAAACAGCGAGATCTATCCCCCTATATTAAATTTAATCTTAAAATTGCCGACAAAGTAGAGAAAATTTCAATTGTCCGATTTCTGAAGTAAGCTGCACGTTCAACAGAGTAAGTACAAACATGCTAAATGCGTATTCCAAAGCTTTCATTATCAAGTTAAGAATGAAAAAAAAGCAATACTTTCTTACCCACCAATTTATTTTGACATTTTTAAAGAATATTTGAAGTTTGTATTTATTTACACGGGGATTACTTTCAAATTTCGACTGCTAATTGGACTTTAAATAAATCCTGAGGTTACGGTGGTGACCAGTTGCAAATACTATAGATACATGTTCTATTATGTGTTACAATTTTTCACATTTTACAGTTTTCGTTTATTTTCTATTCTAGATTGTTGTCACAGAAATTTACAAACAAAGACAAAATGGCAGATGACTTTGATGTAGAAGCTATGCTTGAAGCTCCATACAGAAAGGATGTAAGTTAACCTTTTTGCATAGTACTTTTATTATTCTAATGAAATATTTGCTTTTATCATGATTAATGATTATGACAGCAATTTTGTTTCATTGAAGCCTTAAAATGACAACTGAGAAAAGTTATTGTGTAATTATACGAGATGTGGAAAATGCTTGAAGATATTTTTACAGGTTAACCGTAGAGGGTTGTTTTCCCATTACCTGACCCTAGATTTGGTAAAGTACAAGTACAAAAAGTTGACTTAAGGTCAATATGTTATTATAGAATGGTGATTCTGATAAGGATAGGTACATTACAACATCAAAAGTATTTTGAGAAGGGTGAAAAAATGTATTGATGAGTTTAAATTTATTTAAACCCTTGAAAGTAACGTGAATTTAAAAATTAAAAGAGCTACATGTAGCATATGATACCTGAGAGAATTTTTAAATTCTACCTACACTTAGAAACAGAGACATGTACAGTTTATTTCAAAATAACAGTCTGTACTTGTGTAAGTTTAGAATTTGTACACGTAAATAAATTTTAAGTGTTTAGATAGAACACTCTATTGCTGAATTTCTTACTGGGGGAAACGTAACTAAGATTATTTAATTTTTCCATCAGATTTCCAATGTTCTTCTTCATGAGCACTGTGACAATCCTATCTCAAGACCAGGTACTGAAGACCACAGAATAATACATTATGACACACAAATGTTCAATTTTCTTCAGTGTAATATTTTAGCTTTATATTATCCTATTTAAAACTTTCCGTTAATTTTTTCTCTAAAGATCAGAGTGTTCTGATTTAATAGACTAAGACCATTTCAGTTAAACTTTAATTTCAATTAAACTTGTCAGAATTTGATATTTATGTATCTGACATGAATTTGACCACTTGAGATCAAGAAACTGAATATTTGTCCCTCCATCTCGTCGTAGGGTCATTCATGCGGAAAGGGAGTTGACCAATTACAGCGGATTTTACTTGTACTGGTACGGCGAATTACCTTGGATACCCCCCATCTTTGTCAAGACCTAATCATGTATGCGAGGGACATGTGAAAATGTGAAGTTATTCAGGGCTGTCTGCGAAATAAGTTAGATGGTGAAGGTTCAAAGTTCATTGTTAGGAAGCCTAATCACAAAGTTTATGAAAATCATATTTTGGACATACATGTACATGTAGTTCAACAATTTTACATTAAGAATTCCAACAATTTTACGTTGAAAAAATCTTCATCTATTTCATCATTTAAAATTTCCATAGAGAAAATGAAGACAGTCCTGAATGGCAAAGTGTGAATGTAAGCTTAACAATTATCTACTTTGAATTTTCTCCCTGAAAATTTGAAATTTTAATCTCTTTGAATCATTCTTTTCGTTTTGAGGAGTTAATTCATATTGAGACTGTTTCTGATATTAAATTATTACAATTTCATCAAAGTGGAGGAAAAAAAAGTATATGTATTTGTTTAAATGTTTCATAAGATTTGTACGAAATATCAGACACTGTTCTTAATGAAAAAAAGTGTTAACTCTTCATCTTGAAAAGAAAAATATACTCAACTGCATCTCTGATACCAATTTTGTGTTTTTTGGAATAAAAAATGTTCTGTCTTTCTTTTATCAAGCCAGGTTAGAAAGTTAGAAAAAAAAGTAAAAAAAAAAAAAATTGGGATGAATTCATGGTGCATGTAATTGAATTAGATTGATGCATGTTGACGAAATTGTTGAACTTGTAATTAAGCATTGAATTTGTGCAGGTGTTTAAATATACAAGGGTTCCAGATGAAGTCACATGTTAACATATCAAGTAAAATTTATGTTAACATGTGTACAATGCGCAGTCTTAACATGATAAAATCAGAAAGATGCAGAGACTATCAGCATCATCATGACATATGTTATGCTGAATTCAAAGCATTGATGTAATACTAGTACAAAATGTATGCCTTAATTCAGTCTTCATGAAACTTACTAGCCCAACGCCCATGACTATCGGTAATGCTTTGGGCTAGTAGAAATGTGTATAACAAACTATACAGTTGGCCAGTAGAATATTGGTTCACTCAAGTTTTCTTGAAGATCAGACAATCCGAAAGTCACCCGACATACCAGACAAACCTGGTAAAATTTGCTTCGGTCTAGTAATATATTTCAACTTTTTCTTCACAAACATGTTTAAATTTCTGAAAAAAAAAAATGTGTGGTAAGTTGTAAAAACTTTCGCGATGTCTGGAAGATTGTTAATAAACTAATTGTTCTTCCTTGTTAGATAGAAAATTGGGTGGGGACTAGACATTAGGGAAAAAAGGTTTGCACCAAAAAAAAAACAGCCAAAAACAAAGTTGATTGAAATGGAAATGTAAATAATGAAAACAGCAGTAAGGATACATGAAAAATGCTTTGAATTCACAAGCACGATGTGCATATTTTAGCCAATATTTTCTATACTTGCCCTCGAAAGAAAGTTGGTGTGAGAGGATTTCTTTCAGATCTTTTGAAATCATATGAGTAGTGTATCAGGTAAAATTGATTGCAAATGTAACGATATTAGACCTCTATTTTCAGAAAGGATTAGATTAAGTTCCTTAGATCATTAAGTAATCTATTTGTAATAATAACATAACTAATGCAGAATTTCATATTTTCTCTTTCTCTCCTCTTTGCTGTTGCTGATTTTCGTGTTTGTTTGGAAACTACAGGATGACGGACGAGGGGATGCTTCCACTGACAGAGACAGAAGGTGAGAGTCATTTAAACTTATACCAAAAATGAACCTATATGGTTTTGATTGAAGAAAAAGAAAGGTCATTTTCTCGTTTTGAGTGAAGTTGTCGACTAGCAAATAAGCAAAAAAAAAAAAAAAAATCTAATGTTGTGAGATAATCACTTGAACTTCCACACTTGTTCAAGATTTTGATGTTGAATGTTTGAAGAATACAGTGTTGTGGGAAGACTTCAGATGATAAGTTGATTTATAGCATAGTGCTCATCATACAGTTTTGAGTTTTACCAGAAACTGAGATCTTGCTCATACTGGTTTCATGGTGGACTAACAGACCTAATTTATTTTGCAAGTTTGAAAGAAATTTCTACGTTCTTCTCATAATATTTCCTTCCAGTGAAAATGCAAAACAGTGTTTGACACGTATAATGAGCTACAGATTTTCTTTTACATGTAGTCTGTGTTCTTGATATTTTACTGTCAAGATTACAATGGGGTATTACACATTATTTGTTTATCATCAGAAAGAAAAAGAGATGAGCTGAACATCCTTCTTTCTTTGTATTGCAGGTGAAACAAAGAAATAACGTGCATTTTCAAGAAAATATTAAACACAGAGTACCATCCATGATTTGGAATATTTTATTACTTTCTCACAGGCTTGAAATGATTCCATAGAACTTGGCCTTTTGGCACGACCTGCCAAGTTAACGAATCAATTTGAAATCTCTTTGTTTTAGGTGTTGAATGAAAGGAGATGGACTCTGTTCTTTAGAATTAGACAGACAACTTAACAATAAGCAAATATTTTGGTTAAAACTAACTATTGAAAATTCTGTGTTACAATAGGTGCAAACTTTAAGAGTGTAGAAATCAGGTCATAATCTTGAATAAGATGTTGCAAAATGGCACACATTCTACATCAGGTATGTTGAATGGGAGTAGGACGACTTGTCATCTTCTGTATTTGTATGAACATCTGTGTACAAAAAAAAATTCCGCAGATTAACATGTCCTGTCTTCATTTTCCAGTCTCTAAAATTTTTATTGAGTAAGTACAAAGTACATGAAACAGTCTTGATTCCTGTCTGGATCGAGATAATGAAAACAGAAAATAATCATTTTCCAGTTTCTGAAATTTAAATTGAGAAAGTGCAATGTTCAATCCTTGTCAAGTTGAAAAAATGCTTGTTTCGTAGGGTCATTCCTCTTCCTAACATTGTGAAGCAAACAAAATTTGTGCACGACATCATTTCGTTATTATACTTTTTACTTGATTTGAATTCCTAGAGTTTTGTTATTAAAATTTCATCACATGATTTTACAGGAAAAGGAGCAGAAGTAGAGACAGAAAGGAAAAAGACAGAGATAGGAAAAGGTGAGTGGCTTAAATAAAGTTTAAAATTCAGATTTGATTTCTTAAAATATTATTAATAAAATGTTGGTAAACTTGTAACATGCTTTGGTTATGTCAAGAACTGCAAGTCCTTTTCAGTTTCAAACTTTAAAAAAATATTATAGGAAAATGGGCAAGTTAGCTTGATCGTTGATGTTGATAAAACTATAATACTTGTCTGCGGTTATTCTATTTTCTATCCTTAAAATATTAAATAGGGAATTTAATACAAATTTGACAATTACATAATCTTTCAGGAGCAGAAGTAGGGATCATTCTCGGAGGGACCGTGATCGTGACAGAGACAGTGACAGACACAGGGATAGGGACCGTGATAGAGAAAGGGACAGAGACAGGGAGCGAGATAGAGATCGTGAACGAGATAGGGACAGGGATCGTGGTGACCGAGACAGAGATAGGCGCAGGGACAGAAGCAGGGAGAAACGAAGGGAAAGACGCAAGAGTAGGTCCAGGTCTAAGTCGAAAGAGAGGAGGAGGAGTAGAGAGAGGAAAAGAAGTATCAGTAAAAGTCCTCTGAGGTACGTGTAAATTCATGTCGCTTTATACATTGTATGTTATTTGCATAATCAAAGACTATGAAGCATTTTTCTTTGAAGGTTTATTTTGTCGGAAACAGAATTCAGATATTAGAGGTGCAACTGTTTGTCATCAAGTGTATGACAAGTACATTTATATAAGAATTATGCCCTCTTCTATAAAAATTCCATACTTAAGAAACGGATAGACTAGAATCACATTAGTTTACTAAACCTTCTCTCGTAGAACTTAGATAAACCTCAGACTTTGTTCAGAGTTCTTTTAAAGCAAATTGGATGTCAAGTACATTTGTAAGAAAATATAATTGTGCTATTTAGCTGTGAATGAGTATATTAACAAAAAATCTACAACTAACAGATTACCAGACAGACCAGAATTAACGCCAGAGGAAAGAGATGCCAGGACTGTGTTCTGCATGCAGCTGTCAGCTAGAATCCGACCCAGAGATCTAGAGGAATTCTTCTCATCTGTAGGGAAGGTAAGTAAAAAAGAACACAACACATATAAACAATAGATACGTAGACAAAACACTGGAATAGACAGTTATCAAATTTCAGTTTTCAAGTTATCATCTTATCATAATTATAATACCGTAATAGCCCTTTTGTCATGAGACACTATTTCATTTGTCTCTTTCAGGTTCGAGATGTGCGTCAGATTATGGACAATAAAACTAGAAGATCAAAAGGTATATCATACGTAGAATTCGAGGATACAGAATCAGTAGCACTGGCTATAGGTTTAACGGGTCAGAAACTATTAGGTGTTCCCATTATAGTCCAACCATCACAAGCAGAGAAGAACAGAGCTGCTAACATGGGCAATATCACACAAAAAGGAGCCACTGGGCCAATGAGGTTATACGTTGGATCATTACACTTTAACATAACAGAAGATATGCTCAGGGGAATTTTTGAACCATTCGGGAAGGTAAGTCAGATGACCCCGTTTACATGTAAAAGTAATAAATGAATTGTTGACAGATCAGTCATGATGAGGTGTTCTACTAAGTGAAATTCAGGGTTATGTTTAAAGTTACAAGTTACATCTACAATGTACCATCTATCGTATTTCTTTAGGCAAAGAGTACAATTTGATAACTTCCACTCTCACAAATTGATAATTGATGGTTTTCAAGTTTACATGGTTTACATGTACATGTATTTTTCACAATTCATGTTTTCTATTTACTAAGATACCCTAGGAATTAGACTTGACTTAATGCACATTTACACGTATAATATTTCATTGACAGATTGATGACATCAAATTGATTCATGACCACGGCACAACTAGAACGCAGGGATACGGCTTTGTCACAGTGAGGACATTCTTTATATTTTCATATTTACATTACTAGTATATTTCCCATGTTGACTCCCGTTAGGCAACTAAAATTATATTCCAATAACTTTGGTTGCCTATGTGTGACGTCATATGCACATTTTGAAGTTGAGAGAATTTACCAGCGCCAGAATACTTTTGACCTTGTTACACACAATATATGTGATGTTCATGCAAATAAGGGTTTCTTATTTTCAGTACAAATGTTAATATAAGTAATGACTCACTGTCTTACTTTTGGTGTTCATGGCTGTATAATTCTTGAAGGCCACGTGCGCTTCGCAATTCACGGAATTTGCACATGACCAACCAGAATTATACAGTCTTGAACACCAAAAGTAAGACAGTCATTTCTTAATTGAATAAAAAAAGTGTCTATACAAAACTGAAAGAAAAAAATTATACATAATTTCAAAGCTATAACACAAAAAGCATGTGTAATTCTCTTTTGTACAATTTCCAATATTTTACAGTTTCATAATGCTGATGATGCCAAGAAGGCCTTGGAGCAGTTGAACGGCTTTGAGCTGGCAGGACGACCAATGAAAGTAGGTCATGTGACAGAACGGCAGGGCGACATACAGGCAGGTTCTGTACTGGACAGTGACGAGATGGACAGAGCTGGTATAGACCTCGGTGCCACGGGTAGACTGCAGCTGATGGCCAAACTAGCAGAAGGTATGCATTCTGTACAAATACATGAGTGTGTGGATAAACATTTTATCATGCCTGAATCAAAGTAACAGTATTCTTTGTGTGCACATAAAAAAAATTACGATTAATTGCAGAGTTGACAGTACGCCATTCTCAAATTACCACAGCAGACTTGCATTTTATACACACCAAGACTCTGATAATACAATATTTGATGTATCTTTTTACTGTGACGTGGTTACGGTTGTAACAGATCTACAAGTTGATATTACAATAGGAAATGATGTCTGAAGTTGTCATGTTGGGTCTTTACGTGTATATAAATGATTTCTAGTGGTATAATGAAAATGGTCTATTGTCATGCAGTCTGTCATCATTTCACATGGGCTTGTTGATATTGTTAAGAATCTCCTCAAAGTTTAACACAGAAGAATGTCATTGTACTAATATATAACATATACATGTACTTGAAAAAAAAATCATCATTTTCTGATTTTGTAAAGATACCCATTTTACAGTATCTGTAGTTTAAAGTTCTTTTCTAGTTATTATGGATGTTAAGTATATTGGACCTATTTTCATTTTTGCAATGCCTATTTATATACGAAAACCTTTCACCATTACTATCTACTGTATTTCAGGAACGGGCTTTCAGATCCCCGAGTATGCAGCCTCAGCCTTGAACATGAGTGCCACCACACCGGCAGCGGCGGCACCAGGAGTTGCTGGGAATGTGTCGGCTATCATGGGTGGCCAGACAGCGGCACCGAATGCAGCGGCTCCACCTATAGCCACACAGTGTTTCATGCTCTCCAATATGTTTGATCCTACAGTGTAAGTATCCTGAAAATGTTTTTGAGCTTTGGTTTTCTCTTCCAAAAATATTAGATTAATTGTTATTTATATAGAAAGAATTCAAATTCATACACAATATATGTCAGTTTTAGAAATAAAATGTGAAAGGAACCGTTGGAATTTTCTCCCAATTTTTTGTTACTCGAAAACATTCAAATTTCTTCACAAATCCGTAAGACAATAAAATTTTCAAGATCTAACAATTTTTTCACTCGCTAATGTATGCAGATCCATATCCAGTTATATTGTAGGGCGAATACTTTTGCATGTTTAAATTTTGCTGGGAAAAAAGCAAGACTAGTATATGTATCTTTTTTGTTTCAATCAAATGTTTGTATCATACTCAGTGTTCTAGGATTTTATTCAAAAACCACTTACCAAAGGGGAAGTGCCCACCTAAAATGTGCTCACCTAGCAAGGAAACTCATCCAAACAAAAATGTCAGAATATAAAGGGGATGTTAATTTTCTATAGTGCATCCTAGGCATTACTATGAAAAAGAATTGTTATGTCCAGAAATATTATCACACTGAAAATATTACAGGATGACTGCTAAAATATGATCTTGTACTTTGGGGCAAATATTTCCTTCTGATTTTGCTACATATACACAGAGAGTGTAATTGGGATTGTGCTTCAAAATTCACTTACCAACGGGTAAGCATTTTGTTTTCCAGTTACCCAACCTCAATTTTCACTTACCTCAGGTAGCGGGTAATGGAATCCTAGAACGCTGATACTGTACATGTTTATGAAAATTTGATTGATACATTTTGAAGTACATAATTCCATCTTTGTTTCTTTATTTCAGAGAATCACGACAGAGTTGGGATCAGGAAATCCGGGATGATGTAATAGAGGAATGTAACAAGCACGGTGGTGTGTTACATATATACGTCGATAAAGCTTCTCCTCAGGGCAACGTGTACGTTAAATGTCCCACCATAGCTGCTGCTGTAGCCTCTGTCAATGCTCTACATGGACGGTATTTTGGAGGTAAGTGTTGTAAAAATACCTTTACATGTAAGAGATGCTCTTTTGAAAAGACACCAACTTCGCGATTAATAGTATTGCATATTCTGTGAATTTTCTTGGATACATTTGAAAATGTTACCTCAAATTGTTGCTACTCTAGTAAAATACATGTATAGGGAAATGAAAATAACGATGATAATGAAAATAGATTTTATAGATTAATTGAATGAAGAGTGCTGATTTTGTACATCATTGAAAGTCATTAAAACGTAACAAATAATATGCTTCAAATGTTATAGCGAATCTTTCAAATAACTGCAGTTTTCATTGAGGATTCTTTGGCACTAAAATGTAGTAGTATTCATCGTATTAATGTTATTTTTGATTTTCAGGTAAAATGATCACAGCAGCATATGTTCCTCTCCCCAACTACCACGCCCTTTTTACGGACGCTGTGCGTGCGAACCAGCTCTTACTACCCTCAACACAAGCTCTCCAAGCAGGATTCCCCAACACAATGTTCTCATCCGTACAACCTGGAGCCATTAGATAAAAACTTCCGTCACTAATTTTATACATCAGAATTTACATTGAACTTTTATGATGCGTAGAATGAATGAGAGAAAATGTGCCGATGAACATTGAGTATGTGTTTTTAATTTGAATGAAAAATTATATTATTTAACAATTATCGATTATGAAGTTTGTTTTAAAGGAAAAAATTCAGTGTCCAGCTTTTCTGGCCATCTGAATATACATGTACATGTACATTCATTGAAAGTGAAAGACATTTTGAGGATTGTGCATTTTTACTTAAGTTTATCACGTACAACCTGTCAGGACTGAAATCTGTTCCGTGAAAGACTTAAATTATTTAAACGTGTAGATACATAATTGTAAATCATTGTGTCGATATTGTTTTCATTGCCTGTAGATTGGCACTTGTTATGAAGAAAAAGCAAAAATAAAAATTATTTAAAAGATAAATTCCGATTGATTGGATTTTGCCCAATACACTTTTTAGCTCGCCGGGACGAATGTCCGGAGAGCTATTGTCATACCCCCGGCGTCGGCGTTGGCGTCTGCGTCTGCGTCTGCGTGCGCGTGCACAAAAACTTTAACCTTGCTTATAACTTTTAAACCAATACAGATTGGGCTTTCATATTTCACATGTGCATTCCTTGTGACAAGACCTTTCCATGGATACCAAAATTTTTGACCTTGTGACCTTGACCTTGGAGATTGACCTTCTTTTGAAAAACTTTAACCTTGGCCATATTTTTTGAATGGTAAGTGATAGGGCTTTGATATTTCACATGTGTATTCCTTGTGACAAGACCTTTCCATGGATACCAAAATTTTTGACCTTGTGACCTTGACCTTGGAGATTGACCTACTTTTGAAAAACTTTAACCTTGGCCATATTTTTGGAATGGTAAGTGATAGGGCTTTGATATTTCACATGTGTATTCCTTGTGACAAGACCTTTCCATGGATACCAAAATTTTTGACCTTGTGACCTTGACCTTGGAGATTGACCTACTTTTGAAAAACTTTAACCTTGGCCATATTTTTGGAATGGTAAGTGATAGGGCTTTGATATTTCACATGTGTATTCCTTGTGACAAGACCTTTCCATGGATACCAAAATTTTTGACCTTGTGACCTCGACCTTGGAGATTGACCTACTTTTGAAAAACTTTAACCTTGGTCATATTTTTGGAATGGTAAGTGATAGGGCTTTGATATTTCACATGTGTATTCCTTGTGACAAGACGTTTCCATGGATACCAAAATTTTTGACCTTGTGACCTTGACCTTGGAGATGATTGACCTACTTTTGAAAAACTTTAACCTTGGCCATATTTTTTGAATGGTAAGTGATAGGGCTTTGATATTTCACATGTGTATTCCTTGTGACAAGACCTTTCCATGGATACCAAAATTTTTGACCTTGTGACCTTGACCTTGGAGATGATTGACCTACTTTTGAAAAACTTTAACCTTGGCCATATTTTTTGAATGGTTAGTGATAGGGCTTTGATATTTCACATGTGCATTCCTTGTGATAAGACCTTTTTTATTGTTGTTGTTGCAATTTACATATGGTTGCCACCGGCGAGCTATGTTGTCATTCTGACAAGTCTGGTTCACTTTGATATAATCATTTTGATTACTAGTGAATGCACGTACATATACAACTAAATATTGTAATATTTGTGTGAATCATCAAATCTGGTCACACTCTTTACATTTACTGCCGACGATGTCAGGAGAAGTCCCATTGAAGTTGATCACTCTGACAGACGAAAATTATTACATGTATACTGAAAATACATGAACCAACAAGGCCATTTCTGAGATTTATTTATAGAGAATGGTGTTTATATAAAAACTGAATGATATTTTGTGAGCCTTGGTTTTCTGGGATGCAGAAAGTATTCTGCTGATAGATTATCTCCAAAATGGACAATCAATGGCACATACTATGCTTCATTTCTGACACAGTTACGGGAAAATATTAAACTTCAGTGCCGCAGAAAGCTCACTAGTTAAAGGTGTGTTGTTCCATCAGCTGTTGGTATTCAAGAACCTTTCCAAAGCTATGGTAGTACTACTTTCTATTTCTGTGAGCTTTTTCTAATTCCATACAATATACCAGTATGCAGTTAAAGGAGTAAACAAAAATGGGAAACATTAGCACAGCATAATGACAAAAATATACACATTGGAGAAAACATGCTTATTGATGCTAAACTATAATGGACTATGAAAGTCATTTCAAGGTCATAGTTGTTGTAAAGGACGTACACATGTATGTAATGCATTGTCATATCATCAGCAAAGGGGCCAATAGATTTCAGCCAGAATTATTTGATCAAGGTCGTATACATGTAGTACTGAAAAAGAAAAATAATGATATTTGATGCTCTTGAAAGGGGTCAAATTTCAAAACAAGAGGACCATAGGGCCACATCGTTCACCCGAGAACACCGGAAATCGGACCATGAATGTGTTCAAGATGTGTATTTAATCAAAACAATGTGCATGTATGTTTTACATGTGTATTGAGAACCTTGAATACATTTTCAGTAAAGGACATGAAATTCCATGCAGCATTTTTAAGGGATGTCTGAAATGTAGCATGCAATCCAAGCACCGAGCAGCCTTCTTGCAGACTGATCAGCTCAAGAAACACAAACTTGATAGAGGACCTCGAGTACAAGGAGAAGTTGAAAATGCATCGGCCTAATGGAGCACTAAGCAGCCCCTTTCTGACAAATAGTCTCAAAAAATAAAAACTTGGTAGAAGAACTTGCTGCCTACAAGGTCTCATGAAATTCTATTCATTGAAAATGGGGGAGTCAAATATGCATCAGCCAGTCAGAGCACTCTTTTGTCCAGTAGCAAAGGAGAAGTCGAAATGCATCAGCCAATCAGAGCCCTTGCCGACCATTTTAGTTGATGGATTGCTGGAAAAATACAAACTTAATGGAGGTCTCGAGTTTTTGCTTCCAGTACAGCTTCATGAAATTCTATGCAGCAGTTGAGGACAAGGTGGAAATAAAAAAAGATGATGGGACACCAATCAACAAGGTAAGACTTTCAGTATCTGTCATTGTTTTGTATTCATGAGTTAAAGAAGATCCTGACGATAATCTCAACAGCACTCACAATAGAGCACAAAATTAAGCATCGACGGACCCCTAGTAAGCTAGAGGTGGGACCAGGTGCCCGGGAGGAGTAAGCATCCACTGTTGGCTAGCTGCACCCGTGTAATACATTATCTATTGCGTAAGATCCACAAATGCGTTGGTTCAAGGATAAATTGATAAAGGTCAAGGTCACTCATGAATGTGCATTTGAGACAATTTGATTGGCTGAAAACATCTGGTAGAAGGTATTGATTAATATCATACCAAGTGAAATACAGCCTTTTATGTAGGAGATAAAGGTAAGTATTTTTAAAACTTGAGTTGTTATCCAAGGTTCAGGTCAAACTTGTGCAACATGTGCTATTAGAATCTATCTGTGTGAGTGACTTGAATGAGGTTTAAAGAAAACATAGGTAATCAAAGATTACGAAGCTCACCTCGTGGCAGCAAAATTCAATTCAAACATATTTCTAAGTACATGTATATTGGCTTTTAAAGGCAAAATCACTCAAAGCGGAAAAAGTAGGTCAAGGTCATTTTATGAAAATTTGATCAAAGATACATCCAATATGCAAGTTTGGTACATGTAGCACCTATACTTTGCTCAATATTGGCTTTTAAAGGCAAAATCACTCAAGTGGAAAAAGTAGGTCAAGGTCATTTTATGAAAGTTTGATCAAAGATACATCCAATATGCAAGTTTGATACATGTAGCACTTATACTTTGCTCAATATTGGCTTTTAAAAGCAAAATCACTCAAGTGGAAAAAGTAGGTCAGATGCTGCATGGGTCCATCTTGGCATCCAAAGATGAATCACTTGTACAAGTTTGGTTATTGTAGCGTCAGTACTTTGTCAGATACTGAGCTACCCCAAACTTCTTAACCAAGCCACTCTGAGCTACCCCAAACTTCTTATCCAAGTCACTCAAGCGGAATATTTAGGTCAGATGCTGCATTCCGATGCATGGGTCTATCTCGGCATTCAAAGATGAATCACTTGTACAAGTTTGGTTACTGTAGCATCAGTATTTTGTCAGATACTGAGCTACCCCAAACTTCTTAACCAAGCCACTCTGAGCTACCCCAAACTTCTTAACCAAGTCACTCAAGCGGAAAATGTAGGTCAGATGCAGCATCTGATGCATGGGTTCACCTCAGCATCCAAAGATGAATCACTTGTGCGAGTTTGGTTACTGTAGCATCAGTACTTTGCCAAATACTGAGCTACCCCAAACTTCTTAACCGGACGCGGACGCGGATGCGCTGGGGTATAGCATAAGCTCACTCAACTTCGTCGAGGTGAGCTAATAAAACTGCCTTATTTCAAAGCAGATGCATTGCAACAAGAAACATCCATTTAATTTGGGATGTACATCATACTTGCAATGAAAGGTCAAGGTCAAACTAATATCTAGGAAACCTTCAATGGGACAACATTAGGTGTCTTCTACAATTCTTTTTTCCTGCTTGAATCTCATCACTGACACATAGAGTTCACATAAGGTATAAGATTCAATCATTCTACTATTCAGAGATCAACATATCAAAAGATAAAAATTCTCACTTGTTGATTTTCAATCTTTATATTCACCGAGTATTTTTATCGTACACATACAGGTTCACATTCCAATAACAGAAAATTTTAAATGCATAAATTATCAAGTGTAGTACATTGTATTACAGAAAACATCATGTGCTTGGAAAACACATCCTGTTGTAGCCTTCTTTACAGATCTATATGCATTCCATAGAATAAATTATTAGTATATACCATTACATTTTTTAGGTAACATTTAGAATTAGGTCATGTGTATGTCATGATATTCTCATTTTGAGCAAATTTTCTGAGTAATTGTGATTCAGGAATACATGTCTACACATGTGATACATTTCTCAGAGTAAATATAGGAACTAAAACATTTCTTTTAAATTTTATCGCAATTAAGATTACTATAATGTTACATGATGTAACCTGTTGATAGTGCAAAATTTGTAAAACTTTTTTATATCTTGCTATTTTACTCAAAGAAGAAATTAGAGACAAATCGCCACATTCTTGCTCTTAAACCATCAAGAAGTAATAAAAATTTATGTGAACTCTGAAATTACTTTCACTTCCTTTACTTGTTCTAGATCTTCTTGAACTAAGAAAATGTATGATGTTTTGATGACTTCTGTCATAAAATAATAGTATAAGTAAAAAGGCGTAAAATGCTATTCAATAATACTTAACATCATTATATATCCTTAAAATGATATGTATCATAACACAATACATAGTATTGATAGCATGTATCATTATACACCAATCTAATTAAAACGCAACTCTCTTTCATAAATTGCATACGAAATAAAGAGTGATCAATTCTAAATAGATTGATTATAGACTGTCCACAATGCTAGAATTGATTGAGTTTGCCACCAGTAAATATTATAAATTCAAAGAAACATTTTTTAATGAACAAGGTAACAGTTTTTTAAATGTAGGTCAGTTTCCAAGATCAAGTTTACAAGGTCAAAAATTTGGTACTACAAACATGTATGATATGACACAATAGAAAAATCTTGTTGCAAATAGGACATAAACCATACATCACAAACCTTGATAAAAAATCAAACATTGTTACAGTCAAACCTGTCTTAAAGTGACCCTCTTTTTAGCGACTTCCTGCTTTATGTGACCTTTTTTATTCCTCCCAAGCAATTTTCCTATCAAATTAACCTGTATATAGAGACAACCTGTCTAACGCGACAACGACCATGATTTTTCTGTCTGGTACCTAATTCCGAACTTGTATATTACAACTTTCAGTGTTGCAAAGCACCCAAACTATATACTATTTTGCATTAATTATCTTTATCAGTGTGTTTCATAATTAAATTTTCTGTTATAAACAAAATCTTATGTGATTCTATATGTCCAATACGATTAATCAATAAATATACGAATTGATATATGCAGTGTTTCATTTAATAGTATTGCTCTTATACTACGAAAATATTGTAGGATCAGGTTGAACCTGTATTCAGTGACCACCTGTCTTATGTGACCTATTTTCTGTCAGCCCTTGCAAAGTCACATAAGACAGGTTTGACTGTAGTTCCATTACACTTATTAAAGTCGAGCATCATCTAGTTTTGATGCTATAGTTCTCACAAACCACAAATTAAACAAATGTAAATTGCATTAAGGCAATTGAGGAAAATTCTAGTGGTGAAAAAAGGTATTGGAGCTGGAATGAATATATTTGAATATTCTCACAATCTAATATTGAGGTATCTCAAAAAATAAATGAAAATTGCATTAAGACAAGTTCTGTACATGAACTACTAGTATGTCAAATTGTTGACAGTGTGTACATATACACTGTATATTGGGTGATTGCCAAGTAAGTGGATTAGTATGTACTGCTAATACTGTAAAGTAATTTCTTAAAGAAAGCCTGTGTTTGTGAAACACGAATGCCCCCGGTGGCATCTTTGTAAGTATAACACCATTTTCTGTTAAGTAGATCAAAGGTTAAGGTCAAGGTCACAAGGTCAAAAATTTTGGTATCAATGGAAAGGTCTTGTCACAAGGAATTCATTCCATTCAAAAGTTATGCCCAATGTTGAAGTTTTTCGGACAAACAGACAGACAAACAGACGGACAGACCAAAAACTATATGCCCCTGAATCTTTGATTCCGGGGGCATAAAAATACTGAAATGATAAATACAAATACACGTACACTAAATATTGCATAAATTTTAAATTCATTTCTCTTCAAACTTGGGTATATATGCAGTTACACATACATGTACTGGTATATATATACAATAACTTGAAAAACTTGAAATCCTCAAATACATCATAACATAACAACTTTTCATCACAATAAACAATATAGCAAACCGCACAATATTCACCAAAGGAGCATGTTTCGTAAAATGGAAAATCAGCCCTAATTTTAGAATGTTTTAGATTTTGATTGTATTACAATTATCAAGAAAGTTAAATGTGTGGTTGTTTGAAATACCAAATAAATCTAATTTTAATTAACGTGCAATACACCGAAAGATATTGCTTCAAAATCGGCTTAAAGTCGTAAAAAGCTGAAAAATCGGAAGAAATTAAATCAAATGTTTTAAAAAAAAAACAACAGATGTCTCCCCCCTCCCTCCAAGTTACTTTGACCTTGGGCCAAGATGATGTGAAACCTTTGAGTCATGGGCAACATCATACTAAAACATGAAAGTGATTCATTGTATTGTTTGAGGTAAAGCCCAAACATGATTAGCATATACAATTTCATTACAAGCATATTTAGTGAAATTGACTTTGGTCACATGGCCTTGGATATAGGTGATCTGAAACCTACATTGTATGGATCATGAGCAACAAAAAACTGAATTAGTGATTGGATACACGGTTCAAAATATAAAGCCTAAACATGATAAGCATACACAATCAAGGTGGTGTGAAACCTTTGGGTCATCAGCACTATCATACTAAAATATAAAATGATCCGATCACAGTTCAAAAGATTAAGACTGGACATAATACACGTAACAAATACAATTTCATTTAAAATACATGTATACTAATTGAACTTGACCTTGGACACATGATCTTGAGTCAAAGTGGTGTGAAACCTTCGGGTCATAAGCAACATCATACTTAAATATGAAAGCGATCGTGCAAACGGTTCAAGAGATATAGCCCGAACAGGAATGCATGTACAATTTCATTAAAATTGTACTACATGACCTTGACCTTGGTCACATGACCTTGGGTCAAGGTGATGTGAAACCTTTGGATCATAAGCAACAACATACTAAAATATGAAAGTGATCGGGCAAACGGTTCAGGAGATATAGCCCGGACACGATGTGTGACAGACGGACGGACAGACGGACGATGAAGGCAAAAGGTGAAACCATGAGGTCATAGGCAACAACATACTAAAATATGAAAGTGATCAAGCAAACAGTTCAAGAGATCTAGCCCGGACAGGAATTGTGCATAATTTCATTAAAAATGCACTAAGTGACCTTGACCTTGGTCACATGACCTTGGGTCAAGGTGATGTGAAACCTTCAGGTCATAAGCAACAACATACTAAAATATGACAGTGATCCGGCACACGGTTCAAGAAATACAGCCCGGACAGGAATGCATGTACAATTTCATTAAAAATGTACTACGTGACCTTGACCTTGGTCACATGACCTTTGGTCAAGGTGATGTGAAATCTTCAGGTCATAAGCAATAACATACTAAAATATGAAAGTGATCCGGCAAACGGTTCAAGAGATATAGCCTGGACAGGAATGTATTCATAATTTCTTTAAAAATGCACTAAGTGACCTTGACCTTGGTCACATGACCTTTGGTCAAGGTGATGTGAACCTTCGGGTCATAAGCAACAACATACTAAAATATGACAGTGATCCGGCAAACGGTTCAAGAGATATAGCCCGGACAGGAATGTATGCATAATTTCATTAAAAATGCACTAAGTGACCTTGACCTTGGTCACATGACCTTTGGTCAAGGTGATGTGAAATCTTCGGGTCATAAGCAACAACATACTAAAATATGAAAGTGATCAAGCAAACAGTTCAAGAGATCTAGCCCAGACAGGAATGTATTAATAATTTCTTTAAAAATGCACTAAGTGACCTTGACCTTGGTCATATGACCTTGGGTCAAGGTGATGTGAAACTTTTGGGTCATAAGCAACAACATACTAAAATATGAAAGTGATCGGGCAAACGGTTCAAGAGATCTAGCCCGGACAGGAATGTATGCATAATTTCATTAAAAATGCACTAAGTGACCTTGACCTTGGTCACATGACCTTGGGTCAAGGTGATAGAGACGGACGGATAGACGGACGACGAAGGCAAAATCAATATGTCTCCTCCCCATGGGGGGGGGGGGGGGGGGGGAGAGACATAATTGGCATAATTCTGGTCAAAATTTATAAAAATAAGTAGGGCGCCATGAAAAATATTTACTTTCTATTTCGGCAGGTATTTGAGATAAATATAAGAGATGCTAAATCATAATTTTCATAAAATTATTTTTTGCAAAAATTTAGGGCTGATTTTTGGAGTTAGTGAACCTACCCCTTTAGACTTGTAGAGCTTTGACCTTGACCTTGAAAATCTTTAGGTTAACTATTGATGCTTCTTCCACTTACCGATACAATCTTATGTGGCAGTTATAAAGATCTTTGGACAAAATGTTTATTAACATGAATCCTGCCCTCAAGTCATTACTAGTTCAAGTGGCTTTGACCTTGAATCTGACCTTGAAAATCATGAGAGTTCTTCATCAATATGATAACTATATATGTCATTTATGAATATCCTAAAGTTAATGAATTTGTCTGTTTATTTGCTCATGAATTTTGACTTGTACAAAGGCTGTGACCTTGACCTCAGTCTAGCTTGGCCTTAAAATACTCAGCATGGTGAAATCTTGTGCCAAGTATAAAGATTCCTGGTTCAATGTCTGTATCCAGCCCACATGGACAGAGAGCAACATTTAAAAAATACAACAGTCTTTTGATAAACAGATGGCCATAAAAAGTCACTAAATGATTCCAATACATTTAATATAAAGTAAATGTTTTTGTGGTCAAATTATACATATGCACTTAAAACTTATAAGGGCAAAATTCTTAATTTACTAATCTAATAATTTAACCCCAGATTCTATGAAGTAACTGCTATAAGTAACAGTATGAGTATTTCGTGTTATGTGAGGGTAATTATGTATACAGATCGGGTTTTTTTTGCTGCCAAGTTTGTATTTATTATTATTATCATTAAGAAATACAATGTACTTGAAAAGGAAATTAAATTCACAATGTTTAATTGTTCACATGTACATGTATCTAGATAATTAATCGTAAACTGAACATGTATGTATTTGAATTTTCAAAGAAAATAAATTTTTGGACCTGTTCCTTCGTAGATTTGGATAACATGTACACATTCAGCTGAAAAAAGACCCTTCAATCTAAGTTACTTTTTTATGTTTATATAGTCAATACTTTATAACAGTTTCTAAAACATCAACAATAATGACAGTCCTCTAACTAAAAGAAAAGTAACACAATTAACTGTATGCACTCAGTATAAAACTTAATTTTAATGTAACTCTTACGAGCACAGTAATGCCTCCAATCATTTTTGAAGTTCTCACTCAAACCATCTTACTGGTATTTTTAATAAACTCGCTATCAAAGAATACAACGATGACAGTAGTATCGTCCCTGTACAGACGAGACATGCTTTCTGGTAAAGACAGAAATGCTGAGATTCTTCCATGTTCAGGACCAAATGCATTGCGTAATAAATGAGTTGCTGCATTGTCATCTACTGTGCGATTACTAAACCCAACCTTGCGTTGTTTTAGATACTTATTTATCTCTTTAAGCGTGCCCATGTTTCCATAATTCAGGTCCTCAGGTATCATAACTTGTTGGCCAAGCATGTGTCCAGCTACTAATTTGACCACCTGCTCCGGAGACAACATATCCCACAATCCATCAGTGGCGATAACTAAAAACTTATCATTTGGAGTCAGTGTGTGCTTCATTACTTCAGGTTCAGCAGTTAGATAAGGCGGAGTGATGTAGTTATTCGGCATTACTCTTTCAGGATTGATCCCTAATTCGGCATTTGGTTGTGAAAGATAGTCCTTGAAACATTTCATCTCAGACAGCGTCCACTTGTAACGGGCATCACCAAAGGCACGTGATGGAGCTAGTTCCCCAAATAGTCTCCCTTGCTTGATGATATTTGTTGATTCATTAGGATGTGACTGCAAAATTCTTCTCACTTCCTGAGGATTTTGGAGATCATGAACATGTGAAAGTTCAACATGATGCCATTCTTCATCCAATCCCTGAACTCCAAGAATTGCTCGACAGTCACCAGTATTTGCAACATATAGTTCAGTATTATCTACCATTGCGATGCATGCACATGAACCTGAGAGAGTAGATTCTAAACTGTCTATAGAAAACCCTTCAGTCGATGGCAACCCCTCTTCCAGCATATCTTGGTCTAATCTTGTGAATGCACTGATTAAATGGTCACTAACTAAATGATGCTCATAAGAAGCTAGCATCTCTTTGGCATACTTCAAAACGCTTTTCTTGTAGATACTGGCAAGGTGATCTGGAATATGTTCCGTAGAGTATTGATTTTCGTACATCGTGACAATGTCTTCCACTCGTATTCTTTGACTTGTTATCTTCTCCAGAATTTCGTATGGCGATAGTGACACGGCTATGTATTGAAAAAGCCTATCACACAAAGTCTGTGAACATGCCGACCCTGCATGCCCATCATAAACGCCAAACAAATACGGACTGCTGTGTTTCGAAATTGACAATTGTCCGTGTACATCTCGATCCTCAATAGGGTCGTTTGATGGTATTTTGTTAATGTCATATCTTTTGACAGCACATGGGTGTGACGTATCTACCTCCTTCCTAGACTCATTGAGATTCAAAATCTTGGTGACTTGTTGAGGGGCAAGTTTTGGGAAAGCAAGAGGATCTGGGGCACGTTCTACTGATTGTCTGAATGTAAGTAACGCTCTTCCAGCATCATAACCACGAGTTCTTCTACGAGAACGCTTCGATCGACTTGGTACATTATTTACTGGAGCGGCAACTGCTAGAAACGGTGAACGGGTGGCGGATGTTTCACACGCTTGTCGGAAGACAGAGCATATTCGGAACATTTTAACCTTGTGACATAAAGGCTGGTATTTAGTCTTTTCTTCGTGACTACATAACAATCATTTAGACATTGGAATCATAAACGAAGAAGGCTTCGATACATGTTTTTCAGCAACTTTGAGAGATTCGTCTGACAACATCGGAACATTTCGTATTTTCTAATAAGGCACGAGAATGGTTGTACTACACTCAAGTGCACCTACTGTCCGCGCGGCTCACTTTGAAAACTGGATCAAAAATTTAGATAACGCTTATTTAGTCGTAAATTTTGGTATATGTTGCATTGTCGAGGGTTTATGCGATCATATAATACAGACAACATAAATTGTAGGTGGGGATTAATTGCTGATATACCGATATATATCTTAAATGTATTTATTTTCCACATTTCCTAATTACGAATTTAAGCCTTTTTGTGCGAGCGGAGAGAAAATAAATATGATTAAATCCCCCCCCCCCCCCCTAAAAAAAAAAGATATTTCTTTTTTTTAATTTTCTTGCGTTTTATTTTTTGACTATGACGGTTTATCTTATCTTACAATATTTGTGAAACTTTCTGTTCGATGATTGAAAGTCAATGACACTGCAGTGGCGGATCTAGGATTTCATAAAAGGGGGGGGCCCAAGGTTTCAGCTCGAAGAAAATTGTTCACGGAAATACTGACAAGCAAAAAAAAAAAAAAAAAAAAAAAAAAAAAGGTCGAGACGAAAAACGTGAACCACCTCAAGACTACTGATCTAATTAAGAAGTGGGTTGGGGAGGGGGAGGGGAGTTGATTCATTTACTTTAGTTAATAGGTAAACTGTTTAAAAACTGGTAATAAAAATTTTTTAGATATGAAGTTTTCATTTGTTTTCAAATTAAGTCATCCGTACATGTATCTTAACAACTTTATTATATATTGGCGAGCGGAGAGAGCCGTAAAATTTTTGGAACAGACGGTTATATTTTGTCATAAGAATACAATCTCTCTCTCATTTTCCATGCTCCATTTTTGTTTGACCAATTGGGGGAGGTTGGAAAGATTAGGGCATTACAACTCCACAACTTGGTTAGATCGACCAATGAAAATGAAGCATTTGGTAATTATTCAAGTGTCAATTTGATTTTGAATTTTGTATATGTTTATGACAATGAATCCGTTCAAACACGATGACAAAGAAAGTTGAAGACAAAGTGAAGACGAAAAAATTAACAACTAATGATAAATTTAATGTGGCGAGCGAAGCGAGCCGAAAATTTCCCCAAAAGTAAAGAGAATAAGCATAAAAAGAGTACTCTGAATCAATAACTTTGGGTGAAAAAGGGGGGGCCCGGGCCCCCTGGCCCCCCCCTCTAAATCCGCCACTGCACTGCACTACCAAACTTACTCTATGTAACCTGTCTCTTCGTAGGCCTAAATTTCAAATGTCATGTCCCCCATCTAAATGTTGATGGATTTTCATGTTTTATGTATCAATTTATAGGAAATTAAATGAACTTTAAAGGAAAATTATTTTTAGAAACATCAAACAAAGTTAACCGATAAAAAAATTGAATCTGAAATATGCAATTTTTGACATTTTTGTTTTCCCTATATACTCTATAGTAAAAACCCCAATGATCTTCAAACATCATGTCCCCATCTTTAAATTATTTTTTTACACCAAATATATACCATTTTGTAGGTTTATATATGTACTATCTCAAAAAATTATAATGGTGATAATATTTTTAGCCATTAAAGAGAGATTTACAAAAAAACACCTCAAAATCCTTCAATTTTTTGAACCAGCCAGGAGACATGAAATTTGATAGTGCACTGTATCATATAAACAGAATAGACCATTTCACTTTTATTGACGTTTAACATTGAGTCTATAAGGAGAGCGTCACGTACGACGTCACGGGAAAAATTAACAAGAGAAATGGCCCATCTAAAACTAATTTTGTCTATGAAGTTTGATCGCGTGCACTGACTATCATATACATACCAAAATTTACGACTAAGCGACATCTATTGAATGGTATCAATTTCATTTTTTTTAAAGGATCCCGGACCTTAAGGAAAGGCTATAAAATCGGTTTTCAAAATTTTCACAATTTATGGAACTGACCTTATAAATTGTTTGAACTATGTATAAACAACAAGTTTCTTAGCCCTTTCTGTTAAGATATTGCCCGAAACGCTGGCAAAGTCAGCTAAAATCTACCCACCCTTCGCCAGCTTTGGTTGAACTATGCACAAAAGATCCAGGAAATCTGATATATTTTTTTTCAAAATTAGGCATGGACGCAAAAGTCACATGTTAGAATGGCTAATTCCAAAAAAAAAAAAAAAAAAAAAATGACAGACATGCAGTTACTTTTTGACAAATTCTCCTTGAGAAGGAATAAGCCATTCTAATTTGCCTTCATGTTTAAATCAGAGAAAACCCACGAAAAGTATACAGATGAACATAACGCCACACCATTAATATCACGCAACCGACAGTATCGATTCATTAGCATACATTGATTTTTACTTGATTGGTCATGTTCATAAAATATGTGATCATGTGACAATTTGTTCGATATGTATTGAGAAAACAATATCCAAGGCCGGAATCAATGGCGATTTATACGGATTTGCCAAATACCCCTGTCACAAAACAGCCATTCACACCTATTGGCATCTTTGAATACAAGCGAAACTTCAATAGTTATTTAATACACGAATGGTCAATCTTTCATTATATTTAAAAAAAGTCAAACAAATGACATTGAATTCTTCGATTTATGAGTGATCAAAAAGGTCCGGGATCCTTTCGCATGATAAATAGTCAAAATCGCGTATATCCAGTTTCCGAAGTGAGCCACGCGGACAGTAAATTAAATTTACCGAAAATATTTTAAATCAAAGCGAATGACGATTTCTAGAGCTCGTTAAAACGAACTTAATCAAGGGCGGATTTAGGGGGGTTTGGGGGGGGGTTCGGGAAAACCCCCCCGGTTTCCCAATTTTTTTTTTTTTTTTTTTTTTTGGTAACATTAGCACTCGGAAAAAACCCTGAGTAATAAAAAAAATTGCTTAATGTCCATCAGAATTCACTATTTTGAAACAAAATTTACAAAAATTTTCTGATACATTCGATCGCATATGATATCGATTCGATACCGTATCAATTGGCGTATTTGTGGATTCGTACAGACAATCGCGAAGTTTTTGTAATGTACGTCGCAGAGGGGGTTTTCTGTTTATTTTATTCCCGAAAATTAACATTAACAAATACTATAATATGAACATGTTCAAATAATTTGCAAAACATGTACGTGTGTCAAACAATCAATGTAAATGGTACGGGGATCGAAACCTACACGTTTCTGTCCTCAAATACCCGGTTTGAGTATTTTTGTCATCTACAAATTTTGCTAAAAACATACTTTGAAATAACCGGAAAAATGGGCAAATATTTAACATTGTATATAGCTCGAATATGCTCCGGGGGCGTATAATTAAGCATTCAATTTTTCAAAGCCAAAACCCAATGATACTCAACATTTTTTACTCGATATCGTACCAATATTCTTAGTACATGTTACAGCAAGGACAAATCAACAAACCAGGGGCGAAGCACGGCGTACATTTATACGTCCACATCGTCTCGCGAAAAAAAAAAAGAAAAAAGGAGAGCGCCTCCCCCAGTTTCCAAAAAGAAGGGGGAGGGTCTTTTGAATTAGTATTTAAAGCAAACTACTGTTCAGAAATAGATCAAAGACACTCCAGAAACCACCGATTTGAATGCATTTTTCGTAATTTTCTCGTGTTTCCTTAGAACTCAATACAACCATGCGCGGATCCAGAGGGGAGACCGGGGGTCTGGACCCCCCCCCCCCTTGAGATTTTCGGAGGTGGGGTCCAGATTTGGCCCATTTCTAATTGAAATGGGTCTAAAATGCATGAATGGCTTTGAAACCTAAAATGTCGGCTCGCTTCGCTCCCCATTTACAAATACAAAACTATTTTTTTTGCAAAATTCCTATTATTATCAATTGTTCATACTGCGTAATTTTATATAATGGTCTTGGGTCTCAGGAACTCATATTTTGAACAGTCCCTTACTTCATAGGATGTAACCTCCTTCGTCTTTTTCAAGGTTTTGTCATTTTAAGATGTCTGATTATTTGGAAAATGACACATCTCTTATCTATTTATTCTCATGAAATTCGCTCCGCTCGCCGATATAAGGAGTGAAATATTCAATGTTACAAATAATCATCTCGATCGAATCAAGACAAATTAATATTTCATATCTAAAAAAATTTCTGGCTCGCTACGCTCGCCAATTCTTCATAAACATAAACGTGAAAGGAAAGCTAACAAAATTGCGCCTCCCCATCATGTGCACCGATATATATTTACCTACATGATAGGTAGACTTCCTTAAATTTTGGACCCCCCTCTGACCAAAAATGCTGTATCCGCGCATGATACAACGATCGCTAACAAAGTGCGAGCGGTCGATTGGAAAGACTTTATGTGGACGTACATATATAAGTATTTAGGGAATGTCATGTTCACATCTCAAGTTTTGTCCATCTTAGATACGGTTCATCGTCTGCTGACATCAAATCATATGCGTTATCCCATCTAAATTCAGCTCAAATACGCTCAAGAGGTCAGCAATTTGCTTCATTTTTTTCAAAATTATCACGGGGGACCCCCTTCAAGGGGATGGGTAACATATTTCCATACTGTCCCCACTTGACCCTTCGGGCCTCGCAAGCCCCCCCCCCCCCCCCCCCCCAAAGTGTCTGTGCCCCCGGACAGCTGAAGTTCTTGGTGCAACCCTTCTTTATAGACGTCCACATCGAAAACACCTTGGCTACGCCCCTGCCAGCAGTAAAGGAGAAATTATTTTATTTACAAATCTTTATTAACCACATAAATTGAGTGGAAAAAATGGTCTGAATATTCGAGAAGGTAAGGAGAAAATTTGCTCCAGAATGCACCATTTTATTCCATTTTTTCAAAAATTTTCCGGGGGAGGCCCCCCGGACCCCCACCTACAGGAGGGGGCAACCCCCTCCCGTACCCTCCCCCGCTCGGCACTTCGTGCCTCGAATCGACCCTTTGGGCCGATACAAAAACCCCCCCGCTTGCCACTCTGGATCCGCCACTGTTAATATCCTCAATAAGACATCACGACACACGCAAACTCCTTTTTCTAATGAAATCGGTCTATGTTATGTTCTTTCATAGCTCATAAATGCAATATAAACATAAAAATTCATCAAATTATATATATATATATATATACGTTAAACACTAAACAGAGTTATCGAACCTTCCTCAAAACATTTAATGAAACACACGTTCCTGGTGAAAGGGAAGTTATTAAGAATCTACCAAAGCAGGTGCTCGTTTCAAGATCATCATCATAATAAAATTATGAAAAGAATTACGGTAACATATTGAAATCCTAGATAATTTTCAAAACATTAAGACAGCTTTAAAAAAAGCAAAATATAAATTTATAATACCAGAATTAAGAAAACTAACGAACGCCATGAGGATCGATGCACGAGACGGTGTGAGGGGCAAAATATACTGTGACAGTCAGTGACGGATTCAAAAGGGAGGGGGCGTACCCCCCCCCCCCCCCTAAAATTTGTTGCAAATCATGGGTAAAAACAATCAATTTCAATCCAAAAAAAAAAGGAGATAAATATTAGTAAATATATATTAGCTACCTCTTATTTCATATAATTGTCAATTCTGTAATCTATTACAGTCATGAAATTTGGTCCTAAAATGCTGTTCAAAATGCAAGAGCCTCCGGGACCGGACCTCGCCCCCTGGCTACCAGGACTCCGCCCTGGACCCGCTGGGGACCTCGGCGGTTCCCCCCACCCACCTAAAAGCTGGATCAGCTACTGACAGTCATGAAAAAGGGGATTGTAGTGAATCTTAATTTTGATTATTACATGAATGGAAATTTTCCCCTTTTCTGATTGGCTAAAAAAGCCGCTCGGTGTAATGTTTACCTAGGATGACGTCATCTCGGGTAGATGTAAGCCTTGTCACAGTGCTAATAGCGAGCGGAGCTCGCTGCAAAGGCCCGCAGGGCCTTTGCGAGCGAAGCTCGCATTTATGGTAACGCGTGTACGTAAGTATGGGAAAATGCACGAGCAAAAGATATACATACTTAGAGCTGAAAAAGTATGGTTACAGTACCGTGGATACGGGTAAAAGTGACTCGATTCCCTTAAACGACAGAGCAGGAGAACATACCTTGACAAATTCGCAATGGATAGAATTCTTCTATTTTATGGCGCAATAAAACTAAGTGAAACTCGCCGAATTGTTCGTCTGAAAATCAGAAATTCAGCAGCAACTAATCCGCCATCTTTATCACTAATGACGACACAACGGTACGTAACTCTGCAGTATACTTGACGTCATTATTCCTCTGTATGTGACGTCATTGTAGCAGTGCGCTCATTTTCACGTGCAAGAATGGTACACGATTGTAGTAATGGCGCAAGAAGGAACAGTAACACAAATCAGCCACGATTTTCTAACGCTTTTCAGTGTATCATACAATTAACGTATCCAATGTACAAATGGAGAGATCTCGTTGGCGTCTCGTCCGTTTAAACAGTGTTAAAATTATCTCGGTAATCTTCGGCAGCGTCTCGATAGTTTCCGTGGCTTAGACAGCAGTTGGCATGTTGACTTAAGGTATTTTGAGGTAACGATATATCATAATTCTAACTATAAACTACACTTGATTTTTATTTGTACAACGGATACCTTAAGATAAATATGATCGAAATAATTATTTGGTAAAGAAGAAAGATTTTATTTTTTTCAATTGATTTCAAGGTCATTAGAGAGGAAAGGGGAGGGATTTCAAACTCCCTCGCTAATGATATACGTCCGTGTAATGTACATGGGACGGATCCAGATTTTTTTTTTTTTTTTTTTTTTTTTTTGGCATTGGGAAGGGGAGGTCCAGCTTGACCGGCAGTGAGGGATTCCTGGAGTCCCAAGGTTATGATTTTGAAAAAAATTTCGATTTTGAGATTAAGGTTTTTGAGATTTTAAAGTAAAGTAATTTTTATTTAGAGTCGGAAATTTGTACATACATAACAAATAACATGAGCTCTGTAGAGCTCTTAAACCGACTATCACAAAGTTTTACAAAATTTTTGGTTTCTTTTTCCTCCGCTCGCACATAAGGCTTTGCCTTGAATCATATTATAAACGAAATAGACCAAGGAGGCTTTTTATAGTCTGAAAGCAATGTTTGAATTATTTAAATACTTCATTCTAATTCATTCTGTTTGTTTCACGCATTCTGGTTCACAGGATTTCTACAAGCATGTATAACGACGATATACATGCCGCAAACCGACTCACTTGACATACTTCAAAATGTATTCCTACCTAAATTTGCAAGTTACAAGCTTTAGCGCACTTTTTGCGTATGACGTCATGCTTCCCTTTGTTCTGCGCTCCTGTGACGTCATACTGTGACGTAAAACTACAAGGTATGAGCTTGTAAATGGCGTTCTCCACATGTAAACAACAGAACAAGTAAGTTTATTATTGATAACACGTTGATTTTTCGCCATTGTAATAAATACGAAGCAGTTGTATTTCATATTTTGCAGCGCAATCATTTCAGTTGGTCGTTATTAGTCCTCCGTAGCAACGTCGCCTCAAAAGCAATAAATGAGACCTTCTGAGGGGTATAAAGAGTTAAAATATGTCACATAAATTAGAATAGGGATAAACGTACTGTGTTTTGTGGTTCCGACAGGTATATGTTGGATATACTGTTGGGAACATACGTTATACCGTCGGGGGCAAGCCCCGACGGTATAACTGCGTTTCCAACAGTATATCCAACATAATACCTGTCGGAACCACAAAACACAGTACGTTTACTGGTCGAGCAGATATTTCCGAACTGAAGGTATTTCCGAACGATTCGCTAGTTCGGTCACTTGGAGATACTTTTTCACAATTTTGGTGATACAGATGTCTAGCTATTCAGAAAAATAACCGACATGCAAAAGGAAATCTCAAAATAACTTTATTAAGTATATTTTTAGCGTTTGTTTTTCTTGCTGTTTGTAACTTTTGTCTGTTTAGGAGCTGGGGAAAGTGACCTCATTGTGTTAAGACCATATCTTGACCTAGTTTCGGAGTCATCTATTTTCAAAAAAATATATTCTGGTCAATAGATCGTTGAAAACCTGCATTGAGAGGGGCCCAGAGCAGGATATTCACGAAAAAGTGTATACATTTCATATGTTAGACTACCAAAATCATGGGAAATAAGTAGGAAATAAACGTACCTCATCATGGTTCAGAAAGTCGCTTTAAAAATAAATTTTTTAAAAGTTTTATGATATATGTTGACATAGAATTCTTCAATAAGGATTAAAGGATAAAATAACATAGTTTTGAAACATTTGATTTATATTTGACCCCAGGACAGACTAAAATGCAAATCGTTCGGAAATACCTTTAGTAACTAGCGTAAAATGGCCGTTAGAGGGGGGTATTAAAACGCCCTCAAATCAGCATTTATAGGTTGATTTTCAAAATTATTTTTACATAGGTATTTGTATGAAGGGTGAATCATTATTTGTTCAAAGTTTCATGGTGATTTGACGTATTGGAGCCGAGTTATTGACGAAAAACCGCAAAAATCGTTCGGAATTATCTGCTCGACCAGTATCCCCTAATTAATGAAATAATTATTCTACTTTCATCTCGGTAAATACAGTTGTTTAACCCCCCCCCCCCCCCCCCCTCCACGGCCCCCATCCTTCAGGCTCGATGAATATTGTCTTCACGGGGAAGTAAGTCGTTGTATAAGCTTGGAAGGATTCACCAATTTACAATTCTATATTTAAAAACTTGTCAAAAGATTTTACTTACTATAGACCTTCCCCTCAGACCCTCTTATATACATGTACCTTATATAAAATATTGAGAATTGTATTGTAAAAATCTTTTATCTCTCGATCTGTTTAGAAGTGAATTGAATACTTGCATAAAATAAAGTAATATATTAATATTTAGAGTTTTGAGTAAAAATATAAATAATTTCTATTGATATAACACGAACATTCTTCATCATTTTGTTAAAGAAAATTTCCTTGCTCCAACTTTGTAAGGAAAAAAAAAAAACCTCGGTCCGGGGCGAAAAAAATTGTCTTGCTCCGACAACCCCCCCCCCCTCCGAATATCAAATGGACCGTGCCTAAACATCAGTGAATTTGAATTCATAATTTTCCGTTTTCCAGTCCTTGACCACCCCGAAGAAGTCAGTTCCCCGACTCAATCTAATTAAAATCAGATCTACTTCTTCTCTCTTGGAGAAACGTTTCTCCAAGAGAGAAGATCTGATTTTAATTAGATTGTTCCCCGACTTTTAAGTCTGTTGGCAAAACTTCACAGTACAAATCACCTTATTTTATCTCAGTAAATGCAAGTCACGACAGATCATAATTAGGATAATTTTATGAACGACATAATTTGAACTTTTTGAAAATTCAAGACCCCACATGTCCATTAAAATCCGCCACTGTGCTTCCTATACAGTGCAGTCAATTTAATATTGGTTCCGTTCATTGGCTACTTGAAGCAAGGGCCAAGGTGCGGAATCACTCAAGTCTAATTAGATTTATAAGAATGACCTCCATGTTACAAAAAAAAAATCAGAACAAAAAAACAAGTGCGAATGAAAGCTTAAGACTTCTTTTCTAAGATTTTGGGTAGCCCTGAAAAGGGCTTTTGGTGCTGTGACTAAGTCTAGTCCAGCGTTTACTTGGCGGCCTTCTTGGCTCCAGCTTTCTTCTTTGGGGTCTTTGCCTTCTTGGGCTTAGCTGCCTTTGCCTTCTTTGGTGACTTCGGTTTAGCTGCCTTAGGCTTGGCTGCCTTTGCCTTCTTTGGTGATTTCTTAGCGGCTTTGGGCTTCTTTACCTTCTTGGCTGCTGGTTTTGCTGCCTTTGGTTTAGCGGTCTTTGCCTTTGGCTTCTTGGCTGCGGTTTTCTTTGCCTTTTTCTCGACTTTTTTCTCTGCAAGCCGAAATCGTCCTGCGGCTCCGGTTCCGCTCACTTGCTTCAAGGCCCCACTGTCGACAGCCTTCTTCAGTGCTTTCTTCAACTGGGAGTTGACTTTGGTTGGATCAACTTTGAAGTTCTTGTTGATGTAAATCCTGATGGCGGGTGTGGACGCTCCTTTTCGGTCTTTAATAGCGGTGACAGCTGCCTTCACCATAGCGGAATACTTGGGATGATCCTGTGATTTCTTGGCTGCTGCCTTCTTCTTTGGTGTTTTAGCCTTTGCAGGGGCTGGTGCTGCTGCGGTATCTGCCATTTTCGTCGTCTAGTAGCTTGAACTGCTTTGCTGATTGAGCGATAAGCGAATGATTTCCCATGCTGCGCTCACAGTATTTATTACCTCAGCGCGGACGTCTCAGAAAGCACCCTAAACATTGACGCGCACCTTGCAATGGCCGACTCGATATTTCTTGTAGATGTGCTTCTTATATACATTTACTGCCCAATTTCTCCTTTACCTTGTATGAAAGTTTTCAATTTCTTTGCATCAAATGTTGGATAATAATCAAAGTTATCTTTTTAAAGAAATATTTCCGGATTCTGAAGTAATCAAATTACCTTTTAAGCTGGTTTTATGTGAAGAATGAGGTATGAAAATTCATTCTCATTTGTATTTTATATTTATTTTTTATACTAATGGCCCCAAAACTTACTTTAAAATGTCTTATATTGAAAATTTATGTATCAATCTTCATTCTGATAACATTTGATGATGTGATAATTTCTTGATTCATATTGTTATTCTTTGACAAATTTCGATGGTGAAGCACAAAATCCCTCGCGTTGGCCGTGGCGGTAGCGTTCATGGACATAGAAAGATGTCAATTTCTATCATTTAAGTGCATTATATCACAACCTTTATTACTTTATATTCATTCATTTAATAATGATTTTATATTTTATCTGAAATAAAGAGATATCTTACTCTTACAAGCCGGCATTTTCAGAAAATTAACTTGTATCAAGTGAAAGAGAAAATTCAAAATGGCGATCATGTCGGTACCTATCATGTCAAAGGTGTATCAACATATTTTTGAAAATGAATCGTTTTTTGTGTTGTTTTATCTCAATTAGTGTAAATTTTAATCAAAAATTACTTCAATCTATATATTGGACCGCACGAAAACGGAGAATTCCTAGGATCGAGTAGGTAATTAAAGCCGGCTGCATGTATGAACATTATGTACATTGGGGGTTTATTTTAGCATCTAAGTTGGATCTTTTTACGAAGTTCAAAAGTAGTTTTTAGTTTTTCTATGATATAAATTTTCTATACAACTTTCAACATTTGTCATTTGTCGAAAAGGCAAATGATTCCACGCAGTACATGAAGAATTTATTACATTCTGATTCACTGACAAGTATAAAAAAGGGGGGGGGGATTATGTATATTTAGCACCATAAGGGACCGGATAAATCTTATTCACCTTTCGCCAAAAACGGCATGATATAGATGTATTTCAAGTGTATAAACTTCTGCAAAGAAGCGAGTGCTGCAAAATATTTTAATAAGAAATTTTAAATTATGTATCATTTTTTTTTATTCCCAGATCCTTACACTGTTAACATTACCCCATCAGTGTATCACTTTTAGTTTATCTGAACAAACCATATCATCATTATTTTTTGTATAGATAACAAAAATGAAAAAAAAAGTATAAAAGAGAGAAGGACAACACAACTAAGATGATTGTAGACATTATCTATTTTAAAATTATACCATCAATTATTTTCAAGGGTGTACATAGCTCTAGGGGAAAGCCGGGGCACAATGTGACATGACTCCTCCGGTCCTCACTTTGAAAGTAGTGTATATTTTTCTAAGTTAACAAGAATTTGTGATAGAAATCCATTTTATAAGGGGGTCAGTATTCCAAACAAGAAGAACATCAATTGACTCGTAAGGGGACGACCATTTAATTCTGAGGGCTGGGGAGGGGGTTGACACTTTTTTATTTCCACGACAGAGCTGGTCAGATTATTTAAATTCCATCAACTCTAGGTCAGAATATTTATTTTTAGCTCATATACATAATAAAATTTAACATTCCTGTCGAGCAAAAAAAAAAAAAAAAAAAAAAAAAAAAAAAAAAAAAATGCAAAGAGAAAGGGATCGAAGCCGATTGCTTTTGTCTAAGAATTTCATATATTTGGCTTAAATGAATTCCATTATCATATGATTATTATAGGGCACTTTTATGCACACACAAATGATTTATATGCATATTCTATGTAGTATGTATCATCGATCTGAGAAGTATTAAGTCTGGAAATGAGATAACATATTCACAGGCTCTTATTCTAAATCGAGATTTCACAGCACCTAGTGGAGAGGGGTATACCCCAATAAACTTTCTGTAAATTTAAGTAGCCAATTGTACACAAAAAGATTGAACATTTTATGTGCTAAATATGTAGCATTTCTGTAAGACTAATCATATTTGTTTATTTCTATAATGAAATGCACTGTCAATGGCGGAACCCCCCCCCCCCCCCCCCCAACACACACCACTATCGTCAGAGCAAGGTATTTGTTGGACTCAATCAAGTATGTTCGCCATCGAACTTTACGCAGATTCGTTAACAAATCAATCCGACGCTTAGCATGATTTTTTTTATATATACTTAGCATAATATCCATTTCATTTACAATAGCCAGTGAACTAATGTATTCCCTTCCACACCTCAACTTCATTTTTTTACATTTAATTACCGTTCTGTTCTTGATATACTAAGTAAGTCAATATATACCCTTTCAGCTAAATTGTACGTGTAAACCCCTCCCGCATTAAAAAAAAAAAAAAAAAAAAAGACTTGAAAATATTCGCTCGCCAAATACATCATTATTTCATAATGCTTCCTTTCCAATGAAGATTAATTGGCTAAAATTATATTTCAGTACTGTCTTCATCAAACAAAACGTCATTCACCCTAAGACAATTAAACTCGGAAAGGGGGGGGGGGGGGGCTCTACTGTCCGCGCAGCTCACTTCAGAAATCGGAAAATTGAAGTTTTCTCTACTTTGTTGGCATATTTTCCGATTAAGATTTATATAGGGGGATAGATCTCGAACTCTCATAACTAACGGTGTATGATATATGTCTGTACGACAAATACTATGCTCACAGTGAAGGAAAATAATTTTAGATAGGGAGTTTTCTATGTTAATTTTAGCACGACATCGTCGACGTTCTCCATAGACTCAGTGTTAAACATCGGCGACGTCACGCTAAAATCAACATAGAAAACTCCCTATCTGTAACTATTTTCTTTCACTGTGAGCGTAATATTGGCCATACATACATATATCATACATCGTTAGTTATGATCGAGATTTTAACGTCAAACATAGTCGACAAAGTAGAAAAAACTTCAATTTTGAGCTGCGCGGACAGTAGGATTTCGATTTATGTCTAAGGCCTAGAAAAAAATTTGTGTGTTTAATTAGGCTAACAGTCATGAAAAAATAGATAGGGTAGGTCGGATTTTTTATGCCCCCGTAATCGAATATTCGGGGGCATATAGTTTTTGGTCTGTCCGTCTGTCTGTTTGTCTGTTAGTCTGTTTGTTTGTCCGCAAAAACTTTAACCTTGGGCATAACTTTTGAATGGTAAGTGACAGGGCTTTCATATTTCACATGTGTATTCCTTATGACAAGACCTCTCCATGGATCCCAAAATTTTTGACCTTGTGACCTTGACCTTGGAGTTTGACCTACTTTTGAAAAACTTTAACCTTGGGCATAATTTTCGAATGGTACATTGTAAGTGATAGGGGTTTCATATTTCACATTTGCATTCCTTGGGTCAAGACCTTTCCATGAATTCCAAAATGTGTGACCTTGTGACCTTGACCTTGGAGTTTGACCTACTTTTGAAAAACTTTAACCTTGGGCGTAACTTTTGAATGGTAAGTGACAGGGCTTTCATATTTCACATGTGCATTCCTTGTGACAAGACCTTTCCATGAATACTAAAGTTTTGACCCTGTGACCTTGACCTTGGAGTTTGACATACTTCTGAAAAACTTCAACCTTGGGCATCACTTTTGAATGGTAAGTGATAGGGCTTTCATATTTTACATGTGTATTCCTTGTGACCTTTCCATGGATCCCAAAATTTTTGACCTTGTGACCTTGACCTTGGGGTTTGACCTAATATCGAAAATTTAATAGCCATTCTCTGTAAGGACCAAAATCGTTCGGCACGGCATGTCATGGATTTTGATGATTTTCGGTATAATGGGTATATATTAAGTACTGACCATGAAAATAACACTTTTCAGCCAATGTGACCTCTGGTTGCCATGGTAACGAGGTCATTCTATTTATAGCACTTATAGGACCATGAAATAAGCCAGCTCCGGAGACTTCGTTGCCATGGATACCACTGTAACAGCTTGTTCCTCTTTATATAATCTATTCTTCCTTACTTCCATTCTTACTTAGTACACTTAGATATGTGATATTTATTACAGGAACCTTATTGTATTAAGCCAAAATAAGTCAAAATGAAGCGAAAAATAGAGGTGAAAATAAGGGTCAATTTAGTGTGTTTTTGACCATTTTCAATCTTAAATATCACAAAAGGCACCACTAGGAGACTAGTGATTTTCATCAATGGAAATGTATGTTTATTGACAAATAAAATGAACGAAATATTGGAGTGGGTATTTAAGAGTTTTACCTAAATTCTGTTGTCAAAGACCGTTGCCATGGCAACATTAGACCTTTTTGCTTGTTTCATATTATCTTTGAAATTGATTTTATTCCTCTTTAGAGATATATAAGATTGTCAAAATGTATGCATGTATAGATATGACTTATATCTTTTACATAAGAACAATTAAAATGTTCAAGGTCATTGGCTTGATGTTCAAGGTCATTTATACTTTGAGACTCAAATTTTGCATAAAATATTGATTTTTTAATATTTTTGTTGCCGATTTTAGTGATTTTTTTATTTAAATATTTTCATAGGTCATATATATTATGAAAGCACATGAATATAAGAAAGACAAATCTTCGAATTTATTGAATTGTCGCAATTCAATAGGAAAATATTTTTCTGTCAAAAAACAAGAAAAATACAGATTTCGTCCCTTTTACATCAAAATACTCACCAAGAATTTAGATATTCGAAGATGTGAAGAAACGTAATCAATAGTTCTAAGAAATAAGTGATACATAAATCATTTTATGGCAAATAACTGTTAAGTTCAATATTTCAAGGTTTCTAAAATACTGACACCTTCATTTTATGAAAAATCAGGATTTTTCGTCAAATTTGGTCACTGAAAGTTTAATGACCTTGAAAATTCAGTGGGTGACCTTGAAATATTTTCAAGGTCATTTTTATATCAAAACGCCTCTGATAGATGTTAACATGGACTTCTGTTCCAATATCATGCGTAGATAGTTTGATAGAGGTTGTGTTTAAATTCATCGTATTGAAACCTTTCAGCCGATTGTTGCCATAGCAACTAAAGTTGATGCTGCTTTGCATATAAAAGGACAAATTAGCCCAAATAATTTTTTATATTCATGTAGAGTTCAAAGATGATACTAATTGGATAACTAGAATTTGGACTTCAAAAATTGGTGCTTTTATGAAATTTTCAACCTTGTAAAACAGTAAAAACATGCAAAAAAGGGTCTTTGAGTGCCCAAAACAAAGCCTTTTGATACCCTGTTTTGGCCCAATTTTTCATTTTGTATACATAAGGCATCCGAGATGAATGTAAAAAACTTTACAAATATGCATAATAATAAGGATTAAAAGAAAATAATCAAAGCAATTTAAGATTTAAAATGTACCTGTTTCCATGGTAACGAAGCCTACAAATATGCCTTGTCCTATAGATTTTCCCGATTTTTGAAACTTCAGACACGGTTACCATGGCAACGACAACCTTTTTGAAAAAACTGGGGTTGATTTACATACTAGTACTTCATATTGAACTTCCATACCAAAAATCTCAAAAATCCATGACATGCCGTGCCAACATGTTTTGAAATTCTTTGGTTCTTACAGAGAATTGCTGTTAAACATTAGCCATAACGTTTGAATGGTAAGTGATAGGGCTTTCATATTTCACATATGAATTCCATGTGGCAAGACTTTTCCATGGATACTGAATTTGACCTTGTGACCTTGACCTCAAATGTGAAACTACTTTTCATATTTTTACTGACAAAGATGCCAACGGGGGCATTCGTGTTTCACAAACACAGGTTTTATTTATATATATATTAATTAATACATAATGTTTAAGAAAACGCATATTCAATGTGTGACGTACCGGTATATCGCAGCTTTAATATTTATATACAAAGGACCAAGATTCAAAGAACTATAAGATAGCAGTATGTCAAACTCCCTCAAACAGGTAGATCATATAGCAGTCAATGAAAGCTCAAAAACCCACAAGAAGGTATTAAAGTTTGACTAGCTTGAATCTTGACAGTAGATGTGGATATAACCAGAGGTCTCGCTCTTCTCGAGGACCTATTCTCACTGCTAGCTTTCCCGGCACAGCTTTTTGCTATTCCTTATAAGGACCACTTGAAAGGTTTTCTTACCATGTTCTAAAATTTATTTCTACCAATCTGATACTGTATAATTGCTACAGACACCCTGTCATGAGGAAAAGTTTTCATAAAAGTCAACAAAATGCTTTGATTCATATTTTAACAGTATCGATCTCAACAGAAATTCCAGATAGCATGGTGCTATAGATGTCTTCGCGGTGCACCTTGCGCTACGATGTGTCGTTGTGTCGGCATACTTTATTTAGCTGAGCGGAGTGTGGAGTGGAGGGTGGAGTGGAGTTACACATTTCCAGTCAGATGACCCCCATAATCAGGATAGTGTCACTGTGAGGTGAATGTTTCTTATAGAATCGGGACAATGGCAGATTTATCTGTCGGACCAATTTATCACACTCTCTAATTACTTAAGGACCTTTGATCTCTATGTTTGTTGCTTTATTCCTATACCGTTTGAATTTACTTTGATACTGAAATGTTTTAATAATACTCATTCTTATCTACATGCCAAATACCGTAATACATGTATTTTAGAAAGTGAGACTTGTAGGCGTTCTTTTTGAAAAAAAAAAAAAGATTCATGACACAATCATGCAGTTTTAAAACTCTATAAGCATTGGCACTTTTGAGAAAACTTGAGAATTCTGAGACTTAAATTCATATGTATAACAATGACTCCTGGTGGCAGATGGCAGACTTAGTTAAGAATGACTTGAAGACAAGTGAATCTAGTGTACTTTGGAAAGGGGGTATAATTTAGAGTTATGAATTTTTTGTGTACATGGATAAATGGCCCACAATTGGAAACTAATTATAACCTCTCCCCCCCCCCCCTCTTAGTCTACCAATGATGCAATGAAGTGTTGTTCATGGCAGAGCCGACGATTGTTCTACTCAGCCCATATATATATATAAGTATGAAGCAAAACGAAGAAATCCAGATTTTTTGTGTCAGTTGTATACAAATCCTCAGTCACTCAGACTCGCCGATAAAACGATTAAAACAAGATATAGAATAGTCCGTGTAGTATGGGATTAAGGTTCTGATACATCCGTCTCATTCTGGGCTTCCACTGTCGCGAATGCAGGGGCGATAGAGCTACGATAAGGTTATTTTGTTTAATCGTAGCGTATTTTCCTCTCAATCGCGTATACATTCTTGTCTCATCGTGCCACAATCGTGTCGTATTCTCTTAAAGCTCTTATTCACCTCACACTCGCGGCACATGCGCAGCTCATTCGCGTTGCATTCTCCTCCATTCGCAGCACGTTCGCTTCTTCAAATCTAAGCCCTACAATATATCACCTGTCGAAGAATTGAAGTAATAATGCGAAGAAATGAAGTAATGATGCGCAGAATTGAAGTAATGATGCAAAGATTTTAAGAAATGATGCGAAGAAACGATTATTTCTTCAAATCTTCGCATCATTTCTTCAAATCTTCGTATCATTTCTCAATTCTTCAAATCTTCAAATCTTTGCATCATAACTAAAAATCTTCAAATTTTCGCATCATTACTTAAAATCTTCATATCTTCGCATCATTACTTCAAATCTTCAAATCTTCGCATCATTACTAAAAATCTTTAAATCTTCATATCATTACTTCAATTCTTCGCATCATTACTTCAAATCTTCTAATTTTCGCATCATAACTTAAAATCTTTGCATTATTACTTCAAATCTTCGCATTATTACTTCAAATCTTCGCATCATTACTTCAAATCTTCGCATAATTACTTAACATCTTCAAATCTTCGCATCAGTACTTCAATTCTTCGCATCATTACTTAAAATCTTCGCATCATTACTTCAAATCTTCGCATTATTACTTCAAATCTTCGCATCATTACTTCAAATCTTCGCATCATTACTTCAAATCTTCTCATCATTACTTCAATTCTTTGCATCATTACTTAAAATCTTCAAATCTTCGCATCATTACTTCAAATCTTCGCATTATTACTTCAATTCTGCGCATCATTACTTCAAATCTTCAAATCTTCGCACCATTACTTCAAATCTTCAATTCTTCGCATTTTGACTTATGATTTATGAACTGATTTACTCATTTTGCACTATATCTTTCAATTACTCAATAAATGTATGGTTTTATGAACTGATTTACTGTATATATATCATTATTAAGTAACCTTATGCTTAAATGTATGTTTTATGCTAGAATTTATTCATTTTGAATATTAATGAATTTCAATTTACAAATTCATTAAGGAGGGTGACACGCCCGTATACGTATATATATACCCGACTCAAAACACTTGAACAGAAAAAAATATTGGACTTCTAGCGGAAAATATTTCTTTATTAATGTCCCATATATAACAAAAGAAGAAAAAGCTATCAAAAAGAATAAAAATAACAATACAAAAACACGCGGCGATTATTGAGAAAAAAAAATATGGCGTGACGGTCGTCAAATATATAAAAACGGAAAACGAAAATTTTACTTTTTTTTCGGCGAAAAAATTTAGGGTCGGCGTATTTTTGCAGGTAGAGTTCGGCGTATTTTTGCAGGTAGGGTCGGGTTAGCCGAAACACACCTATTTTTAGGCCTAAATAACACTTGATATGAAAATAGCACGGGAGGCCTGAAAAAAATGTTTCAGTTTATTGCGAGAAAGCGAGCCAAACAAAATTTGGTGTGTCACGAGCAAGCGACGCGAGCTTAAAATATTTTGGTGTACAAGGTACTGTTTACTTTCTCTTTGGTGGAAATATAGGCCAGAATATTTATTTTCAGCCACCAAGAGGGTCAGATTATTTATTTTCAACATTTAGGGGTCAGAATATTTATTTTCAAAAAGTGCCCCCTCCCTTCTGAATCAAATGCTCACCCCCTAACCATGCAGTCGTCAGCTTTTTAAAACTGAGATAATGTATGTCTACTTGTATTTATTACAGTAAAAGGCACAAAAACATATGTTCCCAATAAAAGTTTTCACGGTTTTCGAAAGAGCTCTTTGAGTTTGATATATTCTAACAAGTTTTTATCTGTTCATTATAATGCAAAATTTAATAAAACAACTCTGAAGTTGCAAAATTGGTAATATTATATTGCCAAGGTAACTTATGACGTAGCAACAAGTGGGTTCATTTTGAATTTTCTCATTTTATAAAATAAATTCCATATTCTTATCATATACCCATCAAAAGAGAAGAAAGAATTGGAAAATACAAACAGTATTTTTAAATCAATATATAAAATTAGCTAATTATGTTGTCATGGTAACCAGCCTTTTTGACAATATCAGACACTATCATTGAGCTTATTTAAAATTTCAGGTCCTAATCTTTAGGATGTATAAAAACCTGCCATTAATATCATATATAGACCAAATTATAGAGCTCCAAAGTAGCTCAATTTTGCCAAATTCTCAACTTTATAGACCGTTGCCATTGTAACCAGATGATGTAGAAATTAACTTTTGTCAAATTTACCTTTTTTCATTGGTCCCTACTTATGTGTGAAATTCCATAAAAATCGGAGACCATGCGTGCCGGTAAGGTAAGGCCCGGGGTGGGAGGGGGATGAGAGGTATCCCCTGTCCGCCCCCTCCCCCCATTACGTACAGATTGTACATGTATGCTGATAATTTTTACAGTAGGTATATTGGTGATGTCACGAAGTATATAATAAAATGACGTCATTTCTTTGAGGCGAAATGCTTATTAAAAGTACATGAACTAACTTTTACATTTAGAATAACCGATTTTCCAGTCGATTCATGGGCGGATCACAAGGTTTGGCGATATTTTCACTGTGACGTAAAAACAGAAAAAATGACAACATGTCGTTGCGATCAAATATGACGTCACAATTCAATTTTTTTCCCAAATGATGTGATTTTTTGGTGTCTATGCATATAAACGGTAAAATATTATCTGGAAAATAGACTACTATTGGTTCGATCTTAGGATTAGTACTATTTTTACAAGAATCACGTGACCTTATGCAACTTTCTGTTTCGGCTGCGAAAGTCAAAGAATCAAATGGCGAGTAAAATAGCATTAAACCTCCTTAGGAGGTCGGTTTCAAGAGGATTTCTTGTGTTTAGATCGGCACCAAGAAGGAATCTACATAGCAGCAATGTTGACAGTTCTTCTGCGGCTGCCACAGCAGGTGAAAAATGAAAATATCTTCCAGAATTTCCTCTGTTCCATTCGAACAAGGGAGTTGTATAATTTTGTTTAATAACACTTTGATATACATGTATTCTTAGATATTAAAGTATTCAGTATATCTCCTACCAACAGAAGTAATTGTAGTAGCAACAAATCTACTGTCTGAGCAGCTCACTTCAGAAATCGGAAAATTGAAGTTTTCTTTCAATCTTTGTCAACATGTTTTCTGATTAAAATTTATATAGGGGGATATACTTACTTATTGATACTTATTGATGATTTCCAGCTCAGGTCCTATTGGTCCTCTTCGCTAGACTCCGATAGGTTGTTATGTAAACTATTGTTATATGAGTGACTGCCGGTATCGATTCTAAACTCGGCAGTATAATCATACTATGTTGATATATCTCGAACTATCATAACTAACAGGGTATGAGATATGTCTGTATGACCAATACTATGCTCACAGTGGAAGAAAATAATTTTACAGTACTTGATTTTCAATAAAGACATTTTAGGCCATGAAAAATTTGTTTCTTTGACAACGCTGCGCTCTTTCAACTTCAGAATAAAAAATATCTACCATGTCAAGTTATCGATCATTGGTTATCAACCTAATAAAGTGTGAATTATTTACTAGTATTGATTTTATTGAACATGTCTAAAAGAAATTACATTGTCCTGCAAAATCTGTCTTTAAAGAGTACAACAATAGATATTTCAGTGAAATCCGAGCTTGTACAGTATAGTTTTCAGGGTGGCATAATGAGTCATTTTATAATCATTTAATTTCCATTGTCATTTTCAAGAAACGAAGATTCTGATTGGCTGAGAAATTTTGTTGATACATCGATCAACACAATTTTTCACGGAAGTCTATTTATAGCACTCCCAAACGAAAAAAATCCCCTAACAAACACTGGTAACAAACACCTTACAAACCATGGTTTGGAAGGTGTTTATTAGTGGTAAAATTTCGCATGCAAATGAGCTAACAAACACCTAATTATGCGAGCTCAACAAACATCAAATAAACACCAGGGATATTCAGTGATCAGAATTTTTCTAATGGATACCTAATAAACATTGAACAACTACTGAATAAACACCAAACAGATACTGGTATGAAACATCTAATAAACATCTAATTTGCATGATTCAAACACCTAATAGACACCAAATAAACATCTAATAAACAGCAAATTACAGATGCATAAAAACAGCTAACAAACATCCAATAAACACTGGATTTGAACTTTTGACATCTTTTGGATTACATCATGGTTGACCTACTAGCTTTCATGTGCATATCCTCTATTCTGCGTTTGTGAAAAAATGCGCAAAGAATAATTTGAACAAATTATTTCCAGTGCTACCAATTATGGTAACTGGAAAGTTGAATATCACAGACAGTGTACAATGTGCTGAAAATTGTCATCTCTTATTTCAACATGTTCAGTATAGGAGGAAATTCAGGTTTAATATTGATTAATTATCATGTTAACTTCATTTGTAAATTTTATGATGTATGGATTTTATACATATGTGATTACAGTATATAAACCTTTAGTGAATATTGCTCACCTTATTTGATCCTTCTGAACAGAACGTACCCCAGTCCCAGTAATTAACTTCCTATAAGTTTGTTTGACACATTATATTCTGATATATCCTTCTTATGAATTTCAAATACTTGATAATAACATCCACCCAGGACTCTTTTTTTTTCAATCAGGTACAAAATATCCAATAAATGTACAAATGTCTGTTCACATGCTAAAATCTCCAGTTCTTTGTTCTCTTTGCTTGAAACTGGCGGACTTGAATTTGATTGGTCAAAGGAAAGCCAACTAGTATGTTTCTCTTTCACTCCTACATATCTTAGGGCAAGTTTTAGGTCAGCTAGTCAATGGATCATAAATAAACACCACAAGCTTCACACAACAGATTCTTTTAATTTCTGAGTCTATGGATACTGAATAAACACTACTGACTGACGTTACAAGCTAACAAACACCTAACAGATAGTGCAATATAATGCTTGGCATGTATGATAAGTTAAGAAACATTCAATAAACACTGAACAAATACCAAATGAACACCTATACTGAAACAAACACCTTTCAAACACCCTCTTCCAAAAATGGAATGATGCTATCCATTTGATGTTTGTTAAATGGATCAGTAATAAACAGCAGTAATAGACATCATTTTCAATGTTTATTTCATGTTTGTTAGATGTTTATTAGCTGTTTGTTAGGAAAAATTTTTGTTTGGGACTATTTTTAGAACTGGGGGTTCCCTCAAACACGAATGAACTCGTTGCTGAAAATACAATTTGTTGATGTTTGCTAGGGTACCATTTCTTTTCTACTTACTCAAAAATTAACAGTGCATGTAGAATTTGCTCAAACTGGTCCCTATTCCAAAGATATAGAGAGACGATCGTTCTCTGTTTGAATCATGGCGGCTGCCATAACTTGTTTTGTCAGACGTACCACTGCAAAACATTCCGACTTACGAAATATAGTGCGGTGAATGATTGTTTTTAGATCAAAGAAAACAGTCTTTTTTCCATAATTAAATGATAAGAAATGATGCAGTTTTCTGTCCAATTTTTCGGATGATACCTGCGTCAACAGAAAAAATATAAGATTCATTTCTTAAGTATCAAACTGCAAATTTGGGAGTAATTGATGTACAATAGATTAATTACACCTCAAATTTATTAACATTTTGTAAATTAATTCTTGAGAAAATTATATAGCTACATAACATTGTATTGTACCCGATGGCCACATGCTGTTACTTTTTGCAGACATTTAAGCAATATTCGTTAGTATTCTCTCTCAGATTCTTATGTGTATAAAAACAGGGTAATAAATCAACTTGTATTTTTAACTTTGTCTGATGGATTTGAAGAAATTTCATTAAACCACAGGACAAATGTCTGTTGCCTCTGTTCTACTAGGCAAAGAAAAAAAGATGTTTGTTTCCTGTAACCCAACCGACCGTCAAAAATCGTGCCGACTCTGATTTTTTTTCACCGTTTTCCCTATACTGCCTAAAAAGAATCGAAAATCCTTAAAACTTATGTCTTTGGAAGTGTCCAGTTACCTTTAAATTTTCTTTCAGGCAAGCCGTGATCATATTACGTACATAGCGCCTCTTGTCTAATTCACTACAGTGAGTACATGTAGTTCACACCTGACCACCAGGTAGATTTAATCTGTTTCATATGAGTGACCAAGTGTTGAGAGCTCAAAAGGATTAAAGTGATTAGCTTCTCATGTTAGCTGTATATGTTCTTTTCTTGTTTTATGTAACGCAGTGATATGTGTGAGGGGGGGGGGGGGGCAAAATGATAGTACCCTTTCTGCATAATAGAAATAAGGCAAACTGAGTTTCCTTTGGAAACCCCCTTTAAAATCTGCGAATGAAATATCTTTTTATACATGAATTATTGTCGTTTTAAAATTTAATCATGTTGCTCAAGCTTCAGCTTAAGTACATTAGACATACCCACAATAATGGCTGCAGCTATGTACACTACCCACAAAATCTCTAATAACAAACATCTTAAATAGCTGTAAGTTGAGTTCCAGAATCAATGAAATTATAAATGATGGGACTCAACAAAATGTCACCAAAATATCCTGGACTTACCATTTTCAGTTCCCTCCCTCTTGTAGGTGAAGACTTAGAGTGCCTCCATATACAATAAAAACTTAACAAAGTTTCAAAATTGCATCTGCCCTCTGACAACAACTTAAAAAAAATTAAAAAAAAAAGATATTCCTACCTACCGACCCTCTCAATTTTTGGCATGTTACAGGAAACAAACATATTTTTTTTTAGGCCCTACATGTACACTGCGCCGTAGCAATGTCTCTTTGGCACACTCTACCCAGCAGTTATGGGTTTAATTTCCTTTAGAAATTAGTTATGTTAGAGAAAGTCATGTGATTACTGCAATGATTATAAATGGGTTTTTTTCTTGATTAGTGATACCTATTTCATTGTTTGCTGATGTCGTTGATTTTTATTTCAGTGAAACCAAGGACTTCAGAGACAATTGAGACTCGTAAAGACATGCCTGACCCTGATGTTAGACCACTCTACATGGACGCCCAAGCTACTACACCTCTGGTTTGTAAATAAATGTGCAATTATTCTGAGGTTTTGATATTCCCAGTCGATTTTTGTGTCACCTGTGAAGCATAGCGACACTTAGGGATCACTTTGAAAAGTGATTCCTGAGTGTCGCTGTGTTTTGCAGGCGACACATGCATTCCTTGGAATGAATTTTTTTGTCATAGCTATCATGGGACCAAGATTTTATTTGGGCAAACAAAAACAATTAAAATCTTTTGATTTTCCATATGAAATGGCCTTTTGACAACCTGAATTTTTTTTTTTTTGTTTAAAAAACACCACTGTGACAGACATTTAACTAATACACTGACAAAGACATTTTAAGTTTATGACAAAGAACATTGAGGAGTGTATGTCGACCGACCCGTGGTCCAGTGAGGCTCGAACCAGCAACCTTCGGTCACTGGCTCGACACCCTTTCCACTGGTCCTCAGCGCAGAAAACCTGAATTTTTTTTTACTGCATAAATCTGTTGGTGTTACATAAAGACATTGACAACATTCAAACTTTCAAAAATTTCTGTTCCCACATTGAAAATGTCATGTGGTCATATGAGTGTTTACAATGTTAAAATAGTTCTTGAAAACTTCCTTAAAATATCAGATATTTGGGGATTTTTGTGGTAATTACATATGAATTAGTAGAACAGTTTTAGAAGATTTCATTCATTCTAATTTGAAGGATCCACGTGTACTGGATGCAATGCTGCCATATTTTGTTAGTTTCTATGGGAACCCACATTCAAGGACACATGCTTATGGCTGGGAAAGTGAAGCCGCTGTAGAAAAGGCTCGCAAGGTATATATTCTTATCTACAGTATATAAATCCAGTAGGGACAATGCGGAAGGAAAGTTTTCTCTCTTTCTGTCAGTTTGTTTATCTGTATTTCCAGCTGTCTGTCTTTCTCTGACTAGTTTTCCCTTAATTGACCCTTGACCTGAACGCAGGAAAAATTCCATGACGTCACAATGCAATTTCGATGTTTGACCGAGGTTCGAAGCTTGTTTGTCCGAGGTTAAAGCATTGTGACATCACAAAATTTAGCATTTTTTCCCCGCAATCGGAAGGGTCAATTATGAAGGTATAAAATTATAAACAAAGTTCTCTCTTCTATTCTTTGACCAATCATGGCACTGTATGATTCACAACAAGAATATTCTGTCTTTAAAGTCTGTACGAGCCAATCAAAAATGTACATGTACATGTATATCCAGTTGACAGATAAGAAAATGACATGTAGAGCTGGATTTAAATGTGAGATAATCTGTTTCAAAGTAATGCAATCTAACCACATGTTACCATATTATCTGCTTCAATAATGATTTGTTTTGTATGCTTAGAAAGCCAAGGTGGAAATGAGGGGGGAAATCAAATATCCTTTGTTACAAGCAAAGGAAGTGGTTTTGTTTTGCACTTTGTGAGATTTTATATTGTGGACATGAAACAAAACTTCCAGAATTTTTGTATTCTAATAAAGTTTGAATTTAAATATGCAAACTTTGAAGAATTAGTAATGAGATGCATTGGATGAATTTGAAAAGTTAAATGCAAGATAACAGAAAAAAAAGGAAAAAATTCTAGACAAAAAGTAAAAATTGAAAATAATTTTACTATTTGTAGTCATTTGTGTTTGTTGCAAGTCTTTTACATTTATAATTAAACAGTGTTTTGCAGTGTAATTTGTATGAGAAATTATTGCTTTAGTTCATGTGCGATTTTACCAATGACGTGGACGAGTACAATATTTTTCTGCACAGTGCATCATTTTCAACAGCCTTTCTATTATGGTATTCATGAATTGTATGAATAAAGCCTCCGACAATTTCAGCACTTCGACAATACAAATGATTGATGTTAAATTTTCTCAAAGTACAAAACAGGAAATATTTGTATTCTTCAATTGTACAATGTGAATCTCTAGAGTAAAAAAGAGAAAGAGCTTACTTGTGCAACCTGTTTTAAGAAATTTTGTGGGATTGGCAAATTTGGAAATCTAAAGTATGATAAAGAGGCTGTACCCCACACTTGTATGAAGGAATGTCATTGCATTAGAAATTAGTATGACAGTATAATAATACATTCATAATTGAATAATGTGTTCTTTAACTTTAACCTGAGGCTATTCATTTCATTCACAGCAAATAGCGACTTTGTTGGGAGCAGATCCTCGGGAAATCATCTTCACCAGCGGAGCGACAGAGTCAAATAATATCGCAGTCAAAGGTGTGCCACGATTCTACAGAGCTAAGAAAAACCATGTTATAACCACACAAACTGTAAGCTCCTTTCATTAATGTTTATGATAATAATGATACATCTTCAAAAAATGGCAGGGGTATATAGTGGTGCACATGTCTGTCCGTTGATTCTTTGTAATTTGTATTCAAACCACATTTATCTTAGTATGAATTTTCTTTATTGTTATACTTGTTCAGAATTTATTTAAATATGAGAAATCCTCTGAGATAAACACAGAAAAATGGAATAGATGAGATCAGAATTCTTTTAATTCAAATGATGATAAGATGAGAAATGACTTGATATTATGTAAAGATTACCCAATTTAAACCTCTATTGCTTTATTCATATACATTGTACATGTAACTTGTTAATACAGATGATACATGTATTTTTGTATATATCTGACACACGATTTCATTTCCTATATCCATCATTCACATTCCTAATATTTTCAGGAACACAAATGTGTGCTGGACTCCTGCCGTGTATTGGAGGCTGAAGGGTTCAAGGTCACATACCTACCTGTCAAACAAAATGGATTAGTAGACATGAAGGTTAGTCATCATAGACAGAGTAAGGTGAAAAGTGGTCTGCTGAAGAGTTTGAGGGGGATGCTGGAAAAAAATCTTGTGCTAATAGGGAGGGGATCAAAGCAAACAAAAAACCCCAACAAAGTGCCCCCTTCCCTGTGCTTCTCTCTTAGGAAAAAGTTGGCCAGGATAAAAATATAAAGTATAAGAAGATTCCTTGTACAAAATGTACATTGAGGTACCATATTTATTCAGAATTGTTTGAGAGGTATTTATTTTTGCAAGTAATTTGAAAATGCAAAAGTAGCGATGTGTTTTCGTGAAACTTTGTAATTTGAAGAATTTGCACTCAACTGTAATGAACATGTTACAGATTAAAATATGATTATGTAAGATAAAGATTGATAGATAATGATTGATAAATTCTCTGTTTGATATAGGAGTTGGAGGATGCTATGCAGGATGATACTGTCCTAGTGTCCATCATGATGGTCAATAATGAAATAGGGGTCAGGCAGCCAGTCAAAGAAATTGGTAAATACATTTACATTTATGTCGAGATGGAAAGATTCTGGAATCTCAAAGAACTATCATTATGGAAATATCATGACTTCGGAAAGAAGTAAATCACTGCTAAATATCATGACGTACATGTAGGAAAGGAGTAATGCACTGCTATAAGCAATCTTTTCTATGCTCCCATATTTAAGATTGAGTTGTTATAAATTTTTAGCCGAGTTGCAAAACTCGGCTCTTAATTTGATGTGAAACGGGCGTCTGGGCGGGCAGGCGTCAACAATTGGATGCCGGACTTTAATTCAAGAATGATACATGTTAGTGTAATGAAACTTCATACACTTACTCACCATGAGTCAAGGATGAACCCTATTGATTTTGGGGTCCAAAGGTCAAGGTCACAGGACTCTGATTATTGAAAACGGTTTCTGGACCATATAAGAGCCTGTATTGCACCTATGATCATGAAACTTGCCAGAAATGTTTTCCTTGAATCAAGGATGACCCCTATTGATTTTGGGGTCCAAAGGTCAAAGTCACAGGACTCAGATGATTGAAAATGGTTTCCAGACCATGTTAGAGCGCATATTGCACCTATGATCATGAAACTTGCTAGCCGCAGAAAGGCCAAGGGCACTTGGATATTTGGTTGGTAGGGGTGTGTTGGCCCCAGGAATCTAAATTGAACAAATCCGGGACCCAAATTTAGGCCGTCAGGAATCGGCAAATTTTCCAGGGGATTATTGACTGTGTCTCACTCGAATAAAATAAAACTAAATTATCGGCAATCATATTTTACCTTGTTAAGCTTTAATATCAATGATAGGGCCGGGACTCTACTTGCCTCCGCTTCGTCTCTTGGAATTCAAGCGCCATGTTGTAAGTTTACACTCATGCGTCAGGTCAAACAAGTGACACCGCGAGTTTGTTTCCATAATATTTGAGCATGTAATGAAACGTGCCAGAAATGTTTCCCATGAATCGAGGATGACCCCTATTGATTTTGGGTCTAAAGGTCAAGGTCATAGGACTCAGATGATTGAATTGTTTCCGGACCATATTAGAGCCTGTATTGCACCTATGATCATGAAACTTGCCAGAAATTTCTCCCATGAATCAAGGATGACCCCTATTGATTTTGGGATCAAAAGATCAAAGGTTGGATTTATAGGACTTAGGTTATTGAAAATCGTTTCTGAATTAAATATGAATGTGTATCAACCTGAAACATGCTAGTAATGTTTCCAATCTGTCGAGACCATATAGTTATACAATTCATGTATATTTTAAGTCTGCATAATTATTCATAATTACTTTCAAATTTTGCAACTCGGCACTTTGCATCTATGATGCATTTTAAGCTTATTCCATTAATTGTTTATCTTTTCAAAAATTGAAACTTATTTGTACTGTTTTGAATGGTAAGTCGTAGCTTTTCATACATGTATTTCTAGTGTGTATTCCTGTCTCATGTGTATTCTTTTGACATAACCCTCCTCCTGGTACCAAAGTTTGACCGAATGACCTTGTATAGAGTCTGACTTTATCTTAACATTAAAATTAAGAGCCTAAATTAATCATACGCTCAATGTTTCACATAGACAAGTTGTGAAGAAGTAACTTATATATACATGTATATACCGTAACTTCTACGCTATTTTGAACATAGATTTTATTTGGATACATGTATGTTACTGAATCGACCGAACAGGAAATTTGGAGTCACATACTCTCTGTAAAGTAAATGTACAAATTCATATTCTTAAAATAAAACCAGAGGGCGCTAGTGAAATGAATTTGGGCGGCTTATGAAAAGCACTTTTGCTGGAAGCATCACTGATGAGAATTTAATATTTGAAACACGTGTCTGGTGCAGGAAAATTGGTTTGAAATTTTCTTGAAGACGGTATAGAGCTGGAACACTTCCGTATTATTATATAGTAAATGCATATTTTCATATTCATATAATTTGTTTTTAAGGATATCAAATGTTTTGCAACAAAATTTGATTGATGACTTTACAGGTGAGCTATGCCGTAGCAAGAAGATATTCTTCCACACTGACGCTGCTCAGGCCGTAGGAAAAATCCCCATAGACGTTGACGATATGAAGATAGATCTGATGTCCATCAGTGGTCACAAGATCTATGGACCCAAAGGTAGACTATGATACTTTATAATTAGTAATAATTACATGTAAAAAGAACACAATTCCTAGTTTTCAAAATTTAATGTTGTGAACAATCTGGGTATGCACAAGTATTATAATCTTTATGAATGATTTCGTATGATCAGACTTTTCATAAACTTTGCCATTTCATTTGATATGGCACTTATTGAAAATAGAGAGGTATTTTGGAGTAAGCAATTCTTTCGTTCTAATATTGTACTTTGTAAAAGGAATTGTCATTAGCTTAGATGTTTAATCTTTCTCAAATATAATATACATGCATATTGGTATAAAAACTATTCTTGAAAGATTGTAGCTTTATATTCATTTTTGTGTGTTTAACAAACACAGCTTTATTTTATCATGTGATATCGCTTATATTCAATTACATAACTTTATTTAATTATTATTCTGTTATGGCACTTCTTACATAACACTTCAGAACATTGTGATTGAACAAAAAGTTCAAGATTGATAAAGATGTCACATCTAAACAGAGATGTTAGTTTATTATTTTTGTTTGAAATGACAAAAAAAAAAAAATTTTGATGTGATAAAAAGGATTGCAAATGATGTCTCCATTTCAAAGGGTATTTATGATATTTGTGTGATTTTGATCACCTCGCCAAATCTCAAGGATGTAAAATCACACAGTTTATTTCATAAATACCATATGAAATAGACTATATTTTGAGATCCTTTATTTTTTGCCTTGGCGTAAATTTAAGGAGGTAGTCCTTGCACAAGGAACAACAATATCTGGTCTTGTAAAAAAAAAAAAAATCGAAATGTTATATACATCTGTGAATAGAATGACTCTTCATTTGTAGGTGTCGGAGCTCTGTATGTTAGAAGAAGACCAAGGGTTAGAATAGAAGCTCCCCAGAGTGGGGGTGGTCAGGAGAGAGGAATGAGAAGTGGAACAGTCCCAACACCCCTCTGTGTTGGATTGGGATCTGCCTGTGAGCTGGCTATGAATGAAATGGAGGTAAGGTTGCATTATATTATAGAGGTGGTAAGGATAGGGGTCTCAGAGATGATACAATCCACATTCCCTTTGTGTAGAATTTGCATGGTTCTGCTTTTGAATTGGATATAAAAAAAAATGCTCTACAATAATTGCCTATATGGCATGTAACTGTCAAAAGTATCTTATGGTTAATTCTCTCGACATTCAGGACTGGAATTTGATGTCTCAATAGGCTACCAGTATTATCAGAATAAATGTTCATTTGATATGGGAAATGTACTAGTGATAAAAATATATGACTATGTAAGTGTATTAACTTACTTCTAATGAAGAAGGCATAAAGATTTAGTTGAAATGGTGTTTAATTTCATTTTATCAAGTTCAAAACAAGTGCAATATATTTTCATGATCGTTATATTCAAATGAGCAAGATAGTATCTGTCTCTAGGTACCGGTATATGCCGCAGATTCCCAATAGGGCTGTAAGGCAGCTGGGTTAGGGTACATTTATCGCGATGTTTGTTGAGCATGATTTTAAAGTATACATGTACTTTCACTTTCCGTTCTTTGTTTACAGTATGATCATCAGAGAATCAAAGCTTTATCAGATCGTCTGATCAACAAAATCAATGCTGAACTACCCCAGGTGATAAGGAATGGTGACCCTGAACAAACCTACCCAGGTAAATAAATAATACTGGTGATTTTTCTCCGATATTTATAGTATTTCCGTTAATTTAACTCCTGATTGTATCATTATGGGTTCTGTATTTTATGAAAGGCTAGTCTCCTTTTAAGTCGTTTCTGATAATGTAGTTTTGCTCCCTGAGAAAATCTTAACCAAAATAACTTGATCTAGGGCATAATAAAAGGCTTTGGTATTTTTCCTCTGTGTGCCTTTTTGGATGTTTGATCTGACACACAAGCAATATTGACACAAGCAATATATAGGGTGGAATTGTGGTTAAAGGTTAGGGATTAAAGGTGAAGGTCAAAACATGAAGATAACCCTCTAAGGCAATCTTGAAGTCAAATTGACAGGTGGTGAGTCCAACTGCATTTAGAATTGCCTGATTATTAGGTCTGAAATCAAAGGTCAAGGTCACTTTTCAAAATGTCCTTGGTATTTGGCAGAATTTCTGATTAGTGTGCGATTCTTATTATTTGACAGAATTTCTTATGATAATACTATTCTAATGACGGGTATTTGACAGAAATTCTAACGAGTTATTTTAAAAGCTCTTTAAAAATCACTTAATACATGTATATGCATATCTTCCTGATGTTATCTTTTTTACTCTTTGAAAGATTTATAAACAATTTCTTCTCTTTTTGAAATACATGTATCAATAAATCTGGGTAGGTAAATGTACATGTATTTGAACACTGTCAGTAATACAAATGTACAAAATACCTTCGCTATTTACTTTACAGGATGTGTGAATCTTTCTTTTGCGTTTGTTGAGGGAGAGAGTTTATTAATGGCACTCAAAGACATAGCTTTATCTTCAGGAAGGTAATTCTATTTTTCTACTTATTTATGAAGTAAAAGAAAATACATGTTTCGTTAAAGTGGATACTATGAACTTTTCTTAATGAGGAAAAAAATCTTATATACATATATATTAGGAAAGTTAATTTTGAAACATGTACATGTATGTACTGAAAATGTTATACATAAAATGAGTATTCTATGACTTTTGAGTTGTGGATTAATAAGATTTTCTGAAGAGAACTCGAATATTTGATAATGTTCATCAATTTTGTCTGCACAGTGCATGTACATCTGCGTCTCTTGAACCATCATACGTGTTAAGAGCCATAGGAGCAGAGGAGGATCTGGCACACTCGTCAATAAGGTAACAACAGCTATAGTACAGTAGATAAGCTACAGAGTAGGTTAAAAACATTAACGTGGGGATCACAAATTGTGTGGAGGAGTGTTACACACTAGTAAAGGGTTTGAGTCACGGTCAATATTTGTGCATTTGAATTGGACTTATTTTGATGAGGAATGCCTTATACTATATTAGAATACAATCATTTGTAATAAAGTATATCATTGTACTGTTGATATTCATGGGAATATGTGTTGTAGAAGACCAAAAGTTGCTTGACCAGCTACACTGTGATCGACTTTGCTCGATGATGCAGCAATTTTGGGTGCTTGGGTCTTTTTGTATCAATATGTAAATATATTACGGGTTCTGTGACAGCTTTAGATTCTTCAAATTATCAAATATAAAGTGGAAAAATCAAACTTACAGCATCTCAGTTGTATATTTCTGCCATTTTTGTCATAAACTGGGACTGTTAGTTTCGTTTAATTTCCCCCCAACAATATTAACTGCAACTCAAACCCTTTACCAGTGTGTGTTGAGGGAGTTATAAAAGGTTGGATCAAAGAACAGGGACATTTTCTTTTTGTCCTTTCTATTTGTTTTTCCAAAACGCAAGGCTTTTCCATAAGTTTGTAATCATATTAGATACATGACAAATATGGATAATGACCATATCCCTGTATACAGCACAAAATCGATAATTCAGAAAATCAGAAACGGAAGGCATACAAAATCAGGGTAAAACAGGAACCAAAGCAAATTAGCAAAAACCTCCACCATATGAAAAGAAGCGAACTCCTGATATGGGAGTGAGACATCTTTGATATTTCACACATGCATTTATGTAATCTGACCTTTTATTATCTTCTTCGAAAAAAATTGCTGAGGATATGGAAAGGCAGAATTTGTGTTTATCTGTGCTTACTTGTATATAGATTGAACTCTTTACGGATATAAGAGAGAACTCCATCAAATACATGTACATGTATTAACATCAGAGATGAGACTTGATCATAATCCATATGATTGTATGGTTTAGGGTCAATTTTGATGGAACTCATATATGTACAGTCTTCACGAAAACTCACTAGCCCGACGCCCGTGGCTAGTAAATTTCGGCTCGGGCTAGTAAAATTTTGATCGACAGTAGCCCGACTGGCTAGTGAAATTCGGAGTGAAATGTATATCATCACGATATGGCTTGTACCAATAGTCTTGATCGATCGTGCGCTTTCGGTAATCCTCACTTTAATATGACGACTTTGAAACTTTAAATGGACACGGATAACTGAACGCGAAGTATGAATGCGTTTGAGTTACTGAAGCAAGCGCAAGCTAAGAAGCGTAAAACAGACATCGAGGGCTCAGGGAACCAAATCAATAAGCACAAGAAGTATGAATTAAAACGCTCTCGTAATTTTGTAGACAGATGGTGCGAGGGACGTCCATGGCTTATAAACGAAAATGACAAAATGTTTTGCACTTGGTGCCGTGATAACAAAGTCGACTCTAATTTTGTTACGGGAACGGGAAATTTTAAATTAGAAACAGTGAACGACCAACATATGTCAGAAGTAAAGTAACATCTACTGCCATTACTGTTGAACCTGCTACAGAAGCTGCTAGTGATCCTGACATGCTGTCTGAGGAGAGACCCGAGGCACCGACAGAGAGCATACCAGAGGACTCTATGGAGAGTCAGCCAGAATGTGATGATGATGTCAATACAGAATCTGATGATGATTATGATGATTATGAACAGTCAGAATGGCATAATAATCAATTGATAGAAAGATTTTCAAATGAAGTGGAATATGAAATTGAGAGAGAATTTGATTAAATATACGTATCACATTAATGTAATCAATTTTTGTTCGTTTTGTTTTGGGCTAGTAAATATTAGTTCGGGCTAGTAAAATGGTCAAGTCCACTAGCCCTACTGGCTAGTGGATTAAAACAGTTTTCGTGAAGACTGTATGTATTACGTATTGCTTATGATCAAAGGAAGGACCCAATTTACTTTCACTATTTTAAGTCAGGAGTCATGGTAACAGGTATGTGTGAGTGTTGGTCAGACTTCTTGCTTACAGTCTAAGTGGGTGCATATTTTTCAAGAGAATACAATCACTAAAATAAATAATGAGACTTGTGCATATATTTTACTTACAGGTTTGGTATAGGGAGGTTCACCACAGAGGAGGAAGTTGACTACACAGCACAGAAATGTATTGAACATGTTACACGGCTCAGAGAAATGAGGTAAGTGAGAAGTCAAAGAACTTAAATAATTAGAGAAAAAGTAAAAGAAGGTCAAGGTCACGTTACATTGGTTTGGTTAAATCTCATCCTGCAAGGTCAAGGTCATGTTTCATTTTGTATGGAATAATCTTGTCCCACACTTAAAATTTTTAATCCAAGAATGGAAATAAATAATTTTTTACAGAAACTTCACTTGGGTAGCATTGTTGTATCATGACCTTGAACTAAGATCATATCGAAACATATATTGGCAAGGTCAAGGTTATGATGTATAGTTGTGGGAAATGATGACTGAGTTATATACAATGTATGTATCTTTTCCATGTATGAATTTAAATAATATATTATACATGTATATCTATTGCACATAACTGTCACTCTAGGCCTAAGAATGTGTCAAAATATTGAATCAAGGCCATTTCTTCAATGTCAGGTTCACAGTATGATGCATGTTTTAAAATGAATTTTCTGCACATCCTAATAACTTAGAGTAATTTTACTTCAAATCATATAAGGTTTTGATCATTTACATGCTGCACTAAAGCTATAGTTTCGTTTGATGAAATGCAGGGTTACAGAACAACCTCTCTTGTTTAATATTGACAGTCTTTCCTCATTACATGCATTCTCAACTATCCATTTTTGTGTCGCCTGCGAAGCAGGATCACTTTGTCTGTCGTTCTCTCTCTGTCACACTTGGATGTCACACCCTATATAAAAGTGATTCCTAAGTGTCACTTTGTTTCGCAGGCGACACATGCACTCCTTGAGATGATTTTGTTTATATTTCTACATATATATATAATACATGTACTAACAAAATTTTGTTGATTTGATTGTTTACAGCCCACTGTGGGAGATGGTCCAGGAAGGTATAGATCTGAAATCCATACAGTGGTCCCAGCACTGAAAGACCTTTTCATTTGCCCAGGACACACCATTTCGAATGTGGAATACATACACAAAAGTGGACGTTTATCCTGAATGCGTAATGTCCCTTTTTGTAATGTTGTGGTTTTTACGTCATTTTCCATCTTATAACATGAAAGACTGAAAAGAAGGATGCTAACCTGAAAACTTTATTGAGTACAATGTATATGAAAACATCTCTTTAAGATTTATCTTGTTACCTTGTTTTGAACAGTTTTGAAATATTTCCATCTACTGTTGTGTGTACCTCATCAGACACATATGTACATGTACATGTATTTGTAGTGCTTGATGTAGGGACTACTTTTTCATTAAGCTTTATGTAATTAACATAGAGGCTACTTACATGTATGTGATTATAAATTTTGTGTGTGAAATTACGGGAATTTTAGGATATTATTAATGAAAAGTCACGAATGTTGTGAACAGGCAAATCAAGTCGTACACTTCAGTGAAATACATGTAATAGTACAAACGGCATTGCTCATGGCTTTTTAAATGCATGCAGCCCTTGTTTATGTAAATGTACAAGTATTTGTATAGGGTTTTGAAATGTGCATAGCCATTATAGCTCCTTGTTATATGTACCTCTGTAGGATTGGTTTGAATATTTTGATCTTTGATAATTTGACGTAAACGTAGGTTTTATATTCAAAACTTGGTCATTTCTATCAAAGTCACAAACAAAAAGATACAGTGAAACCTGTCTAAACCGATACCTGTCTTATCCGATAACCTGTCTATTCCGATAGAATTTTTTGGTCCCAAAGAATTTTCTATCTCTTCCTATATAAAATAACCTGTGTAAACCGAAGACTGCCTACTCCGAATACCGATATACCTTTTTGGTCCCTGTGACATTTTATACATGTATTTTACACTGCCTAAACCGATATGTTAAAACAACACCTATCCTGACCAACCCATGTGTTGAATAATTATCACCCCAAGCTGATCAATTAAAACTACAGGTGAATGGACTCCATTACTCTTACTAGTAACTTGCCCAAGCCATGGTCAGTATCTTAATTGTTTGTATAATAATTAGCGTAATTTGTATGTCAACTTATCACCAAGTTCAAATATGAAAATTTCATAGCCAATTCCATCTGACTTGAAATCTTTTTCATGAGCATATTATTCTAAATTTAACTTATTATGACAGAGAGGATAATTTTTTATGAGAAATGAAAGTTTAAACAGTTTATGGTAAACAAGAAAGCATTACTGTTTCACAGTTTTATGATGAATTTTTCCCTAGGAATTTGAAGAAAACTTGAAGAAATTAAAGGATGCCTTAATTCTATGAAACCTGTGAAATCCGATAACCTGTCTATACCGATATTTTTTCTTGGTCCCAGTCGATATCGGTTTAGACAGGTTTCACTGTATTTTATTAGTCTTAAGAATAGGTATTTCCTTTAAATTATTGAGGAATGTACATAAATATTTTACTATTTGTATTCAGATCTCCTTTGCAGCCTTACCCCATGCATCCTATAAAATAATATACGTGTATTTTACATTCAATGCATGAAAAAAGTTTATGACGGGAAGCAAAATTTAAAATAGTGACAGCCGCAGTTTACTTTTTTCTGTAAACTTCAAATAGTTTAACATAAATTCTAGTAAATATGTGTTGATTAATATTACATTTTTGATAAAATGTTACATTTCATTTCATGATGTAATTATTGATTTTTATTCATAAGTATTAAAGTTTGTTATACGATCTTAAATGATGTTCTTGCATGTAAATATTCAAGGTTTTGCCTGTGATTTATTATAATAAATGTCTAAAAAGATGAAAGGCAAGGTATTATGTTTTTAGTAACTATACAACTTCCATTGTTTGTTTCAAACAGTGCATTACTGTTACAGGCATCACAAAATTTTGACTCGAGGTTTTCTCTAATCATTCTGTAGAATTTTTGAAGCGATTATTCTACAACCAGTTCACACCTCTTAGCTCTACCTTCTTGCAGAGTGTTTTACACTGTAACTACATGTATACCAGTCCTGTCTTATCAAGGATACAAGTACATTACATAGAGCAAGGAACCATATTTCGCCGGTGACCATATTTCGCCGTTTCGTATTTAATTGCTTCTCGGGATTGTTTGTAAAGTTTATTTTTCTATATCCTATCACATTTGACCGTAGCAGTCATGTTTTGATATATTGTGACATCTCATGCACTCAATTATGATGAAAAATAGCATAAAATGAGGAAAAATTAATGAAAACACCAAATAGCATAAAATGAGGAAAAATTAATGAAAACACCAAATTTTAGACGTAAACATCCGAAATTTTTACGAATACAAAACAAAGAAAACATTTATCAGGGATAATTTCTTTGAAATAGTAGTGACGAAAGATTTCCTGAACACAAGATCACAATTTTGTCCCTTTTGTGTGCAAATAGGATACTTATCAACAAAAACGGCGAAATATGGTCACCCTTGAAAACATGGAAACGAAATATTTTGACCTTTTATAAGGAAACAGTAAACTGGGTAAAATGAATTATTTTTGTAGTATTTAGATAGAGAATGGAGTAAAATTATATTTTAGAAATACCAATCATTGAATTCGCATCGAAGTATGGAAAATTTCTTGGAAATATACGAAAATTGCGGCGAAATATGGTCACTTGTTCTACATGTATCTAGCATTGATACGAACTAGCCTGGTCATTGTGTATGTGTATAATTGCAGACATGCATGGGCATTTCATGTATTGTAACTTTACCCATGTGTTTTGTATTCTTCTTCTTCCCAAACAGGAGAGAACTCATTGTCGAGGATTATATCTCCAGCCCTACTTGGGCGGACAACCAAAAATATAAAAGCGTGTTTGTACATATTTTAAAAAAACTTAAAATCAGAACTGGGTTCTCAAAATTTAGGTGCAGTGGCTTAGGCACACCATGGATGGTGATTGCGATCCTAAAGCTATTTATTGTAAGTATTAAAAGGAAATATACAATAATCTGCATTTTTAGTCCTCAGCAATAGAAGTGGAGGGGGCAGTAATTTTCCACTCTGTCAATCTGTTAAACAATGGTTTTCCCTTATCTATGTCAACATTAGAGATATTTGGATGAAACTTATTGCGGAGGTTCAAAGATATCGGTTACAGATCAAGTTTGACTCTGCTTGTTGTTGACCTACTTTTACAGGAAATACTTCCCTTTGATGAAAATTTGTTTTCTTGACTTGTGAAGAAAATTGGTTTATACAGACTTTTCTGTATCACAGTTACAGATACTTGGATGAATTCTAGATAGCAACTAGCTGAGGGCATGCATTGTTTAATATTCTAGTTATAATGAAACAAACCTTTATAAATGCAACTTCAAATTCCAAGGAGTAGGTAATTTAGGAGCCCATGAGTGCTCTTAAAATCTCTTCATCATATATTGTGTACATGTACAGTTTAACGATAATGTCAAAAGTTGAAGATTACTTAGAATATAAATGTACATTCAGGCACCTTTTTTCTCGTACTTCTCGAGTTTACATGAACTTTGTCATAGGTGGAAATTTCAAGAAATCTGAGGTTGTATATATATTTTGTTTTACTTTCTTCATAATAAAGACAATTTATAAAAAAGGTACAAATGAGATCAGCAATGAACATGTTCATGAGTCATGAGATCTGTACATGCTAATACTATTCTTAGATGTACTTCATCATAATTCATCACATTTCGGTTCCTGGAATTCATCAACTTTAGGAGATGGAACTTTCTCTGACCAAAATTTAACGGAATCAGCTTTCAGATTTCGACGTAATGAAAGTTCAATGTCAATGTCTATATAAATCTTTCTCTGATTATCGTACTCTATCCATGGAAGGTAGCCATCACCAGCAGTTGGCACTCTGAAAAAAGGAAAGAGATCTTAGATTGTTCATGTAACAAAAGATGTGGAGTTTGATATGAGCTAAGATAGCTTTATGAAACTTACATGCATGTGCAGATTTCCAAGTTTCTTTGCTGGCGGAGAAGGGGGAAGGGGGGGGGGGGGGTTCAGCATTTTGATTTTTAGCAAGCGCTTCAGAGCACCCTAAGATATACATGTACGTCAGGATTATTATAATACCAATACAACTACATTTGTATTCAGTTCAGATAGTGAATTTCAGCTTTTATGGATATACAATTTGCTTGGAAAAGAAGTGAACAGCTGATATTAATTCCGCTCCTAGAAAATAAGCTTGACAGTGACTTTGTCAGAAGACAATAAAGGACTTAATATGACTCTACAATGAACACTTAAAACGACCAAAGTAGAGTATTTTCTGTTCTATGTCAAATATCACTTAAAATATTTCTTGGAGAATATAGCTGTCATCCAAAGATGTCCAATGTCATGGTTTTGATTCTGCAAATGTTATAGCTGTTACAAAAGTTACACGACTATGTTTCTGTTGGACTTGCCCAGTTTTGGCAAACGACGGCCAGAGTGCCAGCATCACTTTAGAAACAAGCTTATCATTTTCGTTAAAAACTTCACTGGCAATTGCTTCATTGTAGAACATATTAATTAGGTCATCTGCGTGACCCGATCCTCTAAACCAGGTCGGAGGTGGAGGTCCAAATGGATGCGGACTGATTTTAGAGACTTGGTATTGAAAAGTTTTCCCGCCATTTTCGTTGTCAAGGAATTGCAACATCTGCGCAATGTGCATCTTCGGAACCCACGGTCGGTCACGGTGAGTTTAGCGTGACCGACCGTGGTTTCCGACGATGCGCAATGTGTGACACAAAGAGCAAGTGAAAATGGCCATATCCCATCGTATACCCGCCTCCGTGGATGAAAAACATAACTGAAAGCTTTTCAGAACTTGTCAAAGAATCAGGAACAAAAATGTTCAAGTACAAACAGACCTCCGATTGATGCTTAGCACCATGCAGCGTCTATGAATTCCAACAAGTTGGCCCAAACTGCGTTGCGTCGTACTCCCCCTCCCATGGGTCCACCAACTCTGTCTTCCTAAACCTGCCTTGTCCGGTAAGGGCTTTTGCATACCGAATCCCGCGGAATTCGTACACTAGCTCTCCAGATGGTTTATCTATTTGTTTTATCCCTCTGACCACACCAAGCGGGGTCTTGACCACGGGATCGTCTGCAGAAGTGGGCACCGACAGCAGTAAGGTCGTAATGATCAGGAGGGCCAATGACGTCATTGTTAAACCTGCAGGATATAACAAAACAAAATTGAGAACTTATACCAATGTAGCTTGCATTCAATCTTTAAAACTGTTTCCTTTCGCACCATCCTTTCGTATCTAGACGTGTAATTGAAATTCATGTCCATACATTGTTGCACGCCATGTGATGGAAGGCAGCGGGGGTACTGAGTTTGCTTTGTCATTTTTTCAAAAACGCTTCTTGGTGATAACTCAGAAAGCTCTCGTCCTATCAAAACCAATTTGTATACTTACCACGAAGAAGATATCCCTTATTTTTGGGTCTTTATGTCAAAGATCAAGGTCACAATAAGAAAATAGGTTGGGACTTCAGTCAGAGCGTATTGCGTCTGGGAATTTAGCTGTTCACAAGTCGAAGATTTATCACTAGCTGCAATTCTCGAATGTACCTTTGAACAAATGGTCCACGCACAATGCCTTTCCTATGCACAAACCCTTTCATATAATAACAAGAGGCCTAAGGGGGCACACCGATACCGTTCACCTGAGTTGCAGACGAAGGAATGATATCAAATGGATGGAGGCCTTCGAGTACTTGCTTCCTACATGTTTTTGTGAAATTCTGTACATCACTTTCGTCGGAGATGTCCAAAATGTGTCAGCCAATCAAGCCCTCGACGGTCATCTAATGACTGATTGGCTCGAAAGATACAACTTTGGTAGAGGACCTTAATTGAGTACTTCCCGTAAGGTTTCGTGAAATTCTGTGCAGCGGTTGCAGAGGGGATGGCGAAAAAGACTATCAGCCAACCAGAACCTTCGGCGACCATAATTGTTGACCGATCGGCTCTAGAAATAAAACCTCCACAAACTTGGTTGAGGTCTTTGAGCATTTAATTCCTGTAAGGTTTCATGAATTCTGTGCAGTGGTTGAAGGGATGTCGAAATTGTGTCAGCCAATCGGAGCCATCGGCGGCCAAATTTGTTGAACGATCGCCTCAGAAAACGAACTTGGTTAGTAAGAGGGACTTGGGTACTTCTATGCAGCAGTTGCAAAGGAGATGTCAAAAATGTGTCAGTCAATAAACGCCCTCGGCGGCCATATCTGTAGACTTCGCTCAGATGGGCTAAAAACCCCAAGGATGGACATTTTATTTGTCCACAACCGTGCATGGCTTCCTAACGCTAGCTTTCCTTCCCACACAGCAGGTAAAAAAAACATGTCAACATTTTTAGGTTCAAATTTTCGCCTCGATTTCTATAACTCACCTTCTCCTCTTTCCCTGTGCGTATGATAAAAAAAAAACCAAAAAAACAAACAAAGGGTTGGTTTTTATTTTTTAATAGATAAACATCGGCAGCCTGTACTGGCAGTTACGCACCGTCGACTGCACTGTTTCCGGATTTCTCAGAATCGTTGTAGTTTTAAATTGTACCAATATTGTAGTGTCCGGTGTTGACATTCAACGAGTTTTAAAATGTTGACTTTTGTTTTGTGTGTTTTCACCCTTTTAATTATATTGATGGTTGTGTTGTCACTCATTATCTCGAAGCCAAAGACATTTGAATTGAAAAATTCACACGTATTTGTAAGTATTTAGCCTCACAATTATGAGTGTTTAGTGAGGAAAATCAGACCATGTAGAGTTCTGAGCTCAAAATTCTCAAAGTTCAAACACCTTTTTTTCACTTTCATCTTCAAAACAGTATATGGCAATTTGAAAAACCTGACTGAAACCCAGCCTTTGACTCTGCAGGGGGGGGGGGGGGGGGGGGTAGGGGGATGTGAAATACCTTAGCTAAAATTGTGTAACTTCATCTCCGACCCTCCAAATAGTCGCACATTCACCCCTTCCATCTCAACCTAGATACATGTTCGTGACTTTTGACACATTACAATTGCCAGATGAATGATTTATTTACCAACTTCTGTTGTATTTTTGACATGATAAGGCGTAGTGCTGCTGAAAAGTTTTAATTCTGTTAGAATCTGCCGCATGCTGTCCTTATTGATCCTACACGTAAAGTACCTGGGATGCCATGCTATAATATAGTGCAAGTCACATGATAAATTATCATGTGATCACAGCTGTTAAGAATCCTTTGATCCCATACGTCACAATCACCTACGTAGACAAGACTTGTGTAGGTGATACCACTCAATAAGGACAACATGGCGGCAAAGCCCCCCCTACCCCCCCCCCCCCCCCCCCCCCCCCCCCCCCCCCAGTAAACATGTATTTAGTTTGAAATAAAAGGGGCTAACGTGCAACTCTTCGGAGGGTCGGAGAGTCACACAATTTTGGCTATAGGTATTTTTCTGACAACAACACAGCCCCCCTCAACCATGCAAATAACCGTCAAAGGCTGGGTTTAGGTCAGGTTTTTCGGACTAAGTGTAATGGTCTTTTTGTAGATTACGACAGTATACAGAAAAGATACTTTATTTATGAAAAAAATAATGTGTCCTTGTACTTGTCATGTTTTTAAGCAAAATTAAATACTCAGAACTAAATTGAATTAAATACAGATGAAAAATACAGGGACAAATACTGACTGTGGACTAGCTTTTAAAATAAGTAGGATAATATATTCTGAGGTATGCATGCAAATCAATAAAAGAATAAGTTCTACTATAGAGACTCTGCTTTTTATTTGCTGAACTAAGCCATAATAATTTTTTGGTCATTTATAGATCACAGGTGGATCAAGTGGGATAGGCAAGGCATTAGCCAAAGAAGCAGTGAAGAGAGGTGCAAGTGTAACCATAGTAGCCAGGAATCAGGTCAGCTTCTGATATAAAATAGATTTCAAATTTGGATAGGGAGATACAACATATTTTATGTGGAGTTTTTATGAAATTCAAATGTTTTCATGGAAATTTGGGATATGCAAATATGAGAGTGAATTAAGAAATGAATCTTATATTTTTTCTGTTGATGCAGGTATCACCCGAAAAATTGGAAAGAAAACTGCATCAATGCGCGTAGCGCGTTGATGCAAAAGTTTTCTGTCCAATTTTTCGGGTGATACCTGCATCAACAGAAAAAATATAAGATTCATTTCTTATCATTTAATTATGGAAAACAGACTGTTTTCTTGGATCTAAAACAATCAATCACCGCACTATATTTCGTAAGTTGGAAGGTTTCGCAGTGATACGTCGGCCAAAACAAGTTATGGCAGCCGCCATGATTCAAACAGCGAACGATCGTCTCTCTATATCTTTGGAATAAGGACTAGTGTGAGCAAATTCTACATGCACTGTTAATTTTTGAGTAAGTAGAAAAGAAATGGTACCCTTGAAATGATAAGCAAACATCTACAAATAGTATTTTCAGCAACGAGTTCATTCGTGTTTGAGGGAACCCCCAGTTCTAAAAATAGTGTTATAAATAGACTTCCGTGAAAAATTGTGTTGATCGATGTATCAACAAAATTTCTCAGCCAATCAGAATCTTCGTTTCTTGAAAATGACAATGGAAATTAAATGATCTGTAAATGAAAAAACCCCAATGATTGTAAAATAAGCTGTATTCAGCTGAATGTACATATTTTTAAAGCTATAAAGCTATATGTGATACATGTACAAAGCTATGTGATACAAATATATATTCAATTTGAATTGCAGAAAAAGTTAGAAGATGCCAAAGAGGAGATTCTATCCTGTTCTACAGATATTCAAAAAGAGGTATGGATGAATATTTCTTTGAATGATAGAGTTTCAATATTTCCATATGTATCTTGTGTAATGTCTTTACAAGTGTACTTGTTATTTTTTTTTTATTGCTGTATAAACAACTTTACTCGTTCACGATGTTGTCTACTTTGAGGGCATATCTATTACCGGTATGCCTGATAAAATTAAGTTACTGAAAAAGGAGAAAGCTGGAATCATGTGGTTCATGAAATAAGCTTGTTGAGTGAATCTAGATTGTTATCATGAGGACTGATTGTAGAACATGTTGTAAATTTAATTTCTTTTTAAAACTGTTGCACAAAGAAAATATAGTCCGCTTTCCGTATATTCAATTTATGCATAATATTTTCTTTGATATGTAAACAATAATAGACAGAAAAGTTTTACGTAGATATGTGAAAATATAACAAAAACCAAAGACAATTTTAAGTTTAAAAAATTAATTGAAGAAAAAAAAAAAAAACAAAAGAAAATAAAGCAAAAAACAAAATTAAATTAAAAAAAAGGCATTGAACAGGAAATTTAAGTGATTTCACTTTGTGATAGTTATCTCAAAGTTTTGATGTTAGAATGATTTCAAATTTTTACCATCTATTTCAGAGAGTCCAGATTTTCTCTCTAGATGTCACAAAAGATGCCAATGCTGTACAAAAAACTGTTCAGAAGGTTGGAAACTTCATACATTATGATGACCAAGTTTATTGATTTTTAAAACATGTATTTTGGACCATTCAATACAGCTGAAATTAAATAAAAAGTCACAATACTTTATACTGCATAGAGAAACTAACCTTTTTATCAGATAAAAATAGCAATCCAAGGAATGCTTGTGTCGCCTGCGAAGCGGTTTGATTATTATTCTAGAAAGTGGATCAAATTCTTGGTATCAGTAGAAAAGTCTTGTCAAATGAAATTCATTTGATATCAGACCTCTTAATTACAAATTAAAAGTTATGGTCATTCTCAAATTTTCAGAACAGAGTGTCAATCATCTAGGTCAAGGTCACTACGTAAAAATTGGTAACAAAAAGGTCTCATCATAAGAAATATTAAAGACCTATCACCAACCAATTAAAAGATATATACAACCTTAGAAAAGAAGGTCAAATAGCTAGGTCAAGGTCAAAAGGTAAAAAATTACAGTATGTGTAGAATGGCATTGTTACAAGGAAAATACATGTGAAATATCAAAGCCCTATTACCTACCAATCAAAAGATATAGCCAATATTACTTTTCTTGAAAAGTAGATCAAATATCTAGATCAAGGTCAAAAGGTCAAATATTATGGTCTGTGTAGAAAAGTCTTGTCACAAGGAATACACACGTGAAATACCAAAGCCCTATCACTTACCAATCAAAAGATATATCCATTCTTAATTTTTTTGAAAAGTAGGTCAAATATGTAGGTCAAGGTCAATAGGTAAAAAATTATGGTATGTGTAGGAAGGTCTTGTCACAAGAAATACACATGTGAAATATCAAAGCCCTATCACTTACCATTCAAAAGAAATAGTGAATCTTATCTTTTTTTCAAAAGTAGGTCAAATATTGAGGTCAAGGTCACAAGGTCAAAAATTATGGTATGTGTAGAAAGGTCTTGCCACAAGGATTGCACATGTGAAATATCAAAGTCCTAACACTTACCAATCAAAAGATATATCCATTTTTAATTTTTTTGAAAAGTAGGTCAAATATGTAGGTCAAGGTCACTAGGTCAAAAATTATGGTATGTGTAGGAAGGTCTTGTCACAAGGAATACACATGTGAAATATCAAAGCCCTATCACTTACCAATCAAAAGTTATGGGCTGTGACACCCAAAGTGTGACAGACAGACGGACGGACAGACGGACAACGGACAAAGTGATCCCTAAGTGTCGCTATGCTTCGCAGGCGACACAAAAAGCAAATGTCCAATTGAATGAATTACAATGTATCTTTTTTTTAGCATAAAAAGAAAAAAATATAGAAGAATGAAATTTACATTAATAACCTACCGTAAGTTATTTGCATAAGAAACATTTTGTAATAACAGGCAGAGTCCATACTGGGCCCCATACAAATGCTGATCAACTGCGCAGGAAGTGCTATCAGTAAAACATTTGAGGACACTTCCGCAGAGGATTTTAAGGTAACATATGTATCCAAAGTTACAAAGATCAATTTGTGTTGTGAGTTGAAGTATGAACAGATTCATGTATTCACTGCTATTTCTTTGAAATATAAATTTCTATATACCTAGTATTTACAACATGAAATTCTTGGTTATAAAAGTAGATATAGTGTAAGTTTTATAAATTCTATAAGCTGTATAGATTCAGCCTTCCTCTCAAAATATCTTCATGCTATTTTTGTGTACATTTTCAAGTAGAAAGTAATCTGAGCACCTTCGTGTAAAATTTTTAATACACAGTACACTTTCCTTACATTTGTTTTTATTTTGCTGAAAGTCAGGAAATTGATAGATTGGTACCTTATTGAAATTAACTATATGGTGACATTTTCACACAGAAATTGACTATAATATATTTGTTTAACAGAGAATGATAGAGTTGAACTACTTAGGCAGTGTATACACCACAAAAGCTATTATACCGTCCATGAAGGCCCAGAACCAGGGGCGTGTGGTGTTCGTGTCCTCTCAGGCAGGGCAGGTTGGACTGTTTGGATTCACGGCTTACTGCCCCTCTAAATTTGCCCTCAAGGGCCTGGCAGAAAGCTTACAGATGGAGGTCTGTATTGTATTTTATTATTTTCTATTATTGTTTGTTAATTTCTGTTGGGTAAAAGGGCATGTGATATTCTGTAAAAACTCATGTAGATTAAATGTACTATTAATAGTAACAAAAAGTAGAAAGACTTTTCATATAGCACGGCTGTTTCCTTTTTTAGAAGACATGATGTCAAAATTGAGAATGTATGTCGTACAAAGTACTGACGCACTGTTTTTGAAAACTAGAAAAGTAATAAACAATTGTAGCACTTTGATTTGGTCGATACCTGGAATTATAGACCTGAATAGATCGCATTGACTTTAGACTTCATCCTTGATCAACATGATTTTTTCAGGTCTATAATTCTAGGTATAGACCTCATCAAAGTGCTATAATGGTATAATATTACAAGTAATTGTAAAATCTTCTTAATATAGAAAGGAATAATTATTGAATACTTATTATGACACTTTTGTTTCTATAGCGCGCAATTGATGTCTGTTGAGAAATGTTACGTTAATACAGTGTATCAAGATTTTGTCTTTAGAGACTTCTCTTTCAAACTGACACTTGGTTTTCTTAATTCAGACCTCAGTTTCTTTATGAGTACCGTATGTCAATTTTCAGGACTTAGGATTATATGACATTCTGATTATATACAACTCATATTCTTATCATATGTACATATAGGTAAAACCGTACAACATATACATAACATTGGCCCATCCTGCAGACACAGATACTCCTGGGTTTGCTGAGGAAAATACAACTAAGGTAAAATATGTTAAGACATTCTTTGAATCAAATTATATGATTTCCTTCTTTTCACTCCTTTGTTCTTTTCTTCCTTCTTTCCTCCTATATATTTGTTTTCCTCTTGTTGGTAAAATAATGGTTTAATGGTTAGTTTCAGAACTAGAGGTTTTAACAATAAATTTGGTAATGGAGGTAGCATTCCAATCACAAAGTTTGATTTTGTTTTTACTCATGGACGAATAATCTAAATTTCAATTATTTATGCTTCTTATTTCAGCCAAAGGAAACAATGATGATAAGTGAGACAGCTGGACTCTACACACCAGAGAATGTAGCCAACACAATTCTAAACCATAGTGTGGTAAGTAAACTTTGTATTTGTTAACATATTATTAACATTTTCCTTTTTACGCTTGAAATAGTAGATAATATTTTAAATTCATTCTTGACAAGGAAATTGTATACTGTAAACATTTCAAGTATTAAAAGGGGGCTTGGGGGATGTGAAAAAGCAAATATTTTTCTGAAAATACATTTGACTACAGAATTTAAAGAAACAACATTATCATGAATGCTTTAATTGAGACATTTTAAGTTCTGTTTTTCTGAAATGCTTTACGTAACATTGCGTATTTTGAAAAATACATGTAAGTCAATTTTCAAGATAATAGTGGTGATTTATTGTATTTACTCCTATGATAAGTAAAAGCATGTAATTTCTACCATCTTCAAATAATATCCATAACACTCACTTATGTACATTATATTTTTAGCTCACCTCGACGAAGTTGAGTGAGCTTATGCTATAACCCCACGCGTCCGCGTCCGCGTCCGTGTCCGCGTCCGCGTCCGCGTCCGCGTCCGTGTCCGCGTCCGCGTCCGGTTAAGAAGTTTGGGGTAGCTCAGTATCTGACAAAGTACTAATGCTACAGTAACCAAACTTGCACAAGTGATTCATCTTTGGATGCTGAGGTGAACCCATGCATCGAATGCAGCATCTGACCTACATTTTCCGCTTGAGTGACTTGGTTAAGAAGTTTGGGGTAGCTCAGTATCTGACAAAGTACTAATGCTACAGTAACCAAACTGGCACAAGTGATTCATCTTTGGATGCTGAGGTGAACCCATGCATCGTATGCAGCATCTGACCTACATTTTCCGCTTGAGTGACTTGGTTAAGAAGTTTGGGGTAGCTCAGTATCTGACAAAGTACTGATGCTACAGTAACCAAACTGGTACAAGTGATTCATCTTTGGATGCTGAGGTGAACCCATGCATCGTATGCAGCATCTGACCTACATTTTCCGCTTGAGTGACTTGGTTAAGAAGTTTGGGGTAGCTCAGTATCTGACAAAGTACTGATGCTATAGTAACCAAACTTGCACAAGTGATTCATCTTTGGATGCTAAGGTGAACCCATGCATCGGATGCAGCATCTGACCTACATTTTCCGCTTGAGTGACTTGGTTAAGAAGTTTGGGGTAGCTCAGTATCTGACAAAGTACTGATGCTACAGTAACCAAACTTGCACAAGTGATTCATCTTTGGATGCTGAGGTGAACCCATGCATTGGATGCAGCATCTGACCTACATTTTCCGCTTGAGTGATTTGGATAAGAAGTTTGGGGTAGCTCAGTATCTGACAAAGTAATAAATGCTACAGTAACCAAACTTGCACAAGTGATTCATCTTTGGATGCCAGGATGGACCCATGCATCGGATGCAGCATCTGACCTACTTTTTCCACTTGAGTGATTTCGCTTTTAAAAGCCAATATTGAGCAAAGTATAAGTGCTACATGTACCAAACTTGCATATTGGATGTATCTTTGATCAAACTTTCATAAAATGACCTTGACCTACTTTTTCCACTTGAATGATTTTGCCTTTAAAAGCCAATATTGAGCAAAGTATAAGTGCTAGATGTACCAAACTTGCATATTGGATGTATCTTTGATCAATCTTTCATAAAATGACCTTGACCTACTTTTTCCACTTGAGTGATTTTGCTCTATAAAGCCAATATTGAGCAAAGTAGAAGTGCTAGATGTTCCAAACTTGCATATTAGATGTATCTTTGATCAAACTTTCATAAAATGACCTCGACCTACTTTTTCCGCTTGAGTGATTTTGCCTTTAAAAGCCAATATTGAGCAAAGTATAAGTGATACATGTACCAAACTTGCATATTGGATGTATCTTTGATCAATCTTTCATAAAATGACCTTGACCTATTTTTCCGCTTGAGTGATTTTGCTCTATAAAGCCAATATTGAGCAAAGTATAACTGCTTCATGTACCAAACTTGCATATTGGATGTATCTTTGATCAAACTTTCATTAAATGACCTTGACCTACTTTTTCTGCTTGAGTGGTTTTGCCTTTAAAAGCCAATATACATGTACTAAGAAATATGTTTGAATTGAATTTTGCTGTCACGAGGTGAGCTTCGTAATCTGTGATTACCTATGTTTGAATTTATGTATTTGATTTTGATTGGTCATTAGGCTGGAAAATTCTGCAGTTACCATGGTATTGATGGTTTCCTATTGGCTAGTGTTACCAGTGGTATGAGTCCTGTTACATCACTACTCGATGCCTTATCTCAGGTATGTGATTTATTTTCATTATTATATTCTTGTTTAAATTTAAGGCCCTTCTGTAATTTGGATTTTTAGGCATTATGTAGCAAAGCACTTAAATTGTCCTTAAATACACTGTATATGTATGTAAAAAGTTAATTTCTGCTGAAGACTGAAGTAACAAATTACTATAAATTGATTGGATATGTATAGTTAAAATCAACATTCATTATTTCTTTTGTCTATTCCTCATTAGAAAATAGCTTGAAAAAAAGAAGACTACAGTTAAATCCTAATGAGTACAAATATTTATATGTCTATTTCAGATATTTACAGCAAGTATCTTTCGTGCTATATGCCTTTTTTATGTCGCCTATTTTGACAGCATCGTCCGAAAGTGTAAACAAGAAAGAGAACAAACTTTAAAAAAAGAAAAATGATAAATCTACAGGAAGAAGATACGTGTATATACTCAGAAGCTTTTGCATCTAATTGCATGTTGGACAGACTTTATTTATTTTTTATACATGTACGTTTCTTAGACTTTCATTTACATTAATATGTATGTTTTAAATACTTCAAGTATACATGTATGCATATGAATAAGTGAAAATGATTTAGGAATATTTTAAAATATACTGAAGGGAAAGTAAAACATTATCTACCCTAATTTTACTACATGTCTACATGTATTTATTTATAAAAAGTTTTTTATTCCTGTATTGCTTTATAATTTATGCATAATAAAATAAGAAGCAGAGTTATCTTTCTTTCACAACTTTATGACCATTTGCAAGTAAAGACATTGAATTGACTACCTAAGGCTTTAGGAAAAAATCTGTATGTTGCATTTTGATTGATCTGTTAAAGGGATTGTTCTACATCTATAAATTGTGGTTTATGTAGGTGAAGTTTGGTTAAAAACTTGTGAAATGGGAAGACCTTTTTTGAATATTTATTGAATTCATTCATTTCCAGGTGAATTTGATAATATAGATCACTTGATAATAAGACGTGGATGAACTGTCGTCATGGTAATCCATCTATCACCATTGATAAAGAAGATAAGGTTTTATAACCGTAACTGTACGTAGGAGAGTAGTTAAATTTTCATCCCTATTGTCTCTACCACTTTAAATGTACATGTACTGCCCTGCTTGCATTGTAGGTATTAATGCACGAAATGTAGTATTTAGTTAGTGGACTGTGACACCATGGGCAGACCTGCCTACCTGTTTCTCATCATAAGTGTAATATTTTATCCATGAAAGTGTATTTTTGACTAACATGTAATATAAACCACTAATGCAATTTTAAGAAAAAAAAGCATCCTCTTATCTGTTCTGCGACAATTTTAACAAATTTTAAGAATTTCTGCGCTTGCCTATATGATATGGAAGACATTTGTTCAATCAAGCGCTTATATAAATGTCAATATGCTCAAAAGTAATTTTAAGCGTAAAATGAAATAGCAAAAGCATAGGGGGTAATTAAAGGTAAAATTTGTAAAAATTGCACCAAAATCGTAAAAGTAGGCAGGTATGCATAAGTTGTGGGTTTGAGTCTCACCATTGCTGGACATAGTGATACCATGAGTAGTAATTAGATACCTGGTATATGAGACAAGCTTGCTATGTGAATGGTTAGAATAAAGCGCCTAAACGGCAGCTCTGCTATATACTCCAAAATGAACAAGTATACATGTAGGGTTCTAGTTTAAGGTAATTTTGGTCCCACATTGGGTATATCTATCTGTCTGTTTGTCAACTCTTTGATTGTAACTTTATAATTGGAATACTTTAATGAACACGAAACACAAAACACAAACGTGGCCCATCGTGCAATCGTGCCGAATAAGGGCGCCTATCTGCCACTATATTCCTTCTCTCCTCCTGGAGAACAGGGCATCGAAGACGCTTCTTCCAGGTGGTCCTATCTTGTGCAGCTCTTGCTGTTTCAGTCCAGCTTGCAAAGCTTAGTTATGTTCTTTTTCTGTCGACTATCCTCTTGCGCACTCTTGGTTTTCGTAATCGTCTTTTTTACAGTGTAGGCCCTGCGACTAACCTCAATGAGGATGGTTGCAAGTTGCCACGTCCGTAGCAAATTGTATGTTTTCCTGCATTACATGTATTTCATAAGGTTTCGGATGCTGTCGCATAAATTGGTCGGACGATGGTTGTCTAAGCTTGAAGGTCATAACATCCGGAGTTTTCAATCGACAAAATCAGGAGTTTGTCCACATCTTTACGTATCTAGGCTTTGCGTATACATTTAAGAGAGAGAGAGAGAGAGAGAGAGAGAGAGAGAGAGAGAGAGAGAGAGCGCTTTGACGACTGTACATATCTTGTAAAGGTGGTTCAAACGGCCTTCTTGCAACCTGGTCAAAATGTCTCTTGCGCTTTGTTGATATTACTCATAGGAACCCTGTATGTTAAGCTTGTTAAGAGCCATTGAGAGTGTATTGCCCTCTTTTGGTACATAAGTATCAATATTACACCTTGTCTGAGTCATGGAAAACAAGACGGGTAGATCATAGCATTAAGTATCTTACATAAACCCTTACTTAAAAGGCCATCAAAACATATCTGACGTGAGCTCATACATGTAATTACTCATTCAAGTTTGTCTCCCCACCCCCATTTGCTGAGCATTTTTGTTGCTCCACTAGTGCTCTCTCCGACAAAAGATTCTAGCAGATAACTAGACGGTACATTTGTGATTTGACCATTTTTATAAGTATTTAAAGAAGATATTTGCGGTTAATGTACAAATCTATAAAGGGCTGGGGCTATCAGGCTAAATTGCATTTCTATTACCCCAAAATTTTGCGTACAGCTTTCCATGATCTAATATTGGATTATTGTTTTGCCTATTATTTCAATCCTCCAATATAAAAAAAATCAACGAACCGCATCAATGATATTATGTTTTTTCTTATATATTTCAAATTTGCTTATTTTGCATTTTTGAATCAAAGTTCCCATGGTAGCGATAACAGCAGGATATTCTGACATCTAAAACGTGAACATATAAATCAACCAATGAACGGTCATTTACCATGTGAAAATTAAGTCTGAAATGAATTTGAAATTTCACGTCGGTATTCTAAGCGGAGTCACTTTTTTTTTCTGTTTTCACACAAGCATTGGCAATCACTCAATACTCCAACGTAGTACTGTGCTTCAGTTTTGTTTGTAAATGAAGTTATTTCAATTTCTTCAAAGTAAAGCACATTGTATCAATACAATTCTTTCTGCACAAAATTGGTTGCGAGAATTTGTTTTAATGTTTAGATGTGAAATGCATAGCACGCTAAAGACAACACAAAACGTGTGTCAAAATAGTAACATTTTAAGACGAATAGTGTGACGAATAATTAAACTGATGGTTACTTTTTCGGTGTTTATTTCGTATCAAAAGAAGTTTATTGCTTTTTGCAAACTGGTACGTATTTCAGTTTTCTTTCTAAATCTAGTTCAATGGACATCCAAAATTTTCCTATACGGCGACGATGTACTCTTCCGTAAAGGATCACACCTGGATACGGGATCGTCTCATGGTGATTAAGGCCAAAGGCCACCTAGCATCAAAGTCAGAAAAAAGTCTATACAGACGGGGATCCGAGCATCACATGACAACTGACTGTCAATGAACTCATCCCATTATATGATTCATTCATGAAGATTCAACAATACCGCAGTTGGACATTGGTGGTCCCCTTTATTTTTTGTGGCTTTGTAATATGGTACGGGTTTACGCTCTTTATAATTTCAATTGGGAAAACTGGACCGTGGCTTTTATTTGAATTCAAATCCCTCATGTCCCAAAGAGGATAACGAAGGTTTGCCAAGGAATTACAAGAGCATCAAACGGCGATTATGCGATTTTCACCGTAGGCGTGTCTTGTATACGGTAATTTCCATTGCAAAATTGTAACAGACCTGCCAAAACACAGTCCTTAAACCAATTATGCATACTTATGGCAGTATTGTATACAAACAAAAGTACACGGGACAGGCCGACAGTAGTCGGGTCAGGCCATGGGCCATGTCCCGAATACATACAGTACCAAGGCGATAGTACTACGGACCGTAATTTAGAACCAGCGGGTTAATAGGGTATTAAGCATGAGTAAACCTTGTGGACATGTATTATGGTTTACGGGGCAAGTGTCGACTTTCATTGGACAAATTCCAATTCAGTAGGTCCGTCGATGCTCAATTTTTGTGCTCTATTGTGAGTGCTTTTGATATTATCGTCAGGATCTTCTTTAACTCATTTGTAAAACCGTATGCCAATTTGGATGTTTATAGACTTTCTATACTAGTAAATAACTTTCTCGAGATCATTATTATCACAAACACTTACATACAAGTATTTTCTTTTGCAGTGTGGTGGAGTTAAACTCGTTCCACGTGATTGAATGCTTTAAAAAGTGTCATAGCTCTGTCGCACGAAAGAAGCTATGTTGGCCCTTTTATCAATTTGACATCACATATTATTTTGCTTTTTTGGAAAATTGGCATTTCACCAGGACTTATCATCGAAATTTACTAAGGTTAACATTCAAGCACCATCCCTCCAATGCTATTTTGGTCATAAATTTTATTTATCTTTGCTACTGAATCGACTCTACAGGAAATTTGGAGCGGCGCAGTAAATGCACAAATTTAAATTAAAAAGATGAAACTAGAGGGCGCTACTGAAATGCATTTGGCTGTTCAAGAAAATCACTTCGGCATTTCATTAAGTACCACCGATGGGGATTGAATATCCGAAACATGTGTCTGGTGCATTAAAATTAATTTGAAATTTCTTCAAGAAGATAAGGAGTTGAAAAACTTCTATTATTATGTTGCAATGAATTTGCTTAACATATTAAGTTTGTTTCCTCATCTCTAAGTTCTGGAGATGAGGAAACATAATTAAGATGTATTGAATTTTTATAACATTAACGTCTTTTTGTCATTATCAGAATTGAAAAAGAAAATGACTTCAAAAGGATAAATCTGACCTTTCACTTTGTGCACAATAAATCAGGGAACAGTTGATAGTAAATTATTTTGCATTGCATTGGCTACAGTTAAATGAAATTGTACACGAAATCGAATAAATATAGCATAATTCATTATAATCGGTGTAATCTTTGATCTATAGTGAAAACAAACTTATCCTTGAACTTAAAATTCAGAGAACTTAAAATTCAGTAAAATTCAGAAACAGTGATAGCTTGCTTTCAATTGGTAGTCAAGCATTTGCGAGCAGATTATACCATTACTTGTTTTTAAAATATAGGGTTTAATTCTATCATAGTAACTATCCATTTGAAGTGAGTATGTAAATGAGGGAAATGGGAGATGGGTTGTCGGGGGTAAGGCCTGCTCTAAGTATGGCGGTACCATCCTTTAATGATTTTCACAAGAATTTTTTTTTGGATAATGTTTTCTCATATATTTATCAAAGTAATATGACCATCGTACCGCGACGTCATGAACTGAAACTTGCTCTTGAAAGACGGGATAAAAAAAACAAAAAAACATGTATCATGGTGAATAAGAAGTAAATGAATATTTAGGAGACGTCTATAGACTTCTATTAATAGTGATAAGAACATCTCATTTCACGACAAACGCGACGATTTCATTTTCACTATCACAATGTTTCTTTTTCTGGACGATAACATTCAATCGTTGCATCATATGAGGAATATTTGAGAATCATTCGGAATATGAAATGACATTCTACTTTTAGAAAATTACTCCATTTCTGCAGAACTAAAGATACTGAAGTGTTCCAACACTATACCTTCTTGAGGAAAACTTCAAACCAATTTATTATGCACCATACACGTGTTTCGGATATGAAATCCTCATCAGCGATGCTTCCAGCCAAAGTGATTTTCAGACGCAGCCAAAATTCATATTAAAAGCACCCTCTGCTTTTATTTTTTGAATTTAAATTTGTGCATTTACTTTACAGAGTGGGGGATCACATAGTGATCAGCTCCAAATTTCCTGTAGGGTCGATTCAGTAACTTGTCCAAGTGAAATCTATGTTCAAAATAACATTGGAGGGATGGTGTTAAGATGATAACCTCCTGTAATTTCGATGATACTTTTGGATGAAGTAGGAAATGACAAGTTTCCGAAAAAGAAAAATAATATATTTAATGTAAGTGACTGTCTCACCAGACCCATGATTTCAATCTCTTAATAGGCTTAATTGGGAATGGTATAGAAAATCCCCAACGAGGCTTAATTACAATTGAGATAAAGAAGATCCTGATGATAATTTCAACATCACTCAATAGAGCACCAAATTGAGCATCGACGGACCCCTAGCAATCTAGAGGTGGGACCCAGGTGCCCGGGAGGGGTAAGCATCCCCCGTTGGCTAGCCGCACCCGCCGTCGATGATCATGCACGAAAATGAAAACATAAAAAAAAAAAAACATGAACTGCGCACTGTCTGAGGCCATTTTTATATAGAAAGTGCTATAGCGACCATGTCAGGGAAATATTCAAAACACTTACTGTCAAACCCCTCGCCGGGAACTTTTTTACGAGCTCCACACGGCAAAGGGCATTAATGTGACACAAATGAGTTAAAGAAGATCCTGACGATAATCTCAACAGCACTCACAATAGAGCACGAAACTGAGCATGGGCGGACCCCTAGCAATCTAGAGGTTGGACCAGGTGTCCGGGAGGAGAAAGCATCCCCTGTTGGCCTGTCGCACCCGCCGTCGATGATCATGCACGAAAATGAAAACATAAAAAAAAACATGAACTTCACTGTCTGAGGCCATTTTTATATAGAAAGTGCTATGGCGACCATGTCAGGGAAATATTCAAAACACTTACTGTCAAACCCCTCGCCGGGAACTTTTTTACGAGTTCCACACGGCAAAGGGCATAATTGTTACACAAATGAGTTGAAGAAGATCCTGACGATAATCTCAACAGCACTCACAATAGAGCACCAAATTGAGCATCGACAATGACCACATCGAATCACATATGTACAGCAAGATCGTCAAATTGCAATAGGCAACCACTCAACAAACCTGTGCGAAAACCGAATCAGACACCCGAATGTGTTCTGTGTACTGATTCTGAAAAATTTCTTACGTTACAAGCAGAATAGGGGACCACAAATAGAATAGGGGACCAATTAATCAACATGAAGAAGGTACGTATGAAACAAGACCAATTAAGCTAAGGACAAGCCTTTTTCATTAATGTACTTCCTTTCTTATTTCCCTTAGTTTTATATCTACCTCGGTTTATAAGTTTGAATTTGCGATTTTGACCACTTGTAAACATATCCTTTTATCCATATTCCGTCATTCGAATACAGCTTGTGTAAAATCGGACTACTAGTATTCATAAACGGAGCTAGAAAAGTTTTCCGGGGAGATTCTAAGCCATCGGGGGGAAGGAGGGTCCAGCATATGGTTTTGAAAAAAAACCCCTAAAAAATGAGAAATAAATCCAGCATTTTTGACTAATTCCGAGGTCCTGATTTCCCTCTAAATGCGCACTTTCGTCTATCAGATAATGAAAACATAACTCTACAATATATGAGTGAATAAAAAATTAAATTAGTGAATAAGCAGCGACTGGATTACTAACCCTATATTTTTTCTTCAATTTAATCCATACAGATTACAGATCACAATTAATTTTGAATGTTCGTTGACCACGCAAATAGTTCCTGATTATTTCAATCCCTCGTCTTCTTACATTTAATTTCTACGACTCTTTTTACACTAGATGATTAGTTTTTTACGTCAATGAGTCGCAGATGAGTTGAAAAAAAATATTCTAGCATGTTGATTGATACTGCATCATCCTAATCGCGGAATGCCAGTTGTGTTATGAGGCTCTAGAATTGATAAATTGTAGAACATTAGAGCCACAGATACCCCCTTTCGGGTTTAAAAAGATATTAAAAGTCTACTAAGCGACAGATTTTTGCATGAATCCATTTCTGAGCTTATTTTGATACTATCTAGCAGATATAAAAGTTTCAAGCAAAAAATGGTGGTGCGATTCGAGTATTTAATCGTCATATTAGTATAATTTACAAAGGAATATATAGGAAAATATAATTGGGGTCTGATACCTATAAGCGCGCGTAGTGATATCACGTGTGTAACTAAATAGAGACCAGACGAGGGGAAAAGGAGAAAATATGATACAAGTAGGATGAAAATATCATTTTCACGATACTGCTAGATGCCAATTCTTGTGTTATCAAGGCTGACCTGGCGAAAATCGGGGGGGGGGGGGGGATTCGGGGCGAGCGAACAGACATGGGAAAGGAGGTCGAGGTAAGGACATAGTGTGATTTTTTTTTTCATTACTGCGACATGCTTGCATTAGCTGTGTGTCATGTTGTTACTTTTACCATAAATATATTTGATCTCATCCATTAGCTAAGCATTGCGTGGCTCCACCCCCCCCCCCTCGCCTAAAAATAGGAAATCGGGAAAGGGGGGGGGGGGGGCTCCGTTTTTCGATCTCCGCTCGTAGTTCACATGTACAACTGAACTTCATTTGCTGGAATAATGTTTTTATATGACATCTCATGCGTTCTGCACTGAAAATATAATTGAAATCGTAAAAGAATAAGTTTTCTGATGTTTTAAACGTTAATTTTTAATTTTTTGTCGATACACTAAGAGGGCCTAACGAAAATTGATATAAATTCGAAAACGGTACATATGCAGTTTTTAGCACCATAAATTATGAGAATTCAGCCATTTGAAAGAGTCACATTTCATTTTTTATACATATCTGTAGAATTGTGGAAATAACAGAAATTTGAAAATAGCGTAATTGAAAATAATTCTTATCAAAAACTTGATTTTGGGGACATCAATAGACTACCTGTAAAATGCTACTATTTGAATAATGATGAAAGTATTGAGCTGAAACTTGATAGATAGCATCAGAAGATACCAAGGAAGGGTTCTGAAGCAAAAGTATGACTTTCAATTAAAAATTTTGAGAGTATAAGCGCGCGTAGTGATATCACGTGTGTAACTAAATAGAGACCAGACGAGGGGAAAAGGAGAAAATATGATACAAGTAGGATGAAAATATCATTTTCACGATACTGCTAGATGCCAATTCTTGTGTTATCAAGGCTGACCTGGCGAAAATCGGGGGGGGGGGGGGATTCGGGGCGAGCGAACAGACATGGGAAAGGAGGTCGAGGTAAGGACATAGTGTGATTTTTTTTTTCATTACTGCGACATGCTTGCATTAGCTGTGTGTCATGTTGTTACTTTTACCATAAATATATTTGATCTCATCCATTAGCTAAGCATTGCGTGGCTCCACCCCCCCCCCCCCCCTCGCCTAAAAATAGGAAATCGGGAAAGGGGGGGGGGCTCCGTTTTTCGATCTCCGCTCGTAGTTCACATGTACAACTGAACTTCATTTGCTGGAATAATGTTTTTATATGACATCTCATGCGTTCTGCACTGAAAATATAATTGAAATCGTAAAAGAATAAGTTTTCTGATGTTTTAAACGTTAATTTTTAATTTTTTGTCGATACACTAAGAGGGCCTAACGAAAATTGATATAAATTCGAAAACGGTACATATGCAGTTTTTAGCACCATAAATTATGAGAATTCAGCCATTTGAAAGAGTCACATTTCATTTTTTATACATATCTGTAGAATTGTGGAAATAACAGAAATTTGAAAATAGCGTAATTGAAAATAATTCTTATCAAAAACTTGATTTTGGGGACATCAATAGACTACCTGTAAAATGCTACTATTTGAATAATGATGAAAGTATTGAGCTGAAACTTGATAGATAGCATCAGAAGATACCAAGGAAGGGTTCTGAAGCAAAAGTATGACTTTCAATTAAAAATTTTGAGAGTTTTAGATTACAGATCACAATTAATTTTGAATGTTCGTTGACCACGCAAATAGTTCCTGATTATTTCAATCCCTCGTCTTCTTACATTTAATTTCTACGACTCTTTTTACACTAGATGATTCGTTTTTTACGTCAATGAGTCGCAGATGAGTTGAAAAAAATATTCTAGCATGTTGATTGATACTGCATCATCCTAATCGCGGAATGCCAGTTGTGTTATGAGGCTCTAGAATTGATAAATTGTAGAACATTAGAGTCACAGATACCCCCTTTCGGGTTTAAAAAGATATTAAAAGTCTACTAAGCGACAGATTTTTGCATGAATCCATTTCTGAGCTTATTTTGATACTATCTAGCAGATATAAAAGTTTCAAGCAAAAAATGGTGGTGCGATTCGAGTATTTAATCGTCATATTAGTATAATTTACAAAGGAATATATAGGAAAAAATAATTGGGGTCTGATACCTACAGAGGAACAAACAAATTATGTTTATTACCCTAAAGGTAAAATGATGATCTCTCTTTAGTTTTGCATGGGCGATGAGTAAACCTCCCATCAATTGCCTAGCTATTACCATAATTCTACTGCAGTTTGTAATCATCCAAAATTACCATATGCTCTAGTTACCTATCAAAGAAAGTTACGTTGACCTTTCTCACAATCAGGGGTTGTTTCTTTCAATACCATACAGAGGTATAGGTGTCGGAAGGGATCCAGTTTATTCTCCAGGGTTTAAGGCGTAAGGCTCTTTCAAATCATCTTGTCTTACGTCTCATTTGAATCGTGTGGGAAATCGCTCTTTCTCATGTCGTTTATGTATAAAGTTGTTTATTATCATCATAGACATTTATGTGAACATTGAGTGATACGGGAAAGCGAAACAAAATTATCTTTTACATGTAATTGCTAGAAAAATGCTAATATTTTGATACATGTCTGTAATGAGTTATCAAAGGTCTGAAATTATGCCATTCCCTTTCTTTGATGTGCAAAAACAAAAATTGACAGACTGAAAGACATGGCAGACACGCACGAATTAAAAAGAAAATAATTCATAAAAAATCGGAAAGAGATTGGGGTGGAGTTTGGGTGGGGGATTGGTTGGGGTTTGGGAGTTAACGCCACTGAGTGTGTGTGGCAGAACCGAGTAGATATGTGGTTTGAGTACTTACCTGCAGGCATACATAGGTCCCGGTAACGACCTTTGTCTGAACACATTTTTCGTACCCTACTACATATGATTGCTTCATATATGACGTGGGTTTTCCCTTTAGTAACAAATTTTACAAATTTACTGAGAATCATAATAATACGGAAATGTTCCAACTCTATACCTTCATGGAGAAAATCTCCTGCACCAGACACGTGTTTCGAATATTAGATTCTCATCAGTGATGCTTCCAGCGGAGCCACCAAAATTCATTCAAGTAGCGCCCTCTTTTTTTTGAGTTTAGATTTGTACATTTACTTTAAAGAGAGTACATAGTCACAGTAAGGGTTGATAACTCCTTTTCTTCCAAAGATGAATGCAATCTCCATTCGCAGCTGAATTTCAAAAAGAGGGATTGTGACTCAACGGATGTATAAGTAAATGATAAAATCAGGGTCTACTCTATAGTTCATTGTGACGAATAGATTACCTTTTATTTACTTTTTCCCGCACAAAACAGACCTTAACTGCCTAAATTTAACGTATTTGTTATGCTCCGATAATAGATATGCAAATTCATAGTAACATTATATCTATCTTATTTTTCAGTTTATCTGACCTTGACATGAATAATATACTACTAATACAATGATCAAAGAGCGGATGTGACTAATTAATTCAATTTTTTTTTCAATCAGTTTGAATTAAATGGGGGATAAAATCAAAATAGAAAACAGCAATTGTGGTGATGTAGCATATAATAGAAATAAAGTCAAAGTTTTTAAAATCTATTGGAGAGCATCCATCACAACATCTGTGACGAGAAGTTTTATAATATCTGTTTTTGGTCTTGATTTTTGTCCCTTCGCGTCTTCCATCGTTTCTTGGGCCCCTGCGTTATGCTGTCTGTTTGTATACTCATCTTACAATAATGAGGTTACGGTATTTTACAACACAACCATATTTGGGTTGTTCAGTTTTACTGTTGGTAATACATCCGAAAAATGACAAATATGGACAATGACTATATTCTAATACATAGTACAAAATAAATAATACAGAAAATCATAAACTAACTTACAATGGCGTCGGGTCGTTTCGCCCTTTTTCCGCTTCGCCCCCGGGTCGTTTCGCCCCTTTTCCCCTTCGCCCCGGGTAGATTCGCCCCTCAAGGTGGGTCGATTCGCCCCTCAAGGTGGGTCGTTTCGCCCCTCAAATGTGAGTCGTTTCGCCCCTCAAGGTGGGTCGTTTCGCCCCTTAAGGTGGGTCGTTTCGCCCCTTAAGGTGGGTCGTTTCGCCCCTCTGGATGAGTTGTTTCGCCCCTTAAGGTGGGTCGTTTCGCCCCTCTTTTTAGGAATACTCTCTCTGCATGGTGAGTCGTTTCGCCCTTATTTTTATAGTTGTTATTGGTGGGTCGTTTCGCCCTCATTTGATAATTATTTAATTACGCTGTTATATTGGGCTTGCGTTGTGACATTAATATTTGTTTATTGGCGGCTTTTATGGCTTGTTGTTAATCAAACAAATAATTAATTGAAAAAGAAATATGTAGGTGAACAAATGAGAATAAAAGACCCCCCAAAAAATTAAATTGAAAAAAATATAGAAAATTAATGAAATAAATAAGTGAAGAAATATGCAGGTAGGTGAACAAATGAGAATAAAAGAAGAAAAAATGTAATAAAAAATGAGATAAAATAACTAATAAATGAATAAAGATGTTACGTATAGAGGGGCGAATCGACTCAAATAGATTAAAAAAAAAAAATAAATAAATAGATAAAGAAATATGTAGGTGAAGAAATAAAAATAAAAGAAGAATTAAAAAAAACCAAATAGATAAAATAATAAATAAATAAATAGATTAAGATGTTACGTATAGAGGGGCGAAACGACCCACCATTCAGAGAAAGTGTTCTTAAAAAAGTGAGCAAAACGACCCGCCATGTGGGGCGAAACGACCCACGATGAGAGGTTAAACAATCTATCTTGAGGGGCGAAACGACCCACCTTAAGGGGCGAAACGACCCACCCTGGAGGGGCGAAACGACCCACCCTTGAGGGGCGAAACGACCCACCTAAAGGGGCGAAACGACCCACCTTAGGGGCGAAACGACCCGGGGCGAATCGACCCGGGGCGAAGGGGAAAAGGGGCGAAACGACCCGGAGCCCTTCCAATGTGGGAGTGCGACTAGGTGCTCAGGAAGAGTCAGCATCTCCTGGCTCGATGCAACACCCGTCGCTTCAATTCGACAGAAATATCACATCCGTTTACTTCCATTTCGGAAGATACAAGTATATTCTGTGGTTGGATGGTAAAAATTATGGAAGACAGAATATCATCAACTGTTCTGGACAATGAGACATCATATAAAATTGGGTTTGAATTGTTGTTTAAGAGGGTAACGAGTTGGAACACTTCAATGTTCTTATTATCTACACTTTATTCTTATGCAGTGTGAAGCAGTGAGACCCGTTCCCCGCGATTGAATGTTTCAAGTGTGTTTTTTTTTCTTTCAAGATCAGTTACCAGATAGAAGCTTTGTTTTTGCACTATCAATTTGACACAAATGACTTTGCTATTTTGGGTACTTGTCATTTTATCATCATATATCATCGAAATCAAAAAAGATCGACACCCTAGCACCATCCCTCGAATGTTATTTTAGTCATATATTTTATTCAACTACGCTACTGAATTGACCCTACAGGAAATTTGGAGCAGCAGGCTCTTTACAAAGTAAGTATACAAAATCTAGAGGGCACTACTAAAAGAAATTTTCGATGTGTATGAAAATCACTATAGCGTGAAGTACCACTGATGGGATTTACTGGCCGAAACACGTGTCTGGTGTGTTAACATTGGGTTGAAATGTTGTTCAAGAAGGTAAAGATTTGGAACACTTAACTTTTCTTGTTGGTGATTATCTCCCCTTGTGCTTTGTGGATTTGCTTGGTTTGAACACTATTCATTGAGTGAATAATAAATCGTTAATACATTACAATATTATAAATGAGAAACAAGGCGACTACCTTTTAGGAAGCACAAACTTCTTCCTTGCATGTTCGTGATAATTGACTAATTGACTAACGGGTACGGAATCATCCCTGCAAATGAATTAATTCATAAATATCAAAACTAAGGGAAGTAATGTAATCAGACTTTCAGACACAAAGGCAACCCAGTGTATGAGTAGACTAACTATATGAATACCGGTATTTGAATACATCCGTTTACCGAGAACAAGACGGAGCCATACACCTGCATCAACTTACACAGACATTTACATACGATGTAAGTTAGAGTTATCTAGTTCAGATTGTCGTTTCTACATGTGCAGATCTAGAATAATTCCAGGGATTCCGTTGAGGCCAGTAGTGGATGGGGTCGACTATGACTCGGAGCACTAAAAAACCCCCTTAAATTGGGAATTCTTAAATGAAAAGGTCCTATATGTACAGTACAATAAAATAAAATAAAAAGTCTAGTAAAATGTCACTTTATCATGTAACACTCGGGTCGAGCAAAATTGGCTATATACATGTAATGTCTCCGAGATCTTTTTATGAATGGCATAATTATCTTCTTGATACTGCAATATATGTTTTATGAATTTATTAAAAAGAAGTTTCAAAGTCAAGGACGAATTTGAATATTTGAATAATAATTGAGAACATTGACATTTCTGAGCATTGTACTAACGTCACTACTGTCCGATTGGTAATGATTGCTTTCGATTGAACTACAGCTTTTGCAGGTGTTCTGTTTATAGAACTCTCTTACTTCTCTGGAATATTCATTACTTATGATTTAAGACATGGCGATAATATGACAATCCTTGTCAGAGAGGAGGAACTGGTCTTCATTCTCACGTCCCCCTCCTTCCGAAGTGTGACAAGTGAAGACGAAGATCTACGTCTTAAGAATTGTTTTTGTCCTGTTCAACAAAGGTCAAATCTAGGTTGCTTGTAGGAACGTTATTAAAGATGTTGAGATAAGAGAAAGAATATACATGTAAATATATAAGAAAATATGATTTAATGAATAAATTGAGTGAAAAATTCAAATACCAAAATATTTTTGTAAGTTTTTTTTTCAGTTTGAAATACAAAGTTAAATTGTTTTTTTTTTGGGGGGGGGGGGGGGGAGGGGGGATTTTGAATTATTTCGAAATTCTCTAGACTGGATTTCTGAGGTTTTCCCCGAAAATGTCAAACTCGGTGTCGGTTAAATGTATGTTCATTATTATCTATCAGTTCGCAAATTGCATTTTGAAAATTGATTACGAGCAAGGTAACTTTAATAGTTGTTTGAAAAAGGTAAATATCATTTCATCTGTCACCAAAATAGACTAATAAAGAAGAAAACAACATTATAAACATTAATAAATTAAGTGTAAAAAGTACAATCGAACGACAAAGGTTCATAGGAAATGAAAGAAAATATGATAAACAAACGTTAGAATATACAAGTGAAAAAGGTAAGCTAAAGTGTTAAAAGACGGGGATTTCCTTTTAAAGGAACATCATATTCATGTCCAAGAGAAAAAAAAAAGAGAGAGAGAGAGAGAGAGAGAGAGAGCAACGAAATGCAACTAAGCAGTATAATGATGATTCTATTCACAGATGACATTAATTATAGAAGACAAATGTGCAAGAAGATAATATCTGTCATACTCTCCTGATGTTAATGGCATATGTTTTCGTTTGTATTTATTCTCAGTATAACGAAAGAAGATTTAGGTTATATTTGCTATTTTTGACCAATTTCTCCTAACTTTGCATATAGAAAAAATAGAGAAATACGACATTTAAATCCTTATTAATGTCAGTTTCAAGACTAAAATACAAAAAAGCTGTCGTTTTCCGAAAGAAACTGTTTCATAATAAATATGAACTAACTTTATTGAGGCATAATCCGATTTATTAAGACATCATGAGGGTGTTCGTAAAACTGTTTTTATAATATGATAAAACAGGCACATTTATGTCAAAAGTCCTACAACAATCAGATTTGTAAGATGTGTTTACTGAAGAAAACCCTTATAAGAGAATAAAGTAAAATTCTAACAAGTTGTTCTGTCTGGATATTTAGCAAGAACGGGTACTTACTGTAATTAGGAGCAACATACACTCAAAAAGGCCAAAATACAAAGAGAAAATCTTCGCAATTACTATTTTCACTAGTAATTTTGAAAACGCGAAAAATTCTAATATTGTACCCCAAAGAATTCTCATAAAGGGTATGCTGTTTACTGAAGGTAATGAAATGCAAAATATTTTTTGATTAATTCCTTGAAAATGATTATTTAAATTTTATACATCATCAAGCATCGGGAGAATAACAAGAAATCTACACAGGTTGATGCAAAATACAAATCAGTGAATGTAAGTCAAACACAAAACCCGATATTAGATTCCAAAATTTAAGATCAAAAGGCTTATAAATTCTTGATAAATTTTAAAACAGAACTTTTCTCACGAGAAAAGAAAACAGGAAAAACAGACGGAGACAATAACATACAGCACCTTTAACCGAAACGTCCTAAAAAACATTTGCAGAAATTTGCGAAAATAAAAATGCTATAGTTGTATTTTGCATCACATAAACATTGAAAAAGTAACCATCAGTTATCCAGGCTTAAAGTCGGGAAGGTAAAGCAAAATCATTAGAATTTCAATTTGAACAGTTTCAAAACCCGGAATAAGAATATATTCCGAAGTGAGACCAGGTGTTCGGGGAAAATCATGCAGCGTATATGTTTGCATGAAAATCCAATCAAAATCATGCCATTTAAAACTCGCGAAAACATTTTGTTATACGACTACAGAAGGTTTCAGGGATGATTCTATGTCGATGCTTTCCTCTCGTAGTACAATATCAGACCCAGAGATTTTTAGCCGTACAAAGAATGTACTTAATCTAATAATTCCGTTTTTAGAGAGAAAGAAAAGAGAGAGAAATTGTAGTACTATAAAGTAAATCTGGAAATGATTTTTATTTCTGTCAAAAAACGGAGAATGATTTTCTGAACAACTACAGGAACGGATTTTTGGCATTTGGTCTAATGTTTTGAATATTGATTAGGACCTACATGTAGGATCTGACATACAGCAAATGCTGATACCAATAGAATATACGACAACAGGAAGATGGACATCTGTTTAGCAACTTGCTTTTTTCCTTGCTTGATGTTTTGAGACATGTCTAGATTTATGTTTTAATTTTTATTTGAACATTTGTTTACTGATGGACTAAATATTGACATGTGTTACAGAATGTGACTGACACTGGTAAATCAAAATGATACAAAAATGTTGATTCGAACCAATTTTTAATCTAAGGACGTAGGACGTTAAACAAATATGCAGCTGTACTTCTGTATGTCCTTAAAACATGAAATGTGAGAAGAGAGAGTGAGAGAGAGAGAGAGAGAGAGAGAGAGAGAGAGAGAGAGAGAGAGAGAATTTTAAATTTCCTCCTACACAGTAACGTTAAGTAACTAAGAATTGCAGCGACATATGGGCAAAGAGATTAGACCTGTCAGATATTTCTTACGTTAATGTCATTTGTTTCCCTTTGCCTCTATTCTTAGTAGATACAAAGGAGATTTTGGATATATTTGATATTTTTGACTGGTTATTTCTAACATTGTCTAAACAAAATAAGATAAGTACGACATTTAATTCCTTATTAATGTCAGTTTCAATACAAAAGTACTGACACTCTGTCGTTTTCCAAAAAAAGAAAATTGTTTATAATTAAATATGAATTAACTTATTAAAGACAGAATTTGATTTATCAAGCCGTCCTGGAAGGGATCGTAAAATACTATATGATAAAACAGAAAACAGTAAAGTTAACTTAAGATTCCTACAACGATCAGATGTGTACGGTATGTACTGAAGCAATCTCGGTGAGAACATAAAGTAAACTATAAACTAAATGTTCTTGCCGGATATTCTGCAAGAATGGATATAAGAGCGATGCCAAAATGCACTTTATCGTACTGATTTAAACCCTTTACAATGTTAAATCAAATAAATGTTAATACATCATCAATCATAAGAAGAAAAGCAATAAATGTATAAACAGTGGTAAAGAGAAAATCCTTTTATGCTCATACTCTACTTCTTTTCAGTTCACGAAAATGTGCATTCGCAAAAACAAAGATACCATATTTTGCACCAAATCATGAAATTTGATACTCGCGGAAAATTCCGGTTATACGATACAGGTTCGATTCTTGGTCAGGTCCCATGTTTTCCTCTTCTGGTACAATATATGACCAATGCAAACTTTTGCTGTACGTAGAATGTGCTCATTCCTATAGGTTCCTATTGTGAAAGTCGATAACTTGTAACATAATTCTTAAAAATAGATATTGGAAAATCTGGATTTTGATATGATTTTTGCTAGGAAGAGAAAGAACGATAATTTTTCCCCATTTGGTTTTATGTTTTGAATATTGATTAGGACCTACACGCAGGATCTGACAAATGCGTTTGGAAAACAAATGCAGTTCATCAAATAATACATAACAGCTGCGGATCCAGGACTTGATCATTGTGGTGACCACAAAACATTTTCGATATTGAAATAGAAATTTGGAGCTTGAAATGACGTTCAGATAAGTTCAGAATGAATTTCCTTTGGTACAGAATCATTTAAGCAAATTTGTAAGAAAAAAATGGATTTCATGTGGATATTCTAGGATGTAAAAAGCGATGTTTTAGTTATAATGCGAATGCTAGGATGCATTATCAAAATCCGCAACTGCATGAGAAAATGAAAATGGGCATCTGTTTAGCAACTTGTTTTTCCCTTGCTTGATGGTTGAGACATGTGTTGATTTATGTTTTAAAATTTCAAGGTTTTTTATGAGGAAGCTGTTTTATTGAACATTTGTTTACTGACGGACAAGATGTTGACATATCTTACAGAATGTAACTGACACTGATACATCAATATGAGAGAAAAAATAAGACATGTTGAATATTGTGCCGCGAAACACATCTTAATTCCAGAGCACGTATGACGTTAACCGAATATGTCGCCGTACTTTTATATGTACTTCAAAGTTCCAAATGTACTTCAACTTTCTTCTAAGAAATCTACTTAAACAATGTCATATACATTCTGCAACTGAATTCTCGTAATTACAATTGGAAAGACATAGAAAAAACGAGCAGTACCTTGTGCAAATTTCCCTGGCTCTATTGCATGATAATCTGTATAATTAATTCTTATAAAATTTTAGAACTTCCATAACGACAAAAACGCTGGCATGCTTTCAAGATGTTTGGAAAATTTAAATCTATGAAAAGGAAATGTTTAATAATTGTTTTAAATTATCTTTAACAAACAGGGAATCAAAGAGATTTTGATCTTTCCTAGAAAATGACAGATTGACTTAGTTATTATAATAGAAATGCATCAACAATGAGAATCATAGAGACTTATTTGTCATTTGAACGAAAAGCAAATGAATCGATTTATCATTGTAATAATCAATTCAGTAATAATGAATATAAAAGAAATTTGAAGCTTCCTAGAAGATGTTTTTTCGTAATGCCGACATAGTTCATAGATCAGCTGTAATTAATTCAAATACATATTAATTATTGTTAACAATTATACGGAACGCGAAAGAGAAAATATGACATTGACGATTTGATAACGAATTTGAATATCATCGAAGAACGCAGCTTCTATTTGCAGATGTTGCAGCTGTAAAGAGAATGTTCCGTGGAAAAAAACATTATTTTTTTTTATTCCAGAATGTTTTTTCATTCCATACGTTTGGTTTAAACATTTTACAAAAAGTAAGAACCAAAAGAACATTTGGACCACATACGACTCCGCTCAAGTGTTTACAGAAGACAAGCGATGTGGACCAGCCGGATTTCTGGTAAATGGATCTCTTTGTATATTTTGCTCCTCTTAATTACAGGAATGTTTGAAATTTTCTTGAAAGTGAACACATGATAATAAATTGATGCTGTTATGGATTTATTTCAACATATAATAATGCGGAAGGGTTTCAGCTCTATACCCTCTAGAAGAAATTTTCAAAGCAATTCTTATGCACCAGACACGTGTTTCGAATATCAAATTCTCAACAGTGATGTTTCCAGCTAAAGTGCTTTTCATAAGCAGTCCATATTAATAATGAATATAAAATAATTTCACCTCTTTCGATATTTTTAGAATTTAAATTTCTGCATTTCTTTTTATTCATATGTAGCTCTTCAACCTTACTCGAAACGAAGAAAGAAATATTGGCATGTAATTCTAATGTTAAACGTCTTCAAATTGAATAGCATCATTTAAGAACAGATACATTTGCAGCATGGACCAGACATGCACGTTTCGGATACTTGAAAAATATTGTGACACACCACAACAAACATGAAATTGACCAACGAACAATCCAAACACACTCGTCGAAACATGAATAACAATGCATGAATTGTGTACTTTGGTTGTACTTTACGTTTTATGTACTACAAAAACCAAAAACTCATCTCGATGTCACCCATTGGTCTCGTTGGTTTGTATGTAGTCTATGGTGTGAGTTGATTTTCCTTGTCCCGTTTGCGTCTCTTTCTATGGGTGTCTGCTCGGTTTTTTTTTTGCATTGGGTGTTTTGGCTTTTGCTGTAGTTGCTGCAACCGAGTGTTGTTGGAGATCCCCTCATATCCGTTTACCTTTAGTACAACAAGAATGGTAATGTACATATATAATCTATTACGAGCTCGTCGTTTTTTTCCAATTAAGATATATTGCAAATAAAAATTCATTGGATAGTCTTGAAATAGCGCACCCAAATAAGTTCATGGATTTCGCGTACAGCTCGAAGTTCGAGGTAAGCCAAAACGTGACAACGTATGACAGAAACAGACCAACATCAAATTCTTTATAACATTATCTTGGTACTTCAACTTTGCTTCTGAATCGACCCTACAGGAACTTTGGAACCACATTCTCTGCAAAGTAAATACACAAATTGAAATTAAAGAAACAAAAACAATAAAATAAACTGGAATGGATTTTGGCTGTGTCTTAAAATCTATTTGGCTGGAAGCATCACTGATGAGGATTTACTATCCGAAACACGTGCCTGGTGTAGTAAAATCGATTTGAAATTTTCATGAAGGAGGTAACGAGTTGGAACACTTTCGTTTTATTCTACAAGAAGAGACAGTGAACAATTTTGTTTCATTTATAAAGAAAAACGAAGTATCCGACTCTGTTGCCAAGGAGCAGCCTTCTAGACAAAAATGTCTAAACCCGATACACGAGACATACATGTTTCATATCAGAGGTACTCTCAGCCAAATGATTTAAAGTGGAAAACCATTTTTAGTGAAGCGCCCCTAATTTAATTTCAAAATTTCACTTTTTTGCAAAGAAAGAATACGTATCTTTTTTTTATCTCGGAGATTAAACAGTATGATTGAAAAACACTGAATGAATACAAATTGAGGTAATCTGGAATACAGTCAAGAAAGCAGCATCTGAATCAATATAAACATCAAAGAAGTCAAAAGCGATAAAAACTGGCGAATTGTTTTGATTTTATTCATCAATTGTCCTTGACAAGTTCTTCTATCGTTTGAATTCATTGCTTCCGACACACAGTATGGTAGATATCTGAACACGGACATGTACTGGTTGTGTTCTTTTCTCTGTCAACACTAGGTCAAAGGTAAACAATCACTCTTTCACATGATGTGTCCCTGAAATGTTAAACTTTTAAAAAAGAATCATGCTGTGACCTCTTCTATCTTGATAGGGATGATTTTAACTTATCAATTTGTGACTAAGTTATTGACCTTTCTCTCTTGAACTTGCCTTTTGTTATCTTAGACTTCACCCTTGTATCCTACAATAAAACACCTGGCGAAAAAGAAAACATTGCATTAAGATGGATAAATTCATTGATCTTTTCCTTTCAAGATTTGACAAAAAGAAACTTTCGATATCTATGTTACTAGTCAACACCATGTTTATGATATTTGTTTTAGGATGATAAGATTTATATAGAATTACGATATAGATTACACAGGTCACTGACACTGTCAACAATGTTATGATGCCAAATATTTCTAGTGAGAAAGGAATTGTCAACAATTCATAAATCCTTTGAAATACCTTTGGTGAAAAAAGTTTATATGTACGTACGTTGATTTTTTTTCTTTTCAGAAGGATTGAAAATGTTCTTAAAAATTCTAAGTGATGTGTTTCCAATGATGTTCAAACTCTTTACCTATTTGAAGAAAATTTCAAACCAATTTTAATGCACCAGACACGTGTTTTGGATAGTTAATCGTCATCAGTGATGTTTCCAGGGAAAGTTATTTTCAAACAAAGCCAAAATTCATTTCAGTGCAGCCCTCTGGTTTTTAAAGACTATTTGATTTGAAATATATTTGATTTGAAATTTGTGCAATTTCTTTGCAGAGAATGCGTGTCTCCAAATTTCCTGTAGGGTCGATTCAGTATTAAAGTTAAATAAAATCGATGACCTAAATAGCATTGGAGGGATGGTTCTAAGATGTTAACCTCCTTAAATTTCGATGTTAGTTTTAGATGAAATAACAAGTTTCCGAAATAGCAAAACAGTATATACGATGTCAAATTTATAAAGGACAAAAAAAAAAAGCTTCTTTCAGGCGACAGAGCTTGAAAGAACTAATTAAAACTCTTCAAACATCAAGCTACGGGGAACAAATTTAACTGCTCCAATTTCATTTAAAAAAGTTTTTGTGTGTTTACAGATAACGAGCAAATTCCCATCATCACTTTGTCCAAAATCTTAAATTCAAATCAAATCAGTGTGCGCTGGTCAAAGACAAAGCCAAAATCAGAATCCAAATATCTCAACCACCAGGCACACAAAACATTCTAAAATACAAAACAGGACATAGATACGATAATATTCGAATAGCGTGTATTGATATCGTTCACCTAGTTTCATAGTGTATTGGCACATGACTTTTACTACATTTCGAAATTCACTATTACAAAATTTAATGAAAATGATCTAAAACTAAGAGGTATCTCCTTGATGGTATAGCTCTGTCCCTAGCAGGTTCTTTGGTAGAAAGTTTTGCCCTTCATAATTTCATTTCATTTGGATTTCCTCTTTTTCGTCCTTGAGCATCACTGATGTTACATCACTTGCTGAAATGCGCATATGGTGCACTAAAATTTTAAAATAGAACATATATTTCAATATTGACATTTTCAAACATGGGAAGTTCTTGGGAGTGAATCAATGTCGGATGACTCACTCACGAAAACAGTACATGTATATTCCATGTTAAAACTATAAACAGAAGCTAAGAGCTATGTACATGGGGCATATCGGTTTGTACGTACATACAGATATTGATAAAAAAGTAAACAAAGTATGGAAACATGTTAAAATTATTTTGGCATCTTATAATCTTTTTGCCTTATTATACTAGTGATGAGAATTCATTATAAAAAAATGTAAGTCTGCATTATTTGAATTTTAGTACCGGAAGGCTACTCTCTGACAGTATGTTCCTTAAAAAAGCATCGTAAAAATGTTACAATTATTTTTTTTTCTATTTACATATTGTAATTTGAAAACGAACGAATAAAAGTATTCAATCAATTTAGTCTTGTGTTTTCTACTCGTTAATCTAAAATAACATTTTCTCTTTGCATGTAATAATGTATAGGTATTATTGTTTTTAAGTTCTTTTAAAGCAAATATGACTTTTATCTGAGTTTCAAATGATAAACAATCATTTAAGCACTAAATGATGAAAATTACATGCCATTTGTGAAAGTGTAATTGAAAAAAGTGACAAACAAGAAATAATAAAAAGTATCTAATGCTATACAATATATGAAGTAAACATCGAAGAAGTACCCATCAGTTATTCCGTTTCAAAGTTGAGAAGATAAGGTAAAATCATGAGTGTATCGAGTTGCAAATACCGGAATACGAAAAAACCAAGCATCCCAACTCTGGATCCAAGGAGCAAAGAGGAATGATAAAAGGGAAGGAAAATATGGATTTCCAAAACTTATCTTCAATTTATTTTGGCATCCTTTAAGACTAAATGAATTCATCTTCAAAGTGTTGAATTCATTGTTAAAATGTTAAATTCCACGTTAAAATATTGGATATATATCGTATTCATTCCTTTTGTTATATATACATGTAATTTGAAGACTAAGGGTTGATGATACATAAATCTATTTTAAAAATATTCAATCAATTAACACAGCAGTCATATGGTTTGAATATGTGAAACTTAGAATACATTTTGAATTGGTATGTAATGATTAAAAGATATCGTTGTTTTTAATTTTTTAAAGCAAATGACATTTAAAGGAGTTTCATCCGATAAATAATTATGAAATTTGAGAAACAAAATTAACTTGAAAACAAAAATATGATATCATTGTTTAAAATTCTTAGGAAGCGAAAGATAAAAAGAGGGGATTTCCATAAAAAGGGCATGTAGTGTTAAGCAAAATGAAGTGTGTTAATTAAGTTGGTTTTTTATTTGAGTCTCAACTGAAAAATAATCATGATGTATCACTTCAATGTTAAACTTCTTCAAATTCAATAGCATGATTTAAGAACTTTCAGCATGGACCAGACAGGCACGTTTCGGGTACTTAACCCTCGTCAGTGATCCTCAATCTAAATAATGTAATATGGTCAAAGAATGTGAAAATTATTATGTCCAAACATGAAAATGGTGAAAATAACATGGCATTGGTTAAAGTTTTGATTTGAAAAGAGAGCAAGAAAAAGAGGAGATGTCTAAAAGCTAAATCATCAAAGTGAATATGCTAGCTATCTTAAGTATGATGTAAAAACGATATATCCATACGCTACCACCTAATGAGAACAGAGGAATGATACAAAAGGAAAACAAATGAAATAATGAAACATTTCTTAACATCATTTTGGCATCTATGAACCATTTTGGCCTGAGACACCACTGATGATGACATCTGAAACATGCCTGTTTGGTGCACCGAATTTAGAATGTTTTTGTCTAGAAAGCTGCTCTCTGGTAGCAGAGTCGGGCACTTTAAAAAAAAAATCATTCATCGTTCAAAATGTGGGATTGACATCATATTTATTTTGCATTTCTATATTATTTGAAAACAAAAACTTCTAATAAATATTCAACCAATTTACACGGTAGTCATATGTTTTGTACATGTGAAACTAAAAATACTTTTGAATTTTTTAATGGCTGTCCTTATTTTTAACTTTGTCATGAAAACGAATTTTATTGGAGTTTCTACAGACGAATCATTATAAAATGAAAGCCAAACGTATCATTTGAATGGCAAGAATAATATTCTATTGTTTAAAGTTAGATAAGAACAGAAAAAGAGGGATTTCCATACAGAATAAGGGAAAAAATGTTCTAAATCAGAAGTAGAGAACGTTTTGAGATGTTGTAATCTACGTTATTACGGTTCCAGACAGGTAATATGATCCGATATACCTTGTCTGGGATTTTATATTTATATTTCCCGAGCCGAAGACTCTTTCAGGCGACAGAGCTGAAATAAGGCTTTGAAATAACATCTAATTCGAAGACGTTAAATATCTAAACCAATTAAGTTTATCAAAGTACAAAATTTTTCATCATTGCAGAGGATTGCGATGATTTCAGGTTTTGATGTAAATAAATGTGTACGGAGAAAGTTATTTCATATCTTATTTCAAGAGGAGTATTTTTAATCTATACAAATATTTGATAATTGACATTTATAGGACCTAGTATGAGCAATTGTACTTTACTGTCTGTTCGTTTATTTCATACGAACTGTGAAATAATTATTTTCATTATCAAGTTGACCATCTTTATTTGTTTCCTCTGTTTAAAAGTATGTTTTGTACACGTGAAACTAAATATCAATTTTTTAATTTCTCTTGACTATTCGAATAAATAAACAAAAATAAATTCTTGAAAATGTAGATTAATTAGCACCGCTTGCTTACCCGAATTTTGGTCGCGGTTGAAAAGAAAAAAGATTAAACAAGTCCTTTTGTAATAGATTTAAAAGAACTTAATAAACAGAAATTATTTGAAAGATTCGGCAAAAGAGGAAATGGATACATGCGAAGAGAGCGTTTCGTAAAAAATTATATACTTTCATTGAATATTTGTTCTACGTTTGGCTGTAGTATACTACGTTTCTATTACTACAGCCAAATACACTTACAAAAAAAAAAAAAAAAAAAAAAAACCCAACGTCTACAAAATGAAAAAAACAATTCAAAATGAAAAGCAAAATATATTGAATGACAAAAATGGATAATGACCATATCCCTGTAAACAGCACAAAATCAATAATTCAGAAAATCAGAAACCGAAGGCATACAAAATCAGGATAAAACAGGAACCAAAGCAAACAAACAAAAACCTCCACCACAATCATGCGCTATTGCATCGAAATTATGGAAATAAGTGGTGTAAAAAACAGAGCACAATTGGAAAATAATGAAACCTCACCATTTGCTTCTAACGTGGCTGATGACCGTCTTATGTCGCCACCGATTGCCCATTGGTATCGATGCTTTGTGTGTAGTCATTTATGTTTGATGTTTTGATGTCGCATTTGGTGTCCCCGTACATTCTGCGTTTATTTTTGTGCTTGTCTCCTTTGTGTTTTCTCATAGGAGTACTTCGGTGTTTTGCTATGGACCCTGCAGCCGAGTTTTTTTTTAGATATTCCCTACTTTGTTTGACACCGGAATGAATCAATTCTGATATATGTAATATAGATAAGACAAAGGGACCTCTTTTCAACGTACTGATGAAATCTTGCAAATACATTGGAATGAATCTAAGGATGTATGAACTCACAACATTAATTTCGAAAGGCAAAATGACATACAAAATGACAAAATGTCAGGATCTTCTTTAACTCATTTGTGTCACACTTATGCCCTTTGCCGTGTGGAGCTCGTAAAAAAGTTCCCCGCGAGGGGTTTGACAGTAAGTGTTTTGAATATATATCCCTGACATTGTCGCCATAGCACTTTCTATATAGAGATAACGTCAGAGAGTGCATGAATTTTAGATATTGTTTTCATTTTCGTGCTTAAACATCGACGGCGGGTGCGGCTAGCCAACAGGGGATGCTTACTCCTCCCGGGCACCTGGTCCAACCTCTGGCATGCTAGGGGTCCGTCGATGCTTAATTTTGTGTTCTATTGTGAGTGCTGTTGAGATTATCGTCAGGATCTTCTTTAACTCATTTGTGTCACACTTATGCCCTTTGCCGTGTGGAGCTCGTAAAAAAGTTCCCCGCGAGGGGTTTGACAGTAAGTGTTTTGAATATATATCCCTGACATTGTCGCCATAGCACTTTCTATAAAGAGATAACGTCAGAGAGTGCATGCATTTTAGATATTGTTTTCATTTTCGTGCTTAAACATCGACGGCGGGTGCGGCTAGCCAACAGGGGATGCTTACTCCTCCCGGGCACCTGGTCCCACCTCTGGCATGCTAGGGGTCCGTCGATGCTTAATTTTGTGTTCTATTGTGAGTGCTGTTGAGATTATCGTCAGGATCTTCTTTAACTCATTTGTGTCACACTTATGCCCTTTGCCGTGTGGAGCTCGTAAAAAAGTTCCCCGCGAGGGGTTTGACAGTAAGTGTTTTGAATATATATCCCTGACATTGTCGCCATAGCACTTTCTATATAGAGATAACGTCAGAGAGTGCATGAATTTTAGATATTGTTTTCATTTTCGTGCTTAAACATCGACGGCGGGTGCGGCTAGCCAACAGGGGATGCTTACTCCTCCCGGGCACCTGGTCCCACCTATGGCATGCTAGGGGTCCGTCGATGCTTAATTTTGTGTTCTATTGTGAGTGCTGTTGAGATTATTGTCAGGATCTTCTTTAACTCATTTGTGTCACACTTATGCCCTTTGCCGTGTGGAGCTCGTAAAAAAGTTCCCCGCGAGGGGTTTGACAGTAAGTGTTTTGAATATATATCCCTGACATTGTCGCCATAGCACTTTCTATATAGAGATAACGTCAGAGAGTGCATGAATTTTAGATATTGTTTTCATTTTCGTGCTTAAACATCGACGGCGGGTGCGGCTAGCCAACAGGGGATGCTTACTCCTCCCGGGCACCTGGTCCCACCTCTGGCATGCTAGGGGTCCGTCGATGCTTAATTTTGTGTTCTATTGTGAGTGCTGTTGAGATTATCGTCAGGATCTTCTTTAACTCATACTACGCCGATAGTGAATAAACGTTTTCATTTTCCTTCGTAATGTCGGCCTACATGCACTAAACAATTCAGCATGGTAAAAAATCAATGCTTTTTTCGATAAAATGAATCCTAAAAAAATGCACACTCAGTGTATCTCCCGGAATATATTCTAAATAGTTGTGCTCATTCATCGAAACCGTGAAAAATTTAAGTTTAAATTTGTGAATGAAAGGCAAACGCAAAAGCCGAAACCATTAAAAAAAATACAATCTAACGTACGAATTTTGGAAAAAGATACCAAAGGAAAAATTTCTCATGAGAAAAAAAATACGACAAATAGACGGATACAATTACACAAGCTCCACAGAAACACGAGGGGCAACTAAGTTAAAGACTTATTTTCATTGGCTATTCAATAAATGTTACGATTATCACTTTAATTCCCAGTTAAGGAAGCATTGGTCAAAGATGTTTCCTAAAAAGATCTTATTTTTTGAACTTTAAGACAAATACCTTAGGTTTGCCCTACTTTTACCCATTTTATACAAAAGGAAGTAGAAATCGCTATTATTGGTGATAATTATATAAAATGACCCTTTTTCAAAGAAAAATAGAGCAACCACCGACCAATATCCTATGACTATATCTCGAACTTCAATATATACGAAACTAAGAATAAAAGTATGCTTAAAATACCTGTCCCATAGTCGCAAACATTAATTAAGGATAGGAGAATGCGTGAGCGAAATATCCCATAGTCACAAAGATTAATCAAGGGTAGGAGAATGCGTGAGACATACATCCCATAGTCACAACGATTAAATTCAAGATAGAAGAATGCATGAAAGATGACCCATAGCAACAAAGGTGAAATTCCCTTACAATAGATACTTCAGTTTTAGATATCTTCATTTCCTTTTATCACTTAATTTTCCTTGCTTTTGTCTTTTTCTTCCATTTTCGAAATCTGAGCCTATGTTTATAATTTTTTATCATCTGTGATTCATGTATGTATTGATGAACAAATATAACTCACTTAAATTAAATAATTACACCTAAAATAATTTTAAATGATTTTATTTGTTCTAGAGGTGGGTATGTTTGTACACGTGAAACTAAAAGAGAACATTTCGACGTCTATAAATGCTATGACGAATTGGATAAATAATGTACAAGTTTAGAAGAACTGATCAGAAATAGATTATAGACATCTTAGATTCTGAACTCTTAGTCATCCAAAAATAATATAATAAAGTATTTTCAATATTTTGTATCTGTCTAATACATCCATCAATAGGTGTTAGAAATGCGCATTTTAGGAATTTGTCTTTTCTTGAATTATAAATTGGTTGTTTTATGGATATTAAAAACATGAAAAAAACTCAAAGAATTTAAGCAAGTCGAAGAAAAACTGTACGAAAATATAAAAGGTACCAAAAGAATAGTAAAACCAAATTTCTGGTGTTCCCTGAGAATAGCCCGCCTGACAGATGCATGTCTCGGGTAGTGATCTCCACCAGCGGTAATATTTGATGCCGGGACTTTCAGGTTTATATTCGATCAACTTCGGTTGATCGTCTGTCTCTTTAACGCATTTGAAATCTTCTGTTACAAAATTTCTTGAAATTTCCAAAACGTGGGTCCTGTAGCATCATATCCCACCCATTCTGCTACGTCTTTTTGTTACTTTTCTGGACATAATAATTTTCATACTTTTTGGCCATTTTACATTGTTTAGACTGAGGATCACTGACGAGGGTTTAGTTCCCGAAACGTGCATGTCTGGTCCATGCTGTAAATTTATCAGGTCTCAAATGGTGCCATTGAATTTGAAGAGTTTAACATTGTCACCCTTGGTTAGGGGGCTGAAATTCGCATGGATACATGAAATTTGGTGAGGATATCAGGCCTGGTTACCGAGGAATAAAAACCGAGAGTCTTGCATATATTTCTAAATAGTTAAGAAGTCAAAAATATTATTGTTAATCTCTGGCAAGGGTTAGTAAGTTTGCAGCGTATAACGTTAAATGAGGCCGATCATTTCGCCAGATTTTCTATAATAATAAATTCAAATAGTTTTTTTTTAATTTCAATGTAGGACGTTTTTCTGAAAGTCGAGAAGGCAAGGCAAAATCATCAGAATTTCCACTGGAACGGCTGCGAGAAATGAAACAATAGAACTTTGTTAATATATATGTTACAGGGAATAAGTTTAATCAGGGATTTCACGTAATTCCTGAAATTTAGGGATTACGTGTAATCCCTGAATCGATAAGTCATTACATGTAATTCCTGAAATTGACCAGTTATTTCATGTAATTCCTGAATTTTTCATGACTTTTTACGCTTATTTCCTAACCTGAATTTCGTCTTATTTTGACCTTTGAAATCAATGATTTTTCGTTCATTTGATACTGAATATTCTATCTACCAAGAGCAAAGAAATTTTTATGCCAAATAAATGAAAATATCCGAGCTAGAACTTGTCATTTCTGTCAGAATATTGCTCAAATTTCGAAGTCCATTTCTTATTATTTAGGCAAATGGGCATAAAACCACAATATGTTTATACATAAATCGAAAGTATTAAACTAAAATATTGGTATTTAACCCTCATTTTCTTTTCTTGTTGACGCACAAACGTAAAAAAAAATATGCCCAAAATGTTTTCCTCTGAAAGAAAATATTGGATTTAGAGTGTTTTGATTTTTTAAAATATGTAATATCTTGTAAAGATTAAAGATAAATAAAACCGATGTATTGGCTAGACAACGAATACCCCGCTCAACAGCAAGCATGAGCACACTGGTCAGTATTCTAAATCAATTAGGCATCCCCCTTACTTTGAATATGACTTAATACTTAGATTTTAATTGCAATAAAAGAAAGAGGGGATCTCCAACAACACCTAGATGCAACACCAACAGCATTTTCCCCAAACACCCACTGTAAAACACAAAGAAGACACGCACAGAATGAGACGCAGCGGTACAAGGAACGTCAGTAGCAGACGCTGTGGTTATCCTGGATTACGTGCGCACAACCCTCCCACTTTCCGATTACCCAGAGGTCTCGAAGAACGTACAAATGAGGTGTAAAACAACCTCCTCACTGTCAGATGACCACACACAAACAAGACCGCAAAACACAGGGGTCCAAGCAACACAGATGAATATGGAAATGGATATTAAAAGAGGGCATGCGTAATACAATCTGTGCTCTGCCGGCTGTAGCGAGCTCATGTATGTTTTCATTGCTTCATAAATTTCATTGATATCGGTAAAAAACAGTTGCAAAAACAATAATTTGGTACGAATTCGATCATCATTTTTGGACTTTGGTGCCAATAGCTATTTAGAGTAACATTGTGCGATCAAGATTCTATATATACAATTTGCATAGTACCTGTAAGTTGGAAAGATTGATTTCGCTCATCAGCAGGCCAAAAATATATGTAAAACCAAAATATGCTAGCTGCAAATGAGTTTTTCTATCTTTTCAATTCACTTTCGATTTTAAAAATTATCCTCCGTAAAAATATATCTGATATTTTTTTTTCTTGTTCATCGATGGGGAAACACATTATGAACTTGAAAAATATCTATCAAATCGCAATTTGATAATTTTTATAAGATTTTAGACAGTAAGAAAATAAGTGTAAAAATGCTAAAATATTTTAGGAATTACATGTAATCCCTAATATTTTGGAGATTTCACGTAATTCCTAAAATGACCAGGAATTACATGTAATCACTAAACCTTTCAGGAATTACATGAAATCCCTAATTACACTTATTCCCTGTAACATATACATATGTGTTTTTAAAAAGTTTGACAGCATCTAAAAAATAACTCCTTCTATGTGCTAGATCCTTATTATTCACAGATTTTTCTTTAACGAAGGTTTTGATATCGGAAGAGAAAAATGCATGTATTTCCCTTATCTCTTTTATGGAATCGTCAACTGCCGTACGGACGAAAGTTATCGATTCAAGCATTCCAAAATATGTTTGCCGGGTAACTCTTGATATCAAAATTACGAAAAAGGCTACAATGTCTTTCTCTCCAGTAAATGGCTCCGAGAGAAAATTTCCGAAGTATATATTATGGAAATTCTAACAGATAAGAGATCGACTTATTTCTGATTTTTTAGCAACATGAAAGGACTGGAATGCCTCAATTTTTAAGTAATTGATATTCCATGCTGTTTACAAAAAATGCTGTCATGAGACATTTGAAAGGTTCAAGATTTATCACATAAAGCGTGTTGTTCAACGTGAAACCCTTTAGCCATTGTTTGATTTTTATGTCATACAGTACTATACTATAGAAAGTCTCCAGGATATAAGGTGTTATATATTGTTTATATTCAAATACGGAAAGAAAAGTTCACAGAAAGCATGCCTAGTCCACGTGAAAATGACGAAATTAAAATACTTTTAGAGCTTGCTAAATTATTGTTTTAAAATTACAAAGAAAAAATGATTTTTTTTTTCGGAAAAAGAATTTCAGTCATGTTGGTGATCAACAAAGGGTTTTCTTTTGATTAAGAATCATTCACAAAACAAAATACATGTATATTAGTTTGTGTTTTTTTGTGCCGATCAACAAACATGGCCGACGAGGAGGGGCCTTATAGGCTGGTGCATTTTCGAAATCTCCTCTGCAATCACTGCACAGAATTTCAGGAAACCTTACAGAACGCAAGTACTCAAGGTCCTCTACCAAGTTTGCGTTTTTTGTTCCGATCGGTCAACAAATACAGCCGCCGAGGGTTCTGATTGGCTGACGCATTTTCGACATCTCCTCTGCAATCACTGCACAGAAGTTTACAAGTTTACGAAACTTAACAAGAAGGAAATTCTCATGGTCCTTTACCAAGTCTGTTGTTTTTCATGCCGATTGTTAAATAATATGGCTGCCGGGGGCTCTGGTTGGCTAAAGCATTTTAATTAGAATTTCACGAAATTTTACGGGAAGCTAGTACTAAAGCCGTCACGTCCTCTACCAAATTGGCCACATTTAGCTTTCCGTCTGCAGCTCAGGTGAGTGAAGTGACCCCCTTTGAGCCTCTTGTTTTTTTTTCTTTTCGTCGGTGTGATGACCTTCAGTGTTCGCTGTGTTTCTGTTCTGTAAAAACAAATTCAACTAGTAATTACTATGTTTGGCAAGCTTTTAGAGCAATCGAATTGCAAGGTGGCGCCACTTGCAATGACTTTCGTGTTTTTTTTTTCTTGACAAGAGTGACACTCCCTCCTTCTTTTTCTTTTTAATCAATACACCGACAGAAATTAAACAAGCTTTAAGCTTTCTTTTTGGTCCCGCCTATTACTATGCATTATGCGTGAAATATTTACACTGTACTAGTAAGCACGGCGCCGCTTTTGTAGCGCCACCTAATATACATTCCGTACTTTCACTGGACTATCGATATCGTTCATTAGACAAAATTTCCTTCGTCTTTATATGAAGCTGTGTTATTGTCTCCGTCTGTTTGTCCCATTTTTCTTTTCTCGTGAGATAGCTCCGTTTCTATTTTTTTTCTAGAAATTGAAAGCCTTTTGATTGTGATTTTTGGAATCTGATTTCAGGTTTTGTGTTAGACTTCATTCACTGGTTTTCAGATGTTTTTGTATGAAATAGGTTCCGATCGACTTGATATGATAAGGAATGTTGGTATTGTGCCATATTTTTGAGACACTTAGTTTTGATATAAATGGAGGTTGTTAAGGGGCCGTTATGGTTACCTTTCAATATATACTCTCAATGGAGGGAAATATTACATAGGTTAAAAAGTTTAGTCACAAATTCCTTATAACAGAGCATTTTGAAGAGCATGCGTAATCGAGCATTTATTTGATTAAGAAAATGTTGTTTCTTAGCTCAATTTTTTCGAAGGCTTTTCTCATCTTAATCTGATCAGCCCAAGGAATTCCGCGCTTTTTGCGACTACATTTAGGTGAAAAAAAGGACATTATAAATACAATGTACAATATCAAATTCCAAATGTGAGGAAAAATGCAATGTTACTCTCTTTCAAGTAACAGGCTAATAAGTACCCGCTTTTCAACAGAAGGGACACCCAACTGCTGTAATTCGTAAAAAATAAAATCTAAAACTACATTGGGCAATAAGGTAAAGCCGGTCGACACCGTTTACCGTTCTATCATACTGATTTTAGAATAATGCAATTCATAAAAAGGTATTATTGACGTCATAATAGTGAACATGCATTGATTATGTTGCTTTTTTAAGTAATCAAGTAACAGGTGCTAAAGTCAAAGGATACGGATTTGACATCACAAAAAATAGGTGCTAATTTTCACTAATTTGAATATATATCTATATCATCTATATGTTTCCCTCGTAGGTCGTGCCTCTTTGATATTGGTACAAACGTATCACCAATCATGACCGAGATTGTGTTATAGAGACATGACCCTTTTTTTGATTTGTATCTTAAAAATTATAAGGTACTAAAACCAAATATTAAAATCTATCAACCCCTCCTCCAAAAAAAAAAAAGAAACAAAAGAAAAAAACCCCAAAATGAAAGACCCCCCCCCCCCCAAAAGCAAACCATGCAGTCAGTTAATCAGATATTGAAACAGTGTGCGTTTCGAAAGTAACTAGCGTTTTCCGGACGTAAAAATAATAAGGAGATGGTGAAATGAAAATTCGCATGGCGATTTCAGGTGTTATGAAATGGGCATAAAGGCAATTCGAGTATTTCTAAAATCTGCACCGTTTTAGTGTTTCTTGTAGTGCTTCTCCACTCTATGATTTAGCATGTGGGGGTTTCGATGTTTTGTCATTGGTGCTGCAATCGAGTCTCGTTGGAGATCCCCTCCCTTTTTTGGCTTCACATTTTTTTGCGTAAGCTTCTGATTAGTCAAATATAAAGTTTTTGGACTATACTATTTAAAAAAGATATAGGTGGGATATGACATAACATGATTAATTTTAATTTAGACTAAGGATCACTGACGAGGGTTAAGTACCCGAAACGTTTATGTCTGGTTCATGCTGAAATTTATCTGTACTTAAATGATATTTTTGAATTTGAAGACGTTTAACATAGAATCACACTTATACTTCTGGTATACTTTAAACCAACAGGTACGCTATTTTTATTCAAATATCACGAGGTATAAGAAGAGTACCAAGTCAACAAATAACGCTGTGATCTGTAAGAATTTTGAAAAATATGGTAGAGTTAGATATCTTTAGCTATTGAAAAAAATTCAAAATTTGGAATTTTCAAAAAGATCATTTTCTTAAGAAAACTTTATTTGTTTCCAAGAGGGTAATTTTATACTACAGCTGTGCGTCTTGGGGGACCTCTATGTGTCAGAATGAGTGACTATATAACCACTGACACCATTTACCATGTATATAGCGCATGTCACCAATAGTCTGTAGCATCCTGCTACGTCCTTCGGTACATTTTTTGACATATAATTTTCCAACTCTCTGGCCATACTAGTATTACATTGTTTAGACTGAGGATCACTAACGAGTGTTTTAAAAAGTACCCGAAACGTGCATGGTTGGTCCACGCTGCAAATTTATCTGTTCTTAAATGATGCTATTGAATTTGAAGACATTTAACATCTGCTCCTAGAGCACATTTGTTCGTGCACTGGACACTGGAGATTGTTTATTAGATAGTGTTGCCAATCTTGTTTCTGTGGTGCTGTGTTATTGTCTCTGTCTGTTTGTCCACTTTTTTCTTTTCTCGTAAGAGAGTTTTCTTTTACATATTTTTTCTGGAATTTGTAAGCCTTTTAATTGTGTTTTTTGTATCCTGATTTGGGTCCTGTTATTGACGTTTAGTCACTGATTTGTAGCGTCATTCATGCCGCAATGAGTCTGCTTTATTTATCCGTTTGCCAATTTTGTTTGGGTATTCTTATATATTTCATTGTTCCCGGTGAATTGTAGAACTGGTTATTTCGACTGGTGTTTAATGGTTGACGCAGACATGCGGATGTGTTCCGCTGTGGTCAGAACAGAGTATGGACTTTTGAAGGAACTTATCCGGATAATCAAGTCATTTGCTAATAGCGAAGCAGATAGCCGTCCTAAGTCGGCACCGATTGACCGTTTTCTCGTGGGTTTATGTGTAGTCCTTTGTGTTTGATGTTTTTATGTTGTGTGTTGGTGTTACTTGTCCCTTTTGTCTCTCTTTCTGTGTTTGACTGTGTTTTTGCATGGAGTGTTTTGCTATGGGTGCTGCAACCGAGTGTTGTTGGAGATCTCCTCCTTTCTTGTGCTAAGGGAGTTCGTGTATTTTCCAAAAAAGGAAGGAAAATATCCCACTCAACCTAGACTCATCTGTAAGAACGATATTTTTCTTCTGACCACATTGAGTCAATGACATCAGAAAGCTATTTTTATAATTTACTGCTAATGCCTGAGAACGACCTTTATACTGTTTTTTTGTCATTCAATCTCTTTTTAACTCCACTCCTTTAAGAATTACTCATTTGTCTTAGAAAAGTTACAATGCCCTGAATGAAATGCTAATACAATTCATTGAAATTTATTTTAATGAGAATTTCGTTCAAAGAAGAATTTCCTTAATGTCGAAGAACCGATATGGCAATGTTCTCAAATGAAAAAAATTCAACCCATACTGACGTCTTTAGATAGTATTTTTGTAATGCTGATTCAGTCCTCATGAATTTTAAATTGTTACCAAGGAAATGACACTAAGAAAGTTTCCCTTGGGTAGGTTGAAAATATTATACATGTATCCATAATGATATAAACTTTCAATCTTAGTATATTTCCTCACCCATGGTAGCAAGCATGAGATTTGTACTCTCCCTGGGGCACCTGTATCTATCCTCCGGTTGGTAGTATCTTTTTGCAGATGTTACATCTTCAAATTCATAGCATCATTTAAAAACATATTAATTTTCAGCATTGATCAGACACGTTTCGGGTACTTAACCTTCGTCAGTGATCCTTAATCGAAACAAAAAAATATGGCAAAAGACTATGAAAGTTATGTAAAAAAAGTACCGATAGACGTAGCAGGATGGATGGGATATGATGCTACAGGACCCACTTCTCAGAAATTTTGAGAAAACTAAGCAAACAGTATACAGAAATTTCCGAATGCGTTTGAAGAAACGATCAATCGAAGTTGATCGGATTTGTCTACATGTATATGTGACCTCGGAGAGTCCTGGTCCACTAGCAGTGACACTCACCAAGTTGTACAAATGATTTGATTTTTGGTTTAATCCTGATTTTTTTAAAAATTTGGATATTGGTTTTGTGTTTCACTTCTTCCCTCACTCTTATAACAAATAACCAGTGATATGTACACATAAACAGCATAAAGTAACAAGGAATTCATTTGATCAAAAGTGCTTAAATTCGAAAGAATAGTACAAAATGTAAATGTGACAACTCCATCTGTAACATATTTATAAAGAACCATCAGAGAATTGACAGTCTCAAATTAAAATATTAGGTTCTTGTCACAAATACTGCTGGTGATATCGTTTAATGGTCTCTGCAACTTTTGTGTGTGGAATAAAGTACACATGAGTGAAATGAAGATAGAAAGGGTCAAATCACGGTTACAAGGAAGTGTTACTACTTTTCTGTTAAAAGTTAAAGTTGTCAAATATTTTACAAAAATTCGAGGCATTTATAATTCATATGGCAACTTACACAATGACTTCTTTTCTTTTCAGAAATGAAGAAAATAACAAGAAATGATATATTTATGGAAAGGTCTCTATATGCATGTACACTTATCTGTTGAGAGGACATTTATATTGTTGGACTTTTACATAAAACTCAAAGTGATTGATGTACATAAAATATTTAAAAATATAATCTTTTACCAAAATAATATAAATTTCAGCGATGGACAGGGCTCAAATTAAACATTTATGCATATGCTTTTTACATCAATTTTTTATATTATCCAGAATTAACGATATCATCCAGTAATATATCATCATCATCATGCAATTTTCAAATTTGAAGTACTTGTTACCCTTGGAAGATAACTCTCATTATTCATTTGATCCGATCAAAAATTAGACCTTTTGTCAAGTTTTGATGCCTTAGTTTTAATGCCCACGCTTACGAAAGTGACACCTCGCTTCTCTTTGCTTTGCACAATCAAACAAGATTGTGATGGGATAAGCTATAAAACTCAATTTCCAGTAAAATATTCAAAAAGGTTAATTAACGAGAGTATCAGGTGCGACATTGGTTACAAATGAACACCACCGTAAATCAAAACGATCAAAGATCATTGCATAATATTTTGACTTGCACGTATACATAATATATATCTTGTATTTTCAATCTATGTACACGTACCTAATATTGATTTCAAAGATACAATATCAGATTAAATTTGGATCAGATATGACGTCACGTCCGGAATGAAAACTTCATAAGTATCATTGGGGTATAAAGTAGGGATTGCCTAGTTTCGTAATAAAGCACGCCCTTAATGTAAAAATTGGAGGATGGATGAATTAATAATTTAAGAGTCAAAACTATCAGACTTACGAAAACAATTATAGTTTGAATTTGACAAAGCATTATACAGTAGTTACAAATGGTATTCATAAGCATGTACAACATTAAACCTGTGACGTCAAAATCTCTACAGTTACTGTAGCTATTTGCATAGGAAAGTAAGACGGACATCCCCAACATGACGACTTTGCAGTGATAACAGTAAAGTAACAGTAAAGTACAGACGAGAAATAAAGAAACAAACATACTGAGACAACAGGAACAAAATCATCACATTAATTAATCATGGAGGACAACACAAAATTTATGTTAAATGAATAAGTAGGAATACAACAACAAGGCGAGTAGCCAGGCGTACAGAAGTACACATATCGTTCCATATCGTTTACAAAAAAGGTTTAAGAGCAAATGTACAAAGGGTAATTTTTTCGTAGATATTGTACACTGTAAACTTGAAAAATCCATAACATTTCGGGTCTTCATCCATTGAATCCCCACAGGGGCGTCTCCCTTTACCCACTAGCGGCCTCAAAGCGATTTCCCAACCCCCTGATTGAAAGTGTTTCCACTTGAAAAATACTCTGGTAACGCGCCTGACAACAATTAACCAGTCCTTGACCATTCCAATGCTGCATGATTATTACCAAGAGTATTGAAAATCAAATCCGTGAATGAAAGTCAAACACACGAGAACAGATAAATTTGCAGGATGGGCCAGACATGCACGTTCGAGTACTTAATCCTAGTCAGTGATCCCCACACATTATTAGTTATACAGTGTTTTACAGAGGAGATACAGAAATATATTGGGTCGATGAAAAAAGTTGTATTGGGCGAGAATATAACCCTTAGGAATATTTCAATTGCATATAAGATATTTCCAATTTGAATAGGAGATATCTCTATTTCCTCATTAAAGGTCATATCTCCTATTGAAGTTGAAAATAGCTATTCTAGTATAAGATAAAAGAGAGTGGAATGGATCCTTATAAATTTCCTCTGTAATATAAATTTACAGAAAAAAGTTCAAGACCAATGATGCGAATAATTTTAAGAACATTTGATTACATAATACCAAAATTTTTGTGGTTGCACGATTTTCTATGTGTTGATGTTTTCTTAACTTTCTACCTGTATAGAACTTGAAGGTACACAACAGAATCATATATGTACATGTATTAACATCTACGCCAACGTAAGACTTCCATCCCTCCTATGCCATTTTTGACATATATTTTATTTAACTATGCTACTGAATCGACTCTACACAAAATTTGGAGCCAGACTCTCGTTGCAAAATGTATAAGTTGAAAATTTTAAAATTAAACCAGAGGGCGCTACTAAAATAAATTAGGCTGTGTCTGAAAATCAATCCAGCATTTCATTTGGAACCACTGATGAGGATTTACTATCCGAAACACGTGTCTGGTACATTAAAATTGGTTTGAAATTTTCTTTGAGGAGGATTAGAGTAGGGACACTTCCGTGCTTTTGATACAAGGTGTAAATCTCATTAATTAAATGTTGTAAAATAAATAAAGTTTAATCAAATCAATTTAGTTAAATGCAATTTTGGTCACGTTATTTCTGGAAACTTTGGAATCGTTTGATCAGTCATTTTCATGGCAAAAACTCCCAGAAGAGGCCATAACTCTGAAGTAATCAAAGCGTGTTGTGCATTGTTTTCATACCATACCAAGGGTGTTTCATCTTATATAGAAAAATAGGACACACTTTTGCGTAAGAAATCGTCTTTGATTCAATCAAGGAGACAATTTATTTGTCAAATCTGTTGAAAACATATCATTTCTATCAAATTTGGAAAAATTGAAACGTTTATATTCCAAAGTTTTTGATAAACATGGAATAATTTATAGCAAAAGCATTAAACTGTCACAAAATGAAGGAAACCTGTGCATGATATATGTGTTTAATGATGATAATTGAAAACTTCCTAATTTATTTATTCATTAGAAACAGGCAGGTTTGGTGAGGGTTAATAAGTACAGATAGAAAAATTGAATGTTCAGAAATCAGCCAATGCAATATATCAAGTCGTACCTTGCGGATAAGGCCTCTAGCTGCATGCACAAAAAAGTTTTAAGCATACAATGTGCCTAAATAATATACCTTTACACCCTTCCTAATCTTTCAGGTTGGGATTAACTATGGGGACACTTTATATGATTTTAGGATGACAATAGTTCCTAAATCTTTATACGCTTCAACTCCTGAATTTTGTATCTAGATTGACGTATCACTGATAAACACTGAATATCAGTAACTCTGTGTTGCCATATAGGGGTGTTTGATGTTAAACGTCTTCAAATTCAATAGCATCATTTAAGAACAAATGAAATTTAATTTGCAGCATGGACCAGACATGCACGTTTCGGGTACTTAACCCTGTCAGTTATCCTAAATCTAAACAATGTAATATGACCAAAAAGTGTGAAAATCATTACAATATATTAAAAAATGTACCAAAAGACGTAGTAGGATGGGTAGGATATGTAGCCACAGGACCCACATTTTTGAAATTTCAAGAAATTTGGTAACAGAAGTTTACGAATGCGTTGAAGAGACAGACGATCAACCGAAGTTGATCGAACTTGGCTACATGTGGCCTCAGGGATTCCGGGTTCACCAGCAGTGACACTCACCAAGAAGTGCAAATGTAAAACGTCTTCAAATTCAATTGCATCGTTTAACGGTTTAAGAACAGATACATTTGCAGCATGGACCAGACATGCATGTTTCGGGTACTTAACCCTTGTCAGTGATCCCTATTCACACAAATCGAATTATATCTTACTTTAATTTCATTTACTTGCAAGATCACTCTCGGCATCTTTAAGGTAATATATTATGATTTTATTCCCTCACTGAAATAGAATACACCGAATTTATGGCCAACCGAAGTAATACTTAGTATTCATGTTATGTCAAAAAATGAGGTAATGGTTCCCTATCTGGGACATTCGTTTTTCCATATTAAATATCATAATTTTATGTTACAGTTTTTTCAACAGAACACATCACAACATCACAACACAAAATATCCTTCATTTTGAAAAAATAAAATTCAAAGAATAACTGAATATCAATTTAAATACATAATCTTTTGAAATGTAAAAAATAGAAAAAATAAATATATAACTCTCACTGAAGGTAATGTTTCTTCCAAAAATACATGATCATAATATCTTTCATAGTATAAAGAAGCAGAAATTATTTGTGATATTATAATAAAGAAGAAGGATATGATCTAAAAATCAAACGAAGTGCAGCGAAACATTGATACATTCACTAGTTTTGATCCTGTTTGTACGACTTATGTGAGGGGTGTTCTTAGCCAGCAGGTGATGCTGACTCTCCCCATGCACCTGATCCCTTCAAAAATTAATTTTAGTTATTTTGCTAAACGCTTTTGTTTGTATTTTTCCCGAGCTTTCTGTGCTGATTGATTGTGATTTTTTAAATTCTGATTTTGTATTTTGTGTCTGTCTCTCACTCATTGATACATAACCATCAAAGAAGTAACCCTCATCTACAATGAGATACAGAAGATCCTGACGACAATCTCAACAGCACTCACAATAGAGCAACCAAATTGAGCATGGACGGACCCCATAGCGAGCTAGAGGTGAGGCCAGGTTCCCGGGAGGAGTAAGCATCCCCTGTTTGGCTAGCCGCACCTGCCGTCGAAGTTCACGCCGCATGAAAATGAAAACAATATCTACAAAACAAGCACTGTCTGAGAATAAGAATCATGTGAAACAAAAATACGTACAAAGCAATCAACAAGAGACAGAACATAAGCAAATAACTTGAGGGGTTAGGACCAGTACCTGTATAGTTTTAAGATATATGATTGCGCATCAAGTTTTTGATAATGTATATAAGAGGACACATCAGTGAATGAAAGTCAAACACAGAAGCCGAAACTAGATTATCCAAAGCACGACATTTGTGTGAAAGAAAATATTTATCCTCGCTTTTGAAAGAAAGACTCGCAAAAATTATAAGTAATGCGTTTACAAGTAAGAACGGTAATCGCAAATACAAATTTATTGTTGTGAACTTTGACAAAACCTACTTTGTAAAAGAAAAATCCGATTCTGAAAATAAGTTCACTGAAACAGATATTTTTCAGATGTTAAACTTTTTGATCGACAACATTTTTGTGGTGTTTGGAGGAAAGGTCTTCCAGCAAATTGTCGGAATTCCAATGGGGACCAATTGTGCCCCACTCCTTGCCGACATTTTCCTTTACTCGTACGAAGCTGAATTCATTCAATTTTTGGTCTCTGAAGGGAAAAGATACTTAGCTTCTGACTTCAACTTCACTTACAGATACATAGACGATGTGTTGTCCATCAATAATCCAAAATTTGCGGATTATCTGAGCAGTTTCTATCCTTCAGAGCTTGAAGTCAAAGGAACTACAGAGACAAATAATTCAGCATCCTATTTGGACATAATGTTGTCCTACGACACTGATGGTCACATGAACACCTCACTCTATGACAAACGTGACGACTTCAATTTCAACATTGCAAACTTTCCCTTTCTGAGTAGCAACATTCCTTCATCGCCAGCTTATGGCGTGTTTATATCTCAGTTGATACGCTATGCCAGAGCAAGTACCAAATATACGGATTTTGTTCTGAGAGCTAGGCGTCTTTCAGATAAGCTTCTCAGTCAGGGATATGTTTGTGACCGACTAACATCGTCACCGAGGAAGTTCTACGGTCGATATGGGGAACTCGTCATACACTATGATATCCCACTCTCCAGAATGGTGGATGATATTCTGTCATAGACCATTTGCACCATCCAACCAAAGATTGTACTCTATGTCTTCCGAAATGGAAGTAACCGGATGTGACATTTCTACCGAATTGAAGCGGCGGGTGTTGCATGCAAGCAGGAGATGCTTACTCTTCCTGGGCACCTGGTCTCACTCCCATATCGGGAGTTCGCTTCTTTCCATACGGTGGAGGTTTTTGTTTGTTTGCTTTGGTTCCTGTTTTATCCTGATTTTGTATGCCTTCGGTTTCTGATTTTCTGAATTATCGATTTTGTGCTATATACAGGGATATGGTCATTATCCATATTTGTCATTTCAGGTTTGCAACAGTTCTCATGGAAATCCTAATGATTTTGTCTTGCCTTCTCGACTTTGAAACTGAACAAGTGATAGGTTCTTCTCATGTGACAAAACTGTTTGACTAAAATGATTGGATGGAACCTTTCATCTGAAATTTATGCATAAACTACTTATGATTACTCATAGCAAAGATTCTAGATATGAGTTTGCCATATCGTAGAGTGCGCATTTTCCTTTAAAAGATGACTCACTGGAAAGTTCCTCCAGATAAAAGATATCTAAAACATTTTCTGAAAAATACATTTTAAATAGAAAGTAGATATATCTTGACTTATTATAGACTGATTGTATCTTTATTGAGTTCATATGAAAATGTATAGTTCCTCGTGCATTTATTGTAATGAGCTGTCATGTATGTTAAGTCCTATATACATGTATGATTATGATATATGAATACCAGTTGGTGCAATGACTATGCTGATCACATATTTAAATCATTGTCATTTCTATTCTGCTGTTGTCATACATAAAGTGAAAGTCATTAATATATACATGTATCCAGATTATTGCCTTTTTAAAGCTGAGAGAGAGAGAGAGAGAGAGAGAGAGAGAGAGAGAGAGAGAGAGAGAGAGAGAGAGAGAGAGAGAGAGAGAGAGAGAGTACCAAGCCTGAAATTGTATTTTGGCCCTACGAAGCCTTCTTCCCTCTGGATATTTTTTTATTGTGGTGCCATCTACAGTTAACAGCATTCAATTTCATGATCAGACAGTCCGAACAGTGTAAATCATTGGGTCCTTTCTTTTGTCCTTCGTGTTGTTTGATCTTGTTTGTTGGCTCTTTTGAGGTAATTATTCTCGTTACCTCCGTCTGTTTGGTGAACATGTCATCGTAGCTTAACGTGCTGTCTCCCTCTTTTTTTTTTCTCGATGATATTCTTGGGTGTTCCCCTGTAATCACCGCAGCGTCGTTTTGTCGGAGATCTTCTTTCAGATGTATGTACTCTATCAGCAGAATTGGTCACATCGTGTTTTTTCTGCTAGTGTGTTCCGCTGAGGTCGATGAGTTGGTGGTCTTGCTGGAGATTATCTACATATCATTTTAGGTATAAGGAGCAATCTACAGACTCGTTTCGGCATTGTGAAAAGTGGCATGATATCACCAACTGTGTAAACAAGACTACACTGTGTTGCCTGTTATTTGTGATTAATGTAAAAGAATACACTGTGTTGCCTGTTATTTGTGATTTATGGAAAAGAACAGAAACGAGCACAATAGTAATACTGTAAACGTGGTTATTTTCGTCGGGGAAAATTTTCGCAAAAGGACCATTGCAACAGTACGCTTTAGGTAATTTATGACGAAATCTGGAATATTATCTTTAGTCTTTTACATGTAAACTAGTTGCAATTTTCACACTGATGTTATTTTCGCGATAATGATACAATCGCAAAAACATGAAAATAACCCCAACGTGAACATTTTCACGTTTAAAGTACAATTATGGTTCATATTCAGAAGCACTGTCACAGAACTTAAAAATGAAGCGAAACACTTGAATTTAGAATTTACCATCTTCCTCCCACTCTGAAACGAAATCTGATAACCTGGATTGTACTTACAATGCAACATACTGTCTTAGTAAAGTATCAACAGCATTCATAAAAAATGTGAATCAATACCATAAATGGAAATAGGTCAAAAGTCACATAAAGAGTAAGAGAGAGAGAGAGAGCGCGGCCTCTCATGCACACGGGAAAAAGAATACTTATTAGGGCGGAGGTTCTTCCTGTAGTAAAGAAGCTATGAACACTTACAAGATGAAAATGGCAGGATGTACGTCGTGGTGATGATAGAGATTAATGATTAAACAACACGAGGCAGCGGATGTCATATCTTTATGAATCTTTCTATAGTAGAGAGTGATCACGATTGTATAATAGCAAATAAGGCCCGAAAATAAATCATAAAGGAAAAAAAATAGAACAGCAAAATCAAGTTAATTAAAGAGGTTTGGGGATCTGTATGTCATACAAAACTTATATATAGTGACAGTCAAATAAATTTCGTCTCCAGATGTCTTTTGGTATATATCATTATCTTTTCGACTTTAAAAGTGTTTTTAAATGATTATATATGACTAAAACTGAGTGTAATATATAAAAAAAAATCGTTTTTCGAAAGGTGTTACCTTAAAAATCATCTTTTCGTATTTGTCTTATTTTCTAAAAATATTTCTTCTATCAATCTTTGGCTTTTAATTTTTCAAAGGTTAATTGGGGATAGGTGTTCAATAAGTTCGAATTGGTATGACACTTTATAAATGAAATTGAAAAAAAAGAATAAATAAGTCTAATAGTCAGCATGGCATTTTGGAGCATATTAAATTGAATAAAAACAACAAATAAGTTAATAAATGGACAGTACAATAGGGGCAAACGGAGCAAATAGAAGTTAAAAAAGAAAATGAATAAATAAAATAAAAAGGAAAGCAACATTTCATGAGTCATTTACCATCTAAGTGACAAGCAACTCTGAAAAATAATGGTATCCAACAAGCTACGCTTCTTTCTTCTACTTTTATTCCGTTTGGGCACCCGTCTTAGATAAAGACGTACAATTAAACAACCACAGATTATGTTTTGTCCAAAATCATTTAAAGATACTAATAATGAATAAAAGTCATGGAAAATAGAAAAAATAACAACGCCAGCAAGACCATGCTTCACTGACCACCGCGGAACACACACACACAAGAATATTTAACAAAATTGAAATAAAAAAATATAAGAAAATATCAACTAAGGGACATTGGACTCTGAAAATTGTTCATTCTTCAAGAAGGTATAGAGTTGGAACATTTCCGTATCATTAGATAATAGTACTGCCCTTCTGTTTCTATGGTAATGTATTATTGTATCCGTCTGTTAGTCCGCTTTTTCTTTTCTAGTGGAAAACTCACTGTTGGGATCTCCTCCATATCTTTGTTATTATTTCAAGTATTTTTTAAGATTTTTTATGCTTATTGATCGTGATTTTTGGATTTGTGTTTCACATTCATTCTCAAATCAACAAAGAATCGGAAAACAGCATTTGAAATTGACTCGAAAAAAGATCCCCTCCTTTGTTTTATCACAAAAGAAAGCCATTGTTTTTTCTTCAAGTGGTACGTGCTGTACCCCTTTTTGTGGTACTTTTGCATGCTGTACCCCTTTTGTGGAAGTTTTGCGTGATGTACCCCTTTTGTAGTAGTTTTGCGCTCAGTTCACCTTTTGTGGTTGTTTTGCGTGCTGTACCCCTTTTGTGGTAGTTTTGTGTGCTGTACATGTATCCCTTTGGTGGTAGTTTTGCATGCTGTACCCCTTTTTTGGAAGTTTTGCGTGCTGTACCCTTTTTGCGGTTGTCTTGCTTGCTGTACCCCTTTTGTGGTAATTTTGCGTGCTGTACCCCTTCTGTGGTAGTTTTGCGTGCTGTACCCCTTTTCTCCTCTGACGCATGAATGTTCCGCTGTGATATCTAAAACCAATTTGAATCATTTTTGGTATTGCCTCATCAGTGGTGTAGCTACCATGTTTGCTTTTATTCTAAAGCATCCACTTTTCTTCCAAAATTTCAGACGTAAGTTCTGATTTTCTTATCTTTAAATTATTTGTTGTTGAGCTGCTGGAAGCAACCTCTTTTTGCATTGATCCTCTGAAAGTGGCCTTAGATTGAGGCCTCTTTATGGTCCTCATACCCCTTGTATCATGAAAAGCATCCATTTAATTTCTCCCAAGCTACGTCACTGCTCCGTCGATGCTCAATTTGGTGCTCTATTGTGAATGCTGTTGAGATTATTGTCAGGATCTTCTTTAACTCATTGGTATGCTATTTGGTGATGCTGGAGGTCTGTAACAACGTGAACAGGACAATTTCAGATATGTCAAATACTCGAATTTTCAAAAGACTACATCTACTTTAAAGTCCACACTGAAGTTCTTCCGAACTGTTGAAGTCCAAATGAAACAAAAAAGATATATTCATGTAATATATATATATATATATATGATTCACTGAAGGTCCACCGAACTGTTGAAGTCTAAATGAAACAAATAGTATATGAATCAGAAAGAATTATTTGCTTCCCATGGTCAGTAAAAGTGCTAAAGTCATGAGATACACTACCAATGTAGCTTCAGCCTCACTTAAATGTTTTAAATATTTTTGTAGATATTGTTTTATTTCCTTGGGTAAGCATTGACGGCGAGTGCGGCTATCCAAACATGAGATTCTTACTTCTCCCGGGCACCTGGTCCCACCTCTAGCTTACATGTACTTGGGGTCTATCGATTCTCAATTCGGTGTTCTATTGTGAGTGCTGATGAGATTGTCGTCAGGATCTTCTTTAGAATTATCGCGATGCTTCAGCTATAAAAAGAACTTTTTAATTGGGGTTAATCTGTCTTTCTTGTAAAAGGACACCCACCCCCAAGTAAAAGATGACATAAATTAAAGGAGCTGTAACGATAAGACGTAAAATCTGCCCTGAAAAGTGGAAATTTGAAAATGAGAAATTTGAAGACATTTTTCAGTAGAAATATCAATTAACTAAATGCATATCTGAATCTAATGTCTGATTTGATAAATTATCAATAACTATACCGATATTTGGGTTAAAATGTGATTTTTTTCTATAGAAATCAATGGAAAACGGAAAAGTTTTCTACAACATTGTTCCACCCCGAGTTACAAAAAGGTGTATATTATTAATACCAATTTTCTGACCAAATGTGGTTCTGTAACTCGGGGTGGAACAATGTCCCACAGACGAAAAACGAAAAAAAGGGGAGGGGGATGGGCTATTTTTTAAGATAGATAGATAAAAATTGCCCATTTTTTCTTGTTATACAATGGAACAATCTATTCTGAGTGGATTCCGATGAAATATACAACATACACGAATGAAATAAACGATATAAAGATGTTTATTTCTAGAAAGTGTGAATTTCGTGCCTGAAAGCTTACAATGTGGCTGTTTAGTACAAAATATAACTGTTTTCAGTCTCCGGATTGCGTATTTTACCGATTTCATTGACATACAGGTTTCGATGTTATCATTTTCTTTTTCATTTTTAAAATATGAGTGGATTAAAACATAAAACACATAAAATTTATGTAAAAAATGCATTTTTTGTATATTTTCGTTCGCTATTTGACTTTTTCAGACATCGCTACCCCTACCTATTTAAAGCGTAATTATCAGATCTTGCATCAATTTTTTAAAGATAAAATACATATGATAAATCTTCTAATATATAATATTTTTCTCCTGAACAACCTTTTCCTTCAAAGGAAGGAAAGCGCACGAGAAATAATCGAATGATTTCAGGGCTAAGGCACGGTCCATTTGATATTCTGGGGGGGGGGGGGGGGGGGGGGGGCTTGGGTTTTTTTCGAAAAAAATAATTTTGCTCTGAATTTTGATGAAAAAAATTAATTTGCTTATGGTGTGACAGAAAAAAATAATCTTGCTCTTACAAATAATCTGAATTTGAAGAATTACAATAAAATTTTGCTAAAATTCTTGAAATTTTTCAGGCTCGCTTCGCTCGCCGCAGTTTTTAGTCTATTAAAAAAATTTTTGCTCGCTTCGCTCGCTATAGTTTTCTATCAATCGTTAATTGCTAATGTCAAAGTTCATATATTTGAAAGATATGAAAAGTGTTAACAATACTTATGTATAACTATTAATACATGTTGCATGTATCCCATAGAGTCTCATGAATTTTATGTTCTTGTAAGCTTAATTGGAGGGAGAACTTCAGTTATTCACCATTTTACAATTCTGCATTTTAAAATTTGTCTAGAAGACCTTCCCCAAAGACCCTCTTATATTCATGTACCTTATATAAATTTTGCTTATTTAGAATTGCATTGTAGAAATCTTTTATCTCTCTATTTCATAATAATTGAATTGAATACTTGCATAGAAATAAAGTATATATTAATATTAAGAGTTTTGAGTAAAAGTATAAATAATATCTATTGATAAAACACAAACATTCTTAATATATATGCACATCACTTTGTTAAAAAAAAATTCCTTGCTCCACCTTTGCACGAAAAAAATAATTTTGCCCCGGTCCGAGGCGAAAAAAATAATCTTGCTCCGACAAACCCCCCCCCCCCCCCCGAATATCAAATGGACCGTGCCTAAATCAAGCCCTTATCGTTACAGCTCCTTTATACTGGGATGTATAGTGTTCTTTCATCTGGCAGAGTTGGGACACTCCGGATTTTTCTTTCGATTGACGCGTGGCCAGGATACTTTTCATTTTCAGACAGGGATTTTTCAGAAGGTGAATTCTCCGGATTATTCATGTATTTGATACCTTTCCGGTAAACATTAAAGAAGTACCTAACAGTTATATATTCAGTCTCAAAGCCAAGATGGCATGGCAAAATCATTAGATTTTCCATAGGAACGGTTGCGATCTTCGGAATAACATTCCGAAGTGAGACCAGTGCAGTTAATGGCCCTTGTACATTTTAATGACTATCAATCAAATTTCTAGTTTAAATATACTACGTATTCAGATGTACATGTAAACATTTTATTCGTATATTTTATTTTTTCACTACAGGACACTTGATCGATCGTTGATTATTTAGAAACAAACCTCCGAAAAGATACTTAGCTTCTGACTTCAACTTCACTTACAGATACAACGACGATGTGTTGTCCATCAATAATCCAAAATTCGCGGATTGCCTGAGCAGCATCTATCCTTCAGAGCTTGAAGTCAAAGAAACTACTGAGACAAATAATTCAGCATCCTATTTGGACATAATGTTGTCCTACGACACTGATGGTTACATGAACACCTCACTCTATGACAAACGTGACGACTTCAATTTCAGCATTACAAACTTTCCTTTTCTGAGTAGCAACATCCCTTCATCTCCAGCTTATGGCGTATTCATATCTCAGTTAATACGCTATGCCAGAGCAAGTACCAAATATACGGATTTTGTTCTGAGAGCTAGGCGTCTTGCAGATAAGCTTCTCAGTCAGGGATATGTTTGTGACCGACTAACATCGTCACTGAGGAAGTTCTACGGTCGATATGGGGAACTCGTCATACACTATGATGTCCAACTCTCCAGAATGGTGGATGATATTTTGTCATAGACCATTTGAACCATCCAACCAAAGATTGTACTCTATGTCTTCCGAAATGGAAGTAACCGGATGTGACAGTTCTACCAAATTGAAGCGGCGGGTGTTGCATGCAAGCAGGAGATGCTTACTCTTCCTGGGCACCTGGTCTCACTCCATTATCGGGAGTTCGCTTCTTTTCATGTGGTGGAGGTTTTTGTTTGTTTGCTTTGGATCCTGTTTTGTCCTGATTTTGTATGCCTTCGGTTTCTGATTTTCTGAATTATCGATTTTGTGCTGTATACAGGGATATGGTCATTATCCATATTTGTCACTCCAACATGTTCTCTGAGGAACGCATTAGAATTTTTTTGTCGATCACAAATTTGAGGATGTAATTGACGATCAAAGAAACGAAAGGATTTTGGAGCAAACACCACCTAATCATATGGTTACATCACACCTCTATATGACAAATTCAAATTTAAGGTCGATCAACTAAAATCACGGAAAGAAACTTTGATCGAGAGTTAGCCACAGAAAGGGCCAACGACACTTGGATATTTGGTTGGTATGGGTGTGTTGGCCGTAGGAATCTACATAGAACAAACCCGGAATCCAAGTTTAGGATATGGCCGGCACGAATCGGCAAATTTTCTAGGGGATTATTGACTGTGTCTTACTCGAATAACATAAAACTAAACGATCGGCAATCATATTTTACCTTGTTAAGCTTTAATATCAATGATATGGCCGGGATTCTACTTGCCTCCGTTTCGTCTCTTCGAATTCAAGCGCCATGTTGTAAGTTTACACTCATGCGTCAGGTTAAACACGTGACACCTCGATCCATATGAATGGACGTTGTTATGGAAACAACCTCGCGGTGTCACGTGTTTGACCTGACGCATGAGTGTAAACTTACACCATGGCGATTGAATTCGAAGAGACGAAACGGAGTCAAGTAGAATCCCGGCCATATCATTGATATTAAAACTTAACAAGGTAAAACATAATTGCCGATCGTTTAGTTTTATGTTATTCGAGTGAGACACAGTCAATAATCCCCTAGAAAATTTTCCGATTCGTGCCGGCCATATCCTAAACTTGGATTCCGGGTTTGTTCTATGTAGATTCCTACGGCCAACACACCCCGACCAACCAAATATTCAAGTGTCGTTGGCCGTTTCTGTGGCTAATCGAGAGAGAGTTAAAACCATATTGATGCGCGTCCGAATCAAAGGGCCACTGACACAAATTCAAACAGATCATAGATATATTATGAGATGTTCGAATCTAGCAGAATTGTTTTGAAATGTCTCACTTCGGAATGTTATTTTTTCTGGTTTTTGCAACTGTACCTATGGAAATTCTAATAATTTTGCCTTGTCTTCTCGACTTTGAAACTGAATTTCTTCTATGTTTGTTGTAAGAATTAGCTGAAGGGATTGAAATCACATGCTTTAAAAACGTGAGAAATTCCTGGTCCAGCTAAGATGTAATATAAATTTGATTTAATAATTTTCTTAAGATCCTTATTTACTCAAAAGTTCACACTAAATGTTCTCCGAACTATTCATTTCGAAATATGTACATTTCTAGTAGATTCCCCATGTTAAACGCCCATTAGGGCAACTAGAATTATATTCCAATAACTTGGGTTGCTATTGTGACGTCACGTTCAAGTTTTGCATATAAGGAGAATTTACCAACGTTAAAATACATCTGACGCTGTTAAAGGCAAAATGTGCGAAGTGCATGCAAATAAAAATGACCGATAAGTGGAATAAATGTAAATAAAAGTAATGACTGTCTTACTTTTGGTGTTCATGGGTGTATAATTCTTCGTGATTCACGGAATTTCCATATGACCAACTAGAATTATACACCCATGAACACCAAAAGTAAGACAGTCATTTCTTAAATAAAACAAATGATGGATGGATAAGAAATGTATGCTTGATCTCCAAGGTTGCTTAAGGAGCTATCGTCATCTGAAAATGTTACTATGTCTCGGTCTTCGTTTGAAAATTCATTGAAATGTACATTAGAAAGTGATTTCTGGAGTAAGGAGTGTACGTGACACAAGTTCAAGCATCTATTTTTATTATGCTGTTCGGAGGTACAAACATTTTCTTTACATAAAATACAAAACATTTGATTTCTTTTGGGAACTAGTTTCAAACAGATTTCATTCTATCATTTCTAGAATAAAAGAAAGAAAATTACTGTATCCAGTTCCCCGAGATACGCATTAAGATGTGATTGACGATGTAAAGTAAAGTATTCTCTAACATACGCATGTACATTACACTTTCTCATGGCACCTCATGAAATGGCACAATAGAACGTCACTTTTAAGAAAATCCCGCGAGGGGTTTGACAGCAAGTGTTTTAAATGTCTTCCCTGACATGGTCGCCATAGCATTTTCCATGTAGACATATCCTAAGACAGTGCATGTTTTGTAGATGTTGTTTTCATTTTCATTTTTTGTTTGAATATCGACGTCGGATGCGGCTAGCCAAACAGGGGATGCTTACTCCTCCCAGGCACCTGGTCCCACCTCTAGCTCAATTTGATACTCTATTGTGAGTGCTGTTGAGATTGACGTCATGATCTTCTTTATCCCTTTAAACTTTTTTATCACACGATATGAATTGAAATTGATTGAAATAATGCCCAAAAACTTTTTATGATATTTCTTACGAATACGTAGCCAATATTGCCGTTTCTACCTATCTTCGGTGTTTTGTCCAACGAAAATGCCCCGAAGTGTTATCTAGTATGTGTCATAAAATTTATAAAATGACGTTACGTAATTGAATGAAGGATTTTCCACGTGGTAAATCTGTGTATTATAAACTAATTACACGCGATAATGATAAATGACTATTTTATTTATTTAAGATATTTGTTTTTCTCAAAACACATTTTTTAACCTTAATTTATGGATCAACGAAGCTGTCATCAGGCCTTTCGCTGGAGTAAACTTGTTAAGATGTTTTCGGAGCTCTACAAATATAACATTCTACTTCCTCTCGAAAGACCTCTGTGGATCCTGGAAAGTGGGAGGGTTGTGCGTATGTCATCAGGATAATTACGCAATTCGCTTATCATATAGGGAATGAAATTGTAAAGTTCACACTGGATAGACCATGATCTTGACCTTGATTTTTAAGTGTTCTAATTCATGTTTTGACGTGTCAGTTTTGTTAGTTTGTTAGTCCATTTGATATAGGTGTTACTGTGTGTCTCATTGTTCCCTGTTGTTTGTTAGGGTTGTTATGTCTGATGACCATTGTTTGTTGGTCCATTTGATGTAGGTGTTATTGTGTGTCTCATTGTCCTCTGTTGTTTGTTGGTGTTGTTATTTCTGATGACCGTTGTTTGTTGGTCCATTTGATGTAGGTGTTATTGTGTGTCTCATTGTCCCCTGTTGTTTGTTAGAGTTGTTATGTCTGATGACCATTGTTTGTTGGTCCATTTGAAGTAGGTGTTATTGTGTGTCTCATTGTCCCCTGTTGTTTGTTAGGGTTGTTATGTCTGATGACCGTTGTTTGTTGGTCCATTTGATGTAGGTGTAATTGTATGTCTCATTGTTCCCTGTTGTTTGTTAGGGTTGTTATGTCTGATGACCATTGTTTGTTGGTCCATTTGATGTAGGTGTTATTGTGTGTCTCATTGTTCCCTGTTGTTTGTTAGGGTTGTTATTTCTGATGACCGTTGTTTGTTGGTCCATTTAATGTAGGTGTTATTGTGTCTCATTGTTCCCTGTTGTTTGTTAGGGTTGTTATGTCTGATGACCATTGTTTGTTGGTCCATATGATGTAGGTGTTATTGTGTGTCTCATTGTTCCCTGTTGTTTGTTGGGTTGTTATGTCTGATGACCATTGTTTGTTGGTCCATTTGATGTAGGTGTTATTGTGTGTCTCATTGTTTCCTGTTGTTTGTTGGTGTTATTATGTCTGATGACCATTGTTTGTTGGTCCATTTGATGTAGGTGTTATTGTGTGTCTCATTGTTCCCTGTTGTTTGTTAGGGTTGTTATTTCTGATGACCGTTGTTTGTTGGTCCATTTAATGTAGGTGTTATTGTGTCTCATTGTTCCCTGTTGATTGTTAGGGTTGTTATGTCTGATGACCATTGTTTGTTGGTCCATTTGATGTAGGTGTTATTGTGTGTCTCATTGTTCCCTGTTGTTTGTTGGTGTTATTATGTCTGATGACCATTGTTTGTTGGTCCATTTGATGTAGGTGTTATTGTATGTCTCATTGTTCCCTGTTGTTTGTTGAGGATGTCCAGGCTTACTTTCATTGTCCCTGCGTTTACTGTTTGCTATGTTACCGTATAGTGAGATTGATTTATACGTGTATTTATACAACAGCTGTGGGTCTTTGGATACCTCTGTGTATCATGATTAGTGAAATGGTTGTGCGCACGTAATCTGAATAACCACACCATCTGTTATGAATATAGCAGAAGGCCGTCTGAAGTCGGTAATGGATGCACATTAGTTTTCTTCCAGTCATTTGAGTGAAGTCTTTGCTTTTCTGCATTGATTGTTTGTTGAACTGTACTATGTAGGTGTTGTTGTGTGTCTCGTTGCACCTGTGTTGTTTGTTGAATTTGTTTTGTCTGACTCCCTTGCCTGTGTTTATTACAATTCTGAGTGTGTGTTCCGCTGTGGTCAGTGGTCTTGTTGGAGATCTCTTTAATATCCTTATACAAGCATCATATAGAATTTCTCACGCTTTTTGAAATGACTATGCCACATAAAAAGAAATCGCATTCTTTTGCTTTACATGTATCGTAGACGCTGACCCCCGCAGGCACCTGGTATCACTTCGGTTGAATGTTTATTCCGGGGTTCGCAACTCTCAGTGGAAATTCTAATGATTTTGCCTTGCCATCTCGACTTTGAGACTGAATAATTCATTGATACCTCTTCGACGTTTATTTGGGTACTTCTGTAGGTTATCAAAGCAGCTGCGCGACCTATATAGCTAGATTATTATAGAATAAATAGTTGCGTGTTTAAGAGAATCCAAGAATACTAAAAACCCTATTTAACATGATGTACATTCTTTTGCATCGTAAATTATGACCTTTGTTCGTTACTTAAACTATTTATGATATATTTGTTGCTTTGAATTTATCGTATCTGTTGGTGACACGGAGAGCGGGACTGTGGTTTATAATGTGAAATGAGAGGGTCATAATATTCATAAATGTGTCTCTTTGACAAATAGGAATCATATTTTGAATTTTTTCACCGTCCACTCTCTGTTTGTAGCCCAAAGTAGTCTATTCTCAACCTCTCACCAGTCAAATAAACTTTATTTGCTCTTTCACTCGAAATTTTTGGACGTCCTTTGAAAACCGTGGTCATCGTGTTCAGACAATGATAAATCAATTGCTATAAAACTTATGTCAATATCTTAAAATAGACCGCAGCTGTATATCCCCACCCTCACAATAAACAAGGAGGAGGGAAAATGAAAAGCGGGGATATCCAACAAACATTATTCGATGTCCATTTAAATGTGCACTGTCAATCAGGCGCGGTTCTAGGATGTTTAACCGAAAAGAGGTTGGGGTTACATAATCAGGGAGACCAGGATTACGACATTTTATGCAGGAAAAACAAGGGGAGGGATAGGGGGTTTATTCTTCAAACCCTGGATTTGGGCTCTTGATCCGCGCCTGTGTTAGGCCACAAGTCGTGTTTGACTTTTTTATCCAAAAATAGCTCTTCCCATGTTTGGTTGTCGTCACCTGATCAATATTGGCTTCAGTGGTGATGCACTCTAGGTTTATTTAGGTGGTTGCTTGGAGGGACTGCCAAATTAGGTTCTCAAATATGAATATCATTTCATGTTTGTTATGAATGTGTCACATTCGACTATTCAGTCTTTGCATATTTTTGTTCTAGATTCCGCACTCTGCATTCCAAACTCAGCAGTATTTTTCAATCTGTCTTTCAGAAAAAAATTGAGACGCAAAGTATGTTTTTATCAATAAATAATTTATTCAAAACTTAACATATGTAAAACTGTAAACTTGATAAATAGACATAAATATATAACAACTATACTTCTCACAAAAAACATGAGAAAATAAAACATTTTTTAACATATTGCACATGATTTTATTTTGAAAATTCTTGATTTTGATTTTCAAAATCGACGGAAAAGTTTATAAGCACTTCGCCATATAGCGACTGTTGTAAAGCCGAAGTTGCAGAGAAAAACAACATTTATAACGTAAATGTATCAATTTGATACGTACAATTTTTGTTCATATTTTGTCAAAATTAAATATCAAATTAAAAATATACCCCACATTATCATAATGGGCGATACATGTAATACTGGATAACATATGATAAACAACAACCATAAATCGTTATGCCGATGTCCAATTAACAAAAAAGCAACAAATTTGGATGATAATCTACAAGAACATTACGTATCTTCATTGATATGAGTTGCGTCATCTTTCACAAAGTCAAAGTTCTGCTTGGTATGTCCTCCGAAAATCATAATTTTATTTGGGCGTCGTGATCTCGTAATAGTCATTCTCACTTGAAGGTAGATCTTATTCACAAAGGGTAAAAGCGTCGTCGCCCTTTGAACTTTTTCCTTATTTTTGGACGACGTGTTCCATTAAGAGTCAATTTAGCTAGAAGGATAGTGTGTGCGTAGTTGTCCGCCAACGTAACTTTGCTGATAGTTTACTACTCGTACTATTGTCCAAATATATATTTTTTATGACTGGACGCAACAAAGGCTGCTCTGTTGATTGTGAGGTCATTTTTTGGAGGGAGGATCCCGTTGCCCTGGAGACATATCGCCATTATCATTTTTGGTTGTATCGTATTCAGCCTCTTCCGTCATTCGTTGTATTCCCTAATAAATAAAATTATGTAATGTTGAAAGATAAATTGTCGAAAATGCAAAAATGTAAATGAATGTATGCCTAAACTGTTAGAAGCATATCATTTTAAAATCTACTTGTGAATAATTTTTACGAGTTTGCAATTTACAATGTTTGAATGAAATGCATGAATAGTGAATACCATCGCCGTGTGCAAATAAGATTCGGTGCATTTTGAAGAGATTAGAGAAACATTGTGTAATATTTGAACAAATATATATGAACCCTGGGAAAAAGGTAGACTCTGAAACTCACCTTTGTCATATTTTGTTAAGGTCTCTAAAGATGGCATAAAGATTTCTGCTGCAGCATTGTAATCCAGACGGAACAGCCTGTCGTCTGCTTATTTTCACCAAAGGCTGACTGCAAATGAAAAAGTGTGAGGTTAAAGGCCATGCTATTTGATCTTCGTTTATTAATCTCTTTTCGCCATTAATGCCAAGATCAATTGTATTATTCGTTTATAAGATTTATTTCGTATGAATTACATTACATTATATCTCAATTCATTTCTCCTATCCTTTTAACTGCGTTTAATATGCTGTTCGCGTTGTTTTTATTATTTATTTTCCTTATAAATATCCTCCAAATCCTATGTGACTCTACATAATTTGTGAAGTTTATAGAGTTGCTTCGGATCTTTGTAACCTACCTTAGATTCTTCTTAATTCTCTTGCTGTCTGATCTAACGCACTCAACCCATAACGTATGACATCGCCTGTAACATAGAGAACGAACGTGTCATTGAAGTTTCATATAAAATTCATACTGCGTATAAGCAGATCTGCATATTCATCAGATTTCATCTTTGATGATCAAGAGGTGAGTCAGAGAGCATAGGCTTACATAAATTTTATGTTAAATGTATAGAATTAATAAAATTAAAGGAAAAATATATATTATACATCAAAACACTGAGGTTCTGACATACTAAAAAAAGTAGAATTTTAAAGTTTCTTCGGAAGAGATGGCTAATTTAATTTCTTAAAAAGAGAAAGAAAAAATTCTTTAAAAAAATGAAAACAAATGTAGAAATTCAATAAAATAGAAAGAAAAGCTTTAATCAGTTCATCAAGGGAAAAATTTCAAAAATTTAACTTAAATACCAAATTCGAAAAATGCAATCAATACTGCAGGAATTTTAAAATAAATTCCAAATTTTGAAAATAAAGATATTGAGAAAAGTTCAGAAAAATGAATTTCAGATCTGCAAAGATTTCAACTTACAGCAGCATTGGTGCGATATCATTACAGCTTGTTTTGTCTCATCTGCCTCAGAAGCTTCTTGAACTTCCTGCGGATCTTGCGGCGTCCTAGTCTTCCACGCATTCTCCTCCTTTTGCGCAACTCGCATCTTGGACCGGTGAAGTTTTTCTTGCATTTGCAGTAGCAGTACCCGAAGATGGATGTGGGCATGATGATCCTTCCGCCGTGAAGACATTTGCCGGTACAGAGCATGGCCGAAGGCATAGCTGATACGGTACTGTAGGATATGATCACGCATAAGATAAATGCTGCAGCAAGTAAGTTTAAGGTGTTCTTGCTAATTCCCATGTTGAAAATGTAAAAAAGTCCACAAAAAGTCTCAAAATATTTTTTTTCAGTCTCTGAGCTTCAAGTCGTTCGTGTCAACACTTCAATAACTTGTTGAATAGTTACTGAGCTTGCGATATTTTTTTTTCCAATATTAATGTTCAGTGTAATACTTATAACACAGTTGAACTGCTATCGAATTGAAACTTTATACGTTTATACCTATTATTTAGCTCCGCCCCTTATTTGAATGACAACTCGAGGAGCGATTGAAGTTCAAGGTGTTCCCACGACACTCAGCACGTCTTAATACTTTTCATTCATGATTCAGATCATCGTTTTACGATGTTATTACGCGCCGTATGTGACATCGAACATTGAAAGAAACGAGAGTCCCCCAATCCTTTGATCGTATGACAAATAAGAAGTATCTTGTTCTGAGCGACCCATGTATATCTAAAACCTGCATTGACACAGGTAAAGCCACCGCTGTTTCATCATCTAAACTCTTACTCACCATCCCTCACAATGGATTAAGTGTATAGTAAATAGAGCGTCATCAATTAAGACTTTATTCCATGTGTATAATATTGTTCCGGTGACATTAATTTACACTCGTATCATGTGGTACTCGCACCACACGTCGAATGTTGCCAATACCCCCTTTCGATTCCTGATGCACAGACCCATTCTTCTAATATGAAACCCTCCGCGGAGCGCTATTAAAAAGCAAATTTTGTGTTTGTTCTCAATTTACAATAAACCAATTTTGCACTCAATGTCTTTTAATATATTTGAGAGTATATACCCCTTCAAATCAAAGGGTAGATCAATCAAGAAATATTAAATCGATATAAGAAAGCGAAGACGAAGGTGGATCTGTATTATATGTAGATACATTTCCAAAGAACTCCTTTAACACAGAATATAATATTATCATGCAGCTGTTGTCCTGGGGTCTAAAGCTGAAATTGTTTTTTGAAGGTCGTCCGGCAAAAGCATGCCAGTTTTATAAACGAAGAAAAATAATAATTAAAAACAAAAATCCTCAAGCTTTGGTTTTGTTTTAATCTAAAGAATTCCTTTTCTAAGAGTTTTCTTGATCAGCAAAGAAAATTTTGGACATAAGGCAAAGCAGGTTACGGATATTAAATCCTTTATCAGTGGTGCCATGAGCCAAAATCTTATTATAAAAATGAACAGCTGGTATATGCACATAGATAGAAGTTATATCTTTAAAATCTCCTTAAATCAGTTTTGTATTGGACCTGAATTAGCCTATAATTGATTCAAAAATTTAAAAGGAAAGAAATAAAAAATGGTTCCAACCCCCCCCCCCCCCCCAAAACAAAAACAAAAACAAAAACAAAAACAAAACAAAACAAACAAACATAAATCAGTTTTAAAAAAATTCTGTTTCTTTGCTTTCTTTTGATAAAAAAGGACGTAAAAGTGTAAAAAGTTAAAGATAATGAAAAGGAAAAAAAAAAATGAATTTTAAGATAGATAAAATGCTCTATCGATAAATAAATACATGTAAATAAACAAACCACACACGCTATTCAGGTAATAACATGACCTTTGACATAAAAAATGTAATCTGACACTTGATTGGGTAGAGTGTGTTAAACCTCATCCAGTTACCTATAAAAAATCACTTAATCATGTAAGATTACAATCAGATTAGCTGTGAACATTTGAAGTGTACCCGAGAACGGAGAGTGTCGTACTGTGCAAATAGTCTACCGTTTTTGGAAACTGAAACCCAAATTATAACAAAGTATAATGTTACCTTTCGATTTAATTGTGTTCAAATACAAAACGGGCGCCATGAAAGCGATATATTATAGCAAGTAATGTGAAATAGGACTAAAATAAGTTCTTAAGTCAATTGAAGAAGTACATTAGCGTTGAAAATATATAGAAATTGCAGGTTTTTGTACGTAGAGTATACTTTAATAGTAACCCGACGTCTTAATTTGAATCTTTTTACCCAGGCTGTACAGCTTCCTGTTTTCTATGATGAAAAATAAAGTACCTATAAATAATATCGCATACGACACAAATATATGATTCATTACAGCTCAAGTGTGTTTTGAAGGAACTCCTTACGTAAAATGAGAAACATGCTTTTCAATAGCGCTATTGACAAATTGGTTCATCTGAATCAAGCATTAACATCATTGAATCGACCTGTCTGAACTGCAGCATAGCAAAGAAAAGAACCTGAATGAAAAAAGACACATCAGATAATGTCTATGCTAATAATACTTTTATGTTAGCATAAAGACATGAGACATTTTGCACCACTGAATGGGGAAATATTAATGAGGGCGTTATACTATAGAGTCTGAAGGGCCGCGCTCATCCTGTTTGTTCACTTCTTTTTCCTTTGCTACTAGGCACTTCAGGCGCAGATCCAAGGTCAAGAAGTATTACTATGGACCAGGGTCCGTCTTGGGGTCGGTCAAGAATATTTTGCATTGCTTATTTTTCCTTTATGATGCTTAAAAGGTATTGAGCAAATTAATGTCAAAACGCTACTACGGTTGGAGAAATCGTGATAGAGTCTGAGATTATCTACTCTCGGACCTAAGTTTCTGGATCCGCCAATGATTGCAATATTCCTTATTATTGATCCAAGACAATCCCACTATTTACTCATTTCACTGAGGTGATGCAATTAATTTTATTGCAACATTAAGACAATACTTTAACTTCGTGCACTTCCTCAAAGTTGTGGAACAAGATGTTGTAAGGATTGTACAGACTCTAATTTGATTCGCTTCTCCAAATTTAGAACTGTTTAAACGTGCGCGTTCTCTTGTCTTCCCTATAGCTACACAAAAATTCGTCTAGTTCAATCAAATGACTGGCCCATTACGATCGGAAGGAAAGGTGATAAGAATCAATGTCACCTTGTTATGTAACAGGTGGGAAAAAAGGAGTACACTAATGAGATCACGTACTATAGGTTCAAAGTTTGGGTTCACAGACATGACCCATTGTAAGAACATGCTCCAGTACATGTACTACGCCCCAGTTATTGACCCCGTTTCCGAATTTGTCATTTGAATACAATGCAGATTTCATGACCAGACAGTGCATTAATTAATTGATTTATTAGTTTTTTGTCAATGGAATAATATAGGCCGTCCACACGCCGTTCGTGTGCTTCTTATATACAAAAAATCGTTGAAAATGTGGATTAAATCAATATTGACATATTTGCCAAGTTTTTAAAACCAAACCATTCGTTCATCTGTGAATTTCAACAAACACGCATATTTGCAAATGCATTGAAACTATATGACAGTTTATAAGAACGCCTCCCCTTCCCCTCCTCAAAAAGAGACAAGAGACAAACAAATAAAAGGAAATTATAAAAGAGGATGAAAATATATAAGAAATGTTTTACATATTTTTGAAATATAAAATTTCTTTAAAAGGTAGTAGAATAAATATATGATCAAAAAAAAAAAAAAAAAAAAAAAAAAAAAAAAATCGCTAGTTCAAAGTTCAATCAAAATACATTGTTTACAAAAGCAAGCAGTTATCAATTCACCAAAAGGAGCTAAATTATATTGGATCTTGAGGGTGGTCGTGCAATCACCTTGTTAGTTGTACCAAAGGGGGACTTACACAACCCAGATAAAGATAATGGAATGAAAAGGAGACTTTGCAATAATCACACAGATAACAAGATGTATATTTGTTCATCTTTGAAATGAAGGGTATTATTCTTTTGATATATCCTTAGCGCACATCTGCTAACAGTGCATCCGAATACATAAAACGTATTAATTTTTTTCTTACCGATTTTCTCATATGTTACAAAGCCCCTTCGTCAGTTTAAGTAAACGCAGTGCAACTGAGCGTTTGTCTCCAAGGATGACATAGCCCTGCTGGATTGAATATGATTTTCTTTGTACCTGTTCAGAACAGGAACCTGGTTACCTACACGCCACCACGCCAAGATTTATAAATCGCTCATATATTAGATAAATCAGTATTGGTTGTATTAATTAGACAGCATTTTAACCATCAAAGTTACTGCTTTATTACAATGAAAATAATCCCCTTAAAGTAACACAGTCTGTATGTGAAATGCGTTCAAAAATTTATGTCTACAAATTTTCTCGAAATTTCTGAAAAACTGGGTCGTGTAGCATCATATCCCACTAATCCTGCTGCGTCTGACGGTATTTTTTGACATAACTTTCACATTCTTTGGCCATATTTCGTCGTTTGGACTGAAGATAACTGACGAGGGTTAAGCACGCATCATGTCTGGTACATGCTGCAAATGAATTTGAAGATTGTAACATTTGTAACACTTGGTGAGTGTCACTGCTGGTGGAACAGGAGTCCCTGAGGGCACATGTAGCCTTCAACTTCGGTTGATCGTTTCTTCAAACACATTAGAAAATTTCTGTTTACAAAATTTTCTCGAAATTTTTGAAAAGAGGGTCCTGTAGCATCATATCCTTCCCATCCTGCTACGTCGTACGGTATTTTTTGACATAACTTTCACAGTCTTTGGCCATATTTCATTGTTTGAATTGAGGATCACTGACGAGGGTTAGGTACCCGAAAGGTGCATATTTAGTCCATGCTGCAAATCTATCTGTTCTTAGATGAAGCAATGAATTTAAATCTACAACATTTAAAATATAAACCACGAAATTTGTGAAGATAAAATTCAAAGAACAACCGGAATATATGCATCCAAACTCGATGAAGTTTTTCTATAACTAGATAGATCTCTTCAGTTAGAATCAAGTCACTTCAATAAATGCTACAGGAAGAATGGAAATATATGTGTATTAAAATATATGTAACATTAATGGAATATTTCCATTATTTCCATTCCATATGTAAAAGAAGTTTTCAAACACAGAGTAAACATACACAACTAGAGACACAGAAGGGACAGGGAACACCAAACTCTATATGACAAAATGTATATTAACAGATTATTTTGTTCAAACATTTCTTTCTCTCACTTCTGTGTCTAATGCAAGAAAGGTACATAAATGAAAAATAATAAGAGATGCATCATTTTTAAGCTTAAAAGATTCTATTAGAAGAATTCATAACAGCCTACGTCTGTTTTTTTGTCTTGCTCGTGAAGGGGCGTTCCGTTGTTAGCAATTTCCTCCCTACCTGTATTTTGTTTCAGGTATTTTTTTTTCAAGAATTTGCAATTTTATGCCTATTGATTGTAATTTTCGGATTCTGATTTCGGGATTTGCTTACTCCTCCCGGGCACCTGGTCCCAGATCTGGCTTGCTAGGGGTCCGTCGATGCTCAATTTGGTGCTCTATTGTGAGTGCTGTTGAGATTGTCGTCAGGATCTTCTTTTAACTCATTTGTGTTTAATTCACTAATTCATAACTACGCAAATTAAATTTGAAATTAATCTGAATCATTCACAACCAACAATATCACTTTGAGATAAAGAAGACGTCATCAACCATTGAAATATATCGCTATTGTTTTCACCTATGTAAATGAATTGATCATATGAAACACTGTCCTTCTTCTGTTGAAGAAAAACCCCGAAGAAGGAGACAGTTTGTATCTAGGTCAGCAAAACACATGCTACATCAAACAATAAGTATTTTAGAAATGAAAAAAAAATCCATTATTTGAAAATAATTATTACAAATTGATAAGCAAATATTGCTCATATTTTAGTTAAATAATTTTCGTCCTCTTATTTTCACATATGTTCAATTAGCATCTTATCAATTTAATAAATGTAAAGATTGAATCTAAGTCGTGTGGAATATATTTCACTTTGATCATTAAAAAAACCAGATTCTATTCGCATAAATGTCGCGATGTATAATTTTCACAATTCATTTATTATCTTTGTTTTGTGATATTTTATGGAGTTATGAATAACGAAAAACAAGAGAAAACTTTTAAACATAAATACAAATTTTTGTACAAACAATTTTCGAATGATCGATAATATGCATAAAATCATAAAGATCATGGGATTTTCCCAATCAGTCGTACAATTTTGCTCTATATATTAACCGATTTTCTTTCGAGAAAAGATATCTTAAAGGATATTTAAAAGTAATGACAAATGAATCTATCATGATGTAGTGATAGATACGATCGAGTATATATAATATATTTGTAAATTCCGGAAAAAAAACTTCCATAGTTGGGGATGTTAGAATCTATTGTACGAGGACGAGATTTATCTGGTTGTGATATATATATTTTTTTTAACTCAGCCCATTTTATCATCAGTGAAATTAATTTTTTCATTTACAAATATTTACAAATATGAACCAATAAAACCATGAGGTGACTAACATCCTCTTCCATTTTGAAGACGTCACAATATATTGTCTCAAAATCCACGCTTCCAAAGGATTGTTATAAAAAAATTATGAATAAGATCTCGTTGTCTGTCTAAATAACTTTTCTTTTTTTATTATTATTAAGTGTTTACCGCCATTCGATTTTGATTGCATAAAACACGAGCTGATCAAGGGAACTTTAAACGAGAACTAACCTGAGATTATTAGCTAAGATTATTAGATTGCTAAAACGTCATCTTGCATACATGAACAACTATATGGTAGATAAATAATTGTAATGATAGGGAAATATCTCTGCAAGACTACCTGCAAGACTACGCCGATCACAGCGGAACACACCCAAAGGATAACAACAAGAAAGAATATGGTGGACCAAGAGTCCCCGAGGGCACATGTAGCCAATTTCGATCAACTTTGGTTGATCGTCTGTCTCTTCAACGCATTTGAAATTTTCTGTTACAAAATTTCTTGAAATTTCTAAAATGTGGGTCCTGTAGCATCATATCCCACTCATACATTTTTGGACATAATAATTTTCATACTTTTTGGACGTATTACATTGTTTAGACTGAGTGTCACTGACGAGGGTTTAGTACCCGAAACGTGCATGTCTGGTCCATGCTGTAAATGTATCAGGTTTTAAATGATGCTATTGAATTTAAAGACGTTTAACATCGGACCAAACCACTACAACAAGGAGAAAAGAGACACACGAAATCTTCTTCTTAATTCATATCAGTCGTAAGTGTTTTAAAGAGAAATAGAAGAAAAAAAGAGGTTTCGATCTTGAGAGTGCTCCTTCCTCAGAATAACACCTTTGTTTTTAGTATAGAGCAGTTAATATGTTTTGGACTGAGTGTTGTAACCGCGTCGTGTTGGAGATCTTCAACTTTCTTGCGACACAACATATTGTGATGTCATTCATGAAGTACAATTAAAGTATACAAAATGTACAACATGACGATGTCTTTAACTTTTTATTCTTCTCGAAAGTTTAAGAAATAAATCACACAGAAAAAGGTTAGTGGATGTTTAAAAACAAATCATTCAGTTAAAGACACCTTTTAAAACTTTCTCTTATTTAAAGTTAAATGTAGATGACTGATAAGTTCATACATTTTCTTACGCCCATTAAATAAATCTGTTCAAAAATCACTGGTCCGATTATGTAATACAATTTTTGTTGTTTTGATTTCTTACGTGTACGTAGGGGGGTATATGTAATAGATCCTCCTCACAGATTTCATAAAGGGATATGCAGTAGGAAAAAGTTTGAAAGAGACATATTTAAGAGAATAGACATATTTAATTGTCTTACTACTGTGGAGGAGACTATTTTCAAGTGCTTTGAAATTGACTAATTTGTACTAAGCTCTCTTGATACAGAGATTAGCACATTTCTTTTAAGTAATAATGAAAAGTGAATGATTCCCCCCGAAAATGATGGAGATTTCAGAAAAATGGATGGAATGATTTAAATACACAAATACAACCACCTCATTAGTATGGCCGAAATGATTTAATTCAGTGTTGTCGGTTTAACTATAAACATTATACAAGTATTTTATTTCAATCTATTCAAATGAAAAGATCTGTTATAAGTTACCCAACACAACACAAATCCCCAACACACCAAAAATGAAGTTAAGAAGTCCCTAAATTGACATCATCCATCATCCATCCAGTGACAAGCAGGAGATGCTCACTCTCTCTGGGCACCTGACTTCTATTCCCTAGTGGGGGTTCACATTTATCTGATACATGGATGACCTTGAGTTGCTTTCTGTTTTTTTAGTTCTTAATGAGTTCCTAAGGCTTAAGTTTAATTGACGTAGATAATCCATTTTCTTAAAGATTTGTTCTTCCTCCAACATAAATTACCTTCAAAGGACAAAGGGATTCCCTTTTGTCCTTTTGAAGAATTTTTAGGTATTTCATATAAATTTTTGTCACCATGCAAATAAATTTCTAGAAATCTCATTGGTTATGAGACTTTTTTTACCTGTCTGCAGTCGTAAATATGGACCTTTGTGACGTCACTGATACCTTTTTGTTTATTGACGTCATAGCGAGCTTTTCGCGTAAAAACGTTCTAAAGTTTTGAATTTTCCTCTCGCTTCACTTCAGATTCTTTAATTTTATTTTTCAGCTAAAATGAATTTCATTCCTGGTTTATTCCTTTTGAATAAACAATTTACGGGTACGATCTTTTATGGTGGAAAAAATTACAATCCATCAACAAATAAAAAAGATAGAAATTTTAACGGTCGTCGCCATTTTGAAATGACAATTTATAAGTGATTTGCAGTATGACAAAAATGTTACTACGGTTCCAGACAGGTAATATGATCTGATATACCTTGTCTGGAGTTTATAAATTTCAGACAAGGTATATCAAACCATATTACCTGTCTGGAACCGTAATAACGTATATTATTTTGCAAGGTTTTTGTATGCCCATTGACAATGTTTTTATATTGATTTTTGATTTTCTTGACTTTCACTTATTGATTTGACTTACAAGAGTTTATGTATTTTAACAAAAAGGTTCTCATTATTTTTTTTATCATCTTGTTCTTGTATTTTGAACATGCTACTGAATCAAACCTACAGGAAATTTGGAGCCAACCGTGCGCTCTCTGTAATGTAAATGTACAAATCTAACTTCTAAAAATTAAATAGGGCGCTACTAAAATTATTTTGGTGGCTCCGATGAAAGCATCACTGATGAGAATTTAATATTCGAAACACGTGTCTGGTGTATGGAGATTGGTTTGAATTTTTTTCAAGAAGGTATAGAGTTGGAACCCTTCGACATTGTGTATTTGTTGATGGTGGACAGTTAGTATCCTTTATAATACACATATTAAGTACATGCATATGAACAGAAAGATATATAATTATGATCTTCACACAAAACGTTCTCTAAGTATATCCAGTTCAAAGTTCAATAATGAAGTACATTTTGTATCATTCGTTAAAATCGCTTTAAAGATTCTATTGGAATAATTCATTTATGAGTTTGAGATCTATATGAATCATATTCAACCAACAAGAAGGCTTTGACATAAAAAAATATGTTATCAATAATGGAAATTGATCATTTTTCATTTACACCTATGTACATGTATATAGAAATAATATGAAATACTGACCCCATTCTCTTACTAAATCTAAGCCAAACTTCAATTATCTTTAATTAATTATATAACTATCATTCGTTAACCTAAAAACTTCTATTGCAAGAATTCATTACTACGCAGATAAAAAAATTAACCAACCTTAATAATTTTTAACCAACAATATGATTTTAACATAAAGAGGATCCAATAAACAATTGAAATTAATCACTCTTTATTACAACTATGTAAATATTTATAATATGAAACACTGACATCGTTCTATAAGATTAGAACAATATCTAGGTCGTCAATACATAAGGTAGTTCAAAAGATAAGCCCGATAAAAGAAATTTAATATTTGAAAAATAAGGAGTTCAAATACTTATCCATTTGATATGCCCAGGTTTTTTTTATTAGATAACTTTCATTATTTCATTTTCCGTATGTTCAGTTAGCATGTAATTAATTTTCATAGGCGCAAATAAAAACACCAAGGTTAGGAAAATTTAACAATGCTATGTGTTGTATATTTCAATATTTGATTATTGAAGTGCTCTTTTCCTAACACATCAAGTGACAGGTTTTGCTGGCTAGGAAGAGATGCTTATAACGGCAACTGATCTCATTTCCAATTAAAATTCACTTTTGTTCTTTGGCAGAATGTTTAGTTATTTTGTTTAGTTATATCTTTTTAGGATCTGTATAAATATATATCTACTGATCTGTTATCCTGTCTCAAAGTCGAGAATGCAAGACAAAATCATAAGAGTTTCAATGGGAACCGTTGCGAATCCCAGAACAAAGAATGTGACCAGGTGCCCGGGGAGAGTCAGCGTATCCTGTTTGCATGGAAGACCGGTCACAACAGTTCCATGAGAACTTGTCAAATTCGGTGATTCTCTCGATGTACATTTTAATTATCATTTTTTAAAATTTTGATTATAAAATGAGATTTTGGATTCTGATCTTGAATTTTGTGTTTTACTTTCATTCATTAATCTAAGAGTTCGAGACAATTGATTGTAACGTCATTCATGTAATATAGTGAAAGTATGCATTACCACGGTACCTTATATATTTTCTCTCGAAAATTCATGAAAAATTATAAAGGTGAAGGTAAAAAGACGTTAAAAAGCACATTATTGAAAGTCCTTACATGCAGTTATCGACAATATGTATAATCCATTAAATTTTTATGTTATTTTGAAAGTCATATCTAGATGACTGATAAATTTCACACACTTGCTTACGCCCCTTAAATAAACCTATTTGAAAATTACTGGACCCATTATATAAAATAATTTTTGTTGTTTTGATTTCTTATGTGTACTTATGTGAATGTTACACCTTTGGAGAACCAGCTGAGGTTGAACTTAATTGAGAAAGTAACCTCTGAGTGCTACTGTTTTGTGTTTTCAGGATTATAGGATTTATCAGAACTTATACCATACAAAAATATTTGAATCATTCATATTTTCAGAGAATGGATTATTGTAATATATGTTCTACAGTACAATGTTATTGCACCATATGCGCATTTCAACAAGTTACGTCTCATCAGTGATACCCGTGGTCGACAAAGAGGAAATCCAAATTATATGAAATATTAAAGAGCAAAAGTCTAAACTAGATATAAATTTTCTGCCAAAGAACCTGTGTGGTCATCTAAGAATGAGGAGGTTGTTTTACACTACCTTTGTACGTTCTTCGAAACCCTTGGGTAATCGGAAAAGTGGGAGGGTTGTGCGCACGTAATCCAGGATAAGCACACCGTCTGCTATTTTCGTGGCAGATGGTCGTCCTAAATCGTCAACGGTTGCCCATTGGTCTCGTTTGTTTATGTGTGGTCTTTTGTGTTTGATATTTCTTTGTTGTGCGTTGATGTTCCTTTCCCTTTTGTGTCTATTTCTGTGCGTGTTTGCATTGGCTGTTTTGTGGTTTTGCTGTGGGTCCTGCATCCTGATGTTGTTGGAGATTCCCTCCTTTGTCTGCTAAGGATAGAGCTATGCCACCGAGGAGGTCAGCAAGCCCCCTTCTCTGGCGAGTCAGGGCTTTGCTACGACTTTAAAATATATCTATCCGTAGCGAGTCGCAGCAAGCAAAATGTTTTAAAACTCTTGAACGGATTGCTACGGATAGCCCAATTTTGTTAAGAATGCTTAGAGTCAGTGATAGATACGAATTGCTATGAAAAAACAAGCTGATAATCCATACATTTCTGATTTTTTTTGCAACAATCGTCCATTGCTAAAGATTTAGATCACCCAAAAGGATCAACGTATGAAAATTACGTATGAACAGAACGAGCACACGAAATAACACAATCGTTGAAGAGAAGAACATTCAAAGCTTAGCACATATCAATGATAATAATTTTATCACATCGGTGGGGATTTTGCAGTAAAATGTATGTACACATTTTCTTAAAGAGACTATTGAGCGAAATAATAGACTCATGATATCAAACAAAGGAGGGGATCTCCAACAACACCAGGTAGCAGCACCCACAACAAAAACCCAAAACACCCAATGCAAAAACACAAAGCAGACAAGCACAGAAAGAGACGCACAAGGGACAAGGAAAGTCAACGCACAACACAGAAACATCAAGCACAAAGGACTACACATAAACCAACGAGACCAATATTTAAGGTAATAGAAACAGTCTTTATATGGATCCAGCTTATGTACTCATTTGCAGGTATAAACAGGTTTTATCTCATCTTATAACATCACAGAAGAAACGTCCTAAGATCACGTATTCACAATTCGATCGACCAGAGTATCAGCTCCCCCCTCTAATAAAATCATCAGTACAAATTAACTTCATAATCAATCAATCTGAAAATCTGAATCAGCCTACGATTTATTCAAAGACACAAACTTTGATACGTAAGAACGAAATATAATTTCATACTTCATCGGTTGTCTTATTTCCATAATGTGTTTGTATGAAAATCTAATGAAAAGTAATTCCATTCAAAATCTTTCTCTTAGGTTATGAGTGTTTGCCATGCACTTGACATGTCATACAAAAGTCATTGATATCCATTGATGACAAATGTAGAAAAAACCGGACGTGCGAGGGACGAATAAAAAAGTGGAAAACCCCGGAATTGCATTTTTACAGAAAACAGTCAAATTGGAGTATAGGAATAGATTTTCTATGTAAACTGATTTTCAGATAAAGTAAAAATGCAATTGCAGAATTTAATATATCTCTAAATTCATACAACGCCTCTTGAAATGTTATGCACGTGTCGAACCAGTCGTACTTGTACCATATAAGGGGCGTCAAAAAGATAACAAGGATCATTTCCTCAATATGCTAGATAGGCGATACAGAAAAAGGATTGTTTTATACCCACTCAAACTGATTAAAGTCAGAAGATATACTGCAAATTACCGCTCAAACTTTTTCTTCATATGATATTTCCGACTTGTACTTTGTGATGATATCATAACGGGTTGTGTAAGAGCGTTTTGGGAACGTCAGGCGGAAAAATGGTGGTAATGCATCAAGGTTTTGAGATCATCGCTGCATAAAAATACTATTCTTAAACGATTCTTTGCCATATGAAGCCAGATACATACGTCTCTATTCCAGATATTTTTTGCAATATGACCTAGAGAAAGTAATTATGAATTATTCTCAGTTGTTTACACCAAGAGTAGAATAGAAAAGCAGTTAAACAAAGAAGATACAAATTTTCTATTTTAAGAAAATATGGAGATTTTCAAATTATTTTTTCATATTACATTGGAAAGATTTTCACTTATTGATGGCTTCGAAAAACAATATTGATCAGGTTTAAAAATTGAAAATTCCGATCTTTTTCAAAGATTGTCTGATAACGAGGATGCAAAACATGCATAAATTCATAAAACAGTTATAACAAAGATCGCAATTATGAACAGAAGAGCATGCTATAGTGTAGACAAAATAAGAAATTTAAACCAAATTCAACTATATTCTTCCGTTCTCTAAAACTGGGAGTGTGACCAGATAGCCAGGAAGAGTGAGGATATCATGTTAGCGAGTCCATTGATAAAGTACTTCGGTAAACTTCCTAAGTTTTTTTCCTTTGTACTGATAGTGATGCTGGATTTTGGACATGTACAATGTATTAGTAAGGTTGAGTACATTAATTGTTCAGACAGGCAAAGGAAGGGTTCTCCAACAAGACTAGATTATACTACCCATAACATAACATCGACATTTTCCTATGTTAAAGCATCAAGTAGACAAGCAAAAAAATAAACACAAAAGGAAAAAAGGAACGCAAAATACACTATCCAAACACTAAACTCAGAAGACCACACATAACGAAACAAATGCAAAGGGCAATCGATGCCAACTAAGGACGGTCATTTAACACGTTACTGTCCGCACAGCTCATTTCAGATTTTGGAAAATTGAAGTTTTGTCTACATTCTCGGCAATTTTTTTTTCAGATTGATATTTATATAGGTGTCTGAATAGATCTCTAACTATCGTATATAACAGTAAGTTATATGTATGTACAATTAATTTGATACTACGTTCACAGTCAAGGAAAATAGTTTTAAATGGGGATTTTTCTAAGTTAAGTTTGCTATGATGTCGCTGACGTTCTTCATAGACTCAATGCTAAACATGGGCAACATCACGCTAAAATAAACATAGAAAACTTCCCATCTAAAACTAACTATTCTTTCACCGTAAGCTTGATATAAGTCGTACGGACATATAACTTTCACCGTTAGTTACCAGAGCTCAAGATCTAGTCACCCATGTAAATTTCAATCGGAAAAGGTGCCGACAAAGTGGACAATTTTCCGATTTCTGAAGTGAGTTGCGCGGACAGTAGTACATAGCAATTGGTGTTGTTATCCGAATGACATGCGCAAAACCCTCCCATTCATTTGGTTACACAGTGGTCTTGAAGAACACACAATGGTGTGTATAAAACCTCCTCACTGTAAGATCACCATACAGACAGGACAGCGAAACGTAGGGGACCATTTAAAACAAAGGTTAATGTGTATATAGTTAATAAAAGGATAGGACCTACGAAAAATAGCCCATGCACTGGCTGCAGGAAAGAGCTCATGCATGCAATCATCCGAGGAGTCCGATCGACATTCAGTGAGGGAAGGTGGTCGGGTCTCTGTAACGGTAAATGTACTATTATTGAATGAATTTCGCCGCGATCTTTTTAACGGGATTGGCTTTTCATAAGTTATCAATTATACAGCTCGGATTTTTCGCCCCGTCCTACGAATAATCCAATATTTGAACATTTTCATCTGGCTTCATCCTTTTAATTTTGAAAGACCCGAACAGACATTAAGGATATATTTTCGACAATTTTTTGTGTGTAAAAGTAACATTTTGCTAGTTGTTCAAAAATGAATTGGCTAATTTTAACGCTTAATCCGTGCATCGGAATGTCTAGTAATATTCGTATGATGTAAAACTCACGAACGTAAAAGTCAAATCGAGAACGGTCATGCTGCAGACAACATTGAGAGCAGCAATTAGACCCTAAAAGAGACAAATTTACCTCAGTAAATATCATCACTTCAACAAACTTGTAGTTAATGAACACATTGTTTGTAATTGCCTTTGTATAGACTGTGGTGCTTCCCTATAATTAAAACGATACCACGAAGATCCTTCTTTGTTTCAATTCGCCGCAGAAAAGAAAAAAAGCTTAGATAAACAAAACCATGCAAAAACAGACGGATGTACATGTACCAACAGTACGATAGCCCCGAATCATTATCTTATATATACTGAAATAAATTCGTAGACGACAGTCTTCAAGAGTATGATTGATTTTATTAGAGGAATGCGTAAAAAATAATGAAAGAAGTTTGAATGCGCTAGAATTGTAAACACCTTTTGATGGTCGGAAATCTCATTTAATTTTACCACAAAAATAATTAATCACTTATATGAAACAAGAGGAGATATCGTTGAATTCAGGATCCTCGTAATATCACTACTAGTCAGGTCAGATGGTTATAGTGCAAATTAGTTTTTATACAACACCATAATCTATAAGTGCACCTGCATAGAAAACCAGCAATGCAACTTAAGATCAGGCATGAGTGTCAGAATAACCATATCCTTTTCCAGTTTATTCCATTAAAGAAAAGGGGATGATCTCCAGCATGACCACCCTGTACTCACCCAGCGAAACAAACCCACAAGAAAGTAATACGTAAATGACATCAGACAAATTTACAGACCACAAAGAAGACACGACAATATTCACTATAACATCGTACACGACAATCGAAACTGACGTACAGAAACATCAAACATTAATGACAACACATAAAAGTAGTACAAACGTATAAGAAAAGACGCAAAGACCCAAAGAAAACCAGGTTTTGGGTAAATTAATCAGCCATATTGTAATAACAAAGATTTAGATATAAAGATTTTTTCAAGTTTATTCCATTAAGATCGTACAAACGCACAAGAAAAGACGCAAAGACCCGAAGAAAGCCAGGTTTTGAGTAATTAATCAACAATATTGTAATAAGCAAGATTTAGAGATAAAGAGAATCTTTGGGTAGGTAAAAGAGGGAAGAAAATCATATTGACACCTTAAAGAATTGGATTCTCTCCTACCGTCGGTAAATATGTTTGTTATATTTGCCCATTGTCAAATGATGACAGTCTCTTCTTAAAGTAATAATGAGTTTTAAAAAGATACTGCAGGGGATAATCTGATTATCGAATTTCCATTACATACATTAAAGATTAAATGTGACATTGTTCATTCTTAAATATATATATTTTTTCAAAAACCTGCGGTCGTTAATCATAGAGAACTTATAAATGACATGGTGGTTTTCCATTGCTTTGGCGTATGAATGGCATATGCCGTCTTGGGGAGCCTCTCACTGATTACCACTGCGGCCTCAGATGCAAATATTGACCCCTGCATCAATGAGCAAAATGGCTTATGTAATGACAGATAGATAAAAATAGGTGAAATTAGAACGACAAATTGCATTAGATATTGTGAGGAGATGATGTATTTGTGATCTTTAACACCTCCACTGGCGTGCGATCTCATTCTTGGTTAAGCCTCACAATTCGTCTTGTATACCAAAACAGGTTAATTGCATTGTCTGAGCGTGAAACGAACATACATCAAGAAAAAACTGCACGGGAGACTAAAAATGAATGAAAGTTTGGCGGCTTGGGAAATCACCACTCCTTTTATTAAAGAACATCCTTTAATATAGTCTGACATTTATGAGGATATGATATGCAGTCTGAGTTGACTTAGAACGTTAAAAGGAGTGAAAACACAACAAATACCCAAGATTAAAGTGTACTTTAATATGCCTTACTTGTAATGACGAGGGCAGGCTCGTGCATGGCCTTGCGTTAAACAGTTTTGTCAGATTTCCAGTCTCCTTATGGTCCCGACTGAAATGTTTGATTTCGGCACGTGTTGTACAAATAGCGGGTGCACATGCACAATTATATAAGTGCGGATGACACGCGTCATAGAACGGTTTAATGATACGTTCAAAGAATTTCTTTTTATTGAAAATTTTTATAACATTTGAATAAAATGGAAGAGTCTAGCTTTTCTTTTTATGTATGTTTTTGTGTATATGTACCGTATGCACATATAAACAAAAATGCATCATCAGTGTTGCTTGAGGTGGAAATAGAGGGAGGAGATGCAAATATTGAATGTAAGAAGAAAAATTTGATTTGGCGTTCCTTGTACCATTTCTTCTCTTTCTGTGCGTGTCTGCTTCGTGGTTTTTTTTGCAGTGGGTGTTCCAATGCGAAGCCGCGGGAAATAGATCTGGTAGAGGAAACAAGAATCGTTCGAAATTCGTCAATGGTTTACTTGAACTGTTCGCCCCATTTCGAAACTCACTAGTATTCCTAAAATATTCTTCTCAACTAACGCACCCTTTGCAGGAAAATAGTCTTATCAGGCGAATTACAGCTAGATTTGATGAGAATCTTTTTATATAGGAAAATTCAGAAGAGGAATAATAATATATACTGGTCAAAATTTCTAACCGAACACTTTTCTAATCTTCATAATCTTATGAAGAATGACTTTTCATAAGTGAAAAAGTGTTTAACATATTGATTTAACACTTTTACTTTTTTTTTTCGAAATTTTGTCTTAATATGAGGTAGCGTTACTGGAGCGTGACGCATTTGACGCATTTTACTTTAGAAACACGTAAAGATTCGTCCTCCGAACTGGAAAAACAGATAAAATATGGTTTTTATACGGCGCATGCCCAAAACAAAATGCGCTTGCAGAAAGACCCGAGTCTCTCTTTGACGCCGTAGTGATTTTTTTATTCTCATCAAGGTGTAATATCGATTTTCTTTCGATTTTTGAAAATTATCAATATGGAAAACGACATTGATATTCTTTTTTTGAATGAAACAACCATAAAAGGCCATACCATTAAACAAAAGTTTAAATTAATGCACAAATTCAGCGGGAATTAATTGCGACCGGGAGTGCTTGATCTGTGAATTTTTTTTTTGTCATATCGATGACTTCAATATCGGGATCCTTAAAGTATTATAACAAAGAAAAGATAAATTTTTCAAAAGCAAAAGATCTGTAAAGAATTCAGTATGGCAAGCAAAAGTTTCTATCAATCTAATGTTTATACAACGGAGTATATTAACATGTTTAACTCAGGTAGAAATTTTAACTAGTATAAATGTTTTTTAAGATGTGGTATGCCCGTTTCTGTAACTATTTTGAAGTCTGCTATTTCGTTGTTTTATGCTAGGAACAAATGCTATGTTGCTACATTTTGTATTTTCAATGAGCAAGGAATAAACTTTATGAATAAAGAGTTTTAAAAATATTTATTTCAGCCTTTTTTATCATCAAATGGTCTTGTGCAACAGCAACAAGAATTACGACAATTACTAAGTGAATATATTTCGTTGCTTTCAGAAATGTAATAGCGTTTCTTTATATGCTTGTTGGGCGAGATTTGCTGTGGGTATTGCAAGGAGACAATATTAGGTATTTTTTTTCTTTCTTTCTAATCAAGACTCTGGATTTTTTATACAAATTTATTGTCTTTAACTGTCAATTCATTTCTCCTTGGTAATGGCACAGGCGTTTACAAAAAAGTTCACATGAAATTTATGTGAAACGAGCACGAACATGAAATTCTTAAAATGAAATTCATTTGAAGTTTCTTACATGAATTTTACGTTCAATCAAATTCGCATGGTGGTCACCAAGAAACATGTGAAATTCATGTGAAGTAAATTTATGTGAAATTCATGTGATTTTTTTTTTCACATAAAACTTAATGTGAAATTTACATGATGCTCATTTCATATTAATTCCATGCGAAGATTCTGAACAATTTGCTGTGTAGTCTACTTTTTGGTGATTGGACTGAGAGAAATATTTTGGTATTTACTTGTTTCATTCAGAATTTGATCATTACTTTACTTTTGTTTTTGGAAACCATAGATTCGGAAAATGAAGTTATCATTGGCAACTTTCTTAAAAATAAAACAGATTTCATTTTCAGTTAAACATATGTTTTCATCATTGCCAGCAAAAATGTTTTGATAAACCAATACACCATACAGATATTGCTTTTTTCTTAGTTAAAAAAGAACACAAATGAAAAATAGAAAAGAGGATGAGATTTGCTATTACGCTTTCGTGATATTTGCAAAAATTAAGCATAAAATACCAAACGTTTTTAAATGAATAATCAAACAATAGTGTCAGCAAAGACTTGTAGAAGCAAAATTATCAGTAGATACAATAGCATTAGCAAAAAAAAAAAAAAACAAAACAAAACAAAACAAAACAAAACAAAACAAAACCCAATAACAGCAACACTGGCAACTATAATAACAACTACAACAATAATAACAGCAGCAATGGCAACTTCAATAACAACAATAACAGCAACTAAAAGAATGACGACATAAAGAAAAGACAACTACAAAAATGACAAAAATGACAACAACGTATACAATGTGAAAAGAAGTGGGCATTTGCTGTGGACATCGCAAGGAGACAATGTAAGAGGTCTTTTTTGAGAGGTCGATGAAAGTCGAATTTATACTCAAATGGTTTTGCATTGGGTGCTTTAGAGTTTTGCTGTGGGTTCTGCAACCGAGTGTTGTTGGAGATCCCCTCCTTTCTCACAATTGATAATAAAAACTCTTTGTCTTCTTGAAGAAATTTTCATACTCATTTTAATGCACCAGACACGTGTTTCGGCTAGTAAATCCTTATCAGTGGTACTTATTAAATACCGAAGTGATTTTCAAACACAGCTGAATGTATTTCAGTAGCGCCCTCTGGTTCAATTTTTCAAAATTTTAAAATGCATTTACTGGGCAAAGACTACGCGGCTCAAATTTTCTTGTAGGATCGATTCGGTAGGATAGTTAAACAAAATCTATGACCAAAATAACATTGGAGGGATCGTGCTAGGATGTTAACCTCCCATAATTTCGATGATGAATATTTTTGTTTGAATGAATTGACAAGTTTCCAAATCAGCAAAATGATACATGATGTCAACTTCATAAGGGATAAAACAAAGTCTCTTTTCATGCGACAGAACTGGAAAGAAGTAATTATATATAACACTTTAAAAATTCAAAATACAATGTTTTTTTTTTTCATACAAATTCATTGCCTTAAAATGTTAATTCAGTTCACCATAGTTAGTTCAATTGACATAGCCTTTTACAATGGGCAATCCTCAGTAATTCAATTATTGCTTTATACTTTTTTTTCAAAAGAAAGAAGGGGATCTCCAACGACTCTCTGTTGCAGCACCCACAGCTAAACACTAAAACATCCTATCCACCCCCCCCCCAAAAAAAACAAGCAAACAACAAAAACCCAGAGCAGACATGTACAGAAAGAGACAAAAAAAAAAAAAGGGACAAGGAACACCAGAGCACAACAAAGAACCATCATCAAACACAAAAGACTGGACATAAACCAATGAGAGCAATGGGAAATCAAAAGTTTGGTTTCATATTGTATATACTCACCATACCGAAAAGACCGAATGAGTTAAAGAGGTGAACTTATTGTTTCTGATACTAAATAATTTGGTTTTCATTACCGGAAAACTCTGTAAAACACAGTTTTTGATTGTTTTTCAAATTTTGTTACCACCGAATTTTGTGAAAATCAAATTAGCAGAAGTATTCAGCTCCTTCAATAAATAACTTAATTTGATTGGACTTAGAGACATTTTGATATTTAGATGCTCCATTTAGAATTTAGTCATTTCTCTATTTTTGTGAGTGGATACCATAGATTCGAAAAAAAGAAGTATCATTGGCAACATTATATTCTGAAAAGTTTCACGCGAAGCACAATTTGTGTAGTCTGCTTCTTGGTAATTGGACTGAGAGAAATATTTTGATATTTAGTTGTTCCATTCAGAATTCAATAGTTAATGTACCCTTGTTATTGGAAATCATAGCTTCGAAAAATGAAGTATCATTGGCAACATTCTGTAAAATCAAACACCTTTCATTTAAGGTACTCGATGGGTAATGAGAAGTAATTGGGCCACCCATTTGAGCTATTCTAAGACCTAAAAGTGCAGCATGGTTATAAAGTAAAAATTGATTAAAATTTTTTGAGCAATTTGGCTATTGAAAATAATTGGTTAATTCATGAGTTATGGGCCCTTACAGTTTACATTGAACTCTTTTGGGAAAAGTTAATATAATAATAATTCCTTTAATTTTTCAACAGAATGACGGGGGCATCAAATATCGATTGGTCAAAAATTCCTAAAAAAAAAAAAAAACCCTTCATCAAATTTCGATGAAAAATCTTAAGATCACCAATTAGTTTTTCTGCAATAATTGCTTTCTTTGTTTTTCATCATGGGGAGATAACTCCTGAATACGACCCTTTTCAAAATATTTCTTCTTTCGAGATCTTCTAGGCTAGTGCAACATTTTTTTCAATATCATATAACAAAGAATATCTTGAATGATAAATACGTCTAATTTCAATGTTTTTGGCATAACGTTAGACGTCTTCAAATTCAATAGCTTCATTTAAGGACAGAGAAATTTTCAGCATGGACCAGACATGCACGTTTCGGGTATTTAACCTTCGTCAGTGATCCTCAATCTAAATAATGTTATATGACCAAAAAGTGTGAAAGTTTTTATGTCCAAAAATGATCCGATAGACGTAGGATGGGTGGGATATTATTTTCTGAATTATCGGTTTTGTGCTGTATACAGGGATATGGTCATTATTCATATTTGTCATGCTACAGGACCCACGTTTTAGAAATTTTGGAATGCATTGAAGTAAACATTACAGAAGTATCCATCAGCCATTCAGTCACATTGTCGAGAAGGCAAGGAAAAATCATTAGATTTTCCGCAGGAATGATTGCAAACCTCGGAATGAACGAAATTCCGAAGTGAGACCAGATGCCCGGGGAGAGTCAGCGTCTCCTGATTGCATGCAACACCCGTCGCAACAGCTCCATGGAAACCTATCAAATTCGTTGATTGTCTCGATGTACATTTTGATGTACATATCAGGTAAGTATGCCTTGTTTGGTGATGGTGACAGCCATTCAATCACAATGTAGAATGTCACTGTTCATTGTGGAAGGGGGGATCTCATATGCTTTTATTACATCCCCGTATCGACCGAAGAACTTCCTCAATGATGATTTCAGTCGATGTGTAACATAATTCTGAACCGAAGTTGATCGAACTTGGATACATGTGCCCTAGGGGACCCCTGGCCCAACAGCAGTGACACTCTCCGAGTGGTTCAAATGTTAAACCTCTTCAAATTCAATAGCATCATTTAAGGACAGAGAAATTTTCAGCATGGACCAGACATGCACGTTTAGGGTATTTAACCCTCGTCAGTGATCCTCAATCTAAACAATGTATTATGGCCAAAGAGTGTGAAAGTTATTATGTCCAATAATAATCCGAAAGGCGTAGCAGGATGGGTGGGATATGATGCTACGGACCCACGTTTTAGAAATTTCATGAAAATTTGATAACAGAAAGTTTGGAATGCGTTGAAGAAACGATCAATTTTCTCCATTACCCATCGAATACCTTTAACGTATGTTTTCATCATTGCCAATAAAAGTGTTTTAATAAACCAATACACCAAACAGTTAAAAAAGAACACAAATGAAAAATATAAAACAGAGGATGAGATTTGCTTTAACGCTTTCGTAATATTTGCAAATATAAACAACAACACCACCATCACCACCACCACCACCACCAACAACAACAACAATTATAATAACAACTACGACAACAATAACAGCAACTATGAGAATGACGACATAACGAAAAGACAGCGAGAATAATGATAAGAACAACACCACCACTACCACCACCATCACCAACGCCAACGCCAACAACACAACAACGTATACATTGTGAAAACAAGTCAGCCTTTACTGTGGACATCGCAAGGAGACAAAGAAAGAGGACTTTTTCTCTCTAAATGATGAAAGTCGAATTTAAAAAAAAAAAAAAGCTTAAAAGAAAACAGAGCAGACATGTACAGCAATAGGCACAAAAAGGACAAGGAATATCAGAACACAACAAAGAACCATCAAGCACAAAATACTCGACATAAACCGACGAGATCAATGGAAAATTTGGTCTAATATTGTATATACTTGTTAGAAATTCTCTCCACATCTTCACCAAACCGAAAAGACAGAATGAGTTCAAGATGTGAACTTATTGTTTCTGATACTAAATATTTCAGTTGTCATTATCAGAAAACTCAGTAAAACATAGTTCTTGATTGTTTTTCAAATTTTGTTATCGTCGTTTTTTTTGTAAAAATCAAATTAGCAGAAGTATACCGCTCCTTCAATAAAATAAAAAAAACCTTAATTAGATTGGACTTTTTTCATATTTATATGCTCCATTTAGAATTTAGTCATTTCTCTGTTTTTGTGAGTGGATACCATAGATTCGAAAAAAACGAAGTATCATTGGCAACATTATATTCTGAAAAGTTAAACAGAAATCATTTGAACTGATATTTCATTAGTGCCAATAAGAACGTTTTAATCAACCGATACACCAAACAGATGTTGCTTCTTTTTTAATTGGAATAACAACTCGAGTAAAAAGTACTAATATTTGCCTTTACTCTTTTGTGACATTTGCAAAGATTTAGACATACAATATCGATAGAAATTGATTGTCAGACGAATAAACTATGTATTAAATTCTAAGACTTGTCTGGTGATAATTAGTTTTCAAGCAACAGCAACAAAAAAGGAGTAGCAACATTGGAAACAATAGCAGTAATAGCAATAGCAACGGTTACCACAACCACAACATACAACAACTAACAAAAATAATAAGCATTAAAGAAATACCGAGAAGTTAAGGCAAAATCATTAGATTTTCCATAGGAACGATTGCGAACGGTCATTAGATTTTCCATAGGAACGTTGCGAACGGTCATTAGATTTTCCATAGGAACGGTTGCGAACGGTCATTAGATATTCCATAGGAACGTTTGCTAACGGTAAATAACAAACAACACAAATGACAACACCAATAACGACGACGACGACATTTCTTGGTAATTACTTAGTTTAAACATGTTTTATTTCTCAAATCCAGAAAAGGAAATTGGGCAAAAGTTTCCCAACGTTAAAATACATGTATGTACTTTTAATGGTAACATGAATACTGTAACTAGAATTTCTTGCTAAGAGGACTGCTGGAATACAATATGAACGATAAATATTTGAAGAAATAAATCGGATCATTCAAACATCTAATTTGAAGACGTTTAACATAAGAAAAGTCATCACATATCTTAGCGGTGTCGCCATTTCTTTATTATTTTACTCTATTTCAATAAGCATTAATAATCTTTTTTTTATGTTATGGTTGTAATTAAGCTGTCTTGACGAGGGTTTAGTACCCGAAACGAGCATGTCTGGTCCATGCTGTAAATTTATCAGTTTTTAAATGATGCTATTGAATTTAAAGGCCCGGTCACACTGCGCTTTACGGCTTGATCACGGCCAAAACACGTTCAAAAAAGGTCACCCGTGAAGCAGACGTTGTTGTGCGTTTTAAAGACGCGCTACAGACGATTTGTAGACGTGCTAGGACGCGGAAAAAAATCTGAACGGCGTTGGACGCGGAAAGTAGTTTTGAACTGCTCAAAATTTTATACCGCGGACAACCACGGACAGTGTACGTGGTAAAGACGTGCAACGCACGCGAAACACACGTGATAATCCGTGTTCCGGCAGTGATTAAGACTTGGAGAAGACGCGGTAAGACGCGAAAGCTTAAGCGGTCTATCACGGTCAGAGCACGGCCATTGCACGGGTGTTCCGCGTTGGTATCACGGGTAAAAGCGTGTGTATAACGTCTTGTCACGAACGCGTTTAGTTTTAGACGTGGTTGGACGTTGTTAGCCGTGCTTAGGCAGTGTTTCAGCAGTGGAACAGCCGCCGGCGGTCATACCCCGTGCAAAGCACAGTTATTGCAAAAATTACCACGTACGACCACGTCCAGCAGATTTTTGAACGTGATCTGGACGTGGAGTGCAGTGTGACCGGGGCTTTAAGACGTTTAACATTTGAACTATTTGGTGAGTGTCACTGCTGGTGGACCAAGAGTCCCCGAGGGCACATGTAGCCAAGTACGATCAACTTCGGTTGATCGTATGTCTCTTCAACGCATTTGAAATTTTCTGTTACAAATACAAAAATTACATGTATAAAGAACACAAGTCTAAACTTGATGTAAACTTTCTTTACAATTGTACTCTGAAAAAAAACTCATATCCTATTTCAATGTACATGTAAGTGTAACTTCGTGTAGCCAAGTTCGATCAATTTCGGTTGATCGTTTCTTCAACGCATTCTAAATTTCTGTTATCAAAATTTCTTGAAATTTCTAAAAAGTGGGTCCTGTAGCATCATATCTCACCTATCCTGCTACGTCTTTCGGTACGCTTTTTCGACATATTAACTTTCATATTTTTTGGCATGAGGGTTAAGTACCCGAAACGTGCATGTCTGGTCCACGTTGCCAATTTATCTGTTCTTAATGATGCTCGGTTGATCGTATGTCTCTTCAACGCATTTGAAATTTTCTGTTACAAAATTGCTTGAAATTTCTAAAACGTGGGTACTGTAGCATCATATCCCACCCATTCTGCTACATCTTTTGGTACATTTTTGGACATAATAATTTTCATACCTTTTGGCCATATAACATTGTTTAGACTAAGGATCACTGACGAGGGTTTAGTAGCCGAAACGTGCATGTCTAGTCCATGCTGTAAATTTATCCGTTTTTAAATGACGCTATTGAATTTAAAGAAGTTTAACATTTAATCTCTTCCTTCTCTTCAAACGTATGTTTAAAACAGCTTTTTGATTTTTCCCTCCTTTTGTGTTGCATGTTTGCCTCTTTCTAGTGAAAGTTAACTTAAAAACAAATTGTTTGATATTAAACAGATCCAATCAAATCCCATATATTAATCTACTTTTCGGTCATTGGAAAACAATTTTTAGAAAACCCACAGAACTATTCCAAAATAGTTTTCCTTCTTTGCCAATAAGAATAGCTTCATTTAGAAATCAACAATTTATACTGCTTCTTATTTCTTTGGTATAAACAGAACCAAAGGAAAATATTTCAAAAAAGAAAAAAAAATGTATATATCCAAGATCAAAATGAGATAAAATAGCTTTTGATTTTGAGATTATATTTTCGAAAATGAAGGAAACGAACATTAAGGACTGTTAGTCCTGAAGGATATCGTTCACATAGTTACTTTGGGCTTCTGCAATGTCTTGAAATATATTTGTAAAATTCTGATACTAAATTCGATAAATTATTCTAAAATGAAGGAGTATCTCCCCTATGGCATACTTCTGTCTGTAGCTGACTCTTCGGCAAACATTTTAAATCGTGTTTAGAATTTCGTTCTACTAATATACTGTTAACGTGGAAATTTTCGCGTGGGGCTAATTTTCGCAATTTTCGAGAATAGAGGGATTTTGCGAAAATTTCCCCCACGCGAAAATATCCCCGTTGCATTTTTACAATGGAAAAGACATTTTATCGCGAATATTTCCCCCACGCGAAAAGTCTTGATGTTGAAATCGCGAATTTTCCCCCGCGAAAATAACCACGTTCACAGCATTCTCTATTATGGTTTTGATGATACATTATTGTTGAAATGCTCGTCAACAAAGATCACGCTGTACCAACCAATGCAACTGCTACATTGTAATAATCCAGGGCAAATTCAGATAGGATGAAACATAAATGCCAAATTCAGGAAGACAGCTATGCCCCCGCAACGGAGTTTGGACAAACTTGAATTGGTTCTCGCCTTACTTACGTTGTAGTCTTCTATTCTTCAAAATGCGTCAGGCTTTTACGCACGATCGCGACAACACCCCTCTGCCAAAATTAATCCCCCCTCAAAAAAAAAGCAACCAACTCACAAAACAAACTGACACAACATCGAGAGCACTCATGGCAAATAATCAAGCAAAGATACACAAAGCAAAGATACTTATGAAACACGTATGACAATACATACATGTTAAAGGATAGCGACCCATGAACACTAGGTAACGCCTTTGGATGGTCACCTTCTATATTAAGAGTACAAGACGTGGTTATCTCATTGTATGTGATATACTTTTTCATTCTATTTTTCGTTTTTGCTTTTTTTCTCCCTCGAAAATTTAATTTACAGAAATTTTCAAATGCTTCTATCGAATTTTACTTTTAAGTCAATGTGTAGTTGATTGGTTGTCAACTTTAAAACAATCGATTTTTCAGAAGGACAGTTGTGTTTTTTCGACTTTTGCCAATGAAAATGTCTCCAACATATCCTTCAACCAATCAAACTGAAAGGAATTTACTTAAAAATAATATCAAAGATCATCCTCATATAAATTAAAAAGAGATGTGTTTGACATTTCATGCGACATTTGTATTCATGCGGCAATAAAAGAGTCAAACAAATCACATGCTGTTTGTTTATTTTTGCGAGACAGGGTGTAACTTGCCGTCATAGAATTAATTTCTGAAATACATGTATATGAAAGAAGGTGCTTTTCACCAAAAGTTAAATGCCGTATATCAAATGCGGTGGTTGATCTTAGACAATTATTGTACCTCCAAAGTAACTTACTCCCGTTAATGGTTATTGTTATTAAATGCAAAATATTATGATAAACAAATCTTTATTTTCATAATTCATATATATGTATTGCCTGATACCTGGTCACGAAGAATGTTTAACAAATTGGTATATATCAGTATATATTATGTTTTCATTTTTCAAGATCATTTACATAAATATTGTGGTTTGCCGCAAGTGTTAACAATTTCCAAAAGTTGAGTAAGTGTAACATCAAAATTCTGTTTCAATCTCTTTTGGTGTCATTATATTACACAGATGTGCCAGTATTTCATGCCGGTTAGCTTTTTTATTTTGGTTTCTGGAATGACTGTTTACAGTTTAGAGTTACGTATATAAGCCTGAATGTTTCAGTATCTTGTAGGAACATCCAGTTCTAGATTTAGGAAAACGTAGCAACACAAAAGGCAAGCGTAAGCCTCAAAATGAATCTTAATTCCTATGGTGGTATCTTCAGAACAACAATGTGTTAATAAATCGAAAGCATCTGTTATGAAAAGTAGGGACGCAGTGCTCTATAAGATTAGAAAGAAGTCACTTTAAGTTCAATATGGAAAAACGAGGATATATAATTAGCAGACTGAGTAGGGGTTTTAAAGGAGATTGTTATGAATGATTAAAAAAGAATCCTTATTCAACCATTTATTTATGAAAATCAACTTAGGTCTCGTGGCTATCAACATTTTGAAAAACAAGATGGAGAGAGTTAGAATATATTAAGCAGGCAAACCTCTGTGTTTAAAATCGTTGCAAGGTCGTTTTGGGAGCGTTTAAGTGAGCTATACATGAAAAGGTCAACTTTGACTTCCTTTTGATCAAATATATGAAAATCTAGGAAAAGAGGTTATTAAATGCGTAAAACAATTTCGTGGATCAAAACGTGGCGGTGCCGTCCTCATTTATTCTAGAACACGTCCTTGGTGAGCGATATATGTTTATAGGTCAACTTTGACCTCCTAGTAATCAAACAGTTTGATATGATGCACACTGTTTACAGGACTTTTCAATGTCTTTCCATTGACATTGCCTTGTCTGACGGAAGACATCTTTCATCATTCCCAAATATAGAATTATAAATGCATGTTCTGTCATTGGATTACACGGAAACGTCGATAGATTCTTGATTGACAATTTGGACAATCCCAGAACACGATTCCATAGTTTTGACAACTAAATCTTTATCAAAATGAAGATTTTTTTTCAAAAAGTGAAATGTAGCAATGCAAGAAAATAAAGGTTTTAACTTATTCCCAGCACAGACATCGACAAGAACAATTGGCATCCTAAAAGAAGACTTACAGTATAGCAGCATGCCATTAATGGGGTATACATGTTTGATGTTTCTGTGTTTTTTTTTTTGGTGTTCCTTTTCCCCTTTCGTTGAACTTATCATCTGTGTGTTTTTGCATGGGATGTTTTGGTGTTTTGCTGTGGGTGCTGCATCCGAGTGTTGTTGGAGATCCCATCCTTTCAAATGTTTTTTTTTTGTTCTAGGAAACCGATCACTGTTGGAAGTTTGGCATTCTACGTACATGTACCATGAAGTTAGACTTACATGTACATATAGAAATAGGATAATCATGAGTTTTGTTTTGTTTTTTTTTTTTACTTTTTGGCTGCATTTGAGATTTTTTCCATGATGCCCAGTGCAAATTGTGAAGAAAGTTTACTTCAAGTTTAGACTTTTACGCTTCATACATTTAATTTTTGTATTACTTTGTGTTCGTTTCATGGCTAATGAACTATGGAATATAGTTGATCGATTTTCAAGTGTAACGATTCGAGTACCTATCTATATCTAGTAGTCAAAGCACATTTCCGTCATGGATTTAACTTCGTTGTTTTTAACGACCCACGAAAATAACGAAATTAAATCCCGAACGAAAAGTTATATTTTTACAGTATTTGGATTTCCCCTATATCGACCTTTAGCATCACTGATGATACATAACTTGTTGAAGTGCGCATATGGTGCACCGTAATTTTACAATAGCACATATATGTATATAATAAGTGTCTTATTTTGTGTGTTTATGCAGAAATAAATTACAATGGCTGATGCATTTATTTTGATATAATGCGCGTTAGCGCATTTTATCAAATAAATGCATCAGCCATTAGCCATGAAACGAACACAAAGTAATAAGTGTCTTATTTTGTGTGTTTATGCAGAAATAAATTACAATGGCTGATGCATTTATTTTGATATAATGCGCGTTAGCGCATTTTATCAAATAAATGCATCAGCCATTGTAATTTATTTCTGCATAAACACACAAAATAAGACACTTATTCTATATATATGCGCTTTCAAAGCCAAAAATAGAACAAAGGAAGCACCCGATTCTATTTATAAAGCGAATACGTTCACCAATACAGAGGGGATTTAATTTTAGAAAGGAACAGCTGGAGTTTCCCATGACAACGTCACGCTTATTTACTATGACTGAACTGTCATAAATTAATGCATTATGATATATCAAGTATTACAAATTAAACAATTTAACAATGGAATCATGACAAAATATGACTAAATAAGTTGTTTATTACTCTCTAGATGTTGACTGTTTGGAACTAGTTTTGTTGGCGGAATGAATTCCCATTTAGTATCCGTTTGAGTCAGTTGAAGCGCGGTGAAATCATGAAATGTTGACAGCGTTAGTTCATGGATTTTTCTTCTACTGTGTACTGCTTACATGTACATGGGTGGTTTATTTTGGAATTATCACAAACAACGCCGAATGTGACAAGAAATCTTCATTCGAAATATTCCGTTGAGTGAAGGATGTGATATCAATCGACAGAGAGCTATTGTAGCTGCGCCTGCCTCTGTTGCTTGTTGATGTCGTATTCTGTAATCGTCAAGACAAAGTCGCCGAAAGAGGTAAGGGATTAATGGGGAAGATTTTAGATATGAATTCGACTTTCTATATGATGATGTTCCTAATTTCTGTATAGGAAAAGATTTTATACTTGTTGATATTCAATTCATATTCATACGCGATGCTCGGCGGCGTTTTGACGTAACACTGTTATTGATACAGAAATCAATAACAATCGTCCTGAAAGCTTTATCTCGGGCAATTACAGTGGTTGTGCATATATTTTAATATTAACAATATTAGCTCATTCTGTAACTTGGTTGTGCCTCTTTCATAATATACTGTTTTCGAGGAAAGTTAGAATCACTTTGAGAAATACAAATAATGCATATAATTTCAACGAGAAAGCAATAGGTTAGACCCATCAATGATTGGGAAAACCACTCTCTCTCAAATTCAGCATCAATCAACATGCATGGAAAAGGATCCATTTCAGAACTTTGCCACCTTGGTCAAACAAATTATCACCTAGATAAAAAGATGTAAAAAAAAAATCAAAATTCTTGCAATGGGAAGGATGCAAAATTTACTCACGCTTACGAATAAAGAAGAAACTATTTGAAAACTACTACTCGGGCTTAAAAGGTTCGCCAACTTGGTCAAACGAATTATCGCGTAGATGAAAAGAATTGAAAATTTTCAAAATTTAATTTATTCATTGAAAGGATGCAAATTTTATGTATATTTACGAACATGAAGAAGAAAAAAAAAGTTTGAAAACAACTCAGGCTTAGATCTGGCCATTCATAATAATTATTATGTAATTTACAAAACAAACAATCGGTGTTAAGTTGTACCATGGTTCCTACTATATAGTTTTTATGAATGATAAGAAAGAGGTAAGTATAAAAAAGATGGGTTACTTTTAAACTATATAAATAGATAGCGATGTGTGCCCTTTGACATTATACTTATAAATTAAGCTAAAATGTATTGTGATCAAAAGAAAGCGAAATGACAGCGAAATAAATATTGACATACGAACCATCTGTTACGCAATAAATTATTCTTCCGATGATTTACGAGCCCGAAGAAAACCGTTTAGTTTTGTCCCTTATTCAACACCAAAAAGTCATACATGTCAATTCAAAGAATAGAAAATTGAAAGATTTAGATAAGTGTTTGTACTGGAAAGACATCCACGTTAAAACAATTAGAAATTAGCAATTATATTGAAATCTTCGATTCCTTTTCTAAATTTAAAAGGATTTTGTCATTTATACAATATTCAGAAAAAAAGAAAGAATTATTTTCACATGCTGACTTTGTCTCCTTAAGTAATTTTACGATGTCTTTTTTGTTGATTTAAAAGAACTTGTAAAATTGACAATTTCCTTGAAAAGATGACAATAAACACATCAAACAACTATAACACTAAAAAAAGATCTTCAGGCTGACGGCAAACCAAAAGTCTTCGATTCCTGAGGGCGGAACCCCCTCGTCGAAATAATCTTTTGTCAAAATCACATACTGAAAGATGAAAAAACGTAGAAAATGGATGATCGGAGAACTTGGGTGAATGATTGGCGAGCTGTCCAAAGGGGATATGGATCCACTCGTCGAAAGGAATAAAAACAAAATGATAATTTTTCTTGTGTGCCTCCAATTACTTGAATTATCTGCTCAAGTGGATGCTTACTCCTCCCGGGCACCTGGTCCCACCTCTAGCTTGCTAGGGGTCCGTCGATGCTCAATTTTCGCTCTATTATGAGTGCTGTTGAGATTATCGTCAGGATCCTCTTTAACTACTATTCATCTATCAAGTGAGAAAGTACATTTGTAAATGCGTCTTTAAGTTCACGTTAACGTCATAGAACAGTTAAAGCTTTTTGATGGGACCAATAATTGGAATTTAATTTTAATTATTTTGGCTCAGTGTACATGGTGTAAAAGTGCTAGATTTAAATTTGAAAGAGACACTGAAGTTCTGACCTATTTAAAAAGATTTATGTTTTTCATGCAAACAAATTCATTATAGGTATACACGATTCACGTTCACAGATTATGTATATTTTGTAAGCGTAAATATGAAAGATGTTGAGATACGCAAAATACGTACTTTAGTTCTTCTTATCCATTATCAAAGCAAAAATGAAAGGCAGGTTCAAAGCAAATTAATAGTCATGCGCCTGTCTAGACTTTTCCCCTTAAACACTGCTAAAGGTTTATTTTGGTACGGGTGGGGGAGGTGATGTCCGAGCCCGACCAGCTTGAAGCGGGCGAAATGCACACAGAAATTATATTGTTTTTAAAATGTATCTAGAAGGGATGTAAGAACCTCTCGAATGGTGTCTCTCTGCGTATTATGATATGATTTTGGTTCATTAATTAATTTGGGAGGACAGTATCAGGTAGAAACCTGATTGTCATTTGTTATCTTTAAAGTATACATGTATTTGAAATCTTCCAGAATTGAATTAATAAGGATGTACATAACGCTATTCCAGAGCCAAATTTAGGCAAAAACAATTTGACAATGGTTACAACAGACAGCGGACAGACAGACATACAGACGGACCCGATTAAATTGGGTCCCTACTTGAACCGTTATAGGTTTTCTTAATACGCAGCAGTTTGCGTATAACGTTTTACAATGACTGGTGGCGAATGAACCAGTGCATTGAAAAACGCAGACAAAAGGTCTTTTAATACCAAAAGAAACAAAAAATAGGGCAATCTATCAATATCCACACCCTTCATATATTCTTTGTTGAAAATGTGATGAAATTATAAGTGGGTACCCATATCTTGATCATTTATAAAACTGTATACACGTTTTCACCATCTATATACATGATAGTATGAAATGAATCGGATGCAATATGAAGAAATTCCATCTGTTCTATTTTGCAAAAAGTGGGATATACTATATAATATTATTAGTCGAAAATGTGATGAAATTATAAGGGGGTACCCTTATGTTTGGAGACATAACATACTTAGATTTATGTTAGAATATCATTTTATGTGTTACGTGTATACATGTAGGTCTTCTATATGATCATAAAATAAAACAAAAGAAATGAACATTTTCTTACAAATACTGAATTCGGATGGAACAAAAGCATATGCTGGATAGTCGATATTCCTCAATATTAATGTGCAAGGTATATCTATGTTCGTGTTTTAATTTTCATTTGGGCCATTGTGTTTAGTAAAAAAAACCTTAAATACAAATTTCATCTGTTAAATCTATGAGCAGGGATCCACCTTAAAACAGTTCCTATAAATTTTCAATATTGGGGCTGTAGTGGAGCATAGAGATGAATGAAGGTGAAAGTCAGGGGAAGGTTATATTACATATCAAATAGATATATCATGCACTTAATTAACATAACATAAAGGTGTCCTACTTGGATCGAGAAAACCACACAACTGATATTATAATATATTAATGGGCGGATGTATACATTTTTCTCAGGGTTAAGGGGGTGGGGTGGGGTTGGGTTGGGTTCTAGTCCGTCACTTGGGGTTAAGTCTATGGTTTGAAAAAATACTATAAAATGGGGAAAAAAAGATCTACGCTGGTTTTTTTTTCAGAATCATATCTTTTTCCTCTCTTTTCTTTTCATTTCTTAATATGTTCATTCTACTGACCCACTTAATTACAATATAAAAGTAAAATTATCTAAACATTAATCAAATATCAAGAAACACAGATTTAATACGATCATGATTTATGGTGTCAAAGAAAAATTGGTATGCTAATGAATTCGCCAAACGCGCCTTTAACAGAACATGGCAAAAAAGTATCTTAAAAGTTTCGTGTAATAAATAGGTACGACAGTCCCAGCAATATCACCATGTACTGACCACAGCGGAACACACCCACATGATGTAACAAACTATGGATATCACAAAACAATTCCAACTTCTGCAAACAACAGGGGACAATGAGACACACAGCCTAACGTAATGATCCAACGCACAGTAAAAACAGACTAAACATAAACACAAAATAAACTCAACTACACACAAACTAAACACATCTAAACACTAACTTAACACAACTAAACAAAAAGTTAACACAACTAAACACAAACTAAAAACAACTAAACACAAACTATACACAACTAAACACAACTAAACACAAACTAAACAACTAAACACATCTAAACACAACTAAACACAAATTTAACACAAATTAAACACAAACTAAGCACAAACTAAGCACAAACTTAACACAACTAAACACAAACAGACCAAACATACATGTAAACACGATTGACAACACATAAACCGATCGAGAAAGACAAATGTGCATTTGGCAATGTCTTTAGTCGACAATCCACTGTTGTGGTTATCCGGATTACGTGCGCAAAGCCCTTTTACTAACTCGGATACACAGAGGTCTTCAGAGACGTGCAGCTGCTATATATACATAAAAAGTCTTCTTACTATAATAAGGGGGCATCAGTAGAAGATTCGAATGAACATCCTCTTGATAAGATTGTACATTCTGTCCTTTTTGTCGTGTTTGCAATAACAAAAAAAAAGTTGTGTATAAGGTATTGTATCTACCTATGCTATGTTGTACACACCTTGTTGAAGAAAAAACCATAAAAAGATGTGAAAAATAAACGTTTCTAAAGATGGCAGATCACTTGTACTTGCTAACAACTTACTTGAAATAGAAACCATTTTGCTTATCAAGATTTCAAATGATCCCCTTCAAATCCTTTAAACCCGCATTTGATGAAAAAGGAAAATGTATATATATGCATGTAGTCGAATTAAGATACCCTAGTTTACGATTTTAAAAGATAACTCAACAAAAGTGAAACAGGGATCAAGATTGTGTACTGGTTTTAAGAAGTCATCGAAATGTAGAGCCACGAATAAACTGCAGTATTTGTATGTAGGATGCAGTATTTGCATGTAGGGTGCATTATTTGCATGTAGGATGCAGTATTTGTATGTAGGATGCAGTATTTGTATGTATGATACATCATTTGTGTGTAGGATGCAGTATTTGTATGTAGGATGCAGTATTTGTATGTAGGATGCAGTATATGTATGTATGATACATCATTTGTATGTAGGATGCAGTATTTGTATGTATAATGCATCATTTGTATGTAGGATGCAGTATTTGTATGTAGGATGCAGTATTTGTATGTAGGATGCAGTATTTGTATGTAGGATGCAGTATTGTATGTATGATGCATCATTTGTGTGTAGGATGCAGTATTTGTGTGTAGGATGCAGTATTTGTATGTAGGATGCAGTATTTGTATGTAGGATGCAGTATTTGTATGTATGATGCATCATTTGTGTGTAGGATGCAGTATTTGTATGTAGAATGCAGTATTTGTATGTAGGATGCAGTATTTGTATGTAGGATGCAGTATTTGTATGTAGGATGCAGTATTTTACAAGTGTAGCTTATTTTTCATACATGTATGCAGTACGCCACTTCCGAGAATGTGAATGAGTTAAAGAAGAAATTGAGCATCGACGGACCCCTAGCAAGCTAGAGGTGGGACCAGGTACCCGGGAGGAGTAAGCATCCCCTGTTGGCTAGCCGCACTCGCCGTCGATGTGTGGAGTTTTCTTCACGTATTTTGCATTAGACAATAGAATATGATGAACAAATTTAGATCTCTTGACTCAAAATGATATATACTTTATTCTAAAACAAAACAGGATAATCTGTAACTAGATTTCTTTGCAATACACACAGCAATAGATAACATCCGAATTTGTTTTACAAAAACAACACGATTGCTACTAATTGCAGAGGAAGTCGCGATTTATCTATTTATCTGACACTTCATTTAAATTTTACTAGAGACGGACGTTCTTTGATTTGTCGATAAAAGTTTCTTTTGACCAGATTTTGTTTGTCAAAAATAAATATGTTTTTCAATTATAGATTCATCTACGCAAAAAGAGCACATCTGACTCATTCTTATCAAGTAGCCAAGGAATATGAAGAAAAAGCCGTGGCTTCGAATATAGTTTTGATATTACTTCTTTTTGTGGTGATATATATGAAAATAATATGAATTTGAAATTACTCAAAAGATGCGTCAAATATGAAAACCAGAATTAATAGGAAAGTCAGTGTAACCTGTACCTCGGGGAATATGGGTCAGGTGTACCGCACTGCCAAATGACCTAACGTTCCATAACTGTTCATTAACAAATCTTTTTATGTATTCAATGACAAACTTGATGTTTTATGACAAATAGGAATCAAGTTACATAGATAAGGATAAGTTTTCAAAAAGAACGACTGTATCAAAGTTTCATTTGTATGACCCAATTTGACCCGTCGCTCGACCTGTATGTCATTCATATATGAAATATACTCTTAATTATGAGTAACCGAGATTTGATACTTTAAAGTTTTGTCATAAGTCAGACATTGTTTGATTTATATAGCTTACATTCAAAATAAATTTTCACATCAAATAGACCCATTTCAATGCGAGTCATATTGCGCTGATTCTTACCATGTTCCGCTTGAGGGGGTTTCAAAACCGTTTTCATTTGTAGATAAATATTGCCCATTGAAAACCTGTGATAAAATATGAGTTACGAGTAAAACTAGCTTCTTCTTTAAGCCTTATCGTTATCATCTTATGAATGAATTTAATCCGGGTACAATTTGGAAAATATATACAGTACTTCAGGATGTAAATTATTTGCATCATGCACATCAGACAACGAGAACGAGGCTCCATTCTTAAAAAAACGAGGCTCAGGTGAGAAGATGATCTATATGTACACGATCATTTTGTAGACTTGATCTTTAAAAATTAGCATTTTTTTTTGGTCGGTTCAAAAAAAAAAAAAAAAAAAAAAAAAAAAAACATTGGGGTTGACTTGTCTTTAAGCGCAATATTGAAAATTTGAATGACGTCAGTGACATATTTGATAAAAAAATCTCCTGATACCAATTTTGATCTTAATAGAATTGACACGTGTACACGTGAAAAGTGTTGTTACATAAAATTCAGGTTTAGCGAGTATCTTTATTGTCATCAGCTCTTGTTTGTACCCTTTAATGTTATATTCAAATGTAAAATTATGTCATTATGAGAAAAATCCGAATAATAATGTAAAGGAAAAAAAAATAAAAAATTATGGAAAAGCTTTAATTCAGAATTAAAAGATGTGCTTTGCTTGACACAGTTACCGATATCCCTGACTATGTTTTGCAATAAAAGCACATACAGAGCCGCATTAACGAGAATTTTCCTGCTTCTCAAGTAAACAGGACTTTATTAATAGATGCTGAATAAAAGTGTTACTTAAAACGGCAACATGTCGTTAATTACTTCCTTCTTTACTTAAAAAAAATTATAAATTTAGTCTATAGAAGAAATTTAAATTAAAAGGACCCGGATCCTTAACAGTGGAGAGTAGAAATCCAGATCACGATGGAGAAAAATCTCCCTAGGATTTAAGGAGAATATTATTCATTTACGGAAAAATGAAATAAAAATAATTCTGAAAGGGTCATGAAAGCACAAAAACATTAGATAGTATTGCGGATTGTGACTAGTGTCAAGTGCAAAAAAATTACTTCTTCGACACGAAACAGATAACAGGGATAATTGAGATGGTCGTAGAAGACACCCGCGATTCAAGACTACATAAAATGTAACGGTGTACGTTGATATACATAAAGCGCGCTTGGATATGTCTTTTTTTGGCTTTTAGAAAAGGAATGAAAATGTAAAATAACAAAGATAAATGTTTCAATCTAAAAATTACGATACTTTATAATATACACCTGGAAACAAGTAAGTTGAATTCAAGTTTCCGTTGGTATTTGAATGAATAATTTAGACCTCTTTCGTTAAGTATTTGAATATTCATTGGAAAAAAAATCTTTCATTCCATTTGAATTCCAACATTTATACCCCCTCTGTTGCTTCCGCGTCTGATAACGAGAAAGAGATTGCTTCTTAATGGTATACAGCGTATTTGTTAAGACCTGTTGATACACACACTCAGGATAACAACACCAAGTATAGAGCTTACTTTAAACTTGTTGCTCAATCCTCAATAATAAGCAAACCAGATGTCGTCTAAACCAACAACATTGCTGAATAGTGCAGTATTCAGCGATTTCTACTTTGTTTTCCCACCGCATTGTAGTTGTTGAATCTTGACTTTTGTTCTTGTCTCTAAAGACGGCGATTGTGTCGATGCGTGTGTGTGTGTGAATCTGGGAACACTACATGTACATGAACAAATCAACTGCGTGCATACTGTGTACGGTCATCGGAGAAGACTCTATGACGTACCGATGTGCGTTTGTTGCATTTATCTGTAAAGTGATATTGCTGAGTTTTGTGTTCATTGGTGGAAGTAAGTTTTGCTGTGTTGAATTGACGGAGAACTCTAAATTTTGCCCTCTTATCCCAAGACATCAATAGTACAAATTCATATCATCCATTTTCCTCTTGTTTTTTCACCTTTTCTCACCATTTTTCACCTTTTTAATGCGTCATGATGTCATAATTTTCCGTATAGAAGTCGGGTATTAGTACTTTCTCCTTTCTATATTCATATTTCCACTTATGATGTATTAATGAAACTTTCACACGTTTTGGAATAACAGAATTTTATTCATGGAATAAAATCATGAAACGAATAAATTAATGAACAATTCTGACAAATGAATCACATTTTTTCAATATAATAACTTTCATGGAAAATTGATCTTTAAAAGTGAAAATTGACACAAATTGAAAAATGATATGTTGACATTTTTTTTTTACAATATTAATGAGTATTTCATGTGAAAGAACTGTGAAAAATGTTAGCTTGAATAATTTAATTGAATTATGTCCATTGAAATATCAAGTCTCAGGCTACACCATCTTCATCTTCGTTTCTCAATCTTCGCCATTCTGTAAATAGAATATTAAAGATTTATTAACTACAATAATTATTATAAAAGTAAACAATAGGAAAATTAAAGACTGGATATTAGAATAAATGATTGATGCAAAATGCACATGGTTAAATATTTGGAAAGAAACGTACCATTTTAAACTCTATCGCATGCACTCTACACGTATATTCTCATCACTGGCGTTTTCCCATGCAAATTTGGCGCTACAGAAAATAAATGAATATGTAATGAGACAGTTGAATATTGATATAAAGATAGGGAAATCTGACAAATTAATTCATTTCAGACGTTTTTTAATACTAGCTGCTATAAGACATTGATATGTCACTGATTTTATCAAGATACCTACCTCATAGAATGGAACCAATGGAGTTTGCATGGCTATCGTGTACCTCATCTATGCAAAAGCGCGCACCTGCTAAAGATCCCTCGATGTCCTCGGTGACATATGAACCTGCAATTAAAATAGTAGATATGCACAACATGCTTCTATATAAATGTCAACTAAACACAATGGGAATAAATCTAAATCTACATTATACATACTGATAGGGTCGTCGACATGCAACTATTGAATCGTGTCATGTACGATTTTTTAAATGGTAGTAATCGATGAAATCGATGTGAATTTAAAATATACTATTTCCCATTGATAAAATTACAAGATGCACCTGTTCACCTCCTTTCTTTTCATTTATGAAAATTGAAATTTGAAAATACACAATCAATCATACTATCAAGAAATCTGAGGAAGTACGTAAATCAATGTGCATGAGAGAATTTGATCGATTATACTGTTTATTCAAGAAAAGGAGAAATCTGCAGAGAAAATAACATAGCACTTGACACTCTCTTAAAGCCTTACCTATAGCTCTTTATCACAATCTGAGCGTTCAGCCTTTTCGTTTCAATTTTCCATTTAACATCTTGCGTCTTCGCAACAATTTTCTCAGTCTTTTCCTCATCTTACGCAGTCTTCTTCTCCTGTTTCTATTTCTTTTTCTCCCATGTCGCCGTCTGTGTCTCTTCTTCCTCAGTTCGCACCTTGGTCCTGAGTACCCACGTTTACAGGTGCAGTAACATAATCCAAAAATGGATGTAGGCATCACCATCTTCCCTCCGTGCAAGCATTTACTGGTGCAAGCAAGAGAGGACGGCAAAGAGCGCACAGGGTTGTAGCAGACAGTACAGAGCATTGCGAATAGAACAACGACGGTCAACACCAACGTAGAATGCATCTTAATGTATATTTCAAGATAAATCCTTTGATGTAAAGGTAAAGATCCACTTAATTCGTTTTTTAGTTTACGGAGGATGATAGTCAGCAAGCAGGCGTATGCACTTATTAACTCAGACAGTGTAGGCACAACGTAGTCATCAGTGTTAAAAAGGTCCACAAAAAGGATTTTTCAAAGTTCAGCAGTTTTATGTATCCGTTGCGACGAGAAATTTAACCATCAATTTAACATGTCCTAAACAGATATAATCGTCAAAAGCTAATTGTATGGTGTGTCAATTTTGTCCTTTATATAGTCTATAAAGCCCCGCCCCCTTCCACAATAGGCAGCTGTAGGTATAGTATCAAAGTAAGGTCGAATTTATATGACTCAGAGCTGTTGACATGTGTTTGTAAAACGCTTCTTTGCACCATTATTCAAATGCACATAATTTATTTACTTTTATTTCTAGCGATTAAATATTTTTTCTCTTTAAATACATCCTTTTGATCTATCTCAATTATTATTTATTTATCAATCGCAGGTGATAATTATAAGGGCACATGGGCATCTTTGGCAATGAAAAATGAATCCCTTCGATTTATATTATTCATTTTTGTTTTAAAATTGACCTTTCTATTAAGCGCACTTTTACTTTTTATTTTATTTTTATTTTTATTTAATATTTTACCCTTTTTCATATAATCAATTAAACGCTCTTTAATTTTTTGTGCAATAAAGAAGACATCAAAAAGCAAAATTTCAAAAGAAAAAGAGATTAGAAGACGGGTCCCTTGTGTAACCTTGTGACTCATGTGAATGTTCACCTTGAAAAAAAAAAGGCCGTCCTAGATATGACTGTGTCACCGAACAACTGCATCATAAATAATCATTCATTAAAGTATACGTACGATGCAGGCTATAAAATCTGTCAATATCTATTTTTATTACCAAAATAATTAATACTCGTACTTATTTTTCATTAAGACTGCTCCGCAAAAGAAAATTCAATTTACATGTAAGCACAATGTGAACAGTACCTTCGAATTGCTTTTTACAATTTTGAATTTCAGGAGCTAAACAGCTAAAGAAAAGAATTGTTTAAGTCAGGCAAAGTTAAACGTCTTCAAATTCAATAGAGATAAATTTGCAGCTTGGACCAGACATGTACGTTTTGGGTACTTAACCAAGAGATTACGAAGCAAACAAGCGTTAAAGAGTACATTGCTGAAACAATATAGTATTACGTACGTACGCACTCTGCCTATTAGAAACGAGCATCTCTCCCTCTGGCATTAGAAAAAAACCATTACTCTTTCATGTTATATTTATAGTTTCTCAGATTTAAAATACATATCTCATTCAAACTGACTTTTTGTTACTTTCTCACACATATATTTCAATTTTATAATAATTTTGTTTCGATATAAATCACAAAATGTCCTTAGTGACATTCTATAACAAAAAATCAACATAAAAATATTCTGCTCTTCGTTTCTGCCAGCTTTGGCGAAAGTCCAACCCATAGTACAGTTAATGTACTATAACACATATAATTGGTAAGTTCAAAGTGTCATAACTCCTCACAAAGTGTATAGAACTAACTTTCTATCTAATGCACTTCTTCTCAAGCTTTTCTTCATTCCTACCAGGTTTGTTCGATCGATGCCCATTACTTGGACTGACAAACGGACCGACGAAATGATGGATATTCGTAGAGGGTTTTTCTATTTTCAATAAGGTCAATAGTAAGTCAAATCCATATTTTTTTCAGATTTGATGCGGAATCGCCAAAACTTTGAATAAGTTCTTCCTTGAGAAGATAGTTATGTGGGGTCTCTGCTTGAAAGAGGTTGTTTCTACACTCCCCAAATATTGTGTTGTTTCTCATCATCATACCTGAGAGGGAATCATAATATCATGATGAGAACATTTTACTTTAAAATGTTGACAGTAATAATTTACTCCTAAGACATCACAAATTAAGGACAATGGAACATTTAAGGAGGGTTTGAACACCAAGATGGCGGCGGCATTTTTTTTTGTTTTCTCACTTCCTAGGAAAAGTACAGTCTTTACTTCCCTAAAACATTTGATACGCTGATTGATATTCACATTTGAGTATCCTGATGATGTTTGAATAATTACCGGTGTCATTTGAAGAAATTATGGCGATTGTCGAAATCGTGGACTTTGGGAGTTTTATCCACGAGCAAACAACGACGTCATTTCGACGTTATCGGGGAAAATGGAGTCAAAAACCTTCGCATTCAAAATACAATAAAACATTAATACCAAACATATCGCATTGAAACTTTGCATGTTTAAAATAGAAAATTCAATCTTCATCACAGTGAATTCGTTGACAAATTAACATTACAGGAAAGCAGATGTCACTTCATTGAAAATGGACGATTTTCGAAGGAAAAACTGGAAAATATAAAGCTTTGTAATATTTTAATCCAAAATTTAATTTTTCTCATTTAATCATGAAATCATCTCTGGACATTGTTGATAATTTTGTTAGTTTTTGAAGAAGATTCATCCACAGAATTCCTAATAATTAATCAACAACTACAGTCAATTGGCTCGAAATTGAAATTTTTGAGCGACAGTGTCATATTTGATTCCAGTATCCTGCCTTTGTTTAAAACACAATTCATCTCATCTTTTCCATATGTAAGTGCAATACATTTATAAAGATTTTGGATGTTAAATCAAAATCAATTTCCCATAGCTTTACGAGAACTGGAATGACACTTTCAATACTATGACGTCATCAAGAAATCCACGAAAACGTCGATTAATGCATGTTTTAAAGGCTCGTAGAAAATTTTCCTGTGGATAGAATCAAATGTAAGTTTGCATAATCATGGACAGACAAGAAATATGAAATTTTGAGAAACATTGAATTTGGCGTCCAAGTGTTCAATACCTCCTTAAGAAGTGGAAATAATTACAATTTTTTGGGTACATTTTCTTTATTCAACAAAGGTATGAATAGGAAATTGACCGGTAAGATAATATAGATATGTTAATGTGTTTGAGATTTACGAAGAATGTAGTAAGGCTATTTCATTGAACATGTTTCCCGCGATTGATGTTTCAAGTGTTTTTATTACTTTTTCAAGCTCTGTTGCCTGGAAGAAGCTTTGTATTACATATTTGACATGCTATTTGGTCTTAAAATATCATCGAAATTAAAGCAAGTTAACACCCAAATCAAATTCCCTCTCATGCTTTTTCGGTCACATATTTGATTAATTATATAAATGTACTACTGAATCGACCCTACAGGAATGACAAATTTTCAGGAAATTTGGAGTTGCGAGCTGTATACAAAATAGATTCAGAACATTCAGAAATCAAACTAGAGGGCGCTACTGAAATAAATTTGGCTGTGTCTGAAAATCACTTTGGCTTGTCGTACCACTGATGAGGATTTACTATCCGAAACACGTGTCTGACACATAGTACATTGCTTTAAAATTTTCTTTATATGATCTTTTAACACTCGTACGATTGATGATAAAAAAAAATCGAAAATACACTCATACATCTTTGGTTAACATCTTAGCTCCGTCCCTCCAATACAATTTTGAACATAGATTTTATTTGGATATGCTACTGAATCGACTTTTGGAGACGCGCACTCTCTGTAAAGTAAATACACAAATTTAGATTCAAAAATGATACAAGAGGGCGCTATAACTACAGAAATGGATTTAGGCGGCTCCTGCAAATTCACTTTGGCTGGAAGCATCACTGATGAATTTAATTTTCAAAACACGTATCTGATGCATGAAAATTGGTAAAATTTTCTTCAAGAAGGTATAGCGTATTATCATACGAGGACTTATTGATTTGTTGTGAGCCTCGTGTTGATCGATTTGAATTTATCAGAAATGGTGCATTGTTTTTCTATATAATCCCCTTCAGTATCATTACACTTTTGTCACCGGTGTTTCAGGGCCTCAATACCACTTTTAAAGAACTCCTTATCTTGACTGGTCAGAAAGTCATCCAATGCAAGTAATACGTCATCATTCGACTGAAAGAGGTCGCCAGAAATAGCTATTTTCAGTTTTTGGAAAGTCTGATAGAGCAAGATCAGATGAATAAGGTGGATGCTCAATCAAATTAAAGCCAAAATCATGAATGACAGTTATGGCAGTGACAGACTTGTGAACAGGAGGATTGTCCAGATGGAACAACACACCTTAACAAGTGAGCTTTCCGCGGCGCTTAAGTTTAATATTTTCCCGTAATTGTCTCAGAAGTGAAGCATAGTATGTGACATTAATTGTTTGTCCTTTTTGTAGAAAATCAACCAGCGGAATAAATTCTGCATCCCAGAAAACCGAGCCTCACAACATATCAATCAGCCATCTTACACATAAATAACTCTTCCTAAGTCGGCACCGATTGCCCATTGGTCTCGTAAGTTTATGTGTAGTCATTTGTGTTTGATGTTTCTATGTGATTTAATGTTCCGTGTACCTTTTGCGTCTTTTTCTGTGTGTGTCTGCTCTGCGTTTTTATTGGGTGTTTTGGGGTTTTGCTGTGGGTGCTGCAACCGGGTGTTGTTAGAGATCCCCTCCTTTCTTGAAGAAACATATTTTGTCCTTTTCAGTTTGAATCTATGCATTGGTACCTGCACTGATTATAACACTTCATTCTGTCGAAAAACAAAACTCCCTTATATTATGTTGTTATAATTCTAGCAAAATGATACCTTGATAACACATACATATTCTTGTAGCTGTGGCTATGACGTATGAATCAAAGCAAAATTGAAACCTAGACAGAATAATTGAGAAACTCCTCTATTCATACATTTTGCCTTATAGTTTAATATATTGTTTCGACATTCAATCATTTTTGCTTTCTGAAAACATTATCTCTCCACGAAGAAGGTGTAGCTAGTTTATCGGTTGCTGTTAAAGGAATAATTCAACTGATAAAATCTTGATTTTCATGTATACAGTATCTCGGTTTACCTCTTTCAAAATGACGTAGGAAGGCATTGCCATGGTGCCCTCGTGGTGTGATGAAAAAATGGAGAAAGCCGTAGAAGCGCAGTGGAGTTGCAATCAGCGCCGAAACAGCGTCATAGGGAAATGGACACCATGGGATCATATTGGACGACTAATCATTGCGTTTGTTTTGAGTATGTACAAAACTATCGCCATGCGAACGACTTTGAATTAGAGCATACAACTAATATAATAATAATAAGCCTTTCGATTGTGGTTTTTGGAATATGTTTCGGCTTTTGTGTTTGACTTTCATTCACTGATTCACTTTGCTTCTTCGCAGAATAATTCATTAAATTCTATTATTAGTTGTAAAATTATTTTCTCTTTTTCTTACCATTTGGTGGTGATCATCAATGTTCGCTGTGGTTTCTATTTTGTAATGGCAGATTCCAAGAGTAATAATTATATTACGCAGGCTTTGGGACCAATGAAATTGCATTTTTGAATTTTAGCGTACATCTTTAAAATACATCTAAAAATCTGAAATAGTGGCCAATGAGCGAAACTCTCACATTGTTTGTAAATGATACAACGAGAGGAATGAAATCTTAAACGTCTTTAAATTCAATAGCATCATTTAAGACCAGATAAATTTACAGCATGGACCAGACATGCACGTTTCGGGTACTTAACCCTCGTCAGTGATCCTCAGTCTAAATAATGTAACATGGCCAAAAAGTGTGAAATTATTATGTCCAAAAATGTACCGAAAGATGTAGCAGAATGGATGGGATATGATGCTACAGGACCAAATAATACCATACTTGCCTCTAGTTACCAAACCTCTTTAGAGAAGACAGGTTCCTGACCACATGTCCTCTCTGAATGTCAGTCGGACTCCTCGGGTGATAACATACATGAGCTCGCTACAGCCGACAGAGCACGGATTGTATTACGTACGCCCTATTTTTATATCCACTTACATATTCATCTGTGTTGCTTGGCCCCTGCGCTTTGCGGTCTTGATTGTGTGTGGTCATCTGACAGTGAGGAGGTTGTTTTACACCACAATTGTACGTTCTTCGAGACCCCTGGGTAATTGGAAAAGTGGGAGCGTAATCAAGGGTAACCACATCTTCTGCTATTCGTGGCAGATGGCCGTCCTAAGCCAGCACCGGTTGACCATTGGTCTCGGTGGTTTATTTGTAGTCCTTTGTGTTTGATGTATGGTATTCCTTGTCACTTTCGCTTTTCTTTATGAGCTTGTCTGCTCTATGTTTTTGCATTGGGTGTTTTGGGGTTTTGCTGTGGGTGCTGCATCCTGGTGTTGTTGGAGATCCCCTCCTTTGTTTCGTAAAACTGGCACCTTGTCTCACTTCGGAATATCGTTTATTCCGGGGTTCGCAACTGTTCTCATGGAATGGTTTCGCCTCACCATCTCGACTTTGAGACTGAATAATTGATGGGTACTTCTTTGATGTTTATATTCTTAAACCAGTCTCCACTATATTGACATGTATTGACACTCTCTTCAGATCAGATGTATATCTTTTGCCTGGATACCCTAATTTTCTCTCTCTTCAGAATATTGTTCAGATTATCAAGCTAATATGGTTTGGGGAAACGAAGCTTCTATAGTTACATTTTATCATCTCAAAAAGGGAGTTTTCTTACTTTTCCCATAGGGTCCAATCATGTTAAAATTCAAGTGGCTTAAGTTCTCGGTATATTCATTAAACCACGAATTATATTTTGTTTGTATATCAGGTTTAACGAAACGAAATGAGCGAATAATAACGAAACCGAAACGTGCATGTCTGGTCCATGCTGTAAATTTATCTGCTCTAAAATGATGCTAATGAATTTGAAGACGTTAAACATTTAACATAACCTTTGGATATATAGTAATGAAAGAAGGGAGGGGATCTCCAACAAGACCCTGTTGCAGCACCAAGAACAAAACAGCAAAACATGTACACATCGAACACAAAAGACTACACATAAACCGACGAGAAAATAATGTAAAATGTTAAACGTCTTCAAATTCAATAGCATCATTTAAGAGCAGTATGGACCAGACATGCACGTTTCGGGTACTTAACCCTCTTCAGGGATCCTCAATCTAAACAATGAAATATGACCAAAGAGTGTGATTAATATTATGTCCAAAAATGTACCGAAAGACGTAGCATGATTGGTGGGATATGCTGCTACAGGACCCACGTTTTAGAAATTTCAAGAAATTTTGATAACAGAAATTTTCAAAAGCGTTGAAAAGACAGACGATCGAACTAGGCTAGATGTGCCCTCAGGGACTTCTGGTCCACCAGCAGTGACACTCACCAAGTGGTACAAATGTTATACGTCTTCAAATTCAGAGGAGATATATTTGCAGCATGGACCAGACATGCACGTTTCGGATACTTAACCCTCGTCAGTGATCCTCAATCTAAACAATGAAATATGGCCAGATTGTGAAAAATATTATGTTATTTAGTTGTTATTATTGGAAATACGAGCATCTTAGACCCGAAGGATGCTCTACCTTAAGTTAAGCTTCCTGTTAAACCCCTATTTACTGATATCGCTAGCAAGAAGACCTTTTTCGGTATTTTTGAAAACCACAGTTACTTCCCATTTCGGACGGTATCTGAAGCAGACTAATTTTGGCGTCTTCAAATTCTATGGAAACGGTACTTAAATTCTGAGAAATGATGGTATAAAATCGACGTCACCATACCATTTTCATGACGTCATAATGTTTTTACTCAGATACCGTTTCAAATTGGATATAACTCTGAATTACTCAAATACTACGGTGTTTGCATCTTGCGGTGAAGTGAAAAATGTATGAAAATAAAGTAACAAGCAGAAAGAAATAAGATGATTTCTTCTTATGCTCTTTTGAAATACAGAAATCTTAACATATCTTATAATTGCATATTGAGGAAATATGCCATGATCGTGCCATAATACAGTAAATCATGCTTGTTGTGTCTTTTTGTCTGTAGTTTTTGGACAATGAATTCATAGAATTCAATTTCTATCTCTAAATGAAAGGAATTCTTTATCTTCAGCAAAATAAGCCAATTGAACAAACCAAAATTTTATCCATTTTGTCACGAAGATTGAAGTTTACACATTTTCAAAGATGAAAGTTTACAGGAAACTACAGCTGTTTTATAAAAAGGCGAAATCAACTGTCACAATTTCACCGAATTACTATGATTTGTTGGTTATTATTATCTTCTTGCATTTGGAACCGTACATTGTACCGATAATAAGTAAAAAAGCTGATAACACGATTTAACATACTAGATAGTCCAGATGATATATTGAAATTTCTTATTGCCTTCACAAAAGAGCTTAGTTTTGGTTTTTGTACAAATTATAAGATTTTTTGTCGATGCTCTATCATTTCGATCAATCTGTTTAACAGAGAGAAATATCAATCTACATTGTAATGAAGTATAGGAAAACTTTAACCTGTATCCTAAAATTGGAAACTTTGTGTAGAACGAAAATAGACTAAAAGTAAACTTGTTTTACTATCTTACAATTGCTTCGAGCAAAGGAATGAATTGCTTTCACCGAAAAACCATTTAAACCGAAAAAGAAATTGTCTTAAAAGATTTCTTAAAAGTTGAATCATACTTTATTCATACCATATATATAGAATATCAAATGAATTTTCATTTCATACGATGTACATGTATTATGAAACGAGTTGTGTCTTTTATATCCCCGAGCCTTGGCGAGGGGATATAATACGCACAACGAGTTTCATAATACATCGTATGAAATGAAAATTCATTTGAGATTCTTTTTATCACATGATATTGTCTAAAAATGTGTATTTCTAACGTGAAATCAACGTTTCTGAAAACTACAGAGGCGAACCACGCCGTGATCTAGAAGTCGTCTGCTACGCCATGAGAAGTAGTGTCCCCATCGTATAGATAATCTGTGCGTAAGAGGAAAGTATTTCAATTTTGAATAGTATTTTAATGAAAGAATTAATTCGACAACAACAATTTAAATAATTGATATTGACTCCGGGTCTGAATTTAACAGTTGACCGATATTTGAAAGGTCACATTTGTCAAGGTTTATGTGATTAGGTTCCAAACTTGACCAATCGCATTCAAGAAGAGCTATATGTAACGTGTTATCGTATCATAATTATATTTATGAAATGGCTTTATGAAACTGCATAACGGGTGTATCATGTGATAAATATATGTAACGAATATATGATATGAATAGTATCATCCTAACAAAATTAAAATTAATTTAAAAAATTATTGTGTACAACAATAGCTGACCTTAATTGGTAAAACGCAATGCGTTGCACATGTGTTTTTAGAATAAGATCAGTCATGAATTCTAATGACACGGTGTCAAAGATCATAGCATCATCAGAATATTCTTACCGGAAGCGCCTACTGACGTGAACTTGGACACCTTTTCTTATAAAATGATCATGAAAGATATTACTATAAGAACCAGGACGAAGATAATTTTAAACATGTCACGTCAAAATTTACTTGGACTTGGTCAAAGGTCAAGGTTTCGTATGAAATTTCTTTTCAAAAGGTGTTTATCTGAGCATCTGATAGTTTCTAACTCGTTTTACTGTCAAGGTCAACGTTTCCATGTGTTTATTTTGCAAGGAGTGAGCAGGCCAATGAAGATACATTTTTTTCAAAATAAGTCTGGCAAAGGCGTAGAACACTCGAAAGTTCTCGATATAAGAAAAAAAAAACCGAACGATTTTAAGATAAATTTATCATGTAATTTGTGAGTAAAGAGTGATCTCAATGGCTTCCTTGTTTATCTGCGGGTCTCTTGATACTAAAAAGGTAGATTGTTTATTACTGGTACGTCTAAGATTTATCTGTCTAATTCGGTGTGATAAGCAAAACTAGTTAAGTAGATTAGATACGGTGCACGTCAGTGTACAAAGAACAATTCTGTCTAAGAGAAGAGTATGCATTGTCTATTTGTTCATTGTGTCCATAATTAGATCAATAAATCAATAAAGAAGTTCGATTAGTAGAATAAAATGAAATAACATCGATTTGCAGGTGGCCTTTCTGTATTTTCTCGAAGTTACTTTAGGTGTAAAGATGAAATAAATGCAATTATGGTGTTAATTAATAATATCAATAAGAGATAGCTTGATATGACATGCACTCCTCAAAAGAACGTGTTAAAAGGTTTAGTTTGCAACAAACATTTCACGAATAGGGTCATCTAGATTTCTTTAATGATTCTTTAGAGTGCAAATTATTTTCCCATGTACCATGGCTTCAATTAAGAGAAGTCAAAACATTTTAATAATAATCTAATTGGATCCCATTCTAATCCAGTAAAATTTCATAAATATTCTTCTATAGTGACCCGGATGATAACTCTACGCAGATGCAACTGATCACATGACGCATCGAGTAAATTTTGCCACAAAATTGGTGCATAAAATTTTTACGTTTTCTGTCTACAGAGATAATTGCTTTGTTTATTATCATAAAGGTATGTTCACCTTGGTAATCGCATACAAGTTGATTTCACAATTACAAGTCGTAAAGTCAAACCTTTGCAATTATTGAAATCAAGATTTCTTGCATTTGGATTTTTTTTCAATACTTGAAATTGAGAATTGTTTGATATTTTTTTTTTCGAGAACTATGTCGTTGTTTTGATTAATTAAATGAATGTAATAAATGTAAAGCGTCAACCTAGATATTTATATCATATCTTTTTTGATACACAGACGACGACGAAATGCAGAAGTTTCCTTGCAGTGGTTGGCAGAATATGTACTACGTAAATAGAGCAATTCAAATCGAACTTGCTGATATTTTTTCTACACTCATATTAAGTCCTTGGTCTCTAAAAAACTTGGCGAACGAAAATCGACGTCGGTACACATTGGTCACTTTCTATTTATGTGTTATGATTCTTGTTTTCAATATGTCTACTTTATTTTTTGTCCATTTTGTGAGTTTGCTCTCATGAGTTTCGTTGTCCCTGGCTATTTTTGAAGCGATTGTTTTATCTGATGTCCATTGATACGGGGTGTGTTCCACTGTGAACGGTGCAGCGGGCTCTTCTTGGAGATTTTCCCCAACATATTCTATATAATAATTATAGTAATTACAATTTTATGATTTGACATCATATCTTTGTACGGGGGATGCTAGTAGGCAGGGAACGCATATATCACTAGCTACTTGGTCTCATGGTTGGCTTTCACTTTTATGCCTTTCGTCAATGATGATTTCTTTGTGTCTGCGCTTGGCATGTTTTTATTTACAACTTCTTTAGATAGCTTTTATTATATCGTTTCCACAGTCTTATAAGCCGTTCACCTTGGTAGATTGACATACATGCACAAGTAGAAAGATAACTGAAATATTTCATGCAAAATTATAAATACTTCAATACTGTAATCAATCGTGACATACTTGCACGGATAAAATAACCATTGGCAATATGATTGGTGGACAACTACAAAATATGCAAATATTCGTCAAGGTTATTCTGAATCTGTACATAAGATGCTTCCATCAGGTCGGCTGAAGAGTCTAGATGACTTGACAAATGAAAGTCATATCGTATCAGTGCATTTTATTTCGAAAGATGCATCGAAAAGTCTTTGTACTGATACGTCCTACAACAAATCACAGATCCTCGGAAATTTCCGTAGCTTGAATCGGAAATAAAAACGGAAAAGCCCGGAAATGTGCGATTGGTCTAACAAGAATAAAAATCGTTTATTCCATTTTTTCCTTACTAGAATTTTACAACATTTAATGTCAGCTAACTGCCGGCAAGCTTTTTGTAAAAGCTAATACTTGTTTGTTCTTTACCTTGTGAATTAACTTAGCGTGCACTGTACCTTCTCGTATAAGGAACTTATGAAATGTTTTACAAAATGAATTTATTTTTGCAATGATTCGGCGAAATGCATTGAATCAGAGTCAGAATGACTTATTTTATTGTTAAAAATGTTAAGTACAGATCCGTGTAAGAATCAGGCAGTTGACTTAAATTATATAAGGATAATTTTCCCGCCATTTCTCTCTCTTCATAATCCTATATAAAATATGAAATGAATTGAATATCTCGCTTCACCATCCGAACATTGAGAAATGAATTTCATTCTGTTTGTTTGTACAACCCATATGTCTCAAAACAGGAATACAAAGTTCTTGCAAAAAAAAAAAAAAAAAAAAAAAAAAAAAAATAAATAAATAAATAAATAAATAAAGAAAATAAAGAAAATAAAATCATGACATTGCATCCCCCCTGCCTGATTCTTACGTGGACCTGTACATAATTACATGATAATGTTCAACTGTTTTGAATTAAAAGATTATACAGCTAGCAAAAGAAAGATACCTATAAATCTGCTGCATAAACTGTAGTGCCGGAGGGCAGCAACCTGGTCGAAATTTGCCATGTTTCGGATATTCGATCCTCGTCAGTGGCACTTTACACCATTTTGGATGACATAACTGCATAACATAATACAGTGGCGCAATGCACCCTCAACGTCTAGATTTCTCGAAAGAGTGAGCAATTCTAAACCAGGGACTATCGACAAGAGATAAAAAGGCAGTGAGACTACATGGGCCATACATTGGCATACAACATTAATGGCAACTTAAAGTAGTAGTAAAACAAAGCCGTCTTACAATGTATTCATATCTGGATAGACTTTTATTGTATGTTGAATCCTTAAAGAAAAGTGTATTCAAAAGACCATGATGCTGATCTAAAATAGCTGGTGCAAGGAAAGAATGGAATTATATAATTGTATTTCGCAAAGTCAGATTGATATGTACGTAAACTTTATACCATTAAGTACGAAAATTATGACAAATGTTATGCATTGGAAATTCACGACAAAAAAATTTCCTGGCATCGGAGGAAGAAGGAAGAAAACGACAAAGATTCCCTGGATTGTACAGCCTTATACCATGCCGTAGAATTTGCAAAGACGAACTGCGTGCAATGTCAAAATGTTCTCATTATTGACTTCACATTTATCTATAATTCCTCATTCAACTATTATCAACCTTTTCACCGATATGACTAAGGATTGAAGCCATTCTAACACTGAATGATGCACAAGCTATATACTAGTAAATTAATACCACAAGACCTTATTTCTTCTCTTTGCGTCTTTCATATAAAAGAATTCAACTGATCCGCTATTATCATTTTGTCTTTTTACGTACAGTGTTTACGTCAAATTAATAAGGAAAACTATAAAGATGAAAAGGAAGAGAAATTTAATATGCGCCTCAAATATGTAATACCTCAATAAAAGTTTAGCAAATAATATTGATGCTTCAACAATAAAGTAAACAATGCAACGCAATGGCGCGTGTTACCGTCAAAATGCAATACACTGATGTATGACAGAAATTAAAACAGTATAAAACGTATTGTTTTTGAAATTCCTTGATTTATATTAACAAATATAATATCAAGAAATATGACGAATTAAATATCCTTTGTCTCATTGATAGATAGACGTTTGCAAATTCTCTTTCAAAAAGAATAAAGAACGAGAATATTTTATAAAAAGAAAATAAAGAAAACTGTCAAGAAGAAATCTAGATGACTCCCTTGAGTTCAAGAGATGCGTAACATTTTCATAAGTTTGCATATGAGTTGTCGAAAGTAAAAGCCGGACCTCCGCCAACTCTGATCTTTCTGGTAAGACTAGAACTAATCTCTCCTAAGGATAAAAAAGTCATTTCATTTATAATTGTGCATATCAAAGCAAAAACGTCTCGTGCAATATGTTCGTTTTTAATTTTCGGATGTTTGAAATTTGTGGAAAAATCGAGCAGAACACCTTTGTTTCACAGATTACAAAAATAGACTTTGAAATGCTGACAACAGAATTAATAAGGAGAGAAGTCTATAACAAGAAATTCAAAAATTGGGAAAAGATTTCAAACAAAAGGACGTTGCACTGATCACGGCGGAACGTACCCTCAAGACTGCAAAAACTAGGGACAAACTTACACGATGAAACGCTTCAACAAACAGACGGAGACAACGAAACACACGATAAATTCAACAATGACACAGAAATGGATCGACAAATAAAGCGGAGAACTTGAAACATAAACGGAGGAGGACCATATTGCACTCAATGCCGACTTTTAAAGACGGAAATCCGCTATACCCATAGGTGTTGTGACGGTAACGTTCAAACGACCACCAAGGAAATAGTCATGCGCAAATTGAGCTAGATGAAATATATCAATTTTCAGTACTTTGCTTTTCCACCCTACAGATATTTGGAGCCACGCACTCTCTGTAAAGTAAATGCACAAATATCAATTAAAAAAATAAATCCAGTGGGCGCTACTGAAATGAATTTTAGCGGCTTCTGAAAATCACTGTGTCTGGTGCACTATAAATTGGTTTGAACTTTCTTCAAGAAGGTATAAAGTTGGAACACTTCCGTATTATTCCATATTTATATTATAGTTTAAGCCCCAACTACCAGGAAAACACAATTTTAAAAAATCTATTGATTTATACGATTGCGTTTATCAAAGCGTGTCGACAGTTTCTATAGCCTTTCAAAAAATCTGGAAAACTCGAACAGACCACTATCCAGTATCAGATCTGTCAATTTTGATGAAACAGATGTAAATTAGGTTAGAATAAGAGCCAACTGTACGTGTCATTCACTGAATTCTAGAACCTAGCATGCGGTAGTACACAGGCTATAAATTATTTTTTGCCATAATATAAAGACTTATCATGTCTTCCTTGTCGCATTTATTAACAAAATGCAATGCAAACGTGGATCTAGGAAAGGGGAGGGTAGTGTATTCAGGACACTCCCTGTGGAATTTGCAAATCAAATACTGATATTTTCTCTTTTTTTAACGTATATTTTGTCAAAATCATAGGCTTGACTCTCCCTGTCGTGTTAGACCCCTAATTTTTTTTCTGCATCCGCCTATTATCCAATGGAGAATCAAAACGAATTATCTTACGTTGATCCCGACCGTCTGTCAATAAAAAGATATTGACATGATTTATATAATGTCAAATGATAAGTAATGCTAAGGGTGTACGCAAAAACTCAAAACCGTTGTTGATCTGACTTCTAACACCCAAACCCTCAAAGATGACATATTCTGACACTTCGATCATGCAGTTAAAAGTGTTTATCATCGAAATCACATGACTGTAATCATTTCCTTTCTCAAGTGTGGATACAAACATATGATTTCAAGAGGTAGGGGCTTGGGAACCTATGGATCATTTCGAAGTTTAAGAACACTTTGATTAAACATATTTTTCATACTTTAATGAAAATCGAATTCGAGACCCTTTCCATATGGGGGCGGACAGGGGGTACCTCTCTCCCCCTCCCATCCCCTTCCCCCCTCCCTCCCCTCCTTTTCACCCTTCCCTTAACTCCCCCTCCCACCCCCTTCCTCCCCCTCCCTTCCATTTCCCCCCTTCTCTCCCTCCCCCTCTATCCCTCCTCCCGCCCCCTTCCTCCCGCCTCCCTTTCACACTGTCCACCCCCTCCCATATTGTAAAAGAAAATCTGGATCTGCCCATGCTAACTTGTACACCGAACATATATAGTAACTACCTTAACAATTTTGGATACTTTCATGATATCGGGGTCTTTTCTTTATCTTTTAACGGATAATGATCATATTGCCTTATCGAATATTTGTTGAAATGAACATTTCGAGCCAAACAATATTCTTCACTACATCAATAAGTAGTACCAACAGAAGTATGGAAATGAAATACCCGAGTACATAGATGGCGATCCTCGTTATATATATTTCGTCAGTCTATAGTACAGATTCTTTCATACGATAAGAGGATAAGCGGTTTAAATTATGGTCACTTTCGAAGCAGCGCATAATCGCAATCGTATCATCCTCATCGTATATCAATGCCAAATCGCCCTCGTAACATCTTATCGCCATTTTGTCATCACCAAAGCATCATCTCAATGCATAATTTTCATTGTATCATCGCAATCTTGACATCGCCATTGTAATATCGCTACGGAAACGTTTTTACGGAAACGTTTTAGTGCCTCCTGTTGTTGTGTTGTAAGTAGGTTTCACGACAAAAAGAAAATCGAATAGCCGAGATAAATGAAGCATTATGACGTATTTAAGTCGAAAAGTCGCTGTAAACTTGTCTTCAACATCCTTTATTGTCGACATCGTATTATCGCCATCGTATCACCATGTTACATGGCGAAATCAACATCGTACCGATATGGGTACTTTGTAGGGTAGATGAACCCAGGGTTGGTTCGATCCTAGGGTGGTCTGTATCCAGACTGACGATGGCAGCTAGCTTAAAATCACCCCTCGCATTTTGTCAAAAAAGTTCGCGAGTGTTTTTTCAGAATAACAAACGCTTGAACACTCCGCGAAGAAATTGAAGCCAAGAAGCATAGTTACGATGCAGAATTCAGAGGAGGCTTTTTTTTCAGAAGCGAAGTCACGATGCGAAGAAGCCAAATTACAGCGCGAAGAAGCGAAGTAATAATGTGAAGAAACTTAATTAGCAATTTCACTTCTTCGAATCGCAACTTTAGTTTCGCATATAATATGTGTAACAATGAAACAAGATCCTCAGATACGTACATGATAAACATTAAAGAAGTACCGATCAGTTATTTGGTCTCAAAATTGAGAAAGCAAGGCAAAATCACTAGATTGACCATAGGAACGGTTGCGAACCTCGGAATGAATAAAATTCCGAATTGAGACCAGGTGCCCTGGGAGAGTCAGCGTCTCCTGATTGCATGCAACATGAATCATCTATCGAATAAGCTACCGTATATGATTTTACAATTACTACATGCATTCATTTCAAAAATAGTTTCCCTAAAGAACAACCTATATATATATATATATATACATGTATACATACGCTTAAGATGATTTCTTTGATATATATATTTTATATTTCAAAGAAACCGAAACATAAGTTTTCTCGAGACAACGGTTTTTAGTAACACGATATTTAATTCACGCATCAGATGTTCGCTACATGCATATGTGAAGTATATAAAATAAAACATGATTTTATGAAGTTTTATCAATTTCATTGTTCCTACATTACATTAATTGATTATTTTCACAATTTACGTTAGTAAAAATTAAGACGCTATAATCGAATACTGTCCATGTACAATGATTTACACAGAGAAACTTGTATAAAGTTTAATATTATAGTTTAACGATATTTTGATAAAAAAAACCTGCAGAAAAATCAAATCAAAGATGATTTTAATCAACAAAATAAGGAACAGAAGATGGGTAACGCAAGAGCATAGGGTCAAAATAAATTAATTGTGAATTGTAAATCAAAAACATTTATTTTGACTAATTTTAAAATATTTTTATCTATAATTCATGGATATTTCGTGTTGACAATATACGTTCATTCAAAATACGTACAGTACTGAAAGGACATTGATATAAACTTTAATACTTTGCATCTGTCGGAAGATGTCTGGTATTTTGTTTTTGTTATGCCTTGTACATGTATATTGCTATAATAAGACAGACATGGTTCTACTGAAAAAAAAACAAAAAACAAAAAACAAAAAAACAAAAACAAAAACAAAAAACAAAAAACAAAAAAAAAAATCCCAGAATTAACCCCCCCAAAATACAACCACCACCCCTCCCTAAACACCTCCTCTAAAACATCTATCAAAACTGAAGGAGGGAGCAAATTAGGGCTTTTGTCTGATTCTAAATTTCCTTTTTATAAATGAAACATGACTACTGTTACTACTTGTTAGGCGCAATGCAAACGTCATAACAATATACTTTATAACGATTCCACCATTGAAAAGAAAGTATCCGTAAATAATTATTCAAAATGTATTAACCACGAGTGAAATTCATTTTAGCAGAGAAATGAAAGTAAAGGATCTGAAGCGAGAGAGAAAATCATATTTACGGCTGCAGACGGGTAACATAGTCTCATAATTACAGCTAACAAAAATGAGATTCCTAGATATTTATCTGCAGTGTGACAAAAATTCTTTGAAATAAGGAAATAGAGGAAGAGGATGGTTATATGGAAGTTTTCCATTTTGAAGCATTCATAAAAAATAAGAATTCTGCATTATTTTCTTTTGATAAACTTTGGAAGATAAAGGGGAGGCTTGACCCAATGCCCATCTTTTCACATCCCAACATTTCAAAATGACCAGTACATGTATATACATGTACGTCATAACTAACAATAGAACTTGTTAGTCTGTATGGTCAGAAACGTGTCCAATTTTCCCTGGGGCTATTTTTACCACATGACGCAATTTCTCCTGAAGAAGGAGTAGTCGGACACTTCCGGGTCTAACTAAAAACCGCATTGGTTGTATTGAACACCATCCATTTGGAATATCGCAACCATTAATAATTTAATGGCTTTTATATAAACCTATCTTATCTTTTTTTAGATCAATATGGGCAGTTATGACGTCATAACAATCCCAAAATGCGCATGTACGTAAGTTGACGTTAATTTCACACATCAAATCCTTACGTTATTTGTACCGCTGTACACGTACAGTCTAAGGTTTACTTGTAATTTTACAAGCAATAAAGAAAATTAATGGATTATCTATTTCTACGTTAGGTCAAAGAGAAATAAATTCTTTTTTTTTTGTAATCGCATCGTTAAATGAACATGATGGATAGCATATAAAAGAAAGAAAATATGAAATGAAAATATATCTTTTAAGGAATTATTTCAATTTGAATACCCAAAAACTTTAAGGTAAATGTAACTGACACCACTCTGAGAAAAGTAAATAAATTTTTACGCATATAGGTCCATTTAAGTTTTTCCTCTATCTATCAAAATTCATAGTTATGTACGAGTCAAATGTAGTCGTAAAACGAAACGTAAAAACGTAAGGACTGAAAGATGGAAATGAAAAATTTGTTAAACAAATTCTTACAGGATCTATAACAGTTAGAGGTGTTAAGTATCTGTAAGACATCTACTTTTTAAACAAAACTCATACCTGATCTGATTGAACTATTCATAATTTATACTATTTCTTAACAGCAAACAGAAATTGCGAAAAGCCAAAGATATCGCAACTATTATAAATGACTAGCGCCCATTTGCATGTTGCTTAATCCGATTGGGTTAAACGTATTGCCAGACATCTACGTGTACTGCGTAAATATCACTTTAGCTTGATTTGCTCAAACAATTCATATATTTTCAATGACAACTTCTTAACAACAAATTGAACGTTTTGAAAATTGAAATCACAAATAACGCAACCTTCTTTATCGGAATTGCCCTTTGGTATGGTTGGTTACACATGTAGCCTTGAAGTTGGAATCTTATTGACGCAAGAGGATCGATTAAAAAAGTGGAAAATAATTAACAGAAAAGAAGAAAAAAAAAGCAAAGAAAAAAAAATGAAGAAAAAAAAATGAAAAAAAAAAAAAAAAAAGCAAAAACGAAAAGGAGAAGACCACACAACCCCTTCCTAGAACAAAACAAATCGAAGTACGAAGGGATCGGATGACGTACCGGTATATATACGACTAAGAAATTGGAGGATCTCCAACAAGACTCGGTTAAAACACCAACAGCAACACACCAAAACACCCTAAGTGAAAACACATAGAAGACACAATCATACAGCAAGAGACATGGAGCAAAGGAAGAAGGAAAAGAGACACAGAACAAAGAACAGCAACATCAAACACAAAACGCCACACATAAACCAACGAGATCCATGGGTAATCGGTGCCGACTTAGGACGTCACGGCCATCTGCTACGTTTGTAGCAAATATTTACATGTAGGTTAATAATCCAAATTACGTATACTTTTCCGGTTGACACATGGTCTCAAAGAACGAACAATTGTTCTGTATAATAATCTCTTCACTGTAAGATGACAACACAAGCAAGAAACCAAAACACAGGAGACCAAGTAACACACAGATGAATATGTCAATAGATATCAAAAGTTCAGGGCGTTCGAAAGAAAAAAAATCGTGCTCTAGCGAGTGGAGTGAATACATACATGTAATCATCCGGGGATTTTGAAAGAAGTTCAGAGAAGACAAGAGGTCGGGGTTCTGTCTTCTTTATCGACATTTGGACATGGCCTGTCATGGAGTCTCGTCGTCACTGTCAGTCAGAGAACAATTCTTATACATGCGCTAGTGCATGACTGTGGATTGGTCAAGTACCACGCAGAGTGAACCACCAGGATCATATGCATGAAAAAAAAAAAATCGTGCGTATTTTCGATGGAAATTCTGTCTACCTTTGATCCTTCTTATTTTGTTTGTTATGTTACCTAAAAAGGCAGGTTGTGAAATCCCCATAGTAATATACTCTGTTGCATGTATAGGTTTTTCTGTGTTTCAGTATCAAAACATAGTGTAATAGTTTTTGTACCACTTGGTGAGTGTCACTGCTGGTAGTCCAGGAGTCCCCGAGGGCACATGTAGCCAAGTCCGATCAACTTTGGTTGATCGTATCTTCAGTTTCTTTAAACGCATTCGAAAAGTTCTGATCACAAAATTTTCTCAAAATTTCTGAAAAGTGGGTCCTGTAGCATCATATCCTACCCATCCTGCTTGGTATTTCGGTATTTTTTTTGACATAATTTTCAAGTCTTTGGCCATATTTCATTGTTTGGAGGATTGAGGATCACTGACGAAGAGTGAAGTACCCGAAACCCGCGTGTCTGGTCCATGCTGCAAATTTATCTGTTCTTGAATGCTGTTATGAATGTGAAGAAACGCTATTTTTTACAGAGCATCGCATTATACATGTTAAGGACAATGTTCTACTATGGAGTCAAAAATATTTCTGTATCTCAATATATAAAAAAGCAATGATTTATACCATTCAAGGTTATAGTAATTTACATCGGCTGAACAAAGGCATTAAATGTACGAATGGTAGAAACAGGAATGTTAAAAAATGCTTAAACCTAACTGTGACTTTCACTGAAGAATACCAAAGTTGACATTAACATATTTGTGGACATCAGGTGTTATACCAGGTGACCGCGAGGTGTTAGTGTCTCTTATTTGGCCCATGTAGGACGTCCTTAATGTCAAAAAGGTTAAAATTATAGTTAAAAAGGTTAATATTATACAAGGGCTAATACTTATACACTAGTTGCACTTACTGCTTTTACATAGTCTTAACATATGCAAGTGATGAACAGACAGAATAAAAAGAGCAACCCAAAACAAAAAGAAAAAAAAATATAAAAATGCAGAAGCATGCTTTCCAATTTTACTTTTTCCTTCTTATTATGATATTTCAAAAGATATATGTATATAAATAAAACTATAAGATACGATGAGTGATCATGAATCCAGAAAAAGAAGCGGAATCGGATAGGAGATACAATGTATACTCATGTGCTTGTTAAACTAAAACATCATTATGCTTTTTCATGTACATTGTGACAGACTTGCATTGTGACGTCGTAATCAAATGACCCGTCATAGCATTTCCGTCTTTTCGATTTTACAGTCCTACGTTCTATTTGTGCAGGTATCTGACGTAAAAGCAATGTGACGTCAATAATTCTCTATGAAAACGTCATATGTAACCCGTTTCCCTGAATTTCATGCTTTCCATAGAAATTGATGACGTCACAATGCGTTGACGTCAGATACCTGCACAAATGGGAAGTAACTCTCTATTTCGAAAAGACCAAATTGTTTGACGGTCCATTGATGATGACATCACAATGTAAAGTCTACGATAAGTGATCCCTCCTCGGGCATCAGAAAGAAGTATTCCTTACTTTCGAAAAACATAGTTATTTCCCATTTTGGAACGGTATCTGACGTAGACTAATTGTGACGTCATCAAATGCTATGGAAACGATTCTAAAACTCTTGGAAATGACGGTACACAATCGTCGTTGCCATACCATTTTCAAGACGTTATAATGATTTTATGTCAGATACCGTCTCAAATGGGAAATAACTCTGTATTCCGCAAACACTCAATATCACGAGTTGCAGATTGTTTGCTGTTTGAATGTATGTCTGCTGTAGAGTTTTGACTTGATCTTTTATTCGATAAGAAAATTGAAAGAATTGTAACGCATTCATGAGAAAAGGATTTATCATACCTCCTCCCTTTCCTCATTCCGAGACCTCATATATGATCGAGTTACATGGAATAGGTCACCTGAACTTAGCATAGAACAAAGCATATTGTATCATTCGGTATTAATCACAGTTATCGATTTTATTTATTTCTGAACAATAAAACCATGTAAGTATGATTAAAATCAGTCATTTCTGTTGATACACAAATAAATAAATGTAAATCTTAATTAGATGTACCGTTAAAACTGAAGGATGATCTATTACACAAATGTAATCAATCACTCTCATTTTGAGAACCATGTCATTCATGGTTTTATGACTGACACATCAAGAAACACTTATTGATATACAATTTATCTGTAAAACGCTAGGAGCTGATCCAAACAAACCCCATGTATTTTCTGGGTAGTTGAATGGGAAAAGGGAAGGGTGTGTGTGTGTGTGTTTCGAACCAGCATAAGGACTAATTAACCCAAAACCTTAATTATCAGGATCATCTCGCGACCTATGCACGCTACATTTGTCCAAATACGAACATATGACGTTTCATATACGATCTGTGAATATATGTATTGCTTGCATTACACTTATTGTCAAAATGTACGTCGCAACGACGATAACGTTAACGTAAACGGAATATAATGGGTGTAATAGGCTTTCTAGAGCTACTTTATAGACAGGGAATAAATGCAAATTGATGCCTTTTGAGTAAGATTCTGTCAACTGATCAACAAAAGGCTTCTGTTTTCGGTAAATTTGATCGTGAGAAGAGCGGGTAAAAAACAAATTGGGAAAAAGTCGGGAAACTTTTACAAGATTTTCTCAGCTTTTCATAAAATGTTTGTTCGGATATGGTCGTAGACTGAGTGGGATTTCAATGGCATAAGAAAGAGAAAATGTAACGTCATCGCAGTGCCCACAGCGTTACACACACTTATGAAACGAGAAAATGGTAACAAACAGATGAAGACAACTGGAGCAATCGCATAACATTAATAATTTCAGCTGAGTCTATTCTTCAGAGCTTGAAGGTATGAAAGAATGTACAGAGACAAATGATTCAGCATCCTATCTGGACATAATGTTGTCCTACGACACTGATGGTCTCACGAAAACCTCAATCTATGACAAACGTGACGACTTCAATTTCAACATCACAAACTTTCTTTTTCTGAGTAGCAACATCCCTTCATCTCTTGCTTATGGCGTGTTCATATCTCAGTCGATACGCTATGCCAGAGCAAGTATAAAATATACAGATTTTGTTCTGAGGGCTAGGCGTCCTTCAGATAAGCTTCTCAACCAGGGATACGTTTGTGACGGACTAACCTCGTCACTGAGGAAGTTCTACTGTCGATATGGGGAACTCGTCCTACACTATGATGTTCCAATCTCCAGATATTCTGTCTTATACCTTTTGAACCATCCAAACTCCGAATATACATGTACCTTCGGTAATGGAAGTAACCGGATGTGACAATTCTACCGAATTGAAGTGACAGGTGTTGCATGCAAACAGGAGATGCTGACTCTTCCTGGGCACCTGATCTCACTCCCATATTGGGAGTTCGCTTCTTTTCATATGGTTGAGGTTTTTCTTTGTTTGCTTTGGTTCCTGTTTTATTCTGATTTTATATGCCTTCGGTTTATGATTCCCTGAATTATCGATTTTGTACTATGTATTGGGATATGGTCAATATCCATATTTGTCATTAATGAAACACGAAGGACAAATAATCCTTACAGAGTTCTGTTGTAAAAACGTTACGATAAAAGTGCTTGAGAGAATTCTATTATTGAATTTTGACGATACATTCGAAAGTATGCGGGACCATCAGCGCCATTGAGGCCATAATAATATTTATTGAAAGAGTGCTTCAAAGCAAAAACATGTGATAATTGTCTAGGCGAAGTAAAAATGGAAGAAACTGACGGCCGGCCCTGATAAAAGCGAAATAATAATGAGATGGGTACTCCTTTAACGTTCCTTGATTCGCGCATGATAATTAATTATAAAAATGGATAATTATAACGTGTCAAAGTACACAGGTATACACGCTCAAATGCTAATCCAGCTGTTGGTTTGACAGGCTTGATGGGTATGAATCATACTTTTGATGTCTGAATTGTGGTTCGAAGAAAACACTTTTATATTCAGTAAAATGATAGAATTGTTGATTGAATGGATAACGAAGAATAAGTTCGTTGTTTCATTGATAGATAACCATGTTTTGTTTTAATTTATGACACATACCTATTTATTACTTGTTCTCATGCTACAGCACTTCGTGTCATCCAAAATCTTTGAGCTTGAGAAAGACACATTTAGAAGTTTTAAGCTATTCGTGTCATATAAATAGTTTCTTTTTTATAAATTTTAAACAAGAGTTTGAGATAACACTTTCAAAATAGCATGAGGTTACATCCTTGCGCCTTTCTGCCTTTAAATTATGCGCGGATTCAGACTGATTTTACAGGAGGAGAGAGGATCGAGAATAGGCATTTTGTAGAAGAGGGTGTTCAAGTCTATAATTTTAAGAAATATATTCGCTAATATGACAAAAATTATGATATAGAAAAAATCCCCGGGAGGTCTTGACCTCTGTACTTTACCTTCCTCTAAATATGCGTTCGCTAAAGGTTAAAATTAAATTTAACGTTCAATTGAGTACCTTGTCATTTGTTTGATTTGAGATAGCAAGAGTGCATTCGTAGAACAAAAACTTCGTAGAGGAATATGAACATTTTCCTTATGAATTTTGATCTGTAAGAGGTCTTGATTACCATTCTGGTAGATCAAAAACATTAAAAACTGCAGCCTTGAAAAAAAAACCCTGTATTGCTTCATTTTCGCAAGAAATAAGGAAAGGTGCGGAATAGCAAATTTAAAACAAAATCAAAATGAAGAGGGAAAAATGGTCAGTTAATCAGAGTCTGCATTGACCTCCTGGTTCTCAGATATGGTTCAAAACCGCATCTAACAATTTTGCTTTAATCTACTGGCCATGCAGATCACATTTTGGCCCTGTTACACAATTTTAAAAATATGCCGAATATTGGTGCAGCATTTAAAGCAAAAGTACAATGCAAAAAAAAAAAAAAATAAAATAAATAAATAAAAAAAATTATGAAATCGATGGACAGGAAAATGTGCGAGTCCAGACTTTGAATCCACATTTATCGACAGAGTGCGTCAAAGTAGGTGCACGTGATAGAGGAACTATAGTACCTTTTTACTTTAAAACAATGACAATGCTATCTCATAGTGATAGAGGAACTATAGTACCTTTTTACTTTAAAACAATGACAATGCTATCTCATAGTGTTCAAGTCATTCAGATTTACCGCCAAAATCTGAAGATTTCTTTATTGCTTTAGAATGGAGAAGAGCACAAGCACTAAAAGCAGTTAATTATGAAACTAGTGTTCTTAAATGATGCTATTGAATTTGAAGACTTTTAACATTGTCGTATTTCAATACTAACTATTCATAGTATCTTATAGTTCTTAAATTATTCTAAAATGCCATTAAATCTTAGCATGCTCATTTACATCTTTTTACGAACGGAGATGAGCATGTGCATGATGGCATTTATAAAAGAACTATTTCAATGGAAAACATTTTTTCCCCAAAAAATTTAAGATGATTATTATTAAATTATCTCTTGACGAGGAACAGACACAACTGTTTCGTCTCATCTTTATATCAATTAACTTTTTAATTTTCTTTTTTTTAAGGAGAAAATATGCCTTTAAAAACGATGAGTGTTTATTCTGATTATCTGGAATTGTAATTGCGTCTCTCCCTGTGCGTGTTTGCTCTGTGTTTTTTGCATTGGGTGTTTTGCTGTGGGTGCTGCAGCCGAGTGTTGTTGGAGATCCCCTTCTTTCCTTTAAGGTTCACATTACGTCTGCAGCAACTGCCTTTTTCAATATTAATGTATCTATGTAACGATTTTCATATTTTAGTGATATACCATTTTCCAATCTTGTTTGAAAGCTCAAATTGTCCTAGTCAACATCTTATGGCCATTTTATCGTATGTGACGCCACTGTTAAAAGACGCAATTTCATTGAAACGTAACAATGAACAAGTGCGCAAAAGTTGCTTACCTCGGACACTTTTGTCATTTTGCCAGCCATTGTGAATTTCGGTAAGTGGTCTATTGGTCTGTGTGGAAGTTGTACTTCATGTTGCAATGATGTGATCTTATTTGTCATTTTTCATGCTCGCGGACTTCGGACTTCGGACATCGCATTTCGAAGGGACTTTGTCACAAACGCAAAATATGAATTCTATTCCAATGAACTTAGAGTAATCTGAGTGAAGAATTTATTTGTTTTCATTTGTATAATACATATTGAAAGTTGTTCATTGTCATTTCTGCCATGAGTGTTCAGATTTAACGTTTCTAATCGCGCTTGATTCCTTTTATAAGAGCCCTAAAGTGCGAAGTCCGGAGTGCGAAGTCCAAAGTACGTAATAGTAAATGTATCCATATGTTTGTTACCTTTTTCTCGTTTTTCTACATCATCGTCATGTTGGGGATTCCCTCCTTATCTATGTGACTTTTATATTCTAATTGTATATTGAGTGTACTCATCTTAGATGGATTAACATTCCAGAGAAGCAAATTCACGATTATTTCAATATCTATGTTTAAAACGGATAATAGAAAACATGATATTGACTCTCCATCATCACTTTTAGAATATCTGTTAAATCTTTTTTTCCCTATTTCGACACATAAGAAGAGTTGGAGAATGTGTTGTACAGTGACCTTCTTCTATACACAAGGACCTAGACTAAGAGGATACTATGCTCATTCCGACTCTAGATACATTTTCGTGAGTCAAACGCGGATCTAGTGGTGATCAGAGTCATGACCCCAATTGAAATTTGCAAAAAAGATATGCGTCTTCCGGTTTTCACGTATATTTTCTTTTCAAAATTATACGCTTGACATACACTGATGGGCTGGACCCCTTTTTCTAGATCCTCCAAATTGCTTGCACTTAAAGTTCAATAGTTGGTAGGGCCTATATGCAAGTGTTATTATAAATTTATCAATATTATTCTCCGAAATCTTAAAAGATATCAAAGCGGGAATTTTTTTTATCATCCAAGTACAAACAAATTAATGACACGTCAAGACTTACATTTATCCCATTATAATCAGCTATGAAAAAAATTAATTTGCCTCATGAATATTTAGGCTATATCAATCAATTTTTTTATGAATGAACTTTTCAATTACAAAGTTTTGGAACATGTGCAAAATTGAATATAGAGAAGAATAAATTCACAATAAAGTTGTCACAAAAGTGACAACCGATGTCCAAACTGACTGAACCGAGGGCAATCTTGAAGTGATTTTTTGAAACCGCAATCGCTCGGATCAAACCGATTGCACACAACGGGACGTTTATAGCGTACATGGACTGAAATAGTATTTAGACGCAAACAGATTGTCTTTTTACCTCTGTATGAAATATTGTCAAAATGTCTTTGATCTCTATTTGGACACATGTCGGAAGAGAAATATTGATGGCATCTGGTAATATTCTGGTTAAGGTCAAAGATCAGTCCTTTATCAAGGTATTGGTTTTTCCATGTTTTCCACACTTCACCAATCTGGAGGGCAATCAGAACATCTGGTATAACACATTATGGGGAAATGTCAAAACTTTGAGAATCATCTAAAAATATACTGATTTTCGGTACTGCGCTCTATTTATCCGTGATTTTTAGACATAACCAAATTTATTTTAGTAGCGCCCACTAATGTGGTTTAGTGCACGGTTTCAAATTTCCTATGGGGTCGATAAAGTAGCATACATAAAGTTTATAATCAAAAGAGCTGTAGTATACTCCTCCCGGGCAACCGGTCTCACCCCTACCTTGCTTGGGGTCCGTCGATGCTCAATTTGGTGTTCTATTGTGAGTGCTGTTGAGATTATCGTCAGGATCTTCTTTAACGCATTGGAGGGAAGGTTCTAGGATGTTAACCCCCTTTAATTTCGATACAATGTCGATAATACGGAAGTGTTCCAAGACTATACCTTCTTGAAGAAAATTTCAAATCAATTTTCATGCACCAGAAAGGTGTTTCGAATATTAAATTCTCATCAGTGATGCTTCCAGCCAAAGTGCTTTTCATTGGCCGCCCAAATTCATTTCACTAGCGTCCTCTGGTTTTATTTTTTTTAGAAAGACAATAGATTCAAATGTCAAAAGGCAAAGAAATAAAAACCCCAAAGCAACTTCATATATCATACATGTACATTTATCATTACTTGATCAATAAAAACACTGGTTTTGCGCCATGATTGCTACTATACATCTAATAGATACCTTAATTATTTATTTTTGTCAGAGCTATCTGAAAAAAAAAGATCCTGCCTTAAACTCAACATGTAAAAATAAATGCTACCCGATGACATCTCTTCTCAGGTGATGCATTGTAAAAAGTCTATGTTTCATACACGTTTTGATAGCAAAAATCTCAGTGTTGCTCAGAGTTAATAGCTTTGAATATTCCTATACCCGTCGTCACTGTTGTTTCATTTTTTTTAACACGAGCAAAACGATAGTTACGCCCCCAGTTGAATCAGTGAATAAAAGTCCAACACAAACCCAAATGCAAATCAGAATCCCAAAATTACAAAAATAATGAAAAATACAACACTTAACAAAAATTCTTTTCAATGAAGTGATCATGTATCCGAGAGGAGTAAGTATCTCCTGGTTGTAAGCAACACCCTTCATTTTAACCGTGCAGAAAAAGTCATAATCGGTGAATTTGGAGTTTTTTGGGTGACTCTTAATCTCGTTTTGTTAGTTGGGTCTCGTTGGGTTATGTGTGGTCTTTAGTGTTTGATGTCGTATTTGCTGCTCTTTGTCCCCTTTGTGTCTCTTGCTGGGTGTGTTTTCTCTGTGTTTTCGCTTGGTGTATTTTCTTGTGTTGCTGTTGGTGCTGCAACCTATTCTTGATGGAGAGCACCTCCTTTCTTAGCGAGACAATGTTTCAACTTTGCTGACAACTTTCTTTTGCAATGACAAAGTTCGTGCTCCCAATTATCCTTGGTTGACTAGTTCTTCTGTTAGCCGCTTTGCCCTCAGAACGAAGTCATAGTTGAGCTTGCTCTGGAATAGCTTATCCATTTTAATATATATGCACAACTAGTGTATTTCCCTGAGATGAAGATTTTGAAAGGAACGTGCTTGTATTTCGCATGAACGCTCGCGACGTCACAGTGCATAAGATCTAAATAAACATGCCGTGACGGCTGTTCCAACCTGCAAATATAACCCGCGGTGACCTGGATGTTAACGTCACCTTGTTAACTACAAAAAAAAACCATTTCAGAAAACAAAAATGAAACGGACAACTGTGGTGCATATATATAGAATAAATGTCATAATTTGTGTTTTGTTACGGGTATGCAACACACAGCAAGTGCATTTATCGCAAACAAGATATCTGGAGCTTTCTAAAAATTCTAAAAATAAAACCAAAGGGTGCTATTGAAATGAATTTGGGCGGCTTATTAAAAGCTCTTTGCCTGGAAGCATTACTGGTGAGAATTCAATATTCGAAACATGTGTCTGGTGCATGAAAATCGGTTTGATTTTTTTTCGAGAAGGAATAGAGTTGGAACACTTCCATATTATTGGTTTATTTCCATTGGAGATTCCTTTCAATTTTTCTTTTGTAAAATCATTTTGACTGTTTGTTCGGTTTTCCATATTTTGTGGTTTTATGTATCCGTTGATTGTAATTTTAGAGTTCTGATTGAAGTTATGTAATATGTCTTTTTGTTATATGTCTTCGCCCTGCTTACGGCGTGTTCATATCTCAATTAATACGTAATTACAGAGCAAGTACCAACTATACAGATGACAAATATTGATAATGACCATATCCCTGTATACAGCACAATTGTTAAACGTCTTCAAATTGAATAGCATCATTTAAGAACAGATAAATCGGCAGCATGGACCAGACATGCACGTTTCGGGAACATAATCCTCGTCAGTGATCCTCAATTCTAAACAATGTAATATACCAAAAGAGTATGAAAGTTACTATGTCGAAAAAACGTACTGAAAGACGTAGCAGGATGGGTGGGATAATTCAGAAAATCATAAACCGAAGGCATACAAAATCAGGATAAAACAGGAACGAAAGCAAACAAACAAAAACCTCCACCACATGAAAAGAAGCGAACTCCCGATATGGGAGTGAGACCAGGTGCCCAGGAAGAGTAAGCATCTCCTGCTTGCATGCAACACCCGCCGCTTCAATTCGGTAGAAATGTCACATCCGGTTAATCCATTTCGGAAGACATAGAGTACAATCTTTGGTTGGATGGTTCAAATAGTCTATGACAGAATATCATCCACCATCCTGGAGAGTGGGACATCATAGTGTATGACGAGTACCCCATATCGACCGTAGAACTTCCTCAGTGACGATGTTCGTCGGTCACAAATATATCCCTGACTGAGAAGCTTATTTGAAAGACGCCTAGCTCTCAGAAGAAAATCCGTATATTTGGTACTTGCTCTGGCATAGCGTATCAACTGAGATATGAACACGCCATAAGCAGGCGATGAAGGGATGTTGCTACTCAGAAAAGGAAAGTTTGAAATGCTGAAATTGAAGTCGTCATGTTTGTCATAGAGTGAGGTGTTCATGTGACCATCAGTGTCGTAGGACAACATTATGTCCAAATAGGATGCTGAATTATTTGTCTTTGTAGTTCCTTTGACTTCAAGCTCCGAAGAATAGATACTGCTCAGGTAATCCGCGAATTTTGGATAATTGATGGACAACACATCGTCTATGTATCTGTAAGTCAAGTTGAAGTCAGAAGCTAAGTATCTTTTCCCTTCAGAGACCAACGATTGAATAAATTCAGCTTCGTAAGAGTAAAGGAAAATGTCGACAAGGAGTGGGGCACAATTGGTCCCTATTGGAATTCCGACAATTTGCTGGAAGACCTTTCCTCCAAACACCACAAAAATGTTGTCCATCAGAAAGTTTAACATCAGTATAATATCTGTTTCAGTGTACTTATTTTCAGAATCGGACTTTTCTTTTACAAAGTAGGTTTTGTCATAGTTAACAACAATAAATTTGTATTTGAGATGACCGTTCTTACTTGTAAATGCATTACTTATAATTTTTGCGAGTCTTTCTTTCAATTTAGAATGTGGAATTGTAGTGTAAAGTGTCGAAAAATCAAAGGCTTTGATCGAATGGACTCTGCTACATGTAAAATGAGTGGATTTCAGATGTTCTAAAGGTTCCTTCAAATTCTTTTAAATCAACATCTGGTTGATACCACTGCGAGAATATTCTGTCGAACAATATTTTTGAAGCCCAGATTTGATTTCAGTTAAAACTTTGGTGAGTAAGATCGATACAGATTTGGTAGAACATTTTGAGGAACCAGCGATGAAACGTTGTTTGTACGGATTCTTAAGCATTTTAGGTATGCAGTATAAGTATTGTAAATCTAAATCTAAATTGTTAGTGTCGAAGCCAAAGGAAGCAAGAGCTGATTTGTGGTTATCAATTATTTCAGAGGCAGAAAGGTTTGTTGGGGTGTAAGTGGGATTTCCAGGTGTCGAATTTAAACCCAACATTTTAACTAGACTGTCGAAATAGTATTTTTGCAAGTAAATGTGTAATTATTTGAGGCTTTGTCCGCTGGTGTGATGACATAACGTTCTTGGAGGTAGGTAAGCTCTGTGATAACATCAGGGTCTTTAAATATAGACTCGAATCTGGTGTTCACACTTGATTTTGATCAGTAAATTATAGATAAAAGTAACCCTCTGATGGATTTTATCAATTCGGATAGGGTGTCGAGCTGTACATTCTCTTTCTTTGCCAAACGTCTTGCATATTCCTCACAAGAGTCCATGATAATTTGGACATTTTGGTTCCATGTAAAGGGCATACTTTCTCTGTATTTTGGACCCTTTTTGAACGATTCTCTCAAATTGTCGTTCTTGACTATACTAAGGTCACCAGTAATAACGTGTCCACAAGGAGAGTAGTTGAAATCCGATGAAGTACGAGATTTTGTTCTGAGAGCTAGATGTCTATCACACAAGCTTCTCAGTCAGGGATACGCTTGTGATTGACTAACATCGTCTCTGAAAAAGTTATACGGTCGATACGGGGAACTCGTCATACACTATGATGACCCATTGTCCAGAATGGTTGATGGTTTTTTGTCTTAGACCATTTGAACCACCCTATCACAGAATATACTTGTATCTTCCGAAATGGAAGTAACCGGATGTGATATTTCTACCGAATTGAAGCGACGGGTGTTGCATGCAAGCAGGAGATGCTGACTCTTCCTGGGCGCCTTGTCTTACTCCCATATTGAGCTTTTCCTTTATTTGCTTTCGTTCCTGTTGTATCCTGATTTTGTGTTTGTCTTCCGTTTATGATTTTCTGAATTATCGATTTTGTTCTGTGTATCGGGATATGGTATTTTTTTTCCATATATGTCATTTCACTGACTCATCCTATAAGGAAGGCAATTCTGGATTCTTTAAGTATCTGTTTTCTTAAAATGAAAAGAAGAAAAGATCGTGTAAAAGACATGAACTCTTCTTGTTCTCCGAATAAAAGAACATATGTCGACTTGCAGCTGTGCAAGGTTATGTGAAAAAAATCTTGGCACACAAGTGTTAATTACTTCAGAAAAAGTTAATTCAATGACTTTTAGGTAAAGGAAACTTTATATTAAAACGATAGAATCTTTGTAAATCCAATTCTTTTCTTTTATTACCATACTAGATGATAATAGAATATTGTCGTACATTTTTGCATTTTTTAATAGTGAATCTTTTTATCATATTCTTGAATACTGGTCCTTAAAGTAGCACGTTACACCAGAAACTACCTTTCAAAAACTTTCAAATCATTGCATTTTTAACTTTTGTAGACATCAATTGTATATTATCATATGTGAAAAACAAAATCAAAAAAGATGATAGAATAAAATTTTTAGTGCACCATATGCGCATTTAAACAAGTCATGTCTTATCAGTGATGCCCGAGGCCGAAAAAGATAAATAACCATTTTGCATGTTCATGTCTTCGTAATATGTTAAGATCTGTCATATGTATACCCGTGAAAACAATGTGAATTTCCACAAAAAGGAATCTCATCCTGGATTTAATTTTTAAATAAGCAAAAACATACAGAAAGGAAGATCTAAACGTGTTTTATTTGAACATTTTGTTATATCACAATGACGTCGATCCGCTGTCACACGTAATTTTTTCCAAAACAGGGTACTGTAAAAGTTCGATCATGGCCCAGTTTTTAAACTATAGAAAATATCTGCAAACTTGGGAAGAGACATACGTAATAAAATGTTTTAAATTTCAACATCTGCTAAATTATTTAAAACGAAAATTTCTCTCAAGACACATTCAGGATCGTGAGTTCTTTTAAAATAAGATTTTGTTGTAAAGTGCATCAACACACGCCCCTCTCTTTTCTGTTTAAATTTTTGCCTCGCATACGTATCGAATATCGAATAACAGTTTAACATTGAATAAAAGAAGGGGTAACCATGAATCGTGATTAGCAGCTTCGTAGATAAAAAGCATTGGAACACTTAGAGTGCCAACTATTATAACGGATTACTGACTGGAAGTTAGGAGATTACCCTTACTTTGTCAACAACCCTGCCAAATATGATAAAGCTGTTCGTTTGTAAAAATTGACTCTATGTACACTACAAAACTGGCACACAGTGTGGAAAAGGGTGAACGGACGTTGTACCGGACAAGTAAAGGTCCGTAAGTGCAAGAATTTCACTGAATATTGATGAGTAAGGGATGTTTAAGGACACAAACTGACAGAAGATATCGTTACTCCTTCAAATTCTGTTATTGTCATCAGCTAGATCGTGATTAGAGCTTTATAACGGATTCCTAGCCTCATAAAACCATGATCCTGTATACGCCATGTAAGAGACAATAAACTTAGTCCCTGTAATTGACTTTGAAAATTACCCTAGAGGTCATGTAAAAGGGTCTGTAAAAGAACAAGCCATGTATGAGTGAGGATCAAAGCGAGTATCTTGTATATTACGAGTTTTGACATTTTATTGGTCTTTTTGTGAATTACACATCCAAGGCCTAAAGCTTTTGTAAAAGTTGACAGCCCCCATAGGGTAAGGCCACATTTATTCAATAAAGAATTTTGATTACTCAAAGTGAGTCGAATATTTCGAGCTAATCGTCCTTGATAAGCAATGTTATAAAAATTGAAGTGTTAAAACTCGTTATCTTTCTTGAAAAACATCTCAAGCCAATTTTAATGCACCGTTTACGTGTTTCGGATAGTAAATCCTCATCAATGGCACTTTTCACTTCAAGCCAAGGATTTTCAGATAAAGTCAAATGTATTTAGTATGACTTGTAAATGGTTCAACCTAAATAGTGCCATCTTCTTTATGGAAAACCGGGAACATATTTGGCTTCCAGAGGGTAAATTTAACTCCCTCCCTGTCCAAAAAGAAAATTTCTCCGTATCACATTTCTGTTGCTTTTCAAATCTCTTTCACAGATTTGTTTGATTTCTCTATGTGCGTCGTCTGAGCGACTGAAATTTTGATATTTAACATACATTTCAATATTGACAATTTCCAAAACTAGGTTGGTATCTCTGCCTGTGGATTGTTCAGTCCCCGTGGATACCATTCGCCTAGTTTCATAGAGTTTCGGCACTTGACTTGGAATATAATTATTTGTAAATTCTCCGTCATGAAATTAAACGAAATTTCCTAAAACTAAGGGGTATCTCCCCAATGGCACAACTCTGTCCTTAGAAGATTCTTTGCGAGAAATTCTAAGTCAAGTTCAGACTTTTACTCTTCATTATTTCATATTATTGAATTTCCTCTTTATCGGCCTCGAGCATCACTGATGAGACATAACTTGTTGAAATGCGCATATGGTGCACTGAAATTTTGTAATTACAATAATACGGAAGTGTTCAAACTCTATACCTTCCCGAAGAAAATTTCGAACCAATTTATTTTGCAGCAGACACGTGTTTCGGATACGAAATCCACATCATTAAGTGATCGAGTTTTAGACGCAGCAAAACTTCATTTTTGTAGCGCCCTCTGGTTATATTTTTTGAAATTAAATTTGTGCAATTTGCAGAGAGTGCAATTTTCCTGTAGGTTCGATGTAGTAGCATATCCAAATAAATTACATAGTCAAAATAGCATTGGAGGGATGGTGCTCAGATGTTAACCGAGACATATGTTAGAGAATGAGGTAAGAAAGAAAATTAACTTGCAGATACTCTTTCCGAATGGATAAAATTAATTTGAATATTAAAGCTAAATTAAATACATATTTTAAACCCTTGTAATAATTAGTCACTGGATTTTTTCCCGCGCTACTCTAAATTTGGAATGCTTTGCGTTATATAATTCATCAGTATATGAAATCAGATTAATAAAATAACAATCGAAAGGCTGACAAGTTCTTGAAAAGTATATAAAACAGAACTTTATAACAAGAAAAGAAAAAATGGACAAACAGACGGAAAGAATAATGTTTGACTGTTTCGTTATAGCTTATTTGCTTGTCCTCTCTGTTGAAGTGCTATTTTTGTTACCTACTGTTTGTTGGCATGATCGTCAATGACAGTTCCTTCAGTGTTTGTTGCAATGTTTAGCCTTCGAATTAAATCTATGTTCATGTACCTTGTCGTTATTCCTTGACAACGGTTACTACGCATTGTACTACGAACAGTTACACAAAAATATAGAAAAAAGGAAGGGATCTCCAATAAGACTCGGTCGCAGCATCCACGGTAAAACATCAAAACAACACAAGTGAAAACACAGAGGACATACAAAGCCATACAAAGCAAGAGACGCAAAAGGGACAAGGAACAGCAAACACGACATCGAAATACCTAACACAAAAGACTACACATGTACCAACGAGACTAATGGGCAACCGGTCCCGACTGAGGACGGATATTTGCCAGGTTGATAGCAAATGGTGTTCTTATCCGGATTACGAGCGCGCAACCCTCCCACTTTTCCGGTTACACAGAGGTCACATAGCGCACAATTGTAGTGCAAAATAACCTCACTGTAAGATGACCACACAAACGAGACAGCAAAACGCAGGGACCCAAGGAACAAAGATGAGTATGTAAATGGATATAGAAGGGGGATACGAAATAAAGTCCGTGCTCTGCCGGCTGTAGCACTTCAACTTTTTAAAGAGATAATTTTTTGTCATTCTAGTAAAACGACATGATGAATATTGAAAAAATACGTTATGTGACATTAATTTCACTGCACCATATGCTCATTTCAATGATTGGTGGTACTCTGGGATATCGTTAGCATAGTTTCACAGTGTATTTATCTGCTTCGACTTGAAATATTTCATTTCCATTACACTTTATTATGATTTTTGATATTTCTTCAATATAAGTTCGATAACTTTTGATATTGATATTGAATAAACCTAGAGTTATCAAACATTCCACATAAATCGACATAAAGTTATCGGCGTCTATTGTAGTCTCAGCTGTGAACCATTATACTTTATATTGATAAAAATTACATAATGGAGAAAAATCATGCAACAAAGTGGCAAATAAATTTCATAAAAATTTAATCCATTAATAGGAAAATTTCCACATGGGGATGGATTCTATACTCTGATCGTAAGGGCAGGGATGGCAAGTCTATTATCTTTGACAAATTACATAAACACATGTAAGTTTTAGTTAGATGTCTGTTTCAAGACCAATTTTCCATTAACATTCAAATGAAGATCCATTCATATGTAACGTGAATATCTACACCGTCTGCTAATTGGGTGGCAGATGGCCGTCGTAAGTCGGCAGCGATTGCCCATTGGTCTCGTTGGTTTATGTATGGGTATGGTCTTTTGTGTTTCATGTTTCTTAAGTGTGACTTTGTGTTCTTTGTCCCTTTTGCGTCTCTTTCTGTGGGTGTCTGCTCTGTGTTTTTGCATTGGGTGTTTAATGGTTTTGCTGTGGTTGATGCGGCCGAGTGGCGTTGGATATATTAATCATAGACTTAAAAATGATAATTTCAAAATAATTTTTGTTTTAAAATTTAGGCCTCTATTACTTACATTTATGGCACTTTCTTACCAAACAATGATATGCTGGTTTATTGCATTGTTTTGTAGACAATTTACTAATTATGTAAAAAGGCAAGATAAAAATACCCTACAAGTGTAAAAAAAAAAAAAAGGAAAAATAAGAATTATAGAATGACACATGACAAAGCTACTAGTCCACAAAAAATAAATATATATGATTTTTAAAGAAACTTGAACTCATTGGAAATACATTTTAAGAAAGACAAACGATGGCGTCTAAATTAAAAACTATTTTTGCATGCATTATTACTATAATGCAGAATAAACATTTTCAAAGGAAAGAAGAGACGTCTCTCATGCAGGCGTCAGAATTTACCATATGATATTCAAATTAGAATTTTAAAAACAAAGAAATGTTAATAGTTTATTGTTATTTTTTAGAATTCCTTTCATGTTCAGCACATACTGACCTGACAATGACAGTTAGGGTTCCAAAGTTCACTTTCATTTCCATTCAGAATTTCTGAATCCATGACCTAGTGACATTGAACTGTCAAATTATAAACACCTCGACATATGAAAAACTGTGCCATCAGGTCAAGAACAGTGTTTTATGAAATCTATTGACATAAATTTCTCCTGGTTTCTTTTTTTGATAGAAAAAAAGTGAAAAGTATTAGAGCAAACAATAATTAATTTGAGACTGTAAAAAAAACCCTCATTATGATAGTTAATAGTTTTCCACGAAACAAATCGACCGAATTATACAAAGAAGTATTTGTTGATCATTAACGTTATCTATTTCAAAACCCTACGGTTTCATCCTTAAATCCCCATTCGCGTACGTTGTAATCCCGATAACCACATCAGTTGCAAATGACGGGGTGTCCGTTGCCCATTGGTCTTGTTGGTTTATGTGCAGTGTTCTGAGTTTTGATGTCGTCTTTGGTGAGTAGTCTTCATCGTCCCTTTCTTGTCTCTTTTTGGTCTTTGTTTTCTTTTATTGATTAGGATTTTTTCCACATGGAGGGGGGGGGGGGGCTTGCGTTGCGTTGAATTCGGTTCCAGTTCTAAGATATTCTGCACTTAATTTGCAAAATTGATATGAAAATAACACGTAATTGTTTCAAGAATCTAAACTTCATATGAAAACTAAATTATTCGTCTAACAAAATTCATGGACTTTATGACATACATCAAAATTCTGAAAATCATTTTTGACGAATAGCACGGTTTCATCCGTCTCCGAAACCTGTTGTTCCTCCTAAAGCGTGCATGCAATCCTAAGTCTAAGCATATGGATTTGATGCATGTAATAATAACTTGTTTTACTCTCTATCGCTACAAATGTAAACATGATATGAGCAAAAACAAAAAGTGCTGATATTCAGAGAAAAGCTATGGAAATCAGACTGAACGGAAATAACCATATAACTTTTTTGAAATTTCAAATTCTAATTCTTGGTAATTAATTGAAAATTTTCTTGTAGTGACAGTTCAGAGAATTGGTATGCATGCGCAAGTCTAGACATCGACTTTTTGTAAGCATAGATTGTAATATGAATACTGACGTAAAGTAAACTGAAAAAATTCTATAATTTTTATTTTGGAATTCAAAAAGATTTGAAGCAAACACGGACAAGGAGACTGTGTTGTAGATGAATTCAAATACTTGTCAATACCTTCTACATATTTTTCCCTGAAATAAAATAAATGGAAACCTGTCTTGAGGAAAATTCAGTGTACCAAGAAACTGAAGTATTCCAACTCGTTTTCGTCTTGAACAACATTTCAAACCAATGTTAATGCACCAGACATGCACTTCGGTTAGTAAATCCTCATCAGTGGCACCGGTTGCCCATTGGTCTCGTTGGTTTATGTGTAGTCCTTTGTGTTTGATGTTTCTGTGTTGTGCGTTGACATTCCTTGTCCCTTTTGCGTCTCTTTCTGTGCTTGTCTGCTCTGTGTTTTAGCATTGGGTGTTTTGGGGTTTTGCTGTGGGTGCTGCAACCTGGTGTTGTTGGAGATCCCCTTCTTTGTTTCAAGTCAAAATCATTTTTTTCAGACGCAGCTTTATTCAGTTATGTACAACCTTCTTACTGTCAGGTGATAAAAAGCTGATTTTAATCATCAAGAATTACAAGAAAAAAAGATTCCCCATAAAATTGCCAAATATAAGGGAAGGACTGGGGTCTTTCGGTATATTCCAGATTTTGGCAATATTACATTGTTTAGATTGAGGATCACTGACGAGGGTTAAATGCACGAATGTCTGGTACATGCTGTAAATTTATCTGCTCTAAAATGTTGCTAATGAATTTGAAGACGTTAAACATGCTTACTGATCTGAACTTAACATAAGGTAATTTTCCAGAAAATGATAGAATGAACAGGCAAGCTAATCATTTAAATGTGCATAAGTATATACAATGTTAATGTTGTGATGAATGAAATGAGTTAAAGAAGATCCTGACGATAATCTCAACAACACTCACAATAGAGCACAAAATTAAGCATCGACGGACCCCTAGCAAGCTAGAGGTGGGATCAGGTGCCCGGGAGGAGTAAGCATCCCCTGTTGCATAGCCGCACCCGCCGTCGATGTTTAAGCACGAAAATGAAAACATTATATAAAATCCATGCACTGTCTGACGTTATGTCTATATAGAAAGTACTATGGCGACAATGTCAGGGAAATATATTCAAAACACCTACTGTCAAACCCCTCGCGGGGAACTTTTTTACGAGCTCACACGGCAAAGGGCATAAGTAGCCAGTACGGAGAAAACAAGTGTAAAACCGCTGTGATATGTAAACAGGATAGATAACGCAATGAAGTATAAACAAGTAGCAAGACGAATTATAATGTAAGAAAGAAGCAAGTAGTATTGGAATGTAAGAATTAGGCTAAAAAGAAGACGAAAAAACATTGTGAATAAGAGACACGCGGCAATAGAATGTATTAAGAACAGAAAAGAATGGAACTTTATTACACTCAAGATTCACATATTGTGATAAATAGAGGAACAATAATGTATAAACATGTATGTTGTAGTGGAAATGCATGCATTTACAAGATGTAAATGCTAAAATTTTAAAAGTTTTTGATATGAAGCAAGAAGAATAAAGAATATAAGCAGCATAAATACTGAGAATGTAAGCAAAAATACAAAAAAATGTAATGAAGAGTACAAAGAGCGTAAGTAAGAAGACTATGAATGTAAGTTAAGGCGGTATAAAAGAAGGGAGGGGATCACCATTCAGACCCGGATGCAGAACCAACAGAAAATCCCCAAGTTTGAACATCAAATATAACCCACGAGACAAATGGGCAACCGATGCCGACTTAGGACGGCTATTTGCTACGCAAGTAGCAAATGGTGTGGTTATCCGGGTTACGTGCGCATAACCCTCCCACTTTTCTCTGTCTTCTCTAATGAGGTTTGGATAGGGTTTGTCATTGAGTCCCGTCGTCACAGTCAGAATGCAAATCATAAGAATGCGCTGATACACTGGTAAAATACTAAGCCCTGTGCCCGTCTGGTGACATAAGGATCATATCCACGGTAACATTTGTAGGTCTTAAAATGAATATCATAGTCTTTTGCATATCGGCGAAATAAAAGGAAAACATATTCTGTATCTAGGAGATTGAAAATAACACAAAAAATCAAGTATTACTTGTACGTATAAGCTCTATTTATGTAAGTAAAACTAATCCTCACAACGTTTGGCAGACGTGACGAACGTTATGCGGAACGTGCGATTCACGTCCATTAAAGCGACACGGCTGTGAAGATTTCTCATAATTATATTATGTAAGATAAACTATGTTACTATATTATGTACTTATTTAATTACCTCGTTCATTCAGGGCATTAATATACTGTTATTTGAATCGTTTCTTTAGCCTAAGAATGTAAAACATCAGTTCTACCAACTTTGATTACTAAATTGATAAAAAATGTCTTGTTTTTAAACATTTTTATTTCTAAACCCCTTTCACATTTTTTGGAAAGTCTCTTGAAATGGGATATTTCAAGACATCACCTTACAAAACCATGATTCTGTTCTGAATAATAATTAGTACTAAACAATTAATAATCTTACAACTCTTACTTAATTTCAAAGGGAACAAAAAAACCAATTTTGTGTTCACAATAGATGATAGTATCAAATACAGCGTATTGATGCAATAAATACACTACTCCCCATAAATAAGTATCCAGGTAGGATAAACATTAGAGACCAATTGAAAAGCCAAAAAGTTTGCTTAAGTTGATAACATATGGTTAATCTTTGGATTTTCAAAACAATAGAACAAAAATCTCCACTTGTTTGAAAACAAGAGAAATGTATGAGGTGGTACTTATCAAAGGTGGGTAGTGCATATACAGAATGTAACTGATATATACATGTATCATGAGATATCCGAGTTTCATCTGCGTGAAGCAGTCAATCAAATTTGATAAAGGGTAAAAAGATTAAAACGAGCCAATCAGGTAACAAATAGAGATGGTAACCCTATGGAGGTCAGCGAGGAAATGGACTATGATTTACCTGCCCATTCATATAGTCCACCGTCGCCCCCAAGGTTTGTCAGTGTCCCACATGTTGTTTCTACTATTATCTTTTATTTTGTCGTGAAACTGAATACAAAATGGGCGCAAATAAACACACGTTTGTTGGACAGAGATCTAAGAATAAAACGTTGTAATATTATACAGATAATGAACAGAATTAGTTTTTTTAGTTATGTCATGATGATACACATGCATATGTCGCATCTAGAAAGCACATTGATGTAACAAAACATAGTTCATATTCTATCGGTGCAAGTCATTAGTTGCCAAATATGGTATGAAAAAAAGAGTGATCATGTTTTTTTTTCTTAGGAAGTATCCATAAATATCTATTTACAAGTAAACAACACCTTGTTTACCCTATAAATGTTTCATATGCCATGCAGGAGCAACACGTCAAACTCTGTTTTATAATCATCAGCGTTTGCAAGGACGTGAAACTCGAAACACGTCCTCAAAGTAAATGAATGGTTAGATATTCTATTTGTACATCTTTAGAAAGATATTCCTAGCATTTATTTATTTCTTATTCATAAATGTATTAATCCTATTTTAGAATATGTCTGAAAGTTTATGATTTTCAATATATTATTTCAATCGACATTATCATCCAAATATAGATGGTTAAGATCCTTTCACTATCCCGCTAATAATTGTTGGCATCTTTTTCATCTCAAGCGCGGATCCAAAGCGGGGGGGGGGGGGTTCGGGGGGGGGGTAGTTCCGCACCCCCCTGGAATTTTCAAAACATACTTTTTTATTATTAATATACATATTTCATAAGATTAAGTACCAATTCCCCTTTTGTTGTCATAATATTTGAAAAATATATCATGAATTTGTATTAGAAATCTTTCATTTTGATAATATTTTGCCGTAAGCATTTAAATTTTTTTCTCTGGTTCGCTGCCGCTTGCCAGAGTTTATTACATACATGTACGTTGTTTTTCAAATCATGCGCTTTCCTATAAACAAGGGCACTTAAAAGACGAAAAGAAACGGAAAAAAAATCACAGGCTCGCTATCGCTCGCCATTTGTTGTAATCACATAATAGAACTGATAATCAAGTACTATGATGTGAAAATTCAAGATTTTAAACTTTCATGTCGCCGTTACTTTCCAGTCACCTGTTTTAATAATAATAAGATACAGAACTGACATCATCAATCGATAACTATTTTCTTGCGTTTGCGTTCTTTCTTTCTTTTTTTTTTTTGCTCTTCCAAAAATTCGGATTTAGGACCCACCCTGAAAAAAATTCCTGGATCCGCCCATGCATCCAAATAAGTTTCTTAATCGACCCAACACTATGACAACATATACTTCCCTGGCCTCTCGTGCTTTATCATTGCCAGAATCTGGCAAAGCAAGCCAGAGCAGCCTATGACCTTGTTTGCAAACTTTATGACAAATATGAACAATGAGCATATCCAAAAACACAGTACAAAATCGATAATTCAGGAAACCACAAACTGAAGACATACAAATGTTAAACGTCTTCAAATTCAATAGCATCATATATCAACAGAAAAATTGCAGCATGGACCAGACATGCACGTTTCGGTTACCCAACCCTCGTCAGTGATCCTCAATCTAAACAATGTAATACGGCCAAAGAGTGTGAAAATCATGTCCAAAAATGTACCAAAATACATAGTAGGATGGGTGGGATATGATGCTACAGGACCCAAGTTTTAGAAATTTTAAGAATTTTGGTAACAGAAATTTTTGAATGCTTTGAAGAGACAGACGATCAACCGAAGTTGATCGAACCTGGCTACATATGCCCTCGGGGACTCCTGTTCAACCAGCAGAGACACTCACCAAGTAGTACAATTGTTAAACGTCTTCTAATTCAATAGCATCATTTATCAACAGAAAAAAAATTGCAGCATGGACCAGCCATGCACGTTTCGGGTACTCAACCCTCGTCCGTGATCCTCGATCTAAATAATGTTATATGGCCAAAGAGTGTGAAAATCATGTCAAAACATGTACCTAAATACGTAGTAGGATGGGTGGGATATGATGCTACAGGACACACCTTTTAGAAATTTAAAAAACAGGATTAAACAGGAACCAAAGCAAACAAATAAAAAACCTCCACCACATGAAAAGAAGCGAACTTCCAATATAGGAGTGAGACCAGGTAACAAGGAAGAGTCAGCATCTCCTGCTTGCATGCAACAGCCGTCTATTCAATTCGGCAGAAATGTCCTATCCGGTTACTTCCATTTCGAAAGATACAAGTATAGTCTGTTGTTGGATGGTTCAAATGGTCTAAGACAGAATATCATCCACCATTTTTGACAATGGGACATCATAAGATGGATATTCAGATTACGAGCGCAAAATTATCAACTTGTCAGGAAAAAGAAGTCTTTTAAGCCGCACAACAAGTTTTATAAAATGTAAGGTAACACCAACTATGAGTTGATGGTTACACGAAATCTATTTTTTAGATATCACAAACATTCAGCATAAATTGAATGGCTATCGAAAAAAAAAAGAAACTGCAAATTCATAATAAATGTTGTTTACAAATGATTGTACCATCTTTTAAAATCAACCTCGGTTGATTACAGAAAACAAAACATTTCGAATGCGTTGGAGAGATTCAACGCATTCAAAATTTTCTGTTATCAATTTTTTTTTAATTTCTTACACGTTGGTCCTGTAGTATCATATCCCACCCATCCTGCTACGTCTTTCGGTACATTTTTGGACATAATTTTCACACTCTTTGGTCATATAACATTGTTTAGATTGAGGATCACTGACGATGTTTAAGTACCCGAAACGTGCATGTCTGGTTCATGCTGCAAATTTATCTGTTCTTAAATGATACTATTGAATTTGAAGACGTTTAACATTTAAAGCGTTTTTTTTTTTCTCAAAAGTTCAAATATAATTATTCGTCTGAATAGACAATTCAAAGACTTTGCAGCCGCTCACACCAGACAAAGTACAGTAACAACTTCAATATTTGAAATAAAACGAGGTTTTGAAAATCAATTTCTTCAATGAATATGATTTGTATCACAGTCATAAAAGCAATACTTAGAAAAAAGTATTACAAAATGTACTTTAAAAATAAAAACCGATCCTAGATTACTTCGATTAAATGACATTGTTTGGCAATTTTGCCAAGCATTTTGATTTACATTCGTCACATTTGCATATTTTTTTTTCAATATTTTCAATACGTGAAAACTGAGAACAAATAAACTCTAACTATGATATCTTATTTCAATTTTAATGCAGACCCCGCTCAACGTTGACAATAACTACTGAAGAATGCGTCATTACAATCGATTATGAATCTCATGACAATAACGAAAATTTACATTTCCATTGCGCGAAAAAAACTCATAACACAGAGAGAGAGAGAGAGAGAGAGAGAGAGAGAGAGAGAGAGAGAGAGAGTTGTTGACAACAATATATTGTCCGACATCAAATTGGATGAGAAGGATTTCTCTACAAAGGCAAAAAGTCTTCTTTTTAATCCTTAAAAATTTTTTAAGTAAAATTATAACGCTTCTCCATTTGTTGTTTTAAACATATACATGTACATAATGATGTAAGTCTATCTTAATATTAAATAGATAGTTCAAAAAACATATTTTCACAGCTGCATGATTCTTACGAATGTCTGTAGATACATACATGAAATTGGCTTGTTTGTCATGCAACCAAAAATAAAACGCTTTCTGTTTATACTCGGTAGCCCTGTGTGAATGTTGATAAGTGATAGTGTTATACACACGTAGTCCGGATAACCACACCATTTGCTTATATATAGAGGATGACCGTCCAAAGTCGGCATTGGATGCACTTTGGTCTTTATTTGTTTTGTCTTTCGTATAAACGTCATTTATTAAGTCTCAAAGCCGAGAAGGCAAGGCAAATGTTAAACGTCTACAAACTCAATAGAATTATTTAAAAGCAGATGAATTTACAGCATGGACCAGACATGCACGTTTCGGGTACTTAACCCTTGTCAGTGATTCTACATCTAAACAATGGTATATGGCCAAAGTTTGTGAATGAAAAATATGGATAATGACCATATCCCTGTATACAGCACATCATCGATAAATTATGTCCAAAATATACCGAAAGACGTAGCAGAATTTCTGGGATATGATGCTACAGGACCCAGGTTTCAGAAATTTGAGAAAATTTGTAAACATGAATTTTGGGATGCGTTTAAAAAACATTAATCATTAGAAAATCATTAGAGTTTTCATTGGAACGGTCAAGAACCTCGGAATAAACAGTATACCGAAGTGAGAGCAGGTGCCTGTTTCACAAAAATACTTACGAAAAATTTAAGGAATTTTCGTAACTATTGATCACCTAGTACTTCTTATAAACGAAAAATCGCCATGTTTTGTGTCTGAATTAGTATTTTTAAAATATTTGGAAATGCTATTAGAAAGGACAGCATAATCTAAAGTGAAACAGATTTTAAGCTTTTAGTTGATGATCAAAGTTACGAAAATTCCTAAAACAAATTCTGAATTATTTTTGTAAAACATGTGCCAGGTGCCCGGGGAGGGTCAGCGTCTCCTGCTTACAACGGTTCATCTTTTGAGTACATCTGCTTTGTCTGTTGGACCGGTAATTGTTGGTGATGGGAATGTCGTTGTCCCCTGTTGGTTTGTTTGATATTCATTGTTTGAAGCATCCTGTGGGTGTGTTCCGCTGTGGTTAGAGCTGGGTAGTCTTGCTGGAGATCTTTCAGTGTAAATAATGAATCTTACACTGATCTTTTAAGATTTTTTAGAGAAACAATAGTTTATAACCTGATTTTAAGTGATGACTCATATCAGAATGTAGTGTTTTCCAAATTACATTTGTACAACAACAAGCAAAGAAGTTGATATGATTTCATCATTTAATTCATTTTTTGATAATTATTTGAAATTAAATAAACATATATGGAATTTAATAAACATTTTAACAAATTCACCTAGCTTTTTACTTTATGATTTAAATTACTGGTGTTGCTAATGATTACTCCTCCCGGGCACATGATCTCATCTCCATTGGAACATCACATTTGCTGCTTCGTAGAATATTTAGAATGTTTTTGTATTCTTCGTGATTTTGTATGTTTTATAATTGAGTATGATAGTGGAATTCTGACAAATACTTTTGTGTGCTCTATTGCAAGTGTTGTTGGGATTATGGGCAGGATCGTCTTTAACTCATTTGTGTCACACTTATGCCCTTTGCCGTGTGGAGCTCGTAAAAAAGTTCCCCGCGAGGGGTTTGACAGTAACTGTTTTGAATATTTTCCCTGACATGGTCGCCATAGCACTTTCTATATAGACATAGCCTCAGACAGTGCATGTATTTTTTTTCATTTTCGTGCATGAACATCGACGGCGGGTGTGGCTAGCCGACAGGGGATGCTTGCACCTCCCAGGTACATGGTCCCACCTCTAGCTTGCTAGGGGTCCGTCAATGCTCCATTTGGTGCTCTATTGTGAGTGTTGTTTGGATTGTTGTCAGGATCTTCTTTAACTTTTTTCATTGACTGATTCATTTGAATACTTTTATCTTAATTTAAAATGGATCCATACTTGTACTAAGTCATACGTAACATAGTAGAAAATCGGTAACGGTCAGGTGATATATTTTCAAATTAAGTTATGTTGTAGAAATTCAAACAATTTTCGTTTAGAGGGACTGTAACATGTAAAACAAATTCAATTTAAGTGAAAATTTTCCAAAAAACACAAATTAATGATCTCGACCCTCAAGAGAATGCTTGACAATTTGACAGGAGTGCCAGGTATTCTTGAAAATGTTTGATACTGACAGTCATGTTTTACAGTATGTATATTTGGCATGCACTGAGAAAAGGATGTCATATCTAATAAAATAAACTCATTTTTGAATCAATAAGAATGATGGACCCTGTAAAATATTTCCTTTTCTCTTGATTTTTTAAAATTTATCGAAAATTTTAAAGGGGTAGGCTTCTGTAAAATATTTCCGTTTCTCTTGATTTTGTAAAATTTATCGAAAATTTTAAAGGAATAGGCTTCCTAAATTGCCCATAAAAAGGATACTAGAAGTCGAATTCATTAGACTTCACCCTTTTGTATCACAATATGAATTCTCATCAATATAAAACATATTGAAAGAAATTGTTGAGAGGAATCAATCGGAATATTGAGTTTTGTGTGAAGATAGCTTTAATTTTCTTTGAATTTCCGTAATAATGTGTTCTAATAGCGAATAGTGTTATAGTAAGTAGAATCTTAATTTTTACGATATCATAGTAAGATCTACAATGATTCTTTCATTTTCTGATATTTAAACAGAACTTTGACTTGAAATTGAGAGGACTATTTTGGATATCAAAATTTATACGAATATTTCAAAATAATTTACCGTAAGCGTAGGGAATGGGCATTAATTTTGCATTTGCAAATACATGGAATGTTTTGATGTAAAATAAGACTAAGCATTCAAATTTGTTATTAGGAATCTGCGAGTATGGAACTGCCTTAAGGAGCGTTTAAATTCAAAACATGTTTTGACACATCGCAATAAACTGAGTGGGATATTATATCAAAAATTACAAAAAAGAAAAGATAACAACTATTGAATCTAAGAATATGAAACCACTTAAAACAATTTAAAAAAATATGACATTTTTATAGAGATTTGCTTCAATATCCCCGCTTTTAACAAAGTAGTAAATATCAAATATGTTACACTATGATGTCAATCACATGAAATAAAAGACATAATAGATGTTGTTATTAAATTCTACCAATTTCAATGAAAGCTATTAGTGTGAAACGTAGAATTTCCGATGTATCCTCAATATTAATAACACCTTTGGTATTGGCTCTGAAATTGTTAAATTAAAATCGGAAATGCTGTAAACGACTTTTTATTAGCATGGACTTTATTTTCGCTTAATCTAACGAGCTTGAAACATGTAAGACTACTATCACATTATCAAAAAGAAGAAGTTTTCATTAGACATGTACATTGTACCCAGAACTCAAAATATTATTGATAAGATCTATTTTAGAATAAAGAAGTCGCGAAATGTAAATCATTCAGATAAAGTCTTCATAGAGTTGTCGCGAAAATAAGGTCGCGCGAATATAAATTTGTCATTCACATTATATGATACCTTCTTTTTATCTATAGTACAAACTTAAAAAGAAAAGAAAGGTTGATATGTTTCGGTCATGATAGAAGACTGTCTAGAAGACAGCGGATGATTTCAGATTTTCTAAATTTGAAATGAATTCAGTAATGGATGTTTGTCAGTGAGACTCAGAATTGCTGATTAAAAGTAGGAGAGGAAATACGTCAATGCTGATAAGAAGGCGAAACTAGAAATTAACAATTTAATGGATTATTGTGGAAATAAGAAAGGAAAATTTGCAGTTATAAATCTCTAAAGGTATCTTTTCGTAAACAGATAAAATCTGGTAGACAACAAATAAAAGTAAACAGTTTACCCCTGTTCAAGTTAATATCAACAAACAAACAATCAAAGTATGAATAAAGGTTTTGCACCAAACCCTTGCATGATAAGTTTCTCCAATCGATCACATCTAATCTAGAAACTGTTGCAATATTTTAAATGAGAATGCTGATAAAGAGACATATCAGAAGGAAAAAAACCATTTCCCACTAAAAAGGAAACCATTTCAAATAGCTTTGGTAAAGACGATGAAGGAATAATGCTATCCATAATGTGAAGGTTTTTCATACTGATATTAAAACAGTCATGTTTGTCATAGAGTGAAATATTTAGATGACCTCGAGGATCACAGCTGTTGAAATTATATTTGAGAATTTCACAACCCCCTGCCTTTTATCGTGACATAATAAACAAAGTAAGAAGGATCAAATGTTAAACGTCTTTAAATTCAATAGCATTATTTTAAAATCTGATAAATTTACAGCATGGATCAGACAGGTTGACAGAATTTCCATCGAAAACTCGTCAGATTCAATCTTAAACAGGGATATGGTCATTATCCATATTTGTCGTTCTTTTATACCGGGGACATGATATGGTGTTACCAGGACACTCGGTATGGTACTTGAACAAGTTGCAGCTGTACATGACTGGTCCATGCTGTAAATATATCTGTTCTTCTGATGCTATTGAATTTGAAGAGATTAACACTTGTACCAGCGCATTCTTTAGAAATTTGCTCTGTGACGACGTTACACCGTGGCGGTACCTGTCCAAACCTCGTTAGAGAAGTTACCGGTAAGCGACCACCTGTCTTTTCTGAATGCTGGTCGCTCCAGCCAACAAATCACGAGCTATTTTTCGAACGCCCTATGTTTTATGTCACACTTATGCCCTTTGCTGTGTGGAGCTCGTAAAAAGTTCCCCGCGAGGGGTTTGACAGTAAGTGTTTTGAATATATTTCCCTGACATGGTCGCCATAGCACTTTCTATATAGACATAACCTCTGATGGTGCATGTGTTTTTAAAAATACGTGTTGTTTTTGTTTGCGTGCATTAACATCGATTGCGGGTGCGGCTAGCCAACAGAGGATGCTTACTCATCCCGGGCACCCAGTGCAATCTCTAGTTTGCTAGGGGTCCGTCGATGCTCAATTTTGTGCTCTATTGTCAGTGCTGTTGAGATTATATTCAGGATCTTTTTTTAACTCATTTATGATATCCATTTACGTATTAATTTTTGTGTTACTTGGGCCCCGACGCTTTGCTGTCTTGTTTGTGTGGTCATCTTACAGTGACGATACTATCATACACACAAATTTCGCGTTCTTTGAGACCATTAAGTAATCAAAAAAGTAAGAGGGTTGTAAATATGAAATCTTGATAACCACCTCATTTGCTATTTTATTTTTGGTAGTATGTTTGTGTTTGGTGATTATATCTCGTAGTTTGTTGTCTTCTCTGTGTTATCACATAGAAGTGCTTCAGTAATTTACTGTGGGTACTGCAACCGATTCTTCTTTGAGATCATCTCCTTTATTTTTCTCTAGTATTCAAAACAACAATTTTAGAGACTGAGACTGAATTTTGCTATATCATCAGTTACTTTGACCACCTATCAATAAAGCTCTGATAAATTCTTATGTGTTATTTCCCAACAACTCAAACATTCCAACAGATTGCCAGAACTAGGTCAATTAAAATCAACATGTATCTCATATGGGAATCTAACATGGTTGTCTGCAAATACGATGATGTAAATTGTGTGTGACATTTATTGCGATTGAAGCCTACTATGATAGTCCTTTCCAATGATTTAAGCTTTAAATAGGTCCAATGGGACTATTAAAACCTAGAATTTTAACCTAGAATTCCATTGCGACAAAGCCTGCTTTAATGCCAAAAACCAAAAATGCTCATGATTTTTTTCATTACAAAGAAATTTCGACAGAATAGTCAATTTTATAGTTTGTATGAACTTTCTGATCTAGGCTTGAGTTGAGGAAAACTAGCATCATTGCATAAATCTAGTTCACAACATGAGCATGTTTCATACCTAAAATAAATCATTGTGTACAATATGCAAAAATATTGGACAAATCCATTTCGAAAAACAATATTGTACGAGACATCCAAATGATTTTCCCCGCGAAATAGACGTTGGGAATACAAAAAAAGCTCATAAACCTCATTTACCAACGCCGATGTCATTTATTCATTAAAACATCCCGCAAAAATTTCTCAAGTATTTCGAACAGTACTTTTTCATGGGTAAAATGCTGATTTTAAGAAACTTAAAGAGAAGAATACAAATTAGGATCCGCTTCATATTTAGAACTTATCTTTAGACTTATCTTTTGACGACAACGGTCGTCTAAATACATCAATAATATGGATACGCCATTGAAATAACAAGTCTGTAACTACCGAGTAAAATATCCGTTTACTACTTGTCTACAGTTTATTCTAAACTTGATTCGCTATTCAAGAGCAAGAGCAATTTACGTGCAGCACCGGATCCTAACCCTGTTCACTTTTGCTTCTTTTGACAGTTTTCATTGTTTTGCTTTGTTTATTATGCATTTCCTGATTTCCTATGTCAATTGACAGAGATTTTTTAATTCTGATTTGGGTTTATGTGATTTTCACTCATTGTATTATTCTATCAAGTGAAACTGAAAAAAAAGAAATAAGAACTAATTACCGGTCTAAGAATATATGGTCAGAACACTTACATGAGCAGAAGAGAAAACGTTTACTAAAATGCAAGAAAACATGTTATATTAGAGTCATGTTTATTCGATTTCAAACCATCTTTATCTATTGTGTTTCCTTCGGCTGGCTTCTGCAGATATTGAATCCATGGATGCAGTCTTTGATATCGCAAAGCGACATTACGCACATTATTTCATTACATGTACTCACATAATAGGAGTCGAAAATTGTTACAAATAATACATGTACATAGCTCAAGTTCTTCGTGTGTTAAGTAGTAATTATAGTGTGTGAACAAGGCTATGCAATTCGAGGATAAATTTTTTTGTAAATCTCAGACTTCTGACATCGGTCAACTTAGGATTCATCTTTATCTTTATTTAAACAATAACGCTGAAGTGTTCCAACTCTATACCTTCTTGAGGAAAATTTAAAGACAATTTATTATGCACCAGACACGTGTTTCGAATATCAAATTCTCACCAGTGATGCTTCCAGCCAAAGAGCTTTTCATAACCCGCCCAAATTCACTTCACTAGCGACCGCTGGTTTTATTTAGGCATTTAGATTTGTGTATTTACTTTAAAGAGGGTACACGGTTCCAAATTCCCTGTAGGGTCGATTAAGTAGTAAATCCAAATAAAATCTATATTCAAAATAGCATTGGAGGGATGGTGCTAAGACGTTAACCTCCTTTAATTTCGATAATTTTTGGATGAAATGACAAATTTCCGAAATAGCCAAGGAAACCTTCCGCATAATTAAGAACAGATAAATTTGCAGCATGGATCAGACATGCATATTTCAGGAACTTAACCCTCGTAAGCGATCCTAAATCTAAACAATATGATATGTCCAAACAGTGTGAAAGTTATTATGTCGATAACTTACCGAAAGGATGGGTGGGATAGGATGCTACAGAAACCGCGTTTTAGAAATTTCAATAACTTTTCATAAGAGAAAATTTCGAATGCATTGACGAAACGATAAACCGAAGTCGATCGAACTCTGGTACATGTGCTCTCGGGGACTCCTGATCCACCAGCAGTAACACTAACCAATTGGTACACATGCTAAATGTCTTCAAATTCAATAGCATCATTGGAGCTCGTAAAAACGTTCCCCGCGAGCGGTTTGACAGTAAGTGTTTTGAATATACTTCCCTGACATTGTCGCCATAGCGCTTTCTATATAGACATTACGTCAGATAGTGCATGAATTATATATATTTTCATTTCCATGCTTCATAAACATCGACGGCGGGTGCGGCTAGCCAACAGGGGATGCTTACTCCTCCCGGGCACCTGATCCCACCTCTGGCTTGCTGGGGGTCCGTCGATGTTTAATTTTGTGCTCTATTGTGAGTGCTGTTGAGATTATCGTCAGGATCTTCTTTAACTCATTTGTGTGACACTTATGCCCTTTGCCGTGTGGAGCTCGTAAAAAAGTTCCCCGCGAGCGGTTTGACAGTAAGTGTTTTGAATATACTTCCCTGACATTGTCGCCATAGCGCTTTCTATATAGACATAACGTCAGATAGTGCATGAATTATATATATTTTCATTTCCATGCTTCATAAACATCGACGGCGGGTGCGGCTAGCCAACAGGGGATGCTTACTCCTCCCGGGCACCTGATCCCACCTCTGGCTTGCTGGGGGTCCGTCGATGTTTAATTTTGTGCTCTATTGTGAGTGCTATTGAGATTATCGTCAGGATCTTCTTTAACTCATTAAGAACAAATACATCTGTAACATGGACCAGACATGCATGTTTTCCCACTTACATATGTTTCTTCTTCTGCTTTAGTTTGAGCTCAGGCAATATATCTTTTGAGAGGATATTGTGCAAAAGCTAAATAAATATTAAAAGACAGCTACATCTTTAAAAATAGTATTTGGTCAAATATAGTCAGCTTTCTTATGAAAGAGGTGTAATTAATTGAAGGAATGCAGGAAAATATTGATCGTCCAAGAAATCAAACCCCTCTTCATTTTTATTTCCCGCAGCCTCCGTTGACACCTGATCCATGGATGCAGTGTTTGGTTTTTCCAGGCGACATTACGCACACTATCCCATTACATATACTCACATAATAAAAGTCGCTAATTGTCACCAAGCTCAAGTTTGTAAAGTAGTAATCATAATGTGTGAACAAGGATATAGAATTCGAGAACTTGAAAAATGTGTCAACACCTGAGGGCCAAAATCGGTAAATCGATTAGGAAAACCTACCTTATTCTATAGTAATAGGCTTTCTCAGGGTACTACTTCCTAAAACCCATGTTACAACAGGATGGCATTTCTACGGCGCTCCCACTGCGATCTGAAAAATTGCATACCGCAAGGAGCGACGAGGAAGCTCCGCGCAACACAGTGACATCTCTATGAACGCAATCGAATCGCCTAGAGTGCGATGGGAGGGCGTTTGTGCTTTGCATGCATAAAACAAACTCCATGGAATCGCCGTCGATTAAGAACACAATGAGGTCGCCGTGGCAGAGCAGTTAGGTCGCAGTAGCAGCGCGGTGAGATTTCATACATCGCCGTTAGAACGCAGTGGGCGCGCCACGCGATCGCAGTGGAAATAGATTGAATATCTATGGCGTTTGCACGGCAATCCTACGTCGCTCCTGGAGACTCCACTGCGTCCTCTCTGCGTTTCTACGGCGGCGCTCTCACTACAACTTCACAGTGCTCATGGCGATTGTACTTCGTCTTGTCCACGCACGCGTATACTGCCATCATTGCACTCCCGCTGCGATGGTTTCACATTCGTTCATTTTTGGTAAAAATGGACCTTCTTGTATTTAGAATCAAAATTTATCATTTAATGTTTTAGGACAGCAAGTTGGTCGTTTGCTGGATTGCGTACTCGAGCGAAAGGCTTGTGGATAATCATCGTTATCCTCATGTTATGAACCGACGGACATGATTATACTCCCCGCAAACTAAGTCTAGGGGGTACATGTTGCACATAGGAACTACTCTGAATGTCTGTGCGTCTGTCTGTTCTTTTGTCCGTCAGTCCGTCAATCTTCCTGTCCGTCGGATCTAGTTTTGCTAAATTTCTGTTTACAAAATTTTCTCAAATTTCTGAAACCTGGTTCCTGTAGCATCATATCCCAGCCATCTTTCTACGTCTTTCGATATATTTTGGACATAATTTTCATAGATTTTGGCCATATTCCATTGTTTAGATTGAGGATCACTGACGAGGGTTAAATATCCGAAACGCCAATGTCTGGTCCATGCTGTACATTTATCTGCTTTTAATTGACGCTAATGAACTTGAAGACATTTATGATTTAAAGGTGCTTTTATACTATCAATGGTAGGGCTTTCATATCATAAACATTCTATAAGGAGTACTTCATTTTGTTAAAATGTTTTGTTACAAGGAATTTTGTACCTCTTGACCTTTATGACCTTGACCATATATAACATTTAAGGTTAAGAAGTTTTGAAAGCGCTTTTTCTTATACTATAAACGATTAACGTCTTCAAATTCATTAGCATCATTTTAGAGCAGATAAATGAACAGCATGGACCAGACATGCACGTTTCGGGTATAGGCCTTTCATATAAACATCAAAGAAGTACCTATCAGTTATTCAGTCTCAAAGTCGAGAAGACTTTCCAATCGAACGGTTGCGAACCACGGAATAAATAACATTCCGAGGTGAGACCAGGTGTCCGGGGGGGGGGGGGGGTTACCGTCTTCATCACACACCTTCACCACAACGAACACTACATTTTAGTATCATAACTTTCGACCTTGTAATCTTGACCTTGACTTTGGGCCTATGTTGCTTTTTAGGCTAAGAAGTTTTGAAAGTAGATTTAAGTCTAAATTGTAGATGGCGCTAGAAAAAATCACTTTGGCTTAGTTTATCCTGCTTGACATAAAGTACTAGTGACGAGGATTCAATAACCGAAACATTAAGAATAGTAAAATAAAATTGGTACTATAGAACATATATTTCAATATTGACTATTTCAACAACTAGCTTGGTATCGCTGCGATATCGGCGCTGCAACGCCGTGCGAGCGCAGTGAGAGCGCATCCCTAGTGTGGTAGGGGCTTGAGGTTCATCACAAATAAAAATACAATGGATGAACGTCAATACAATGTCTATGCGTTGTTTCTGAGTTCCGGATAGATTTAGTTAAGTTGTCAATTGACAGGTTAGAACATTTTTCTCGATATGAAATGTCCCATTTTTTCTTGCAGACTAAATTAAGTATATTTTGCCAGTTACTTGTTTGTGTTCTTTCTTAAGGAAGAGTGTCCCGCTTGTCTTCAAAGCTTATACGATCCTTAATGATGCTATCGAATTTGAAGACGTTTATTAACATTCTGTTTGGAATTATTGTGCTCATCCTCTTTGTCCAATAGCGCCCCATATTTTTATATTCATAGAAGCTGACTTCATTCAGACCTTGCTCTCAACTGGGCGACGGCACCTCGAATCTCAGTTCAATTTTACCTACAGATACATAGGTGACGTGTTGTCCATCAGTAATCCAAACTACATGAAATATATTCTCAGTAACTAGAGAAAACAACCAAGAACGACAGATCCATTCCGTCAATGGATATACTTCATCTATCGAAGAAAATAGCTATTTGAACACCTCACCGTATGACAAGCGCAATTATTTCAACTTCCACATAACGATCTTCCCTTCCATGAGTAGTATTTAGCTTTCTAGCTCTGACGCTTGAAAACACATTTATTTCGACCCTTTATCAATTTTACATCATAAATTAGTATACTTTCTTTTAAAAAATACTTCACACATTTCATAATATATATCATCATCGAAATTAAATAAAATTAAGGTACCTATCTGTTATTCAGTCTCAATGTCGAGAAGGCGAGGCAAAATCATTAGATTTTCCAAAGGAACGGCTGCGAACCTCGGAATGAATAAACTTCCTAAGTGAGACCAGGTGTCCGGTGATAGTCAGGGTCTCCTGACTGCATGCAACACCCCTCGCAGTAGCTCCTTGGAAACTTGTCAAATTCGGTGATTGTCTCGATGTACATATTAGTGTACACATCAGGTAAATCTTGTTTGGTGATGATGACAGAAATTCAATCACAATCCAGAATGTCACTGATCATTCTGGAAAGGGGGTCTGATATGCTTTAACTATATCCTTGTAGCGACCGAAGAACTTCCTTAAAGATTATTTCAGCCGTTGTGAAATACAACCCTGAACAAGTAGCTTACTTGCAAGTCGTCTGGCTCTAGAGATTAAATCTTCGTATTTAGAACCTGCCCTGGCGTAGCGTATGAGCTGGAAAACAAAAACGCCATAAGCAGGAGGAGACCGAATGTTGCTACTCATGAAAGAGAAGTTACTGTCCTGTTCACTAAATCTAGAGCACCCTGTTTTGGCAATTTATTCTGTCGTCTGAAGAATTTTCCTCTTAATCATTGTTTCCGAAATTGACCTCCTTTAGTCGAAACTGGAAATTAACTTCAACTTACCCTATCAGCTGCCTTCAAACCGCAATATGAAAGATAAAATGTCTACGGGAAATTTCCATGTTAATTTCAAGCCGCCGCGATTTTGTTTTACGTGTCAACAATAGTAAACAGTGACGTCAAAGTGTCCAAAGTCACGCATTTTCAGCGATTTTACTATAGAAAATCCCCGTAGACTTTTCATTTTCTGTCCTATTTCTAACTTACTTAAGGCACTGCCATAAAAATGGTATTTTCAGTTACGACTAAAGGAGTACTATAAATTGATATCCTTTTGGAAGATGACAATATCATATTTTAGAGAAATCCGGGAAAACAGGTTGCTCTTGATTTAGTGAACAGGACAGCAGTTATGTGGAAGCTGAAATCATCACGCTTGTCATACAGTGAGGCAGTTTGCGTCGAAAGTTAAAAGCATATCCAAGTACGAAGTGGATCTGTCGCTCTCGTTTGTTTCCTTGATTTCTAGTTCATGAGGATAGATTTCATGTAGGTGAATCATAAAGTTCGGATTATTGATGGACAACACGTCACCTATGTCTCTGAAGGTAAGATTGAACTGAGATGCGAGGTGCTTATGCCCATTCGAGAGTAAGGTCTGGATGAAGTCAGCTTCGTATGAATATATATATAAAAAAAACAACGAGAAGCACCATCAATTCAATGTTCAGTATCTGAACATTACTTTCGCTTGAAGTACAACTGATGAGGATTCACTACCTAAAACACGTGTCTACTTGCGTGGCAGATGGCCGCTCTATGTCGGCACTGGTTGCTCACTCGTCTCGTTGGTTTTTGTGTGGTATTTTGTGTTTCATGTTTCTATTATGTGAGTTGCTGTTCCTTGTTCCTTTTGCGTCTCTTTCTGTGCGCGTCTGCTCTGTGTTTTTGTTGTTTTGCTGTGGGTGCTGGAGCCGAGTGCTGTTGGAGAGCCCCTCCGTTTTTCTGGTATATTAAAATTGGTTTGAAAAGTTGTTCAAGTTGTTGCAACAAGTTAGAATGCTTCAATTGTCCTATTGAAAATTATTTGACGTCAACTGACATTATGACGTTGATTTCGATCTTCATTCCTATCCATTTCGTTAAATTAGGATTATTCTTATACAATGATCTACTATTTTGATTTTCCGGTTTTCTTTAAAATTGCTGAAATCCTAATTACCCAATATTAACAATAGGTCACTTTCAGAAAATATTGCTCCGCGCACTCTCTGCAAAGTAAATGCACAAATTTAATTTGAAAAAATGTAACAAGAGCTACTAAAATGGATTTTTGCTGTTTCGTAAAATCAGTTTGGCTGGCAGCATTACTGATGAGGATTAAATATCCGAAACACGTGCCTGGTGCATAATAAATTGCTTTGAAATTTTCTTCAAGAAGGTATACAATTGGAACACTTTCGTTTAATTTCAAATTTAGCGATTCAGGTGCTCTTCAAATAGAAACATGTGTGTCATGCATTGATGGCACTAGAGAACAGTGACTTATCTTCGAGCGTACCTTTGTTGTACTTTTGTATTTGGCAACAATCGAGCAAAGACAACACTTTTGAGAAACAACGTCATAAGTTTGTTTTAATTGAAATGTTTTTCGGAAAAGAAAGTAAAAACGATAACGCCAACAAACGGTACCCTTTTTCGACATAGTAACTTTCATACTTTTTGGCATATTACATTGTTTAGATTTAGGATCACTGATGAGGGTTAAGTACCCGAAACGTGCATGTCTGGTCCACGTTGCCAATTTATTTGTTCTTAAATGATGCTATTCAATTTGAAGACGTTTACATTTATACCACTTGGTGAGTGTCACTGCTGGTGGACCAGGAGTCCCCGAGGGCACATGTAGCCAAGTTCGATCAATTTCGGTTGATCGTTTCTTCAACGCAATCTTAATTTCTGTTATCAAAATTTCTTGAAATTTCTAAAAAGTGGGTCCTGTAGCATCATATCCCACCAATCCTGCTACGTCTTTCGGTACCCTTTTTCGACATAGTAACTTTCATACCTTTTGGCATATTACATTGTTTAGATTTAGGATTTAGGATCACTGATGAGGGTTAAGTACACGAAACGTGCATGTCTGGTCCACGTTGCCAATTTATTTGTTCTTAAATGATGCTATTCAATTTGAAGACGTTTACATTTATACCACTTGGTGAGTGTCACTGCTGGTGGACCAGGAGTCCCCGAGGGCACATGTAGCCAAGTTCGATCAATTTCGGTTGATCGTTTCTTCAACGCAATCTTAATTTCTGTTATCAAAATTTCTTGAAATTTCTAAAAAGTGGGTCCTGTAGCATCATATCCCACCAATCCTGCTACGTCTTTCGGTACTCTTTTTCGACATAGTAACTTTCATACTTTTTGGCATATTACATTGTTTAGATTTAGGATTTAGGATCACTGATGAGGGTTAAGTACCCGAAACGTGCATTTCTGGTCCACGTTGCCAATTTATTTGTTCTTAAATGATGCTATTCAATTTGAAGACGTTTACATTTAAAGCCACACCAAAAACAGTTCTCACAATGACAAAAAGTCATTCACACTTTTCGCGGAAAAAAATGAAAAAGTGTTAAATGTCAGTATATTTGTGGGTTTTTTCCCTCACGTGATCTTGATGAACATGTGATGATCATAGAACAAATTTATTAGGGTTTAATGTTTAATGAATCTTCAACTTGTTTTAGCATACCATTTAATTTCTTACTCTAACGAAAAATTACTAAGGACATCATATAAATTGGCTGAAAATGAATAAGAAAGAGAGTGTTCTATAAATTGAGGGATCGCACAATGTCCTTTAGAGAACGACCATTTGATCCTGAGGGAGGGGTGGGGGCTGGCACTTTTTGGAAATAAATATTCTGACCTAATAAATGTTGGAAATAAAATAGGTGTCACTGCTGGTGGACAAGGAGTTCCCAAGGGCACATGTAGCCAAGTTCGATAAATCTCGGTTGATCGTTTCTTCAACGGATACAAAGATTTCTGTTATCAAAATTTCTTGAAATTTCCGAAAAGTGGGTCTTGTAGCATCATATCCCAACCATCATTCTACGTCTTTCTGTACATTTTTGGACATAATAACTTTTATCATTATGGTCATTATCCATATTGGTCCTTTCAAACTCTTTGGTCATATTACAATGTTTAGGTTGAGGATCACTGACGAGGATTAGGTAACGTGCGTTTATGGTCAATGCTGAAAATTTATCTGTTTTTAAATGATGCTATTGAATTTGAAGACGTTTAACATAGCTATTCTGGCCCACCTTTCTTGAAATTCAAAAAAAAAAAAAAAAAAAAATAATCGACTGGCGTTGATCGCTATACACTGAAACAAATATCAGCTTCTTTCAATAGAGACACATTCACAACAAAAAATGTTTGGCTCAGGTTCGCTTACCTTACACTCGAAAAATTTTTCGGACTCACTCGCCATTCTTTTATATTTCATTTAAAGTCTTATGTTAGATTTTCTTTTATAACGATCATAAACAAAATGCATGAACTACCTTAATTTCATTATCAAATTTCACTGAAATATTCCAAGTACATCGGTTAGATTCTTCGTAATTGATTTTAAAGTATTCTCAATCAAGGGGAGATAACTTCTAAAAGTGACCATATTAAGTACATCCTTTTTCCACTACCTAACATCATAGTACAAAAGTTTGTGCAACATCAAACATGACAGAAAAATTTGAAATAATTTATACACAAAATGTAAATATTTTAGACACGATTTCGTTCATTTTGCATGTTAAACGTCTTCAAATTCAATAGCATCATTTAAGACCTGACATCTTACACCTTCATTTGCAGCGACGTCAAAACGGGTTTTTGTTTCGTTTGTGATTTAAGACTGTTTTAACAAACAAAGGAGGGGATCTCCAACAACACCAAGTTGCAGCACCCACAGGAAAAACCCCAAAACACCCAATGCAAAAACACAAAGCAGACAAGCACAAAAAGAGACACACAAGGGACAAGGAACGTCAACGCACAACACAGAAATATCAAACACAAAGGACTACACATAAACCAACGAGACCAATGGGCAACCGGTGCCGACTTAGGACGGCCATCTGCCACGGAAATAGCAGAAGGTATGGTTATCCTGGATTACGTGCGCACAACCCTCCCATTTTCCCGATTACCCAGATATCTCGAAGAACGCACAATTGTGGTGTAAAACAACCTCCTCACTGTCAGATGACCACATACAAACAAGACCGCAAAACGCAGGGGCCCAAGCAACACAGATGAATATGTAAATGGATATAAAAAGAGGGCCTACGTAATACAATCCGTGCTCTGCCGCCGCGAGCTCATGTATGTTATCACCCGAGGAGTCCGACTGACATTCAGAGAGGACAGGTGGTCGGGGCCCTGTCTTCTCTAAAGAGGTTTGGACAGGGCCCGTCATGGAGTCCCGTCGTCACAGTCAGTCAGAGTGCAAGTTTTAAGAATGAGCTTGTACAAGACTGTAGATTGGTCAAGTACCAAGCCTAGTGTCCGTCTGGTGACATTAGGATCATACCCACGGTATAAAAGGCGTTTGATGATTCTGGCGCATTTTGTCTATCTTTGATCCTTCTTATCTTGTTAATAATGTCACCATAAAATGCAGGTTGTGAAATACCCAAAGTAATATACTCTGTTGCCTGTATTGGTCCGAATTTCAGAAGAAGTTGACAATATATACAAAAACATATATATACAAAGACACGTGTATAACTTTTGCTCGTCTGTCCCAGACACACTAAACAAAAATAATGAAGTTTTTGCAATCATGCAGGATGATGTATTAAACATAGTCGACTTTTCCTCTCTTTTATTAAATTTGTAACAATAACATTTTATTGAAAAGGCATGGTCTGTTCAATGAATGCGTTTAAATCCCGCATATAGTTTGACCAAAAAGATTGAAATGACTGCATGGGTTAGGTAATAACACACGTTTAATGTTTTACAACAATCATTTTCAGAAAAAAAGCATAATTCTGATTTCCTAATATAATTCAGATGTAAGAGACAATATTAGGAGGTCACCATCCAAAATTCTGAGATTTTGAAACTGATCAGAGTTTTTAGCCATCCATAATGGAAGTGCTCATCTCTTGGCTATATTTTGTTTTTAGCCCAATATGTTAATGTTGAGGGGCATTTAGCACAAAAACAATTTATTAAGTATTGCGTATATTTTCGGCCTTTGATGAGGTTATTTCAATGTAAAATTCTTCACTTTCATTAGCATCATTTAAAATCATACACTTAAAGCATTGACCAGACATACCCGTTTCGGGTATTTAACCATCGTCAGTGATCCTCAATCCAAACAACGAAATATGGCCAAAATTTGTGAAAAGTTTGTCTAAAATATACCGACAGCCGAAACAAAATGGCTATGTCGCAATCTAAAATGTAATAACAACCTAAAATGTAATAAACTGGATTTATTACATTTTAAGTTATTACATTTTAGGTTGACTATCCAAACCTAAAATGTAATAGCTACAGGACCCAGGTTTCAGAAATTTGAGAACATTTTGTAAACAGAATTTTTTTAATGCGTTTGAAGATACTAGAAATACTAGTAGACAAAAAATGAAGTAAGGACTTTTTCAAAGAAGTACAAAAGACAACACACAAAAAAGGAAAAAAGGTCCACCTACAAGAATACCCCTTTTCAAACAAGGCACATTTTGCGACAATTTTATTTTATGTATTTGTTCCGACCTTCAAACATTCGATTTCATTCATTTTCAAAACCTTAGTCAAATTTTATATGATACTGACGTCAATTAATCACTTATTTCAAGGTCTATAAAGGTATTTTGTTTTATTTGTACTATTGAAATCCCCTACTGTGTTTCCGAATGCACGTGTATGTTGTTCGTCTGTCTGATATACGGACCAGAACTCTTGAGTGTAAGGTATATCTAAAGAGGTGTATTCTCAGGAATACCCTCAGGGAGGATATAAAAAAATAGAAACATGCATACAGCACTACCTTCCAATACTCCTCATCTCATAGATGTTATCAATCTATGCTGATGGATCGGCCCTACAGGAAATTTTGAGCTGTGCACCCTTTACAGGGTCCATACATATAAGTAAAAATAATAAACTAGAGAGCGCTACTAAAATAAATTTGGCTGTGTTTGAAAATTACTGCGGCTTGAACTACCACTGGTGAGGATTTATTAACCGCAACACGTGTTTGGTGCATTAAAATGGATCGGAAATGTTGTTCAAGAAGGTAATGAGTTGGACCACTTCAATTTCTATACATGTAAAAGTACATGTGTACTCGATGTCATATGAAGGGGCAAAACAGGTAAATTTATTTTATTTCCTAAGTGGTTTTCGTCTTTTATAATATTGCTTTTTCTCATATTCAACAGCATTTCATTATTTATAAATAGTAACAAATAAAAACATAAGACTGTGATAACAAAAAAAATTTATTATTTCCAAATTTATTAAATCTAGTTTTATAAAAACAAGTATTACAAATATATATATATATATATATAAATCAGGTCATCGAAATGATAACCATCGACAAGTCGTTGTTTATTTAAAAATGATGTATCTTAAGATATCGAATCATTTTGCTCTGTCGTCGTGACCAGTAAAGATTTAATATTGAAAACATTAATGTGACGCTTTCTCTGAACGTGACAGATGACAAAACAGTCATTTTATTAAAATTGAAGAAACTTTCAAAATCATGTGATAGGAAATTTGACACAATTAGAAATAACTGCAAAGTAATCTTCGAATGTGTCCAAAAACGTATACATGTCGTTTACTAGACACGCTGAATTTGTCACGTGGACAAAATAAAAAAGAAGGAAAATAAGAATGACATTATCAAAACGATTTAGTAAGTGTTAGACTTGTGAATTATAAGAAACATTTTAAAAGATAAGTATTTTTCAAGAGTCTGCTTCTGGATATATTTGTATCATGTCAATCCATGAAAAAAAGGTCCTCGTCTTTATGAGAAAGTACCATCTTAAATGGGGGACAATCAATTGTACAGACTTTAAATGACAAATATGGATAATGACCATATCCCTGTCTACAGTACAAAATCGATAATTCAGAAAATCAGAAACCGAAGGCATACAAAATCAGGATAAAACAGGAACCAAAGCAAACAAAAACAAAAACCTCCACCATATGAAAAGAAGCGAACTCCCGATATGAAAGTGAGACCAGGTGCCCAGGAAGAGTAAGCATCTCCTACTTGCATGCAACACCCGTCGCTTCAATTCGGTAGAACTGTCACATCCGGTTACTTCCATTTTGGAAGATATAGAGTACAATCTTTGGTTGGATGGTTCAAATGGTCTATGACAGAACATCATCCACCATTCTGGATAGTGGGACATCATAGTGTATGACGAGTTCCCCATATCGACCTTAGAACTTCCTCAGTGACGAGAAGCTTATCTGAAAGACGCCTAGCTCTCAGAACATAATCCGTATATTTGGTACTTGCTCTGGCATAGCGTATCAACTGAGATATGAACACGCCATAAGCAGGCGATGAAGGGACGTTGCTACTCAGAAAAGGAAAGTTCGTAATGCTGAAATTGAAGTCGTCACGTTTGTCATAGAGTGAGGTGTTCATGTGACCATCAGTGTCGTGGGACAACATTATGTCCAAATAGGATGCTGAATTATTTGTCTCTGTAGTTTCTTTGACTTCAAGCTCCGAAGGATAGATACTGCTCAGGTAATCCGCGAATTTTGGATTATTGATGGACAACACATCGTCTATGTATCTGTAAGTGAAGTTGAAGTCAGAAGCTAAGTATCTTTTCCCATCAGAGACCAAAGATTGAATGAATTCAGCTTCGTACGAGTAAAGGAAAATGTCGGCAAGGAGTGGGGCACAATTGGTCCCCATTGGAATTCCGACAATTTGCTGGAAGACATTTCCTCCAAACACCACAAAAATGTTGTCGATCAGAAAGTTTAACATCTGAATAATGTCTGTTTCAGTGTACTTATTTTCAGAATCTGACTTTTCTTTTACAAAGTAGGTTTTGTCATAGTAAACAACAATAAATTTGTATTTGCGATTACCGTTCTTACTTGTAAACGCATTACTTATAATTTTTGCGAGTCTTTCTTTCAATTTAGAATGTGGAATTGTAGTGTAAAGTGTCGAAAAATCAAAGGCTTTGATCGAATGGACTCTACTAAAATGAGTGGATTTCAGATGTTCTAAAAGTTCCTTCGAATTCTTTAAAATCCACATCTGGTTGATACCACTGCGAGAATATACTGTCGAACAATATTTTTGTAGCCCAGATTTGATTTCAGATAAAACTTTGGTGAGTAAGATCGATACAGATTTGGTAGAACATTTTGAGGAACCAGCGATGAACCAGCGATGAAACGTTGTTTGTACGGATTCTTATGCATTTTAGGTATGTAGTATAAGTATGGTAAATCTAAATAGTGTCGAAGCCAAAGGAGGCAAGAGCTGATTTGTGGTGATCTATTATTTCAGAGGCAGAAAGGTTTGTTGGGGTGTAAGTGGGATTTCCAGGTGTCAAATTTAAACCCAACTCTTTAACTAGACTGTCGAAATAGTACTTTTTGCAAGTAAATGTGTAATTATTTGAGGCTTTGTCCGCTGGTGTGATGACATAATGTTCTTGGAGGTAGGTAAGTTCTGTGATAACATCAGGGTCTTTAAATATAGACACGAATCTGGTGTTCACAGTTGATTTTAATCGGTTAATTCTAGATAAAAGTAACCATCTGATTGATTTTATCCATTCGGAAAGGGTGTCGAGCTGTACATCCTCTTTCTTTGCCCAACGTCTTGCATATTCCTCACAAGAGTCCATGATAATTTTGACATTTTGGTTCCATGTAAAGGACATACTTTCTCTGTATTTGGGACCCTTTTTTAACAATTCTCTCAACTTGTCGTTCTTGACTATACTAAGGTCACCAGTAATAACGTGTCCACAAGGAGAGTAGTTGAAATCCGATGAAGAACATTCGCAGGGAAGTGGATGTAGTGAGGGATTACTTAAATCAATACACTGCAGGAATCGTTTGTAATTGTAAATTTTGGATGCAACTGTTGGTGTGTAGCTATAGGAAATACAAGGAGTTTCTTTTCTTTTGAAATATGGTGGGATTTTTTCTGTGACAGTTTTGTGATTCAAAATTTGACCAAGATTCAAGTTATCAATACCTTTGTTTGCAAATCTCACTTTAATGAAAGGGCGGTTTGTTTTCTCCTCTGATTTATCTGATCTAACTGCTTGAAATAAACGAAAAGTAGAAATGTCCAAGATGACTCCTTGTAGTCTGTATTCTGGGGAACGTGTATCGGTATATGCGAGGTCCTATCGTAGATTTCGTGTAACTTCCGTAAAGGAACAGAGTATAATTTGGTACGAATATAATGCAGGCCTAAAGGCTCTTTCAAAAATAGAACCAAGTCATCGAAGGAGAAACTATGTATCTCATGCCTATTATATTTTCGAATGCCATGACTTCGAGGTCTTCTTTGTGATCTGTTGAATAAGCTAGTCACATTAACCGATTGACAACCGGGACTTGTTAAGTTTCCTATAGTGCTGATGTTATCGTTGCACCCATAGGGCGCTGCAGTGTTAAGATTTTTTATCCAGAACTCTTCTCTGATGCGACGGAGAGGTGTGCTCAAATTGGGATTGTTTGTGGGGTGATATATTTTCTCCAGGATTCTGACTCTCATAGATAAAACAGAATGATCCGCCTGGTCAAAATGTCGATAAAGGAGTTGACTTCCTTTATTATTTATTTTTGACCGGTGTCCTGACATTCTTTTTGGGAGCTGGCCTTTGGTTTCGCCCACATAAATCAATCCACAAAGTGAGCACTCTATTCCGTACACAACATTAGATGTCATGCAGAGATTACTTGAGAATGAAGTGTCTGTTATTAGGATGTTACAAGTTTTGCAGTTCTTCATGCCACACTTAGAAATTGAGCAATCGTTTGGTGAAAATAGGTGCTCTTTTAGTATATCGACCTCTTCAATCTTACAGGGCTTGATTTTAATATACCCATCTGCATGTTTATACCAAAACTCATGGTTGTTACTAACTACAAACGTTTCATCTCTAATGTCGTGTAAGCTAATTCTAGGGACACCTTAGTTACCTGTTGCGTAAGTGTCCGTAAACGCAACAGGTTGGGGCCTTTTTATAGTGGGCGACGCCCCAGCCACATACATGAATTATACTACGTCGAACCTGAAGTTCAAACTATCCTATACATGAATTATACTACGTCGAACCTGAAGTTCAAACTCATCTCACTATACTTCGTGATCGCCTATGCTCATTGTCAAATGTCGAATTATTGAATTCTATCTCCATGCAATTATTGTCAACCGTCGACCTTTTACACTTTTTCTACTAAAATCATTGTCAACTGTTAACCGTCGACCATCATGACTACAATCATTGTCACTGTCGACTCTACATTCTACAATGATTATCAAATGTCGGCCTGTCCACCGTCGACCTCCAATACTACAATCATTGCCAACCGTCGACCTCCAATACTACATTGATTATCAACTGTCGACCAGTCAACTGTCGACCTCCCTTGCCACAAACATGAACAACTGTCGACCTGTGAACCTTCAAGGCTACAATCATTGTCAACTGTCGACGTGTCAACCGTCAATTACTTACTACAATTGTTTAGCATTAAAACTGTATATGTAATGCGGAAGGGTTCCAACTCAATACCTTTCGAATAATAATTCTCATCAGTGATGCTTCCAGCAAAAAAACTTTTCATAAGCCGCCCAAATTCATTTCACTAGCACCCTCTGGTTTTAGTTTTAGAATTTAAATTTGTGAATTTACTTTACAGAGGGTACGCGGTTCCAAATTTCCTTTGCGGTCGATTCAGTAGCATATCCAAATAAATCCATGTTCAAAATAGCAATGTAAGGATGGTGCAAAGATGTTAACCTCCTTTAATTTCGATAATATGTTTGGATCGAATGGCAAGTTTCCGAAATAGCCAAGTAAAATGTAACATACTTTAAGGGGCGTGAGAATGTCCCCTTTGCGTCTCTTTCTGTGGATGTCTGCTCTATGTTTTTGCATTGGGTGTTTTGGAGTTTTGCTGTGGGTGCTGCAACCGAGTATTGAAGGAGATCCCCTCCTGTCTTTCTATTGTTAAACGTCTTCAAATTCATTAGCATCATTCGAAAATTTCTGTTGTCAAAATTCCTTGAAATGTCTAAAAAGTGAGTCCTGTAGCATCATATCCCACTCATCCTACCACGTCCTTTGGTACATTTTAGGATATAATAACTTTCACACTCGTTTGCCATATTACATTGGTTATATTGAGGATCAATGGCGAGTGTTATGTACCCGAAACGCGCATGTCTGATCCATGCTGCAAAATCTGTTCTTTGATGATGCTTTTGAATTTGAAGACGTTTAACTGTTGATTACATGTTGGTCCGAATATTAAAAGAAGTTTCTTGGTAATTTGTAAATTTCTACTGTGAAAATCCAAAATATTTATTTAGTACATTCTTTAAACTACCGGATGAAATGTTAATGTCATTTGACGGTAGTCTGGAATTATCTCCGTCAAGGCAGAGGAAATTACTTTGTTGAATCTAAAAACGGACGAGGATTCACTATCCGAAACACGTGTCTGGTGCATTCAAATTGGTTTGAAAAGTTGCTCAAGAAGGTAAAGAGTTGGACCGCCTCAATTTTCTTGTTAAAAATGATATGACGTCAATAAACATTATGACGTTGAGTTCGATCTTGTTTTCTGTCCATTCGTTAAAACAAATTAATTTTTGCACAAATATCTACTATTTTGATTTTCTGTTTTGTTCTGAAATTACTGAAATCCTGATCACACGATATTAACGATAGGTCACTTTAAAAATTTAACGACTCAGTTGCTCTTCTAATTGAAACATGGGTGTCCTGAATTGATGACACTAGAGAACAATTACGTACTTATCTACGGGTGTACCTTTGTTTTTGGTAATAATCAACGAAAGTAAATACTTTAGAAAAAACAACGTCATAAGTTTGATTTAATTGTTAATTTTTGGAAAAGAATGTGAAAAGGATAACGCCCACAATTACGGAAATCAAAATGATATTAAAAATACACCTAACACAGTTCTCACAATCACCCCAAAATCATTGACACTTTTCGCGGAAAATTTGAAATGTGTTGAATGTCAGTATATTTGTTGGTTTTTTCCTTCACGTGATAATGACGAACATGTGATGATCATAGAACAAATCTGTTATGGTTTAATATTTAACGAATTTAACTTGTTTAGCATGCCATTCTAATAACTTGCACTGACGAAAAATTTATAAGGACTTCATACAACATGGTTGAAAATGAATGTGAAAGAGAGTGTTCTATAAATTGAGGGTTTACCAAAATGTCCTTTAGGGGACGACCATAACATTCTGAGGGAGGGGGGGGGGGGCGGGCTGGTTCTTTTAGGCAATAATATACTTACCCTAAAAATGTTGGAAATAAAATAGATATTCTAGCCCAAATTCCTTGAAATTAAAAAAAAATTCTTGTCGCGTTAATCGCGATACATTGAAACAAATTTCAGCTTCTTTTGCTAGCGACACATTAACGACAAAACATTTTGGCTCGCCATGTTTACCTTATTCTCAAAAAGCTCACTCAGCTCGTCCTTCTTTCATATTTCATTAAAAGTCATATGTAGACATAGACTTTCTTCTATAATGAGCATAAACAAAATGCATGCACTTCCTTAATTTCATTTAAGAAAATATGTTAAGCTTCAAGTCTTAAATGATTTAATGGTACATTACATGCTAACTATCTGTTTTTGTATTAGACTTAACATAAAAAAGATATGGGCAAATACCTCTCCCCCCATATGATGTGAAAACTTAATTTATGATATGCAGGTGATATTTGTATCACATGTATATAGATGGTCTTGAAGTAGTTGAAGTCAAATATACATGTAATATGAAATATTCAGTGCGACACATGTGTGTGTCATTGGGTTTTGTTATTTTCTAGCCTGTCACGATTGTTAGACATTAAAAAAAAATTCTTAGAAAAGTTGTAAACTGATCGATTTTTTAATGCGTTTGAAGAATCTAGAAATACTAGTAGATAAATATTAAAGTAAGGGCTATTCAAAGAAGAAAGGAGGGGATCTGCAACAACACCCAGCTGCAGCACCAACAGCAAACCCCCCAAACACCCACTTTAAAAACACAAAGAAGACACGCACAGAAAGAGACGCAATGGTACATTTTTTGTACAAGGAACGCCAAATCACAGAGAAACATGAAACATAAATGACTTCACATAAACCAACGAGACTAATGGGCAATCGGTGGATTTATACTGGATTACGTGCGCACAACCCTCTCACTGTTCCGATTACCCAGAGGTCTAGAAGAATGCACAATTGTGCTGTAAAATAACCTCCTCACTGTAAGATACAGCATACAAACAGACGGCATGACGCAGGGACCCAAGAAACACAGATGGATATGTAGATGAATATAAAAAACTTGAGGCTTACGAAATACAGTCCGTGCTCTGCCGGCTGTAGCGATATCATGCATGTGATCCCCCGAAAAGTCCGACTGACATTCATAGAGGACAGGTGGTCGGGGTACTGTCTTATCTACAGAGGTTTGGATAGGGCCCGTCATGGAGTTATGTCGTCAAAGTCAGTCAGAGTGCAATTCATGAGAATGCGCTGGTACAAGTCTGTAAATTGGTCCAGTACCAAACCGTTTGTCCGTCTGGTGACAGAAGGATTATACCCATGGTATAAAAGGCGTTTGATGATTCTAACAAAATTTTGATGGTAATTCTGTCTACCTTTGATCCTTCTTTTTTTGTTGACCATGTCACCATAAAATGCAGGTTGCGAAGTACAAATGACAACACACAAAGAAGGGGAAAACGTTCACTTATTTCAAGAATACTCCTCTCAAACAATGGCACAGTGTGTGACAATTTCGTTTTGTGTATTTATTCCGACCTTTAACAATTCACTATAATTGAAGGATTTCACACATTATTCAAAACCCAAGGCAAATTTTATATGATACGTCAATCAATCACTAATTTCAAGTTCTATAAAACATTTTTGTTTTACTATTGAAAATCCGCTACTGTATTTCAGAATGCACGTGTATGATATACGGGTGAGAAGGCTTGAGTGTTAACGGTAGGAGGGGATCTCCAACAACACCCTGTTGCAGTTCCAACAGCAAATCCCCAAAACACCCACTGAAAAAAAAAAAACCACAAAGCAGACTCGCACCGAATGAGACGGAAATTGTACAATGAACGCCAGATCACATAGAAACATCAAACATGAATAACTACACATAAACCAACGAGACCAATGGGCAATCAGTGCCGACTTAGGACGGCCATCCGCCACGTCAGTAGCAGACGGTGTAATTATCCTGGATTACATGCGCATAACCCTCCTACTGGTCCGATTACCCAAAGGTCTCGAAGAACTTACAATTGTGGTGTAAAACAATCTCCTCAGAGTCCTCATTGTTAGATCACCACACACAAACAAGATCGCAAAACGCAAGGACCAAAGCAACACAGATGAATATGTAAATGGATATAAAAAGAGGAAGTATGTAATGCCGCTCTGCCGGCGGTAAAGAGCTCATGTATGTTATCACCCGAGGAGTCCGACTGACATTGAGAGAGGACATGCGTTCGGGGCCCTGTCTTCTCTATTGAGTTTTGGACAGGACTCGTCATGGAGTCCCGTCGTCACTGTCAGTCAGAGTGCAAATCTAAAGAATGCGCTGGTACAAGACTGAACATTTGGTCAAGTACCAAGCCTAGTGTCCGTCTGGTGACATTAATATTATATCCATGGTATAAAAGGCGTTTGATTATTCTGACGCATTTTCGATGGTTTTGCTGTCTTTCTTTGATCCTTCGTATTTTGTAAATCATGTCACCATAAAATACAAGTTATGCAATACCCAAAGTAATGTACTCTGTTGCTTGTATGGAATTTCAAGAGAAGTTGACAATAATTTTTGTAAAATTTCCAGAGAGTCTTTACTAGTTTGTGAAAGCGTAAACCTTGACCTAAAATTCTTGGTATTTTGTGAATTTCTACTCTGAAATCCAAAACATCAGTACATGCTCTAGCATACCGGATGAGCTCTGAAATATAGATACCGTATGACGGTAAACAAGCCAGGAAAAATTTACTTCTTTGAATCCAAAATCATTTCTTTTGTCATACACACATGTATGAATCTCTTCATTAACAATTTTGTCGATAGTAAGAATATTATCTAGGTACCTAGAAGTACCAATGAAACATTTCACATCATCATGTTTTCTTTGCTTTTTGGATAAATTCTTTTTCATACGTGTATAGAAATAAATCTGCAACAGGAGGCGCACAATTGGTACCCATAGATATCCCTACAACCTGCTTGTAGGGATTCGCACCAAATCTTACATAAATGTTGCCCAAGAGGGATACAACAGGAATACACAGGTTACTACATGGCCATGATTTGTATGATTTGTATTCTGTAGCGTAAAAGAAACCCTTTGATTCAGATGTTCAAATATAGGTTTCCCCCTCTCGATTAAAGCACCATTTCATGAGTTTGGCTAATTTATCATTTATGTCTTCTTCTTGAGGAAGTGTGGTGTACATGCATATTTGAAAAGTCGTATGAAGAAATCGTAGTGTCTTTGACATTTCTAGATTTCATTTTGTCAATCACATGCCCTGACTTTTTAATAGACCAAAATAAATTCCATTCCTGTTTAGAACAGTTTCACAATATTTTGCTACGTGTTCCTTTATCGCCGCCATTTATCATCTTATATATTGTATTCCAGATATGAAGGAAAATCATCCATCAATAAAAAAGAAAATGAGTAATATTTCGAATTTGCCATAGTTGGCTATGGAAAATGCATGCATTAGTCAAGTACGCGGAACTTTTCCTATGGTTACCACAGCAAGTGTCACTATGCATCACTTTTACATACAAAAAAATGAAACTGGTTCAAATCTAAAGGATATCTACCCTAAATCTAAATACACAGTGTATGTCCTTAAATATATTTTTCCTCAAGAAGATGGGAAAATGCAGTAGTCTGTGTAGATGATTTGTCGTGTTTGTTTTTAAAGTGGTGCCGTTATCGTGAGGACTAGAGCAGATTTTACATTATAAACCATTATATCAGTTAATAAAAGTAAAAGGTGCTCAGGAGAGGAATTCGTATTTAGGTGAGGAATTCGTATAAGCTTAAGGGCATTTTTTTTCCAATCCTTATAGATTTCCATTGTACATGTTATATGTATGTTGTAAATACGAAATTAATATGTTTAAACTAAAAGTAAAAGAAAGGAGGGGATCTCTAACAACACTCGGTTGCAGCACCAACAGCAAAATCCCAAAATACCAACTGCAAAAAAAAAAAAAATAATAAAACAACACAAAACACAAAGCAGACACGCACAGAAAGAGACGGAAAGTAAAACCCAAAATCAGAATACAAAAATTATAGGCACACACATTCTTGAAAAATATAAAACAAAACAAAGATAGGAAGGTGATCCCCACCGGTGAAAACAGCGGAATACATTCTCACGTGAAGAGAGAAAAAAAATCGGAGAAATAGACGGAGACAATAACATCGCACCATAGAAACACCAAGGACATCACTATGTACAATAACAATCTCGAGCTCAACAGTGACATTGCAGGAAAAGGTGGGTGATGTTCTACATTACATTATAAATATTGAACTGTATGTTCAATTGTTCATGATTGTTATTATTAAGTGGATATCATTAAGGTATTCGATGGGTAATGAGAAGGAAATGGGTCACCCATCTATGCATTCCTGAGACCTAAAAGCACAACATAAATATAAAGTAAAAATTTTGAAAATGTTTTGACCAATTTGGATATTGAAAAAATTGTTTATTTTATGAGTTATGGACCCTTACAGTTTCATTGAACTCTACGGGAAAATGTTAATATTCTTTAAAATTTTCAACAGAATAACGGGGCATAAAATATCGATTGGTAAACTTTAATATTCATCAAGGGGAGATTACTCCTAAACACGACCCTTTTCAAAATACTAGTATTTATTCTTTCGTTGTCTACCAGGCTGGTGCAAAAGTTTTTAACATATCTATAACACAGAAAGATATTGAATGATAAATACATCTAATTTCAATGTTTTGGCACAATTTCCTTCATTACCCGTCGAGAATCATCATTGATGCCCGCGGTTGAAAGTTTTGTCAGACGAATTACTAAATTTAACTTATTTAACATAAGGAAAAGGTCGATCTGCGATATCTTTAGACTTGGGTAAGTGGTAGGACTGAGCGCTAGAGGACTTAATAACCAAACAATGCAGTAATTGCAACACATAAAGGGCTGCTTATTTGGTTTCATCTACACCTCTTTGATGTCCAATGTTTTGATTGTTTTGATGACGTTTTCTCCATTGGTTGTCAATATTTGTCGGCATGTCATGAATTCGTGTAACGCTATGGATATCAAGAACATACATTGTAATCTTAAGATATTAAAATCAATAAGTAAGGGATGGAATATGTAAAATTAAACACTTTCTTAATGTGATTAAGATTTTTCATACAATGGTGATATAAGAATGATAATATTATCTCATGAACTCATGTCAGTTTCTAAGGTAAAATAATGAAAGTATAGATTTATATATAAATGTTTAACGTCTTCAGATTCATCAGCATCATTTAAGAGCAGATAAATTTACAGCATGGACCAGACATGCACATTTCGTGTATTTAACCCTCGTCAGTTATCCTCAATCTAAACAATGTAATATGACCAAAATCTGTGAAAATTATGTCCTAAATATACCGTGCCGATAATGAGATACATAAAATAAACAAATTTAGGGCAAATGTTTTGCATGCAATGTGTTTTAAGATTGTGTCTAAAATATTTTTATTTTCCTAGATAAATGGTAATCTGACACGGGAGCAAAGAAAGTTCAACGACATAACGCAATGGTTGTTGATATAAGTATACTACTTCGTAATGGTTTTCCTTGAATAAAGACTACAATATTACAGTGTAATAATATCAATGCTATTTTTACATGCGTTGTCTCATCAACCTAGCGCCTAGAAGATAATTCATTATGTTTATCATACATAATTTTTTTTTTTGCATTTGGTAATGACGGAGGAGATCTCAAGACATTTTTCATGTTGACGAACTTCGGACTTTGGAGTTTGCAATCTTAGGGGGCATTTCAAAAGAGGCTTTTCCGTTAAAAGAGGCAGATATGAACACACAAGATATTAATGTGGTGAAGATTTCATCCCTCTTTTCCTATTTGGCCAGTAAAAAGAAGAACGATTTTTCTTGGAAAATAATTCTATTCATTTTTGCCCTAAATTTGTTTGGAATTTACACAATCCCTTCGAACTCCGAAGTTCAAGAACTATGAAAAATGTCTATCAATAAGACTGTATTTTAGTGATCTCATCAGAGGATAGACACGTTCGTCGAAAATGAAAGCAAAATTAGTTATTATATGTACATGAATGGAAATTTCCCCTTTATTTGTTCGCTAAAACAGGCGCTCGGTGAACCGCTCAAACCTAGAATGACGTCATCCTTGGTAGATAGAAGATTCCTCTCCATGTTCTAAAAGTAGATCAGATCTAGGCTTTTTATAGTCTGAAAGTAATGTTTGAATGATGTATATAGAGTATTTTGAAACTTCATGTAATAAGATAATTACTTTACTTTAAGCTGAGTAAATAAAATGGTTAAGTTATCCTCGAAAACAAATGTAGGGAGCCAAACCGTTGAATTTACCTTGATAAAAGTTAATTATTGTGTAATCAGAGGAAAGAAGAATGAAGTGTTCAACTCTTCTGCCAAATAGCAGCCATCTGGACAGTTATTTCTAGATGCACCAAAATGCTTGTTTCGGAGACTAAATCCCCGTCAATGGTTCTTCAGGCCAAAATTATGAAGCATAGCATGGAGGAAGTACCAATCGTAGTATGAGTCAAAGATCCAGGGTAACAAGACATATATGTGTAAGTCTCTATTAACAAGGCAATCACGAATCCCCGAATGGAGACAAGACCATGTCCCCCGGAAGAGCAAGCGTCCTGTGGCTGAATGCAACTACCGGCGCGAATACCAAAATAGAAACACTTCAAATCTGGTAACGTCTAAAAGATTGATAGACAAATGTCTAAATGTGCAATAAACTGAAGTATTAAAAAAATAGTTTGCGCCCCCCAAATTTAAAGGATCACAGCAAAAATACCGCGTTAACAATACCTCCCCCAACCCAACGAGAGCATTCACAATTAAAATACCAATAAACAAGGCAAACACGATTCAAATGTGCATGACAATACCTGAAAAGGAAGGCGATCAAAGACTTATGCAGATAAAGCTCTATCTATGTGATATTTTTTTTTATTAATTTTTATATTACAGCATCATACACGCTGTAAATCATTTGAAAGTGTTCGATTGTCCACGTTTGACATGGTTATTTGAACGCAACATAATATCTATACATGCGGTCAACCTTGTATTTGCAATCAATGAAATACATGTATTTGTACGACCTAAAGTAAATTAGTTGTTATTATTTTCTTTTTGTGAGAATTCTAAAAAGAAAGTGAATAAGCAAATGTATGCACGCGGTTTATAACATGTTTCGTAGTAATCCCACGATGTGAAGTTCATTCAAGCGATTGACTGATCGTGGTAGCATGCTCACTCTGACCTCAGTGTACGTGACATTTTCTACATACTGTATATGCAAATAACGATTTTCGAAGTTTGCCGAAATCGTGTATACCCGAGAGTAAAAACTTCTGTAAAACAAAAATGTGAGTGATAATTTATGCAAGCAATATATAGATGTTCAAATGGTAGTAGTTAAAACACATTTACTGTAAAACTTCTTTATTGACAGTTTAATCCCTGCGAAACCATATGTACCTGGATGATATTCTTACTATCGATAATCCTGTTTTTGAAAAGTATAAAGATGCTATTTATCCACAAGAATTGACTCTAAACAAGGCAAACATTAGAGACACAGAAACACCATTTTTGGACCTAAATATCAAAATTGTCAATGGAGAAATTCATACAAGTGTATATGACAAACGAGATGATTTTGGATTCAACAAAGTAAATTTCCCCTGGCTTGACGGTGATGTCCCTAGATTACCGTCATACGGTATCTACATTTCACAGCTCATCCGGTATGCTAGAGCATGTACTGTTGTTTTGGATTTTCATAATAGAAATCTACAAATTACAAAGAAAGTTTTAGGTCAAGGTTTTCGCTTTCACAAACAAGTAAAGACTCTCTGGAAATTTTACAAAAATTATGATCAACTTCTTTTGAAATTCGGACCCATACAACAGAGTATAATACTTTAGGTATTTCACAACCTGCATTTTATGGTGACATAATTACCAAAATAAGAAGGATCAAAGGTAGACAGCATATTTATCGAAAATGCGTCAGAGTCATCAAACGCCCTTTATACCGTGGATATGATCCTAATGTCACCAAACGGACACTAAGCTTGGTACTTGACCAATATACAGTCTTGTACGAGCGCATTCTTAAGACTTGCACTCTAACTGACTGTGACGACGGGACTCCATGACGGGCCCTGTCCAAACCTCCTTAGAGAAGACAGGGCCCCGGCCACCTCTCCTCTCTGAATGTCAGTCGGACTCCTCGGGTGATAACATATATGAGCTCGCTACAGCGGATAGAGCACGGACTGTATTACGCACGTCCTCTTTTTATTTCCATTTACATATTCATCTGTGTTGCTTGGACCCCTGTGTTTTACGGTCTTGTTTGTGTGTGGTCATCTAACAGTGAGGAGGTTGTTTTACACCATAATTGTGCGTTCTTCGAGACCTCTGGGAAATCGGAATAGTGGGAGGGTTGTGCGCATGTAATCCAGAATAACCACACCATCTGCTTTACGTGGCAGATGGCCGTCCTAAGTCGGCACCGGTTGCCCATTGGTCTCGTTGGTTTATGTGTAGTCTTTTATGTTTCATATTTCTATGGTGTGAGTTGGTGTTCCTTGTCCCTTTTACGTCTCTTTATGTGGGTGTCTGTTCTGTGTTTTTTGCATGAGTGTTTTGGGATTTTGCTTTGGGTGCTGCAACCTAGTGTTGTTGGAGATCCCCTCCTTTCTTTTAAAGCAATATTAGCTGTCAGCAATTGCAATTTTTTTTATATCCTCATTTTCTCGTATGTTATTACTCATGGAAAATGATGACAGTTTGATAAAAAGGTTGATAAAAAATGTATCGGATTAACGACTTTCTGGACAAGAATAGCAGTTTTCTGAGTTCTTACAGCCCCAACAAAAATTCAACGTAAAGCCCGCCCATGTTCATGTGCCCTTACGTTGACCTTTCTCAATTTGCCTTCTGCCCATGCGCAAGCTAAATTTGGTCAGTGAACATTACCTATCCAACATACATGTGAACATGTGTTAAGGAAAGAAAGTAATTTTTTATTGATTCAGAGGTTAAGGTGGCAAAATAAGGACGATCTAAATTCCCATTACACAAGACTTTACATTGCAGATCACAAAGAGCTCAATTTTCATAGATAAAAGTCGTTAATGACCTTTTCACGTCTGCTCAGGATTTGACCTGATTTACCTCAACATAGCATATGTGGTCACTCGGCGGAGATCGGACTTAGTTGCCGAAGTATAATTAAGCAGGCATCGTAGTGCAGACAGCTCTGTAGACGTATGTTTTCATGCTGAGTTTCTTTATCTAACATGTTTGTTTTACCCCGGATAACTTGTGTATATATCATCTTTTAATAACAATTAGAAGGTATTAAGAGACTTTTTGCAAAATAATAATTTTTAGCCGCTGACAGGTAATATTGCTTTAAAATCTAAACTTAGTATAAACATGCAACACAGAGCATTCGGATTTCCATGTTTTCAGTTAATACAGACCACAAGTCACAAAAAGGGGAATCTGATGCAGGGTAAGGATTTCTTAGCTCCATGCTATAAATTTATCTGCTCTGAAATGATGCTAATGAATTTAAAGACGTTTAACATTTGTAACATTTGGCGAGTGTCACTGCTGGTGGACCAGGAGTCCGAGAGCGCACACGAAGCCAAGTTCGATCAATTTCGCTTGGTCGTTTATTCAAACGCATTTGAAAAGTTCTGTTTACAAAATATTCTGAAATTTCTAAAACCTGGCTCCTGTAGCAGCATATCCCAGCCATTTTGCTACGTCTTTCGGTATGTTAAGGGCATTATTTTCACAGATTTTGGCCATACTACATTGTTTAGATTGAGGATCACTGAAGAGGGTTAAATACCCGAAACGTGCATGTCTGGTCCATGCTATAAATCTATCTGCTCTAAAATGATGCTAATAAATTGAAAGACGTTAAACATTTGTACCACTTGATGAGTGTCACTGCTGGTGGACCAGGAGTCCACGAGGGCAGATGTAGCCAAGTTCGATCAATTTCGCTACGTCGTTTCTTCAAAAGCATTTGAAAGTTTCCATTTACAAATTTTCTGAAATTTCTAAATCCTGGGTCCTGTAGCATCATATCCCAGCCATTTTGCTACGTCTTTCCGTATATTTAGGGCATAATTTTCATAGAGTTTGGCCACACTACATTGTTTAGATTGAGGATCACTGACGAGGGTTAAATAGCCGAAACGTGCATGTCTGGGCGATGCTATTAATTTATCTGCTCTAAAATGATGCTAATGAATTTGAAGACGTTAAACATTTGTACCACTTGGTGAGTGTCACTGCTGGTGAACAAGGAGTCCCCGAGGGCAGATGTAGCCCAATTCGATCAATTTCGCTTGGTCGTTTATTCAAACGCATTTCAAAATTTCTGTTTACAAAATTTTCTGAAATTTCTTAAACCTGGGTCCTGTAGCAGCATATCCTAGCTATTTTGCTACGTCTTTCAGTTTATTTAGGGCATAATTTTCACTGATTTTAGTCACACTACATCGTTTAGATTGAGGATCACTGACGAGGGTTAAATACCCGAAACATGCATGTCTGGTCCATGCTATAGATTTGATGCTAATGAATTTGAAGACGTTAAACATCTGACTTGTCGCGTCGCTGGTGGGGGTTGAGTGTCCGAGGCGCGTGTCTGGTGCATGGCGGGTTGGTTTGAATATTTCTTCTAAGAAGGTATAGAGCTAGAACACTTTCGTATTATTGTATCGCAAACAAGGGGAATAGTTGTTTTTGATAATGCACAAGCGATCGGCGTTCTACTTTCACATTTATCTACATGAAACACTCTGATCGTTATTTAGCTTTATGAAAATATATTGTTTTAGATACAACTCATGGCTAAGCCACAATCACACTGTATCACATTCCCTTTTTTAAAAGCAATCTATATTACGCGATAATGTAGAAAAACCTTATGTCCCATATTGCTAAATTACCAACTGTGTTAAAATGTGAACCATTTTATGTCACTGACATTGAAATTTGTACAGTATTTCTGAAAGTAGTATTTATTACTTCACCTTACTTCTATGTATTAAATCCTTTGTAAAATAATTGAGAAATTGATACGGAAGTGAAATAAAATAATTCAAATTTTAAACTTTACGATGTGATTTGATTGGTCTTTTCCCTTTTTCGTGGTATAATATTCAATTACAGAAAAGTACAGAACGAATCCGGTTACAACAAAAGTGCGAAAACATGAAAAAAATTATCTTGAATGATATTGCGCTTTTAAATTTTGTTGCATTATTTATCATAATTACTATAAAGCATCATCCCGATTTTGCTGATGCAGAAAGGCCTATTCGTCTGTTAAATAAATATGCCACTTTCTTATTCAGAAATGGATGATTTATTCTCGTGTATGATTATGTTTTATCAATTAGGATATTGGGAAAGTGTAGGAAAATGATAGCTTCTTTATATTGTTATACATATGTGGGTTGACTATTTTTCATAATGTCCTTTGAAGTGAGTTTTTCAATTTTTCCTATTTTTCTCTTAGTGTGAATTTGATTAATTATAAATGACTTTGTAGGCCGAATGTTTTTGGGCAATTACGATTGTCATTTAGTTCAACATAAAGATCAATAAGGGAATTGCAAAATGAGGCAAACGACTTGATTTTTCTCATCGACCATATAGTTTGATCTAAGTTGGGGGCTCCAGCTACTTTGAACAATCGATGTTTTCGAAATACAGAGTTACTTCCCATTTGTGCAGGTATCTGACGTCAACGCATTTTGACGTCATCAAATTCTATGGAAACCAGCATGAAATTCAGGGAAACAGGGTTACATATATGACGTTTTCAAAGGAATTTAATGACGTCACAATGCTTTTACGTCAGATACCTGCACAAATCGAACGTGGAACTGTAAAATCGAAAAGACGGAATTTGTTCAAGACCATTTTTAAGCTCAATTCTATTTATATTCTTCGCGTTTTGGAATATTGTGAGCTTGCTTCAACGAACGAAATTTCAAGATTGCTTAAAATATACCTACTGATGAGAAATTTGATTTATGATTGCCTTGTGAGTGAATCTTTATACAGATTTTGATGAAAAAACATTGTGAGATGTCTTAAGTAATTCAAATCAAAAGATTTTTTTTTAGAAAACTGAAATAAATGTGTAAAGACTAATAAGAAAAAATATCTCAAACAAGACACATAACAGTGAAAACAACGAAAAACAATTGAAAAAGGTAAAGAACATCATGTTTAACCATCGCACTAAAAGGGTCAATCAAATATCACCAAATAGTCCATCAAACACAACATCAAAGATAAATATCAACACAGAAGAGGAGGATGACCAATATGCACCAGGACCTTTTTATACAAATTCGGATATAACAGTGTTCCAACTCTTTACCTTCTTGAACAAAAGGAGTATGTATGGTTTATATAGTAAAGTGGCCCCCTAAATCGACTTCTCCAAAATTAAATTTTGTTGTCATTTTTAGAAAGTTAAATATCTATATTTTGATAAATCTAGCTAGTTACAAAAGCTCCTTCTTGATTTGTAAGACATTGTAAATTTTGCATAAATACCTTGAAAACCGGTGATTTTGTCAATTCACGAAAAATAGCCTAATTCTTTATTGTTTTCATTGAGATTACATCGTTAACAACTTTTTCCTTTTGCATGCACTTAGAGACATACGAAAGTAACAACGTATCAAAATATAAAAGTTGTTCAGAAGCCCGCTCGATACTAACTAATAGGAAGTTTGACGAAAATGAGCGCCAAAATGACGTTTTTCAGAAATTTGGCAAAATATGCCATTTTTGAAGCCCAAATTCTATGAAAGACAGAAAGGAAATTAATCATCATGCATCATTTCATAAATAGCCTACATTGTGGAATAAATATTGGTACAAATTAATTACTTCATGAAAACTTAAGATTTTGCCATGAAAGGGGGCCACTTTACTATATAAATCATATATAGTCCTTTCAAACCAAGAAGGGAGGCGATCTCAAACAAGACCCCGTTGCAGCATCAACAGCAAAACATCAAAACACCCGACGCAAAAATACAAAAGACGAGTACAGTATGAGACGGAAAAGATACACACGACATGTAAACATCAAACACAAAAGACTACACATAAACCGACGAGACCAATGGGCAACCGTTGCCGACTTTGGACGGCCATTTGTCACGCAAGGTTTGGACAGGGCCCGTCATGGAGTCCCGTCGTCACAGTTAGTCAGAGTGCAAGTCTCAAGGATGCGCTTGTACAAGACTGTAGATTGGTCAAGAACCAAGCCTAGTGTACGTCTGGTGACATTAGGATCATATCCACCGTATAAAAGGCGTTTGATGGTTATGCTGCCTACCTTTGATCCTTCCAATTATGTTTATCATATCACCATAAAAGACAGGTTGTGTAATACCCAAAGTAATGTACCCTGTTGCGTGTATAGATTCGAATTTTAAAAGAAGTTGACTGTAATTTTTGTAAAATTTCCAGAAAGTCTTAACCAGTTTCAGAATGCGGAAACCTTGACCTTAAATTTTTTGGTAATTTGTAAATTTCTACTGTGAAAATCCAAAATATCAGTACATGCTCTAGCGTACCGGATGAGCTGTGATATGTAAATGCTGTATGACGGTAATCTTGGAACATCACCGTCAAGCCAGGGGAAATTTACTATGTTGAATCCAAAATCATCCCTTTTGTCATATACACTTGTATCAATCTTTCCGTTTACAATTTTGATATTTAGGTCCAAAAACGGTGTTTCTGTATTAGTAACGTTTGCCTTGTTAAGTGTTAATTCTTGTGGATAAATTTCATTCTTATATTACTCAAAAGCAGGATTGTCGATAGTTAGAATATCATCCATATACCTAGAAGTATTATTGAAACATTTCAGATCATCAAATTTTCTTTGCTTTTGAAGATTTTGGATAAATTCTTTTTCATAAGTGTATAAAAATAAATCTACAACAAGAGGCGCACATTTAGTACCCATAGGAATTCCTACAACCAATTTTAGTGCACCAGACACGTGTTTCGGCTAGTTAATCCTCATCAGTGGTACTTTTTAGACACAGCCATACTTATTATAGTAGCGCCCTCTATTTTGATTTCGATTATTTTTTTGTATGTACTTGTATGTACGTTGTCATCAGGATCTTCTTTATCTCATTTCAGTCACACTTATGCCCTTTGCCGTGTGGAGCTCTTAAAAAAGTTCCCCGCGGGGGGTTTGACAGTGTTTTTAATATTTTCTCTGACGTGGTCACCATAGCACTTTCTATATAGACATAGCATAAGACAGTGCACGTTTTAGATATTGTTTTCATTTTTCGTGCATGAACATCGACAGAGCGTGCGGCTAGCCAAACAGAGGATGCTTACTCCTCCCGGGCACCTGGTCCCACCTATGGCTCGCTAGGGGTCCGTCGAGGCTCCATTTGGTGCTCTATTGTGAATGCTGTTGAGATTGTCGTCAGGATATTCTTTTAACTCATTTGTGTTTAATTCACTAATTCATAACTACGCAAATTCAGTTTAAAATTAATCTGAATCATTCACAACCAACAATATCACTTTGAGATAAAGAAGACGTCATCAACCATTGTCGTCAGAATCTTCTTTATCTCATTGTAAAGAGTTGGGCAGCTACTCATTTCCTATAGGGTCGATTCAGTAGCGTAGTTAAATAAAATAAATGGCCTAAAGAGCATTGAAAGGATGGTGACCTCCTTTAATGTCAATGACATTTTAGGATGAAATGACAAGTTTACAAAATATCAAAGTAATTTATAATGTCAAATTAAAAAAGCACCAAATCAAAGCTTCTTTAAGCGGCAGAGCTGGAAAAAGAGTACTTAATACACCATAAACATTCAATCGAAGGGAACGTGTTTATGTGCTTGCAAAAAAGCCCATTTGTCAAGATTAGAAAAAAATATATAAAATGACTTTAATTTAAGAATAAGTGTCTTATTTTTTGTGTTTATACAGAAATAAATTACAACGGCTGATGCATTTATTTTGATATAATGCGCATTAGCGCAGTTTACAAAATAAATGCATCAGCCATTGCAATTTATTTTTGCATAAACACACAAAATACGTCACTTATTCTAAAAGCTGCTAATTCTATTCACAAAGCGAATCCGCACATACAGATGTACATACACGCATGCTACTGAATCACCCCTTCAGGAAATGTTGTGCCGCCTAACTATTTACAACGTGGGTACAACGTGGGTACACAAAATTACTACTTCTACTTTTAATGAGTTGCTGGCTTACTACACATGATTTTGTTATGTTTTCTGATCTTATTCATATTTTTCTTTATTTTTTTTAATCCCAAACAATTTAAAATGCATTATCAATCGATAACGAGATAACTATTATCGACACTCAGGATCAAAATGTTTTTAATATTTGGCAAGTGATAGTAAACGGCAATCAGTTCATCACTTTTGCATTCAGAAATGTATATCTGGTGGATGTTTTAGGTTTTGCCCCATGTCTGTTGGTCGAGTCTTGTCAGAGATTGGTCAATTCAATGAAAAATAGATATCAATTAGTCACCTCATGAAGCATAGCAACGCCTCCTTTCTTAGCAATCGTTTTAGTAAACAAACGTTGCTTTGTATACAGATATTGCCCTCGGGTATTGTCAATGTACAGTCGAAGAAACGATTGACGCTTAATGGATTCAAACACTTTATTTATAGGTTCAGGGTCCTCTCAAAAGAATGATATAAATCCTTTATCACGTACTTTCTTTTCTTGAATTCTGAAAATATTAAGCTATAAAAAGTCTTTCTGTTTATGATATTGCTTTCGATGAGGTCATAATTTCATCGGATCTCGCCTAGAATACTAGTAGTTAAGAATAGTAAAGATGTCTGTGATATTAATGCAGGTTAACAGAAACGTCAAACTCGCTTTGTTTGTTGTCAGACATCTGATCTGGGAGTGCTTTGTACCGGATATTCGACGCTTTCCATAGACGACGAGATGTTTGGGGATAATTTCGCTTAAAATTACTATAAATTCATAATGAAATTGTTTTGACGTTCATACAAATTATTTTCAGTAAATATTCCTTATATTTCCATGCTTTTCAGCTTTAGATAGTCTGTAATTTCATCTGTCAAATTACATATATGCGTTCAAAAATATGTCAAATCGAGTAAAGATGCTGGATTTGTCCCATATTTCTATATTAATTCCTATAAAACGTCTAGAATCTTCTAATTTCAAGTAAAAATATTGCAATTATATACTCGACAAAAAAGAAACGCACATCATAATATAAAGTGTCTTTTTTCAATTAGTTAGACAGTTAATCATAGATTTCTTTTTCCTGCACTCGAATTACCGAGGATGAAATACATTTAGATCATTTTACGCAAGAAATGAAAATGATAACGCTGTTGTTTCTAGCTCTAATTGCACAGTTTTACAATAGAAGATACCATTTTTAACAATTCTGATCCCAAAGGAACACTAATTCTGTCTTTAGCTATTCTTATTGATCTGTTACAGATGTATGTCCATCATCGCATTGAAACTCGCGTCGAAAACCAATGAAATTGCACGTAAAAGAGTACCTTTCGAGATCAAGGTATTGTTTCTAAAATCTGTGCTTGCTAGATATAGTGGGGTAATTCTGCACCTTGCGATGCAAAAATATCAAAACACGATCTTAATGTTAAAAAACGTTGATGTTTGTATCAAATTAAGATAATTTGTTTGATCAATCTGATGAATGTATTGAGAGAATATAGCTCATCATCAATAAAAAAAGAAATTGCAATGCCTGATTGATCGATTTGGATTGTTTAAACAGATTAAATCATCTTAAAAAGGTAAAAGGAATTCCTTATAGCCACTTTGTCACATTGAGTTTTGAATCAAGTATGTTTATCATGGCAATGTGTCCGATCATGAAGACGGATTCGTTTGGCGTTTGACAAAATAAGTATCTCGTATATGTTAAACGTCATCAAATTCAATAGCATCACTTAATAACAGATAAATTTGCAGCATGGACAGACATGCATGTTTCTGTTACTTAACCCTCATTGATCCTCAATCAAAACAATGCAATATGGCCAAAGACTGTGAAAGATATTATGTCTAAAATGTAACGAAAGACGTAGAAGGGTGGGATATATTGCTACGGGACCCACTTTCAAAAAAAAAAAAATTCAAGAAAATTTGATCACAGAAAAATTCGAATGCGTTGAAGAATCGATCCACCGAAGTCGATCGAATTTGGCTAAATCATGTGCCCTCGTCGACTACCGGTCAACCAGCAGTGACACTCACCAAGTGGTACAAATGTTAAACGTCTTCAAATTCAATAGCATCAGACAAAGTTCGTTCGGGGAAAAAAAGAGGAAAATACCTTCATCTTAACCACACACCATTGCTTTGCAAGGTAAACAGTCAAATACAATTCAACTGATAAAAAAAAAAACAAAAACGAGATGATGCAAAACCAATGGCATGTTATCACATAAACCTCAGAGACAATAATTCCCTCGGAGAGAGTTTAAGGCGATATTTGGCGTCATAGAAATGGCGTTTTATCTAGATGTAGTGCTCTTTAGCTTTCAAATTTATCGCTGTACCATAGGTTCAATAAGAGTAAGTATTTTTGTATTCACGATGACCTCTTATATCCGGGTAAGTGATTGGGTGCATCTGTAATTCGGATAATAACATTATTGCTATTCTAAAGGGGATGGCCATCCAAAGTTGGAGCCTGGTCATCATTGATATTCCTTAGTTACATGTTATCATTCGTGTTTCGGTGTGCCTCTTTCGTTTGTTTGTTGGACTGTATGGCTTTGTTGAAGTTGTTTTACGTAATGTTTATTGTTTCCTGGGTCCGATTTCTAACAACGCTCGGTCGCAGTACCAACAGCAAAATCCCAAAACACCCACTGCAAAAACATAAAGCAGATACGCGCGGAAAGAGACGCAAATGGTACAATGAACGCCATATCACATAGAAACATAAAAAACAAATGACTACACATAAACCAACGAGACAAATAGGCAATCAGCGCCGACTTCTACCATGTCAATATCTGACGGTGTAGTTATCCGGATTACGTTCGCACAACCTTCCAACTTTCCCGATTACCCAGAGGTCGAGGAACGTACAATTGTGGTGTTAAATAACCTCCTTACTGTAAGATGATCATACAAACAGACATCATTACGCAGGGTCCAAGAAACACAGATGGGTATGTAAATGGACATAAAAAGCGCACGTGCTCTGCCGGCTGTAGCGAGCTCATGCATGTTATCACCCGAGGAGCCCGACTGAGATTCAGAGAGGACAGGTGGTCGGGGCCCTGTCTTCTCTCAAGAGGTTTAGACAGGACCCGTCATGGAGACTTGTCGTCACAGTCAGTCAGAGTGCAATTCTGAAGAACGCGCTTGCACAAGGCTGTAGACTGGTCCATTACCAAGCCTAGTGTCCGTCTGATGACAGAAGGATTATATCCACGGTACAAAAACCGTTTGATGTGTCTAATGTTAAACGTCTGACACAATTTCGATGGTAAATCTGTCTACCTTTAGATATTGTCTACCTTTGGTACACGTAGCCAAGTTCGATCAACTTCGGTTGGTCGTTTCTTTTTTTCAACGCATTTCTGTTATCACAATTTCTTGAAATATCTTAAATGTATGTCCCGTAGCATCATATCCCATCCATCCTGCTACGTCTTCCGGTACATTTTTGGACATAAAAGAAAGGAGGGGATCTCTAACAACACCCGGTTAACTTTCAAACTCTTTTGCTTTATTACATTTTTTAGATTGAGGATCACTGACGAGGGTTAAGTAACCGAAACGTGCATGTATGGTCCATGCTGCAAATCGATCTGTTCTTAAATGATGCTATTGAATTTGAGGACGATTAACATTTTATCCTTCTTCTTTCGTTAATTATGTCACCATACAATGCAGGACGTGAAATACTCAAAGTAATATACTCTGTTACTTGTATGGGTCCGAATTTCAAAAGATGTTGTAAAATTTCCAGAAAGTCTTTACTTGTTTGTGGAAGCGATAACCTTAACCTAAAAGTTTCTTCGTAATTTGTTTTCTACTTTGAAAATCCAAATTATCAGTACACGCTCTAGCATACCGGATGAGCTACGAATTGTAGATACCGTATGACGGTAATCTAGGAACATCACCGTCGAGCCGTGGACAATTTACAATGTTGAGTCCAAAATCATCTCTTTTGTCATACACACTTCTATGAATCTCTCCATTTACAATTTTGATATTTAGGTAAAAAAAGGCGTTTCTGCCTTAGTAACGTTTGCCTTGTTTAGAGTCAATTCTTGTGGATGAATAACATTTTTGTACTTTTCAAAAACAGGATTGTCGATAGTAAGAATATCATCGATTGTGGATTGATGTGGATTGATTTACGTGGGTGAAATATCATTGATTGTGGATTTATGTGGATTGTGGATTGATTTATGTGGGTGAAACCAAAGGTAAGCTCCGAACCAGAATGTCAGGACACCGGTCAAAAATAAATAATAAAGGAAGTCAACTCCTTTACCGACATTTTGACCAGGCCGATCATTCGGTTTTATCTATGAGAGTCAGAATCCTGGAGAAAATATATCACCCCACAAACAATCCCAATTTGAGCACACCTTTCCGTCGCAACAGAGAAGAGTTCTGGATAAAAAATCTTAACACTGCAGCGCCCTATGGGTGCAACGATAACATCAGCACTATAGGAAACTTAACAAGTCCCGGTTGTCAATCGGTAAATGTGACTAGCTTATTCAACAGACAACAAAGAAGACCTCGTAGTCATGGCATTCGAAAATACAATAGGCCTGAGATACATAGTTTCTCCTTCGATGACTTGGTTCCATTTTTGAATGAGCCTCTAGGCCTGCATTATATTCGTACCAAATTATACTCTGTTCCTTTACGGAAGTTGCACGAAATCTACGATTATACGAAGGACCTCACATATACCGATACACGTTCCCCAGAATACAGACTACAAGGAGTCATATTGGACATTTCTACTTTTCGTTTATTTCAAGCAGTTAGATCAGATAAATCAGAGGAGAAAACAAACCGCCCTTTCATTAAAGTAAGATTTGCAAACAAAGGTATTGATAACTTGAATCTTGGTCAAATTTTGAATCACAAAACTGTCACAAAAAAAATCCCACCATATTTCAAAAGAAAAGAAACTCCTTGTATTTCCTATAGCTACACACCAACAGTTGCATCTAAAATTTACAATTACAAACGATTCCTGCAGTGTATTGATTTAAGTAATCCCTCACTACATCCACTTCCCTGCGAATGTTCTTCATCGGATTTCAACTACTCTCCTTGTGGACACGTTATTACTGGTGACCTTAGTATAGTCAAGAACGACAAGTTGAGAGAATTGTTAAAAAAGGGTCCCAAATACAGAGAAAGTATGTCCTTTACATGGAACCAAAATGTCAAAATTATCATGGACTCTTGTGAGGAATATGCAAGACGTTGGGCAAAGAAAGAGGATGTACAGCTCGACACCCTTTCCGAATGGATAAAATCAATCAGAGGGTTACTTTTATCTAGAATTAACCGATTAAAATCAACTGTGAACACCAGATTCGTGTCTATATTTAAAGACCCTAATGTTATCACAGAGCTCACCTACCTCCAAGAACATTATGTCATCACACCAGCGGACAAAGCCTCAAATAATTACACATTTACTTGCAAAAAGTACTATTTCGACAGTCTAGTTAAAGAGTTGGGTTTAAATTCGACACCTGGAAATCCCACTTACACCCCAACAAACCTTTCTGCCTCTGAAATAATAGATAACCACAAAACAGCTCTTACTTCCTTTGGCTTCGACACTACCAATTTAGATTTAGATTTACCATACTTGTACTGCATACCTAAAATGCATAAGAATCCGTACAAACAACGTTTCATCGCTGGTTCCTCAAAATGTTCTACCAAATCTGTATCGATCTTACTCACCAAAGTTTTATCTGAAATCAAATCTGGGCTTCAAAAATATTGTTCGACAGTGTATTCTCGCAGTGGTATCAACCAGATGTGGATTTTAAAGAATTCGAAGGAACTTTTAGAACATCTGAAATCCTCTCATTTTAGTAGAGTCCATTCGATCAAAGCCTTTGATTTTTCGACACTTTACACTACAATTCCACATTCTAAATTGAAAGAAAGACTCGCAAAAATTATAAGTAATGCGTTTACAAGTAAGAACGGTAATCGCAAATACAAATTTATTGTTGTTAACTATGACAAAACCTACTTTGTAAAAGAAAAGTCCGATTCTGAAAATAAGTACACTGAAACAGACATTATTCAGATGTTAAACTTTCTGATCGACAACATTTTTGTGGTGTTTGGAGGAAAGGTCTTCCAGCAAATTGTCGGAATTCCAATGGGGACCAATTGTGCCCCACTCCTTGCCGACATTTTCCTTTACTCGTACGAAGCTGAATTCATTCAATCTCTGGTCTCTGAAGGGAAAAGATACTTAGCTTCTGACTTTAACTTCACTTACAGATACATAGACGATGTGTTGTCCATCAATAATCCAAAATTCGCGGATTACCTGAGCAGTATCTATCCTTCGGAGCTTGAAGTCAAAGAAACCACAGAGACAAATAATTCAGCATCCTATTTGGACATAATGTTGTCCTACGACACTGATGGTCACATGAACACCTCACTCTATGACAAACGTGACGACTTCAATTTCAGCATTACAAACTTTCCTTTTCTGAGTAGCAACATCCCTTCATCGCCTGCTTATGGCGTGTTCATATCTCAGTTGATACGCTATGCCAGAGCAAGTACCAAATATACGGATTTTGTTCTGAGAGCTAGGCGTCTTTCAGATAAGCTTCTCAGTCAGGGATATGTTTGTGACCGACTAACATCGTCACTGAGGAAGTTCTACGGTCGATATGGGGAACTCGTCATACACTATGATGTTCCACTCTCAGGAATGGTGGATGATATTCTGTCATAGACCATTTGAACCATCCAACCAAAGATTGCACTCTATATCTTCCAAAATGGAAGTAACCGGATGTGACAGTTCTACCGAATTGAAGCGACGGGTGTTGCATGCAAGCAGGAGATGCTTACTCTTCCTGGGCACCTGGTCTCACTCCCCTGTCGGGAGTTCGCTTCTTTTCATATGGTGGAGGTTTTTGTTTGTTTGCTTTGGTTCCTGTTTTGTCCTGGTTTTGTATGCCTTCGGTTTCTGATTTTTGAGTTATCGATTTTGTGCTGTATACAGGGATATGGTCATTATCCATATTTGTCATCCAGGTACCTAGAAGTACCAGTGAAATATTTCACATCATCATGTTTTCTTTGCTTTTGAAGACTTTGGATAAATTCTTTTTCGTACATGTATAAAAATAAATCTGCAACAAGAGGCGCACAATTAGTATCCATAGGGATCCATAGAAGGAGGACATAATATATTTTAGAAGAAAATCATTAAACAGGACAGCAGTAACGCTAGCTTTATTTTTCTTCATAATTTTCTTATCATGATTACCTTTTATCTATAGCCATCAGTTCAAAGTTTGTAAGCCTTGGGGTATCCTGATATACAAAAGCGAAAATATTCTAAGCAATTTTATTGTCACTTTCCTCATATTTCACGTTATTTTCACACAAGTAATTGGTTGTCGACTTCCTGTAAGCAGAAATATACCTAAATTACTTTCTCATAAATAAAGCTAAGGTGTATGAACTAGTAATTGTATATTTTTGTTTTTTGTTTTTGTTACCTTTTTCGTTAGGAATATTAAGGGTGAAGCCTTTTAATTACTTTTCCTATATATTTTGATCATTCGGAAATACGTCATACAAAGAATTATCTATGTACAAGAATAAGAAGCTTATAAAACCTTCTAACTGACAGATCAATCATTTTATGTCGGCAGTTTATACTTATATTGCAGATTTGTGATAATTGAAAATCTCTCTGCCATACCTGATATAGGTAGACATTAATAAGCACTCAAATTGAATTTGGCGTGACAATGTTCTAAAACAGTGAATGAAAGTCAAAAATCAAAATCCAAAAGTCACAGTCACTAGACTTACACATTTTTGAAAAAAGCCATAACTTTACCACAACAACAACAAAAAAGACAAATATACAGGGACATTTATACAGCACCATAAAATTCCAAGGATGGAAAATTCTTCCATTTTGCAAAAGCACAGAGTAAAACCCCTTTCCTTTATATTTGATGTGTTTATGCATTAACTGAAGTTAGAAATTATTCAAAATTTGTGTAAATGCCTGTTCAGCATTTCTTTTGAGAAAAAAAAAATCATGTCTATTAATGCATGGATGTAGAGATATTGTAAAACCTTGGATATAACACAGACTAGAATAATGTCGACTCCATGATAAGGAAGGGAGGATTGAGCGTTTCATTGGCTGTATATATCATCACATCGATTAATGCATGGAAGCTGTAAATTGCGACAGAATATTTCTCAAATAAACCATATGATACAACTTATTGTCTATAACATCAAATGAATATGGAATGATACTTAACAAAGACCTAACTATTGAATTGTTGTTTCCTGAAACTTATCACGTTCTATTATGCAAATCCTATAACAGAACAAATAAAACCGCGATGGAAATATTATGTAACTTCGGTTAAGCGTATAATTTCTGTATAATTCTGAAGTATATTTGAATGTAACTGTTTCAAAGGGACAAGAATTTGCAAATTATTCAATGCTAACTGCTTTCTCTATATGGAATGTTTAAATTCATTTCGATCTTCTTGTGTTACGATTCCTCAACATGTATATAGATGTAAATTGAGAGGAGGGTAAACGATTTTTTGGACATTTGCATCAAAGGGTTTCATTTTGGCAACGGACAACGACTTTTGGACATAAAATAAACTTTCGAATGGTTTGTCCTTCCTCTTTGAAAATATTTATGTTCGAATTGGTTTAAATCGCTATAGACAGGTTGTAGGGATCCCTATAGCCTAAGGTACTAATTGTGCTCTTCTTGTTTCAAATTTACTTTTTATAAACTAATGAAAAAGAATTCATTTAAAATCTTCAAATATTTATGAGTAGTAGGGCACATCTAGCCAAGTTCGATCAACTTCGGTTGATCGTCTCTTCAACGCATTCGAACATTTCTTTTATCAAAATTTCTTGAAATTTCTAAAACGTGGGTCCCGTAGCATCATATCCCACCCATCTTGCTACGTCTTTCGCTAAATGTTTGGACATATTAATAATTTTCACACTCTTTGGCTATATATCATTGTTTAGATTTAGGATCACTGACGAGGGTTAAGTACCCGAAACGTGCATGGCTGGTCCATGCTGAAATTTCATCTGTTCTAAAATGATGTTATTGAATTTGAAGATGTTTAACATTTTGTGCTTGCTGTTTCTATGTACAAAGAAAGGAGGGTATCTCCAACAGTACAAGGTTGTAGCACCCATAGCAATAAACCGGAACACACACCTATTTGAAAACGCAGAGTTGACAAGCACAGTAAACGACACAAAAGGAACAAGGAAGCCCAATTATAAAAGCCGACATCAAAATATTAAATACTACATATAATTCAGCGATACCAATTGACAATCGATACAGTCTTGTTACGATCATCTATCACGTAAATTGCAAATTATGTGGTTATCCGGATCACATGCGCACAGCCCTCTCGGTATCCAGCGGTCTCGAAAGAGAAATGCACACTGATCGACTGTGACGACAGTACTCTATTACGGGCCCTTCCAGACCTCTTCAGAGGAGAAAAGGCCCTTGAACACCTATAACCTCTGAAAGATGTTCGGACTCATAAGGTGATTACATGCATTTGCTCGCTCAAGTCGACAAAGCACGGACTGTTTTTCTTGCGCCTATATGCTTTTGATATTAATTTACGTATTCATCTGTTTGTTACTTCGGTCTTTCTTGTTTGTGTTGTAATCTTATAATGAGGAGGCGATTAAATACTACCATCATATGCCATTCGAGCCCACTGGTTGATTGTACACGCGAGGAGGTGGTTGTTCGCACGTAAACCGGATAAACACACAATCTGCTACTAACGTTGCACATGGATGTCCTAATTCGGCTTGGGCTATTCATTGGTCTCGTTTGTCTATGTGTATTCTTTTGTGTTTAAAGTAATGATGTGGTCTCTTTTTTTGTCTTCCTTGTCCTTTTGTTGCTTCTCAGTATGCTTGTCCACATTATGTTTTCGCATTTGTTCGTTTTCGTTTTGTCTTTTTCTGCGTGAGATGTAACTGAGTACCGTTGTAGATCCCCTCCTTACATTCATAAGTTATCATCTCTATTCTTTGTTCATTAAAGAAACATTGTTCTTTATTTTCTACATGTAAAAAAAATTGCTCCTTTTTAATTTGCCACAGATTAATTCAACTTTTTACATAAACCTCTATTTTCATTGAATTTATCCCCGAATGGGAGGTAAAATCCCTTACACCCTCCCTCCAATGACGTCTTACCATATCTTTCATCTCTTTAAGGAGCTATTGATTTGTTTATATATGTATATACAACCAAAATAAGTCCCTGGGATGAAAATAAAAAAAGGAACGTGTTTTCATTCTGCTTCAAAACGCTCGTAACGTAATAATAAAGAAACATGCCACGACGGCTGTTTTAACCTGCAAACTGAAATCGCGGTTAGCTGAAGTTTAACGTCCGGCATGTTTTTGCCTAGAAAAAGCTATTTCAAAAAAAAAAAATATATATATATATGGTCCATATTTATAGAATAAATGTCACAATTTTTGTATTTTTACAGGTATGAAACTCACAGCATGTGCAGTTATCACATAAAATGCGCTAACACGCATTATATGTACGATAAATACATTTGCATATCCGTAACAAAACACAAATAAAGACACTTATTCTCTATATCAAACGTAAATGTATAGCTCCGACAGGAAATATGGATAAGCTCAATATATACTTAATAGCTACTTATAGTAACAAGGTAATGAGCATTGCACCACAAACTGAACTATTCTCATTGTTCGACATATGCTTTCCATTTGTCTCATTGGTTTATGTGTGGTCTCTGGTGTTTCATGTTTTAATGGTCTAATGTCTTCCTTGTCCCTTTTGTGTCTCTTTCTGTGCTTGTCTGCTCTGTGTTTTTTGCATTGGGTGTTTTGGAGTTTTGCTGTGGGTACTAAATCCGAGTGTTGTTGGAGACCCCCTCCTTTCTTCTGGGTCACTGTACTTTATTTCTTTCCCAGATGGGTAATTTGACAGCAGAGTTTGAAAACTTTTTACTTTTTTATTTCCGTGATTAAGGGTCAAACACAAACCCAAAAATCAGAACCCAAAAATGATAATGAAAAGGCAAGCAATTCCATGTCATCTGACAATTAAAGATAATGAAATGGACGGAATACGAAACTCTGACGCGCAGTTGTTTCTCTAGAGGGTTAGTAAAACTCTTACCAAGTGAGTCACATTCTTTACGTCTGTAACTTTTTATCATAACCGTAAAGAATATGCCTTATTAGGTCAGAAGAGTTTAACAAGCCCTTGAGAGAAACTATAGCGCATCAGAATTACATGTCCATACATTTAATCAGTTTTCATTGTGAGATGATTTTGTTTGCATATTCATTATGATTTTATCAAGTGAAGCTAGCCTCGGATTATGAATCTTTATCCTAGGTACTTCAAGAAGAATACAAATGGTATTAACATGAAGATCACGGGGGGAGTCAGGATCAGCATGGATAAGACATGCACATTTCGGGTACTTATCCCTCGTCAGTAATCCTCAATCCAAACAATCAAAAATGGCCAAAGACAGTGAAAATTATGTCCCAAAATATACCGAATGACGTAGCAGGATTAATATACAAATAGGATTCACATGCATATCTAATAGGCGAGTGTCTTAAGTTCCTTTGTATTTCATAGCGTTTTGGTACATATCTACGCCTTGTTATATAGTACATGTATCTTTATCCGCATTATTGCGTACTTGATGCTACTTACACTGGGATTTTTTTTTATTTTAGCACGTTGTCGTATATCTGTAATGATAATACCATGTGTTTCGGATATTCTAATTCTCGTCAGTAGTACTTCATGCCAAACAGTTTAAATAAAGCCAAAGTGAATTTTCCTCGCGCCATCTACAATACAGAGCTTTAATTTCCTCTTGCCAAAATGAGCGGCTTCAAATTTTGTGTACTGTTGATTTGAATGAAATAAATATGGCCAAAAATCGTTGGAGGGTAGGCGCAAGGAGCTTCAGACGAAGATTTAAAAGCCAAAGAGATCCCATAACATTTTTACCAAGGTAAACATTAAAGCATGGTTAGAAAAATCAAATGCAGTGTAAAGAATAAATATTCATACCATTTTTTGCCCACATTTTTTGCTTTTACGCTTTTCGCGGTTAGTATCCAGAAAAAGATATTTCATTTATTTGTTGATCTTTATACTATGAAACCTATTCAAACAATTTTAGCACCTATTGTTAGCCCTACATGTATACCTCTTTGTATTTGGAAAGGTTATGAGCTTTCAATCTGGAAGAAACACAGCGACTATCTTTTTTCATATTAAGCAAGGTGCATTTCTTTGTTTGTTTTAAGAATTTATCTCTGTTTTATGAACCGATATCGTATGTTCTTGTAATTGTGGCCTTGTAATTCTGGCTGGCCTTCGCATTTTTTCCTGAAATTATTGTTATTGTTTCGTATTTTGTTCAAAGCTAGAAAAATGCTCACAAAACAAATTCACTGTATGCACATTGCAATAGTAGTCCATTCATTTAAACATGTAATATAATAATGAAAACTAGAATGACTGACATTTAGGTCAAATTTGGCAAGGTGAATCGGAGTACAACAAAAATGTTAAACGTCTTCAAATTCAATAGAATCATTCAAGAACAGATAAATTTGCAGCATGGACCATACATGCACGTTTTTTATACTTAACCCTCGTCAGTGATCCTCAATCAAACCAATGTAATATGGCCAAACATTTCCAATGGGTTGAAGAAACGACCAACCAAAAACCCAAAATCAGTATCCAAACATCCAACCAAACAGAAGATATCTCCAACCGTGAAAACAGAGAGACGTACTCTCACGAGACGAGAAATATCGGACAAACAGACAGAGACAATGACAACGCACCGTAAATGAATATATTCAACAGAGTCCAGTATAAGAGCGAAATTGATAATAGGTTAGGTGGCTCAACTAAAATAAATGCTGCATCGTAGGTATATTACTTGATTGGCGCTTATTAAAACAATGTTCTCTATTTCAAATCGTGAAAGCCAGACAAGCGATTACTTTACTGGTACTCCGAAGCTGTAAGATACAGCGTTCTAAATTTGGATGGGATGTTGAAAATTGTTTTAATACGGCTACAGGACTATTCCTTCAATGAAACAGTTAGTCGTGAGCTAAAGAAGATCATGACGATAATCTCAACAGCACTCACAATAGAGCACAAAATTAAGCATCGACGGACCCCTAGCAAGCTAGAGGAGGGACCAGGTGCCCGGGAGGAGTAAGCATCCCCTGTTGGATAGCCGCACCCGCCATCGATGTTTAAGCGCGAAAATGAAAACAATATATACAATTCATGCACTGTCTGACGTTATGTCTATATAGAAAGTGCTGTGGCGACAATGTCAGGGAAATATATTCAAAACACTTACTGTCAAACCCCTCGCGGGGAACTTTTTCACGAGCTCCACACGGCAAAGGGCTATATCATATCACTATGGTCCTAAAGAACGGTAACTCCATTACAAGGTTTTTACAAAAAAAATTTATATTTTCAGTGTTCAGATGTCTTTTTTTTTATCAGATTTAGCAGAGTAAGATGCTATATCCTTTTTCTTAGTATGAAGATTAAAACTTTTGAGTCTTTTTTATATAAACAATCCTGAGTACCTTTGTCTGGTACACATGTAAAAGGATGTCCCGCAAAACAGTTTGAAAAATAAAGTTTGATGAAAACTCTGTTTAAAAGGAGTTAGCATCATACATGTAGGTACTTTTTGTAAGATCTTTCCTTATTATTAGCAACACATCTGTCTTGTATGAAGGAATTAATTTTCATCGAATTATTGATCTAACGTGTGATCCACTTGCTGGTATTTTATGCTCATATTTAGCAGAGGTTGTTCCAATTCTGATCTCTGTAGAAAAATATGCATTTCAATTCAACTGGTTTATATAGTTACATTGGTACTTGCAATTAGGTACATTGCCTTTGCACAATCTATCCTTGTGAACAAGAGGTGAAAGAAACTACTGACGGCATTATATCTAAACATAAAATTCTACCTCTTGACCCATCCCTCCAATGCTATCTTCATGGTCATACATGTACAAATGCATATTTTATTTGACTATGCTAATAAATCGACCCTACACTAAATTTTAAGCCGCACATTCTTTCCTTAGTATATACTCACAATTCAAAAAGTCAAACTAGAGGGCGCTTCTAAAATAAATTAGGCTGTGTCTGATAATCATTTTGGTATCAAGTGCCACTGATGAGGATTTACTAACCGAAACACGTCTCTGGTGCATTATAATTTCTCTGAAACACTTCCACCTCATTATTTGCTTTTGCAGTGTGGAACAGTTAAACTCGTTCCCCGCGATTGAATGTTGCAAGCTTAATAATTTCTTCTTTCAAGCTAAGTGGCATGAAAGGAGCTTCGTTTAGGCTCTTTATCAATATGACATCATTAATTATTTTGCTATTTCGAAAACTTGTCATTTCATCTTATTGTAGAAATTAAAGGAGGTTTACATACTAGGGCCATCTCTCCAATGCTATTTTGGCAATATATTTTGCCTAAATATGATACTGAATGATACACGAAAATTGGAACCGTCCGATTTCGCGAGGTACATGTAGATACATAAAATTTAAAATATCAAACTAGAGGGCTCTTCTAAATCAAATTTGGCTATGGAATAAAATTATCCCTGTTGATGTTTTTAAATAATACCTAAAATGTCTGGTAATTATATGTATAACATATTGTACTGCATGTTATAAGATTACCATCGTAATAACAAAGAGTTGAATAATGAATGTCCATGAGGAGGGTACTTCTTATGTACATATATACTGTCTCGGAGAGTCGGGAATTATTGCTTCTTGGTGTCATATCTTTCCATAAGGTCAGTGATGCTTAATCGAAGTACCATCGATGTTGTGTAATTCGTTTGTCCCATCACAACAGTAGATGTGTTTTCCCTACTTCAGTTTTTTGAGTCGTAAATTCTCTTAGTGTGTGCAATTGGTGTTGAAATAGAGATCTGTTTGAACGATGTCCCTGACATCTACATGTAAAGATGTATAAAAAGAGAAGCTATAATTTCCAATCACGTGTTTATTCATTCTTTTTATGTATTTGAGACGATGTGTTGATAATGATATTCAGATCTTTTGACTAATTACAGTGATGCGTGTAAAATGTTTTAGAAAAGTGCAGTTTTAGTTGCTTTACTGTTCAATTCAAAGCATGGTTTTACCGTTTAAAATGGTGTTTTTGCGTGTACAATTAACATCACTCAGAGGCCGGGAATGATTGCTCATACTAGATATGTGGGAAGGAAACAAATTTTATTTGAAGAAAATGAAAGTACAAAGAAAATAGACACACAATTGTCGTTGTCTTCTTTACCTAAGGTTACGTTTTTATACATAGTATTGAAAACGCCTCAGTGAGTAATAGGGGATATCATTATACTTTCTTTTCAAATAAGATCTATATTTTAGTAATGGGCGATCTGGTACAAAAGTTCTTTTTATATCATTATATTAATAATGACCCTCTTCTCATGAAAATAATTTAACAAACCAATTTCGACACGTTCACAAATGAAAACATAAAACGATTTTTATGATCCATTCTCTTGAATTCAAGAGGGGACTAATATCTCGTTCGACATTCTAATAAACACAAATGACAACAGTGTGTACAGCAAATTTAAAATAGACTTTCCAGTGTAGTTTGCTTATCAATATAACTTATATGTCTGTTACAATTAGTTTTGAATTATAGTGTACATATTATTTAATAAATTCAATAATAGCGCCACTTACAATAAATTACGGTACTTTTCTCATCCTAACTCAGAATCAGACTCCTTGTTTTTGTATAATATAACGATTGACACTTAAATAAGATAAAACAGCTTCCTTTTCAAACCTAATTACCTAGATACTATAGATTGGTGACACAACAGGTGACGTATCTTCCAGATGGCAATGTTCTGTTCTCAGCAGGTTCATTGGCAGAAATTTTAGGTCAAGGTTAGACGTTCGCTGTTCTTAATTCTTTATTATTTGGATTGTTTTTTTTTTTTTTTGGCCCCGATCATCACAGTCTTATGTTTTTGATTTTCATTCAAAAATCGCCGGCGATTTGTATTTCCGTGGTCCATGGTCCGGAATACCTTTTGCTTTATCGAGCCACATAGGTAATCCGAATGAACAATTCCGAACTGGTCCCGGCTTTTCCTATAGCGTAAAGTAAGATTGGGGACCATTTCAGGATTCTTCATTGCTTAAAACGAACATCGGTCTCGAGTCTGTGTCCCTTTGTTATATAGCCATGTACTTTTGATTGGTTAGATAAAAATGTTTCCATCTAATGCCATGCATAGCTTTGAATGTGAATGTTTTATGGATTAATTATTAATTCAGGAATCGACGGAAGAGGCGGGGGGGGGGGGGGGGGGTTCACATACATTAATCACTCGTGAATATTCTTTGCATTCTTCCGGCGAATTGATGCGTTGCATCAATATTTTTTCTTGTTCACTTATTGATGTGTTGTCGCAGTCGACAATAGCGCCACCTACAATGCAGGTAAGATGTTCTTCGTGTTTCTGTGGATACTGTTTCCGTCTTTTTGTTCTATCGTGTTTTCGCATTACAAAGAAAGGAGGGGATCTCCAACAATTCCGGATTGCAGCACCCACATCAAAACCATAATTACCCAAGTTAAAAACACAGAGCATACACTCACAGAAGAGAAGGGAAAAGGAACACCAACTCACACCAAATAAATACCACACATGAACCAACGAGTTCTGTCTTTTATTTCTTCCAAAATTCGTAAGCCTTCACGTATCGATTGTAGATTTTGGAATGTTGATCCTCTAATTACAATATAAAGTTACAACCATGATGCATTTTCAATATATGCATCTGAGGATACCTTTTGCATGTTAAACGTCTTCAAATTCAATAGCATCATTTAAGAACAGATACATTGGCAGTATAGACCAGACATGCACATTTCGGATACTTAACCCTCGTCAGTGATCCTCTATCTAAAAAATGTAATATGGCCAAAGGGTGTGAAATTTATGTCCAAGAATGTACTGGGAAACGTAGTTGGATCGGTGGGATATGATGCTACAGAACCCACGTTCACGGTAGAGAATGGGATTCGATTTATACTGTTACAGTTTGTAAATAATTTGCATTATTTGAAGGGCGCATTTTTTTACCATGAGATTTATGGTTCTTTCCGGGGTATTTGTTTTCATATGAACTTTTGACTTTTCATCATGGGATGCAAAGTACTTAGATTATTCTGTGTCATAGAAATAAATGACTTTTCACCATAATATGTACTGAGTTTATTGCTTCATTCTGATATCTACAGAATAATTAGGTTTTAATAAAACATTCTTACATGCTCTGTGAGAATATGAGATAGCTTAATGTCAGGTACCCAGAAGAATCAGCATGGTGTATTAACTGATCTTTTGATTTTATGATAAAAATAACATGAATTTCAAGTACACATTATGTTGTTCGAGGGGATAGCAACCTTCAATTTGAAATATGATCGAATTAATTTCCAGTAAGAATGAAAAATTTCTGTGTTATAGTTCAAAAGAAATAAATCTGTGAAATGAATGGCCGATTTCTGAAGTATGAGTAAAGTGAATCGTTTGGATGCTTACAGGAAATGCTTACTAATCCTATGCACCTTGTCTTGCTCTCTTAAGGCAGCTTCGTTTTTGTTCGTTTTTATTTTATTTTTGTTGTTGTTGAGATTTACTTTGTTTCGACTGTCTTTTGTTTCACTGGCATTATCATAGTAGAACATGTATTTTGATATTGATAATTTGATCCTCTTTTTGGAATAAATTACCAGAGATTTCTTAGAAGTTTTATGTTTTTCATTTTCATCCGTCGAAAGGTTGCTACTCCAAAGGGGGTAACGCCTTTGACCAAAGAAAAAAAATCTAAATGATCTAAATCCAACTGACACGATTTTATGCAATTACAGAACAATAACCCATTCTGTCTTAAATTTATTATGCATAAAAGTTCATTATTCCCACAGAGATACGCCCCCAATCCCGTTTTTCACATCAAAATAGCTCCTATTAAAGTTCTACTTTCTCAAATTTTGTTTATAGTCGCTTTTTACATGGCACAATATAATACGATGTACATAGAGATTATGGAAGGAGGTTTTCCACTCCCACTGGTATGGGCCTGAGAAAATTAAAAAAAAAAACTGAAATTGGTGGCCATTGGAGTCGAATTTAAAAGAAATTAAGAACATGGTTCTGTGTCAGCAAACGCTGAAACATATCCATGATGCAGAAAATTGTCTATTTGAACATGAAATGTTGTACAGCATGTACGTCCACGTTTATCACACATTGCGTCATTTTTGCTGTTTGTACTTTTGTGTGATGTCATTTGTGTGTCGCTTTCTTCGAATGGTGTGTACAGGGTGGTCTTGCTGGAGATCCTTTCCTTTTCCTCATTTAGTTTCGACAAAAAAAAAAAAAATAAAAAAAGTAAAAAAGAAAGGAGTGGGTGAAATAATGATAACAATACGATGAAAGATTATGAATGAAATTAATCATTCGCAAAAGAAAAGATTCAGAGATTCGACGCTAGCATCGTTTATAATCATGCGCAAATATGATTACTTCTACCTGAATGGATAAGCTATTAATGTTGTACTCAAAGTTGTATTAAAAATGTATGAATGTCTTTATGATTCAAAAAAGAGGAATTGGTCACGAATACGATTTTATTGTCGCTCAGAATTGAATTCCTACGTCCGTTTAGGTTCATTGGGCGCATGATTATTGATTCATAAATGAAACCCATAGTGACCCCGCCGGTCGGTGTACGCCCTGAGGCGAATAGGGAAAAAATGATGTTGAATTTTTATGTTCTCTACGTAATGTATTTTTTAGCTAAACTCAAATGGGGGAAATCTAAAAAATAGATGTTATTATAGTTGTTGATATTAAAGACATAGAAACAAATCGCTTTTTTGATCGAATATATATTAACTTTTTTATCTTAGGGCTACAAATTTAGAAAAGTCGAAGAACTGCTATAGCGAATAGTGTTTAACTGTCATGTTTTCATAAAAGTAATTTGTTTTTATCTATTTTCAGTCATGAAATTAAAGAGTTCCTCATTTGACTAAAAATATATGGTCTTCCCATTATTTACACATGAACCCATCTTGCTTTCAGTTCAGTAAAAAGAAATGGTGTTATGTCTTACGTCCCTGATCTGCTTGTCTTTGATACTTTAGGATACTTGCTCCCTCTTTTTTTTTAGAGATTTATTTATCCTTTGATTTTTCTGAACATCAGGATAAAAGAGAAGAACCATGTTATTTCAGACGGCGTTCCTTCCTTAACCAACTAAATTACAAAATTTGAACCAAATATAATTTCTAAGCGCTATAAGTTCGAGATCATACGTCTGTAACAGCATCCATTTCAACTTAATATTGAAGTGGTGTCTGTAAGACTAAGAAAGTTTCAGATTTCGGGGGGAAAAAGGAAGAAAATACACCCCTTCCCCCTAAAAAAAAAAAAAAAAAAAAAAAAAAAAAAAAAAAAAAAACAAGAAAAACAAAACCAAAACAAAACAAAACAAAACCTGACACCATTAAGATAACAAAATTTCAGATTTCGGAAAAAAAGAAGAAAAAAACCCTATGAACGCCCAAAGGAACGAATAAACATGGGTGATAATGGCAAAAGTGATCCAAATAATTTGTCGTGTTATGGAATATATAAAAAAGAAAATCTTGTGTTTATTTATAATTGTTTCCTTAAATTTTTGTTATTCTTCGATGCCTACTTCCGGCATCCATACCAAAAGAAATACACAATATGTGATTTTTCTATCGATCAATAGGTCAAATATCTTAACTCCATCAAGATTGCTCTTACAACGTATTCTTTTATGATGAAGGTAAAATACTACGTGATAAACAAAGTTGATGAATTGGGACCATTTAGACTATTCGGAAACAATTGGCAGTTTACAATTAAAGGAATAAAGGGTATGACGTTCTGTCTATGGATTTACAATTTGAACTTAAAAGGCCCCGTTTTGATCACATGCAGAAGGGGTGGATTTTTGCCAGTTTATTGACTTATCACAAGGAGTTTGGCAGTCCTAATCAGTAGTACTCACAATGGTTTTGGAATTCCTATACCATGTATGATGAAATACTGCACCAGGGGGTTATTTTGACTTCATGCCTTGAGCACACAGACATCTTATCGTGGACCTATCATCAGTAACGCCTTTTAACACGAAATAGTTTAAGGGTTCTTTTATTGTTTCCTTGTCCCATATAAAGAATAGGCACTCCGTCACTAGGTCAAAGTCTAGCCTGTAAATTCCACTACGTCGGACACTGTTAATTTGTAGCTAAATATGGAAACACATAGACAAATAAAATACTAGGCATGTATGCTCGTTATAGCAATATAAAAGCAAAATGTAATCATTCAAAGGCCATTGGTTTTGAAAACAGAGTAATTTTAGAGTATGATTAAGTTAAATTTTCCTTCAGGAAATTATGAAATTGTGTACACTTCATCAATCATCTATATTGCTTTCTCCGAGCTTGACAAATAAAGAGACAAATGGAGAGGGTGTTACGACAGGAGAGTGAAGTTGGTACATTTGTTTCTGATAATGTCTTTTGGTTCATAAAATGACATAACAACTACATTGCCCTTTTTAACATTGGTGAACGGAACGGGCGAGAAAAGAGTACTCTTTTGAAAGGTGGAAAATCACTCTAGTCAGAGTTACATCAGCCAAATAAAAAAGCTTCTAAATAAGAATGAGAGAGAAAAAAGAAACACTGAGACGACAAAACCTGAAAAAATTAACTATTACAATTGAAATACTCAGACGTAGAGATCGGTGAATGGAAGTCAAACACAAATTAGAATCCAAAAATTACAAACAACAGTTAAACGTTAAACGTCTTCAAATTCAATAGCATCATTTAAGAACAGATACATTTGCAGCATGGACCAGACATGTACGTTTGGGGTACTTAACCCTCGTCAGGGATCCTCAATCTAAACAATGTAATATGACCAAAGAGTGTGAAAGTTATTATGTCCAAAAAGTAGGCATAGTCTTTTTTTTTTTTTTTTTTTACTTCTGTTTAATTTTTAAGATTAAATAGGTTTTATTTATACAGAAGGGTTTATTCGCTAAAAAATAGATAGGACCTGATTTTCCTTCGCTAAACAAATCTCCATGTCTCCCTCTAAAACGGATGATGTATGAACAAGTTTACAAATAAAGGTACAGGTGAGTCTCATTTGACTAAAGCATAATTCTGACGCCATTACCTCCGGGTAACCGTTGTGGTTAATTGGTATATAGGTTAAATATAGGGTAGATAGTTTTCTCTGTAGCACTTTCTATCATACATGTACAATAGCTACCTTGATGAAACATTCTCTTATTCATGTATCAAATTAGATCAGAATAATGACAAAACATTATGAAGGGATATGCGAACCAGAGAGTTAAGAAAGAGGTCCCTAATATGACGACATTGCAGTGATCACAGTGGAGCACACACTCATGACACGAGGAAAAAAGGGGAAAGCACAAAACCACAAGGTAAACACACAGAAGGAGAAAACGAGAGCATTCATGAGATCACATTATTAAGACATGATGGACAATCCTTTACGTATGAATATTCTGCATAGAATTCCTTTGCTAAAAAAACGAAATTCGTTATTACAGAGTCGGTGCCACTGAAATGAATAAGTAGAGAAAAAAGAGCTAATTTTGTCGAGAGAACCAGTTGCAAAGGGAAAATAAGTTCCTATTCTATCTGAAACTGCACAATTAATATCGACATGGCGTATGCGAAGGCCATGCATTTAATGTCAGACAATTGTGCTTATCGATTATAAATCATTTTAGATTATGATATCATAAAAGACACCGCCCCCACTTCTATATATGTCCTTTATATATCTTTCTTTTGCACACCAACCCATTCCTTGCGTAAAAGCCTTGAAATGGACATCCTCTAATGTGTCTGAATAAGTTGGTGATATGTAGAATGCATTATACGAAATGAAATTATTGTTTGCTTTATGAATAGTCAATTTGTCAGAAACCTTTATGAATGATATCAAAATAATACACATAAGCCGACTCTGAAAAACAGCTCTTTTTGGTCATGATTTGTTCAGCTCTTAGTAAGTTTTCGCAGCTGGTTTAATTTTGCCTATATCGGGTAATTTTACTGAATAAAACTCGTTTTCAGCATTTGCTTTTGTTTGTTGTGAAGATTTTTTAATCCTTATCTGACTAATTATTTAGAATTTTAAACGTCCTCAAATTCAATGACATCATTTAAGAACAGATAAATTTGCAGCAGTTTGCAAAACAATTTTCTAAAACTAAGAAGTATCTTCATGACGACATAGCTCACTCTGTCCTTAATATGTTCTTTGACAGACATTTTAGGTCACATTTAGACTTTTCTTCTTCGTAATTTCAAATTATTTGGATTTCTTCTTTTTCGACCTTGAATATCTCTGATGAGACATAACATGTTGAAATGCATATACAATTTATTATAGAACATAAAGTTTATTATAGAACATATAGTTTATTATAGAACATAAAGTTTATTATAGAACATATAGTTTATTATAGAACATATAGTTTATTATAGAACATATAGTTTATTATAGAACATATAGTTTATTATAGAACATATAGTTTATTATAGAACATATAATTTATTATAGAACATATAGTTTATTATAGAACATATAGTTTATTATAGAACATAGAGTTCAATATTGACAATTTCAACCACTAGGCTGGTATCTCTGCTTTTGGATTGTTAAGTCCCCGATGATATCGTTCGCATACTTGTACAGTCTTTCGGCACTTGACTTGAAATCTCCTTCACACCATCTTATGAACACTTTTGAAAACCAAGGGGTACATGTACATGTACCTCCCTGACCCTGGCTCTGTCCTTAGAATATTCTTTGATAGAAGTTTAAGGTCAAATTAAGAAATGTGTTCCTCATCATTTCAGATAACATGTATTTGGATTTTCCCTGTCTCGGCCTCGAGCATTACTGATGAGATATAACTTGTTAAAATGAGAATATATTGCACTGAAAAAATAAAACATATATTTGAATATAAACAATGTCATTCAATAGGTTAGTATCTCGGATAGAGGATTATTTCGTTCTCAATGATAATGTTCGCCTGACATTTTATAATAGAACATATATTTCAATGTAAAAAATTTCATCCAATAGGTTACTAGTAGTATCTCAGATCTTCTTTAACTCAGATAGAGGATAGGGACGTGCATGTCTGGTCCACGGCGAAATTTAATCTCGTCTCAAATGATGCTATTGAATTAGAAGACGTTTAACATTATTTAGTTCTCAATGATATCGTTCGCCTGAAATTTTATAATGGAACATATATTTCAATATTGACAACCTTAACCCTATCCGAAAGTCCTGAATTCTTCTTTCGTTTTCATTTACCTACTTACAATACAAGTATACAAGAGAAAAGTAACAATTCTAGTTTATGAGTCAAAGATTCAGGGGAAAATGACATAATTGTGGACTTCTTCATTAACGAGGCAACCGGGAATCCCTGAATGGAGACAGGACAAGGTGCGCGGGAGCACTGAGTGTCCTCTTAATGCATGCAACACCCGCCGAATAGAAACGGGTCAAATCCGGTAATGTCGAAATAGGTAAAAGATTGTCAAATGGAAAAGTCGTACATAAGAATGTTCGTTATAGCGTACATGGGACTTCCATTGTGGCATTTTAAATCTTAATAAATTTGAGAAAGCAGCTTACTGACGAGCCTCTTTGCCCTCAGCATAAAGTTTCCGTACTTAGAATATGCTCTAGCACACCGTATAAGTTATGAAATGAGTGCGCCATAGGCAGGCGAAGAGGGAATGTTTCTGCACAAGAATGATCTGTTGAAATTGACATTTTGCTGTTAATATTCAAAATATAAGATTTATCCATTAAAAAGGTCTGAAAGATGGAAAAGTGGGAAATAAGGATGGTAAAATTCACCGCATATACAAGAAACATGAGAAAAGCAAAAATGGATGTTATCTCTTATTTGCCATATCATATTATCAATCCGCTTTAGAGGATTTAGGTTTATAGCTTTATTGCAGGTCGTCCCTTAAAAGCTTTGATGGAATATGTATTCCTTTACAAATAACTGAATTAACTTGGTATGTTTCCCCCACTTATAAGTCCGTTAAAAAATCTAATTAAATTTATGAATAGAATCTTTTAATCCCATATGTAAATTATTCATGATTTGTGTTCAACATAAAATTTCATTGGAACATTATCTTTGCATGAAATGTATATATAATAAAACATGGTGTGTTTCTGTGTGTCAGCCCATCTAATTCTCCGTAATATTAAATTCTTTTGATATATATATTTTGATTTTTTTCTTCTTAAAATCATCAAAGTATTCCAAGAAGAATGCTTTTGAATGATGACTTTGATAATGGATGATAACAGCATGTTATTTAACCACCAGCGCGCCCACATAGCTAAAAAATAAAAATCCCAGCAATGTTCAAATTTCATAATTATTCGAATGATTAGCAATATTTAGAAAACTAATTATGCTTATGAAAAGTTTGAATCAGCTTTCCATATTAACTTGTTGATCACGTTACGAGTCAGATGCTCCGTATGTGGTATTCAGGTGACTTTCTATTTCTTTTGTTTATACCCTTAGCTGCAAAAAGTATGTAAACAAACAAAATGTTTATTTTCTCTTTTTTTTTCTAATAAATTAATATTAAAGAAGTACCGATCAGTTATTCAGTCTCAAAGTCGAGAAGGCAAGGCAAAATCATTAGATTCCCCACAGGAATGGTTGCGAACCTCGGAATGAACAAAATTCCGAAATGAGACCAGGTACCCGAGGAGAGTCAGCGTCTCCTGATTGTATGCAACTAATGACTATTATATTTGTTTATCGGTGAAATTCATTGAGAAAAAAAGTTATCGAACTCAGCCGCCAATGTTCAGCATTCTGGATATCTGAACATAAAATTACCCAATTCTGCACAAATGGATTTTTCAGATGAATCCTCATCAGTATATTTTTAAAGCCACAATGATTCAAACATTGTGGCGCCTCTTGTTATCGGAAAAGTTGGAGGGTTGTGCTCACGTAACTCGGATAACAACACCATTTGCTACTGGGGTAACAGATGACCGTCCTAAATCGGCAACTCTTGTCCATTGGTCTCGTTGGTTAATGTGTAGTCTTTTTGTTTGATGTTTCTACGTTGTGTGTTGGTGTTCCTTGTCCTTTTTGCCTCTCTTTCTGTGCTTGTCTTCTGTGTTTTTGTTTTGTATGGGATGTTTTGGTGTCTTCCTGTGGGTGCTGCAGTCTTGTTGGATCCCCTCCTTTCATTCTCAGATAGCTTTTTAGCCAAAAGTGAGCTGTTTAAAAAATTATGTGTATGGTAAATTCAGACGCATAGATTATGATAGTGATAATGCATATTTAGATTTTTAAACATTTCAAATATGTCATATGACAATATAGCCAAGTGCTAGAAAAATGTTAATCGTCTACAAATTCAATATAGCATCATTTAAGAAGAGATGCATTTGCAACATGGACCAGACATGCACGTTTCGAGTATTTAATACAAAGAGTGTGAAAGTTATTATGTCCAATAATGTACCAAATGACGTAGCAGGATGGGTGGGATATGATGCTACAGGACCCACGTTTTAGAAATTCCAAGAAATTTTGATAACAGAAATTTTCGCATGCTATAAAGAAACGATCAACCGAAGTTGACCGAACTTGGTTAGATGTGCCATCGAGAACTCCTTGTCACCAGCAGTTAAGTTTGATGCAATTGGAATTTCCTCCTTTGCTTTATTGATAACTTAGAATGAGGAGACAGTTTGTCAAGAAATTCTGCCTAGATAGACTTTATTTGTGACCAAAGGAGAACTTCTTTTCTTTGGTAAACTGGCAACAACACTAGGAAATAGTCATACTTCGTAGTACTAAACCTATCTACAGCTATGAATCCTTTTTTTCGAGTATTGTACACTTACTAACCGTGACGTCGAGACTCCTTGAAAGGCACTGTTACTATGCTGTATTATGATTCAAAGTTCAAAGCAATGTTCGAGGGCTGATTGATGTGTTGTGAGCCTCGCGGAAAGCTCACTAGTTAAAGGTCTGTTATTCCATCAGGAAAATGCTCCTGTTCACAAGTTGGTCACTGTCATGACTGCCATTCATAATTGTGGCTTTAATTTGATTGAGCATCCGCTTATTCACCTGATCTTGCTCTATCAGACTTTCATCTATTCCCTAAACTGAAAGTAGCTATTTCTGGCACCCGCTTTCAGTCCGATGATGACGCCATACTTAAAGTGGATGGCTTTCTGACCAGTCAAGATAAGGAATTCTTTTAAAGTGGTATTGGGACCCTGAACCACAACGTTTGCTACTTACGTGGCAGATGGCCGTCCTACGTCGGCATCGGTTAACCATTGGTCTCGTTGGTTTATGTGTGGTCTTCTATGTTTCATTTTCTATGGTGTGTGTTGGTGTTCCTTGTCCCTTTTGCGCCTGTTTCTGTGGATGTCTGCTCTGCGATTTTTGCATTGGGTGTTTTGAAGTTTTGCTGTGGGTGCTGCAACCGAGTATTGATGGAGACCCCCTCCTTCCTCAAACACATAGAAAAATAATGCAAAATGTCTGATTAATACGAGGCTCACAACATATCAATCAGCCCTCGTAAGAAGTAGTCTTTTTTGTTCTAAGGAAGGATTCATTGATGTGGCTCTCGGATATTATCTTTTTAAATAGTCCTGAATTTTCATAGTGATTGTTTCAGTGTTCTAAGAATTCTCACAAACGCTGCTGTCTCAATTTGCATCTTCGTGTCATCTGTTTTGAACACTTTGTTCTGGGAAAAGTATGTGACCGACTTCTATATATACATGTACCGCAATGACTTGAAATGGTTCTCGAGTGAGCGATAATGAAACATTCTTGTTATACATGTATAAATGATTTATCATTGGGATTCAAAGAATTTAATTGGAATTCAATTTTTTTTTTGTTTAGTGTTTTGTGACTTTTTCGGTCATGGTTCTTTTTTCCCTTTCTTCTAGCTATAAAAGTTGTAACTGATTTTGTGGAAGATCACCTCCTTTTAAATCCATTGCTTTAGAATTTGAATCGTTACAGATCGTTACAGTGTCCAGCTGGAAAAGAGGGTAAATAACTCTAGATGGGCCATTAATAATTGTCAAATTTTATTTTTGTTGTTGTCCTTAATCGTTTGAAAGAAAGGAGGCTATCTCCAACAACATTTGGTTGAAGCACCCACAGACACCCAATGTAAAAACACAGAGCAGACACTCACAGGAAGAGACGTAAAAGGGACAAGAAACACCGACTCACACTTTAGTAACATGAAACACAAAAGGCTATACATAAACCAACGAGACTGATAGGCAATCGGTGCCTATTTAGGATGGCCATCTGCCACGCAAGTAGCAGTGACGTTATCCGGATTACGTGCGCACAACCCTCCCACATGTTCGATTACCCAGAGGTCTCGAAGAACGCACAATTATTGTGTAAAATAACCTCCTCACTGTATGATGAACATACAAACAAACAGCATGACGCAGGGGCGTACAATGAAAACATTTTGGAGATCTCCCAAAAAGAAGTAAAACAAGAGCCGTTCTCGCCATTGGCATATTTGGTCCCTTCGTTTGGAAATCGCTCAGCCATTGACTTCACATGAAAATGTACGCTGAAATTGACATCAAAAGGGTTGATCAATTTATTAAATCAAATATTGAATAATGGAAAGTTCAAGTGTGATATACAGATAGATAATACATGTAGTATTATTGGCACAGTTGGAATAGTAATTTATAAAACATATTCAAAGATTGTTTACTCCTTGACATTGATACCCATTCCTATTGGCTTCTTTGATGTTTTACAACCAATTCATAAAAAAAATTATGTGGGTGATGTATTATATTTGATCCAAAACAATACACATATAGAACATAAATGAACTAGAGTCACTTCTCATCGGAAAACATCTTAGCTTCAATCTAATTGATGATTGTTTTTGACAATGAATGAAAAAAACATGGAAAATACCATACTTAATTTCATTGAATTTCACCTAAATTTTAATCTACATGACCTTGCACCAACATTTTGGTGTGGCCCAAAATCATTTTGTAAACTTCGATAAGAACATAGATGTACAACAAAAGGTATTCATTGAAACATTTTGGTTCAGATACACGTAATTCATGACAACTTTTAAGCACTACTATCCTGATAGTATAAGAATGAAATATAGCTCAGTTTTTTTTCAGTTCCTGTGTATTTGTTCGCATGTCCAAGTAATTGTGTTGAGTTCAAATTCTCGTACAAAGTTGGAGTTGAAATAAAAAAGAAAAAGCTAAAAAATCACACGGACTTCTTTCATCAGTCATGGCTGTACTGGTATAGAGGAAAGCCACTTGCAATAAATTCCATTTTCAAACAGTGACTCTGTGGAGAAAACTAATGATAGACTATTAGTTTCCTTTATGTTTCAATAAGGAATGCGATTATTATCATTGTCTCCGACTGATTGGTCCGTTTTCTTGTACATGTATCTTTTGTGCGTATTGCGCTGAAATCACTGCAACATTGTAATGTTTCGGATCTTCTAATCTTTCAAACCCAATAAACACGAAACATCGCCGAAGTAACGGAATGTTCCCAAAGCGTGTTTTCCCTATTAAGACAATAGACGCGAGCCGGGCTCTATTCTCCAATATAGGCCCTATAGCGATAAGCCACGCCTACCAATTTTCTGAAAGCAGATAAACCGGTAGGAACTGGTTTTTACAGGTCATAGTTTGGTCATCATTAGAATAGAAATAAAAAAATGACAAGCCGGGCTCTATCGTCTCATAATGCCCTCGCATCCTCAGCCAATCACATTTATAACCTCGCCGCTGACGCGGCTCGGTAATAATTTTGATTGGCTGAGGACGCTCGGGCATTATGAGACAATAGAGCCCGGCTTGTCATTTTTTATTTCTTAAGTATCCACGAAAAGTAGAGTGGTGCAGTAAGTACAGAAAGAGAAAGTCCAACAAACCATAAGCTGACAAGACGAAATTTCCGAAAAAACTATGCCGTCATCTTACAATGAACATGCTACTATACTAACGATTTTAAAATGTGTGTTGTTCGAGACAGATAGGTAACCATTCAATAATAGGTATATCATGTTCGTTATTCGGATAATTACACCACACTTCCATCGTAGCAGATTTTGATGACTTTTGCTGTGTATGCATCCCCCCCCTGTGTTTACGTATTTTGGTGTCTCTTGCTGTGTATGTCCTCTCTGTGTTTGCGTAATTTGGTGTCTCTTGCTTTGTATGTCCCCTCTGTGTTTACGTAATTTGGTGTATCTTGTTGTGTATGTCCCCTCTGTGTTTTCGTATTTTGGTGTCTCTTGCTGTATATGTCCCCACTGTGTTTTCGTATTTAGGTGTTTCGGTTTTATCGCTCTTTGTGCTGCAGTCAAGCCCTTTTGGAGAATCCCTCTTTTCTTTACGATTGAAGAGGCGTCATAATTATAAAAGTAAAACTCGTCTATACCTTCAATTTTGCTTCTAAGTGTGAGTGTTCAGCAAAATAATGTTGATTATAACGCCATTTGCTACTCCTTTTCTTCAGGGTATTTCTTACATGTAGTTGACTTCGATTGATAGTTGGTCTAGTATTCGATTTTTGTGTTGCCTTGCATGGCTAGTGTTCTTATGTTTAGAATAAGCTAAATGTACTTAGATCTTCTTGACGCCATGAGGACATTGTTACTGATCTTTTCATTAATTGCAAGTGGTATCTGTAGCCATATGTGTATTCCCTGATATGGTCGCCATAGCACTTTCTATATAGACTTAACATCAGACAGAGCATGTGTTTTTAAATCGTTTTCATTTTCGTGCATGAACATCGACGGCGGGTGGGGCTAGCCAACAGGGGATGCTTACTCCTCCCGCCGGGATCGTTTCTTCAACGCATTCCAAAATTTCTGATAGCAAAATTTCATGAAATTTCTAAAACGTGGATCCTGTAGCATCATATCCCACCCATACTGCTACGTCTTTCGGATTAGTTTTGGGCATAACAACTTTTCACACTCTTTGGCCATATTACATTGTTTAGATTGAGGATCACTGACGAGGGTTTAATACTCGAAACGTGCATGACTGGTCCATGCTGAAAAATTATCTGTCCTTAAATGATGCTATTGAATTTGAAGACGTTTAAAATTGCTAGGGATCCGTAGATGCTCAATTTGGTGCTCTATGGTGAGTGCTGTTGAGATTATCTCAGGATCTTCTTTTAAATTAACTCATTCATACCATAAAGTGTCAAGATACTTCGTTTTACTCTTCTTTTCTGCGAATATCACTGAAGATTAACTTGTTGTTAAAATTGGATCAATTCATAATTACTGTTATTGAAGATAAATATCTAATTCCTAGCATCTTATTCCTCTGACACATATATCATAAAACTAGCATAATATGTAAGTTATCTTTCATATCAACAAAAAGTATGGATCCTTCACCTATAAACATGCAACTAATTATCCTTGCTAGAAAGCACAATGCGCAGTATTGAGGATATCGTTCGCCTTGTTTCACAGTGTTTCGGCACTTGACTTGAAATATATTTGCATTTCGCCACAAAATTTTATGAAAAATTCCTAAAAGTAAGAGGTACATGTATCTTCATGATGGCAAAGCTCTCTCATTAACAGATTCTTTGGCTACGTTTAGACTTTTGATCTTCATAATTTCATATTATTTGGATTTCCTCTTTTCTGGCCTCGGGCATCACTGATGATACATAACTAGTTGAAATGCGCATATGATGCACTGAAATTTTATGATAGAACATATATTTCAATGTTGACAATTCACACAAGCGATGTATATATGTAAATAAAGAAAAGGGAGGAGATCTCCAACAAGACCCCGTTGCAGCATCAACAGTAAAACACCAAAACACCCGATGCAAAAATACAAAAGACGAGTACAGCACGAGACGGAAAAGAGACACACGACATGTAAACATCAAACACAAAAGACTACACATAAACCGACGAGACCAATGGGTAACCGGTGCCGACTTTGGACGGCCATCTGTCACGCAAGTAGCAAATGGTGTGGTTATCCTGGATTACGTGCGCACAACCCTCTCACTTCTCCAATAACACAATGTTTTAAATTCTGTCTCTATTTACATAATTTACATATGCCTTAATCCATCTTTTGTCATTTTTTAAAATTACCATTAACAATGAAAATAGTTTGAAAAGAAGCTACTGAGACATGTCGAAGAATCCCTTCTTGGTTCGTGATACCGTTTGCGAAATGTGTTCCCTAAATCCTGGTAATCTCTTTTTCTCAACAATGTAGGGGGAATGACAATACCAATGTAATCCATGGCCAGCAATTCGAAAGTTACTATTATCTCGGATAATGGATGGTTATAGAAAGATTCCTTACAAATAACAAACCTTACTGAAACTGACCTCAACACGCGCATTATGGCTGTAGAAAACAAGAGAGAGAAAGGATAGAAGTACCTTTTAGATTGAAAAATATTATTCATATACTCAAACGTTTCTCTCATTTATTTTAAATACGGATGAAAGGAATGGACTTGATGGGGGAGGGGGAGGTTCTCTTGTAAAACTCGCCAACGATGATACATTCTATTTTTCGTGTTTTTAAACATATGCATGATGTGCTGAAAGTTTTAGACTTGACCAAAAATTGAAATTCATTTGTCAAGAAAGTATCCCCCACCTCTCTGAAAATGTCTAAATCATATTATAACTTGTGCCCGATCCCATACATATTAATTGAAAATTAGTTATATTTAAACTAAACATTTAAATATCTATTGAATATACACACTCTGTTGAAAGGATGTAGTATTACAGGGAGCATGACTTAATCTCTACTAAGATTATCAAGTTCTTTCAACGTCATAATCATCAGTGATTACATTGCTCGAGTTTCATTTTTCGTGGATTTGTTGTTTATACTATTACATCAGTATGGACGAAAAAAAAAAAACCTTACACGTCTACGCTATGAATGAAGAGTCGTGGGAAAAAACAGTCTAATTTGATTGGCTGATGGGCGGAGCTATGTATTCATGAAGTGATCAAGGCAAATGTATAGTGAGGATTTGATGACTTCTCTGCAGGACTTGTAGGCGATATAGTTTGATAAACATTGGAAATACCCGGTGAAAATTGTATATTTACAATATGAGAGACATGAGAGGATTATTTTACATTCAGTTTGCTTTTAACTCTTAGAACGGAAGTTTTTTTTCAACGATAGAAAAAATCGCAGCAGTAGAAGTTGTTCAAAAGAAAAAAAAAAGCATACAAGGGAATCAATCAGATCGACTAGACTTGTTGAATACGCTAAACAAAGGGGACAATGAACGAAAATATAAGTGGAAAGGAAAAACATAAAAAAGGAGCCATGAATCTGAGAACTTTGATCATAACCTGTGCATTCTTGTTAAATTTCATATCAGACAGTCACGTCAGCTCAATGCCATCCTCGATGTTGTGCAACGGAAAATGTTTACACGGGGGTACCATTGTGATGCCAACATCAATATTCGGGTATTGTTACTGCTCTTGTAAAAGCGGCTTTACGGGACCACGATGTGAACTGTACAGGAACTCAAATATAAGGCGAAAATATAAATTAGTGGAAATTAGGAAAAATATTAGAAACATTCTTCTTAAACGTATGGACATGAGAGTGAGATGATACTATTTTAAAGCCTTAGAAACATGGTAAGTTATATTGATTACTTTTCATTTTTTCTAAATTTATGCATTAAAGGATGATTTGAACTCCCTACCAAAACAGCATTACTTCTTACAATAGGATGGTAATGTGGACAAAGTTTTAAATTCTTGGTGGCTTGTAACAATAGTTTGTAAGTAGTTAAGTATCGGTTAGAGGTATTTAGAATTTTAAGACTTTAAAATGCAAGTCACAGTGCAAGCTATGCAAGTGCTGCACAAAATATTTATGGATATCAGTTATAAGTATGTCAAGCTGTTATTAGAGTGAAATTCCCTCACGTTTTCTTATGAACACGTATCTTGAATATTTACATAATGTATGAAAGAAGGAACGATGGTTGCATCAGCATTTCCTATTATAGAAAAATATGACGCGAGTATCAAAATAAAAAGAAACCTATAACATAGGATTATATGCCTCACAGATTTGATAAGAAAAAAGTTAGTGCATCTCTGACTATACAATAGAGGGAGGTGGGCTGATGTCGTACGACTAATAATTGAGAAACGCGCGGTTTGGAAAACGTTACGGTATTTGAATTTGAATATTAAGAAATATTGTTACGACTGAAATTCACACGAATTTGATATTTTGCATTACAAAAGACAGCCTTGAGTCACTTCGAGACACTGGGTTCAAATTTGACATCGAAAGATTAGATTGATTCGCGATTGGTAGAAAAAAATGCACGAAGGAATTAAATCTAGCATGTGCGTTTTAAAAACATTAGCCGCTTGGTCTATCTAATATGCAATAAGAATAAGAATTTACTTACCTAGACAAAAATATCGCATACTGATTAACAAAGTGACAAAATATTTTTTACAGAGGCATATTAATTATGTTAGGTGTCAGAAGTGTCTAGAGGAGTCGGTAGTGAACTTAAAAATTTCCAGGTGTGATGTTTAGATTATGCAATTAATTAACAATTTACAAAAATGAAAAATTTGCATTTCTCAGGAGACGAATGCGCCTATGTTTTCACATCAAAGGTTTAATTTACAATCAGAACACATTTTTAGCCTTATGTTTTCTGTATGTAAAAAAGAAAGAAAAGGGAAAACAGAACACAACAGACTGGTTGATGAGTAATATATTTATATTTGTCACCACTTACATGTAAATGTAGAAATCAAAAGGCTGGAAGCAGTTTGATGTAACAGAGTATAAGTCATTTCTATTTAGAGCCCACCGCGGCTTAAGACCGGCTTTAGATACATTACCAATACTTAGCCATCAATTTGTGACTTTTAAGACAAAGCCTTTCCATTAATTGCTAGCGACACAAAATTACCATCAGAAATATGAATCCAATAAACCTATTCTAAGACCTTTTATTTTTCCATAAGATTTGAAAGCCGTCATTTAATATTTGAAGCTTTTGTCTTTGGTGTGACGGGACAAAAGTACGTCTATACGCATAAAGTACGCTCATAGCCCAATGACAACGGAAAACCACACTTCCTGCGTACAAAGGGATGAAAAATCAGTTGTTTTATACTCATTATCAGGCGCTTTACTCTTCAAATCTTTGAACAAAAAGGTTGATGAGCCATATTTCTATTTAGAATTTTAATTAGCTTTTAACGGAAGAGGGAGGTATTTTCACCGTAACACCACTCTGCTAGTGAAGCAAACTCGACCAAAATGTAATCAACCCCTTTGACTTTCCTTCCGCAATTTGTATAAAACACTTAAGACATTACAGCCCTATTCCAATAACCCAGAGGATGGTTTCTGCCACAATGAGATCATGCAATTCGGTAATGAAACACTTCTAATGCAAACAAAACAGAATGTCTAATAGAACCTTTTATGCTTTAAGATGCTATGCGATGCACGTAAATTTATCTATAAAGGACAAAAGTTCATCTTTAAATATATCCACTCAATGTTAAATTCAATTTGTTTGATTGCAGTATTCTTTTCATTTTTTAAAGTATTTTTTAAATTCATTTTATAGTTTTTACTATGTAGAATTGATTGTTGTTTGATATGCTCTTGTACATATTATCTTCCTTTTTTCATGTTTATAAGATAGATTATGTGTCGTGACATTTGCTTATATACGGTTATATTTTCCAAGAATTCTTTTTTTTTTTCAATTTCTTATTACTTTTTTATGTATGTGTTGAAATATGATCCACAATTTGTTTTATTTCTAATTCGATTTTTCTCTATGGTTTCAGGAATTCCTACAAAACTACTCCCATCGGGTCACATTATGAAGCTTTTTACGGATCAGTTCAACACTTGGAAGGCCATCATTGATTCGCCAATGGTAAAACAACAAGGACATTTGGTACCTCTATAGTCACGTGCTTCGACTGGGTTGTCCCAAAGGACCACTGGTGTGACACTATTAAGCGACGATGCTTCCCAAAATGAGCTTCAGCGGCAACCTTGATATTTCTTCTACTGGTCTATTAGGAAAATTTATGTTATACTTACCTCAGAAGTGTCGAGCTAATCAACACCACTGTAGACAATATGAATTTTTGTCCAGTTAGGCCAAGCAATTCAGTTTTTTTAAGTACGGTTGACAAAAGCTTCAGTGTAATATACTACACGTATTTTAACGTGCTGCAATCTGGTACAATGATTTACATCTTCATTATTGTTACTGTGTTCGTTTTATTTATATATGTGAAATTATATTTTTGTTATGTTGTTACGTCAAGATTCAACTATTTATGAACTAAGTTATTAAAATATTGCAAACAAATTTGACTTGTATTGAATCTGATTTACATAACTAATAATTCAGTACAAGTGCACGTAGGGATCAGGCAGATGAAAAATCTTCAAATTTTGCTGCTCATTTTCTTTTTCCAATCTTATCAACCAGCCTTCGTATGGTGAATCAATCTTTTACACTGAGGGCGCTGCGCTACTCTCCGCTATTCCGAAGCAGCGCCGTCTATGTAAGTGAATGATGACAGTTCCACATATCGTATCTGTGAATGGAAGTCAAACAAAAAACACAAAAGCAGAATCCAAAACTGACAATCAATAGTCATACAAATTCTTGAAAAAATAGAAAACAAAACAGATACGGAGGAGATAATCGACAATGAAATAGGAACGAGAAGGAAAAAGCGGACAAACATACAGTAACACAGCACCAAAGAAACACGAAGGACAAACAGACGGAGACAATAACACAACACCATAGAAACACATAGGACAAAGAGACGGTGACAATAACACAGCACCATAGAAACACGAAGGACAAACAGACGGAGACAATAACACAGCACCATAGAAACATTAAGGGCAAATAGACGGAGACAAGAACACAGCACAACAGAAACAAGAAGGACAAACAGACGGAGACAATAACACAGCACCATAGAAACATTAAGGGCAAATAGACGGAGACAAGAACACAGCACAACAGAAACAAGAAGGACAAACAGACGGAGACAAGAACGCAGCACAATAGAAACACGAAGGACAAACGGACGGAGACAAGAACACAGCACCATAGAAAAAAGAAGGACAAACAGACGGAGACAAGAACACAGCACCATAGAAACACAAAGGACAAACAGACGGAGACAATAACACAGCTACATAAAAACACGAAGGACAAACGGACGGAGACAAGAACACAGCACCATAGAAAAAAGAAGGACCAACAGACGGAGACAATAACACAGATACGTAGAAACACGAAGGACAAACAGACGGAGACAAGAACACAGCTACGTAGAAACACGAAGGGTAAACAGACGGAGACAAGAACACAGCACCATAGAAACACGAAGGACAAACAGACGGAGACAATAACACAGCACCATGGAAACATTAAGCACAAACAGACGGAGACATGAACACAGCACCATAGAAACACGAAGGACAAACAGACGGAGACAAAACGCAGCACCATAGAAACACGAAGTACAAACCGACGGAGACAATAACGCAGCATAGAAACACGAAGGACAACATTATCTTATGAACAATCTACCCAGAGTCCAGTTTAAAAAAGGAATGTATTGTAGGACGGCCCCATTTCCTTCATATCCTTTATGATATATAACATTGAGGCGAATATCTCATTTAACCATTGGCGGATCTTGAAGTTTTTAAAGGGGGACAATCAGGTCAGGAGGCCGAGCATATGAATTCAGAAAAGAATAAGGATAAATTTAAGGGGACTCCCCCACCCAACCTCCTCTTAATTCGTGTTAAAATTATGTGTCAAAATATTATGTCTGAAAATACATATATTTTCAAGTAACAGGTTTTTCACATATCACCCCTGCCTTCATGATTTTTTGACATAAATCTGTACTTAAAAAACCACTCTGATAAAGCTGACAATATTAAAAAAACCCACTAACAAACAAGCTAACAAAATATAGCGAAATCGTGAGGGATGGCTCATTCAGTTGCATCACCTAGCCAAGCTGTTGTCGGATTATATCTATTGTATAATATATATTGTTGAGTAAGTTAAAAAATTCCCAATGTGGGAGGTTATAATCTAGGCTGGCTGATTAAACCACGAAACCACACATAGGCCTCTGACCATATGTTACACAATCCAATGACAACTTAGCTTTTTTTTTGCTTTTTGATATACTTTTCCTATTATAATCCGGCTTGTATCAGTGTTTGATGATTCCCTATCACCATCCTCTACTCGACCAAAGAGGTATGACTGTATGTAATAATTCGGAAGGGTTCCAAATCCTTACCTTCCTGAAGAAAATTTCAAACCAATTTTCATGCACCAGACATGTTTCGAATAATTTTAAGATATAGTGTATTTTAGCAGTCTAATAGATCTGCCAAACCGCCATTAGTATAAATCTTTGACACCAGAAAACATGATCCAATCTAGATCTGTCTGGCGTCACTTGTGACACACTCCCACCGCAGATGAAAACGCACGTACTTAATGCATTATGACGACACATCATGAAATTTATTTTTGAAACCGAGTTCGACGATTTTGTGTAGAACTTTACCTTGGTGTTCAAATGTAAAGATGTAGTGTTGTATGGAAATCTGCTTCAGAATCTCCTTTTTCTTTTCATCTATCATCATTGTCTTTGGAAAAAAGCATCTCTAGAAGATGCAGTACACAATCCAATGACAACTTTGGCTTTCATTTCCTCTTTATATTTTTGCTCTTTAATAAGCTTTTCCCTATAGTATTGCGTTAATGTGTGATGCTCCCCTCTACTCGACCACAGAGGTATGACTTATGCATCTAGATAGAATCTAAGATATAGTGTCTTTTAGTCCTATAGATCTCATAATACCGTAATTAGTATAAATCTTGTGCACAAGTCTGTGTATCAGAAAACAGGAGACAATCTCCTGTCTGGCGTCACTTGTGACACACTCCCACAACAGATGAAGACGCACGTACTTAATGCATTATGATAACACGTCATGTAAATGCATTTCACTAATTCGTGTAGCTATCTAGATTAAATGCATAATATTAAATGGAAGTTTGTCACTCCTTTGATCATTCCTTTGTCAAGCCCAGTGAGTTCGTCTTTGGGTAGAAACTTATTACAAAATCCAATGACAACTATGGGTTTTTTTATTCGTCTTTTTTATGAATTTTTTTTTTTTTTTGGCTCTTAAACTTTTCCCTATTATACATGTAATCCTGCTTATCCTGCACATATTTGCATCGTTTGTGAGAGGTATTTAAGAATCTAGACAGAATCTATGAATCTAATAGATCTGCTTATACCGTAATCCTGCTTGTGTTAATGTGTGATGCTCCCCTCTACTCGATCAAAGAGGTATGAATTATGCATCTAGATAAAATCTAAGATATAGTGTCGTTTAGTCAAATAGATCTCCTAATACCGTAATTAGTATAAATCTTGTTCACAAGTCTGTGTATCAGAAAACAGGGGACGATCTGGATCTTCCGTCTGGCGTCAATTTTGACACACTCCCACCTTAGATGAAGACGCACGTACTTACTGCATTATGACGACACGTCGTAATAAGCATTTCTGAAACCGATTTTGACGGTTTCGTGTGGTTATCTGGATTAATTGTATAATGTGATATGAAAATGTGTCACTCCTTCCGTCACACTCATGGTAATTCATACGTCAAATTTAAGGCGTGTGAAATAGTTTTTTGGTAGAAGTTCCAACACAAAAGTACATGTACACAACAAATTGTCAGTGCGTTTTCAAATTACCATGATGTCGTTCGATTATAAAAGAAATGACCAAGCTTTTGAATAGATCTGTTGAATTGATTTTTCTTCATTAGGCCATAGTGATTGATTTTTTGTGTGTGATATGCCCGGAACTTTTTTCTTAAAGGTACTCCCGACAGTGATGAAAATAAAAAAAAACCAGATGAGGGAGCCCATCTAGTACTACTTCCGGGTTGAGTCCCTGGGATGACCATATTGATACGGCTTATATCCTTGAGTGCAAGTTGGAGGGAGCCTCAAGTACCTTTCAGATATAAGTTATAGCCGTAAAACAGAATATTTCAATTACTATGGCCTCATTGAACATTTCCTTAAAATGTGCCGATATTCTTAACTATGTAGCACTGATTGACCTTAACTTTTGCAGTCTTATAATATTATGGATTGGTCAAGGATGAGGATAAACTCTATGTTCAGAATGAACCTTTCTGTTGCGTCCTCTAATATAGATGAACCACTCCTCTCTACATTACAACATAAAACACTTCGGATAAAGTTACAGCTTTTGTTAAGATGGAGTCAATAGTTTAAGCATAATAAAATATGTACAATAAAATGAGAAATAAAATATTTATTTATGGATATGGACGAGCAGGCATCGCAATTTTATGATAATTGAATTTCCATTCATATTTGTCACATGGAAATTGGATATTCAAGAAAAGGAAATTAAAACTATGTATGCGCCTTCATTTTATTTTTGAACATATTCATATTGTTCATATGTAACTACGAAAGCCGAGTCGTGCTATAAATAAATAAATAAATAAATAAATAAATAAATAAATAAATAAATAAATGAATAAATAAATAAATAAAGTCACTTTTATAGGTAAAGTAACATTAAATTCATTCCTTTACGTTTGGAAAAATAAAGGAATGAATCTAATGTAAATAAATAAATGAATAAATTAATTAATTAAACCTCGTAAAATTAATTGCTACCGTGTATTACGAGAAGATTATAAATATTGGATCTCAAATGAATTTTCATTTCATACGATGTATTATGAAACTCGTTGTGCGTTTTATATCCCCTCGCCAAGGCTCGGGGATATAAAACTCACAACTCGTTTCATAATACATCGTATGAAATGAAAATTCATTTGAGATTCTTTTTATCACATGATATTGCCTAAAAATGTGTATTTCTAACGTGAAATCAACGATTCCGAGAACTATAGAGGCGAACCACACCGTGATCTAGAGGTCGTCTGCTATGCCATGAGAAGTAGTGTCCCCATCGTATAGATATTCTGTGCGTAAGAGAAAATTATTTCAATTTTGAATAGTATTCTAATGCAAGAATTAATTCAACAACAACAATTTCAATCATTGATATTGACTCCGGGTCTGAATTTAACAGTTGACCGATATTTGAAAGGTCACATTTGTCAAGGTTTATGTGATTAGGTTCTACACTTGACCAATCGCATTCAAGCAGAGCGATATGTAACGTGTAATCATATCATATATTTATGAAATGGCTTTATGAAACTGCATAACGGGTGTATCATGTGATAAATAGATATATGAATAAATAAATAAATAAATAAATGCATGAATAAATAAAAATAAATCAATTAATTAAACCTGGTAAAATTAATTGTTATTACGAGATGATTCTTATTTTGTTTTTGATGGCACCCATCGGCTTTCGTATTTAACAGAAGCTTGCAGATCCCCAGATGCTTTCTGACGACATGTTTTGTGATAAATGTTATGATAGATGGACTTGTCTATTCCCTCATCATTGCAAAGAGACGAAGGCTTCGTGAAAACAATCATTTACAGAAAATTTCATAAACTAGGTATCATGTTCTATGATGGCCACATAGAAGACAAAGTGTGATCTAATGAAATAATGGGAGGATCTAGAAATTTTCCTTAGGGGGTTCGAGTCAATTAGGGGGGGGGGGGGGGTCCAGCTTTTAATTTTGAAAAAATAATTGTACGTAAAAGCCAGAAAAATCAGCATTTTTTGCATGTTTTGAGTGTCCCTTCCCCCTCCGCCCTCTAAATCGGTTCTTGCAAGTTCATTCCATACAGGAAGTAAATAACAAACAAAATGAATCGCGTGCTCTATGCAATACAATTTAACTTCAACTCGGACAATACGGTATTTTGACTGGCCCTGGCGTGCACTGTATATGGGCTTTTCATATAAATGTAAAGGGATCTTCCAAAAAAAAAAAGCAATATAACTTTCCCCCTACAACAATTTCACATTAGTGGATGGAAAAGAAGAAACAGATTGGATGTTTTTATTTCATACAAAAATCATATGCGTGGGAGATGGTCATAATATTGTCTGTTTTCAAAAATGTTTTATACACAAATTACAGCTTACATGGAATGCTTTTCCGTGTTTTGAATAATAAATGTTCGTTGCAGGGTTATAATTAATATGACAAATTATAAGGTACAGAAATAGCATGCATTACGATCTATTCAGAATAGGGAACACCTATGCTCATGCCTGATCTCATATTCATGGAAAATCCCATAAAAATTTTATAGTATAATTGTTTCAGATATTTCAAATTAAGTAAAATATTAACTGAAAAAAAAAAACAACAACATAAACCCCGAATTAGTCTAAATGAGTTGCAGAGGAATTTCTAGGAAAACAGACGGACATAAAATAAATAAATGAATAAATAAATGAAACAAGACGAGGAGATGTACAAAATGACGACGTTGCCGTGATCACAGCGGAATACACACACAAGAGACGAGTAAAAGGGACAAACAGACGGAGACATCCCGTGGCATAGCGACACAAAAAATCAAAGCATTATCGAGGCGCTGCACAAATTCTAAAATTTTCAACAACAACCAAAAAACCTTCTTTTTTTCGAAACTCGGAAAATATAACCTCTAACATGCTCTAAAGTATATTCTGACTGCTGAAATGAATTTAAAGGTTGCATTCTGTCTATGGAATACAAAATGAAACTTTATTTTTCCCATATATAACCCCATAATGTGTAAATCTAATTAAGGATTTTCAATAAAAGGTGCGTTATACAGAATAAGCGAACTAGCCGTTGACCATCAACCTCGACACTTTATACATGTAATGAGTTTAATTATATGTGGACACCTACGTACTTACTGTATAAAGTACATGTCTTGTACGACTAGAGCATACAGTCTACCTAGCACACTTTCAGGCTGTATTATCTCTAAAAATCAACATATTCTGAACAGTGATCTGAATGCAAAATCGAAACTTACACTAATATAATGAGAATGCATATTCCTAAGTATTCTACATGTAGTACATGTACAGAACACAGATATTTTTCACGCATTTTGTATCAAATATCTGTCTTATGTTTGTCTTAACATGCAGGTTTATCCAAATTTGTGATTATTTTAATAGTGTAACATGCTACGTCCTTCAGTACATTTTTGGACATAACTTTCACACCCTTTGGCCATATTACATAGATTGAGGATCAGTGACGAGGTTAAGTACCCGAAACGTGCATGTCTGGTCCCTGATACAAATTTGATGCTATTGAATTTGCAGACGTTCAACACATATATTTTGCCAATGCTTCGAGGGATTGAATGTTTAAAGTTTAATTCAGTAAAGGTGGAAATTTTCGTATGGAGGTAAAAGAAAGGGATCTTCAACAACACTCGGTAGCAGCACCCTCAGAAAAACTTCAAAACACCCAATGCAAAAACACAGAGCAGATATCCACAGAAAGAGACACAAAAGGGACAAGGAACACCAACACACACATAGAAATATGAAACATAAAATACCAATCATAAACCAATGAGACCAATGGGCAAACGGTGCCGACTTAGGACGGCCATCTGTCACGTATGTAGCAGACGGCGTTGTTATCCTGGATTACGTGCGCACAACCCTCCCACTTTTCCGATTACCCAGAGCTCTCTGAATTGTATCATTATGACGAAAATAACCACAGCTCAAAATTACTACTGGTATAAAAGACTTACCCTATGTTGCTTCAAAGCTTTGTTTTGGCCTCTTTATCATTATGGTATCATATCAAATTTTGCTATTTCGGAAACTTGTCATTTCAAAAAATATCATTGAAATCAAAAGAGGTTAACATCCTAGCACCATCCACCCTATGTTTTTTTGGTCATAGATTTTATTTAATCATGCTACAGAATCGATCATAAAGTAAACTTTGAAACATGCACTCCGTGCAAAGTAGGTACATAAAATTCTAAAACTCGAACTAAAATAAATTTGGCTGGGTCTGATTTGGTGATGATAATTTAATATCCGAAACAAGGGTCTGATGCATAGAATGGGTTTGAAGTTTTTGTTCAAGAACGTAACGAATAACACTTCCATCTTTGTAGAAGGAATGCGGACTATTGTCCTTTTTAAACTAAAAGAGGTATTTTTCTATAACGTCTATACCGACCGAACTAATAGCTTTTCTCGTTAAAAGGATGTTCACATAACTTCCTGTCTATAATTTTCGGAAGACATTCAGTGATTATCTTAAGCTTATTTACATTGATCGTATAAAAAAGCTTTGTTTAGAACCTTCACACATTCTTGTTCCCTGTAGGCTGTTGGGTGAAGAGAAAAACTTTTAAAAATTGCGTCAGTGAATCCGATACTTTGTGTGACATACTAGTATGGTACATGTGTAATTGACGGATTAGATTGGTAATCACATTATAAGTATATGATCTTAAGTACATGTTCTTCCCACTTAACTGTCTCGTTTAATTCCATTCAGATATTCCAAAGAAGGCGTTTAATGCATCATTTTTCAGAGCTGAAGTTGCAGAGAAGTTCTGATTCATCAAGAAAATTGTATGACGGACAGACGACTTTGACGACGGACAAATCACTTTGACAGTAGGTCATTGAAAACTCCAAGACATAACCCCGAACCAAAGAGGAAAAAGAAAGTAAACAAAACTGGGATTTTCTAAATGGAAGTGAAACTCACTAAAAAGAATGTCAAACGTGGTACAAGTCAACTTCAACATGTTCAATAGATTTGTTCAAAATAGATTTGTAGAAATTCAGCACAATGTAAACTCTCAGATCAGCGAGTGAAAGTCAAACACAATACCCTTTATAAAAAATCATTATCAATGGGTGAACAAATCTAAAACAATAGCAATACTGAACAAAGCTGGGAATTCACATTTACTACTTTGCAGAATGTTTATTGATAGGTAATGGAGATGAGACTAAATGCCTGGGAAGAGTAAGTATCTCCTGCTCACTAGCAACACCCATTACTCCAGCCCTGTAGAAAAGTCAACACCCGTGTATTAATCCCACATTCATAACTGAGGATTATATTTCCTATTTCCGGAGTTATTATCCCCGTCTGTTTGTCTATTTTTTTTTCACTCTTACCATTGTTTTCACTGTTGGGGATCTTCTCTTTGTCTTTGTTTTATATTTTAAAAATTTTCAAGCATTCGTGTGCCTATTGATTGTGACTTTAGGATTCTGATTTTTGGATTTATGTTTGACTTTGGTCTCGTTGGTTTATGTGTTGTCCTTTGTGTTTGATGTTTCTATGTTGTACGTTGACGTTCCTTGTCCCTTTTGTCTCTTTCTGTGCTTTTGCATTGGGTGTTTTGGGGTTTTGCTGTGGGTGCCGCAACCTGGTATTGTTGGAGATCCCCTCCTTTGTTTTTCATTCGTTGATACATGGTCTCGTGATGATAAGGACAGTCGCGATTATTAATGCTTATTTGTCATCTACGATAAGAATATTTGTTAAGGTATTAGGGGTACAATAAAATATCGTAGAAAAGCTAGATATTTATGTACTCCCATATCTTATATATTTTTAGATATTTGATAGTTTTTAAATGTTTCATTCAACTCGTCCATAAAATGTATGGTCCCGAACATTGCCACAGTCGTGCATCTTTGGCCAACTTCGTGGTATTTTCAAAAGTGTTATAAAACAACAGGAAGTAGAGTATCATACACTAATGCCTTAAAGTATATGTGTGGTTCTCAAATCTATTTCTAAGAGGCGGATGTCATTCAGATTTTAAAACTTCTTGTCCGCGACATTTTGTCTTGCTCGAGGATGATTTTTTCGATATTCCATGCGAGCATATTGCGCCCCGCTCCTAGATTCTATACCTATTCTCTGATATAAATAGAAATTGGGTTGACGGAGAGGAGATCAACCCTTTACTTAAAGATTATGCATTAGTAACCCACATTTCAACATTAACTCAATTCCATACGTCTTTAAGAAGTATTTTAAACCAGGGAGATTAATCTTTAATCATCCCCTACCTATGACGTATTTATGCTCAGTAGATATACTATATCAGGAAAGCTAAAAATATACTTTATTTTGAGTCTGGAGGCAAGACATCTTTGAAATAAGCTCCTCAATAAAAGTAAAGCATATTATTGACCCCAAACTCTTTGAGCTGGTTCTAATGAGTTAAAGAAGATCCTGACGATAATCTCAACAGCACTCACAATAGAGCACAAAATTAAGCATCGACGGACCCCTAGCAAGCTAGAGGTGGGACCAGGTGCCCGGGAGGAGTAAGCATCCCCTGTTGGCTAGCCATAAGATGAAATATCGTACATCATGACTTTTTGTTCATATTTTCAATAAGACTTTTTAATCACTGTTATGACTTTTTTAAAAAGGAAAGTGAAAAAAGGAAAGGAATAACCTCTGAATTAAGGCTGGCTTCGTAAACTAAAATTGTAAAAATAACGACGTTTTATTGTAACACGAGAAGATTCAGATACAAATTAACATGTTTTGATTAAATGTAACCAAAATAGCATCTATAGAATTGATTATTTACTACCATGCTGAGGCATGATACTTGGATGTTTACCCTATCTGGGTAAACGGTCTCAATTGTGTCGTTTGCGTGTCTCTTTTCTTTATTTGCTCGATTGTTTAGGATGCTCGAAGTTAGATGATTTACATGTTTTCATGATATTCACTTCTTTTCATGTGGTGGAGGTTTTTGTTTGTTTGCTTTGGTTCCTGTTTTATCCTGATTTTGTATGCCTTCGGTTTATGATTTTCTGAATTATCGATTTTGTGCTGTATATAGGGATATGGTCATTATCCATATTTGCCATGATAGCAAGCAAGTAATACTTACTGTAAACATGGTTATTTTCGCTGAGGGAGAATTTCGCGATTATAACAACAAGACGTTACGAACGGGGAAAATCTTTGCGATAAAAGTACATTTCTCATTTTAAGAATGCACCGGGGATATTTGTGCGCGGGGAAAATTTCCGCGATGTCAATAGATTTGCGAAAAAAATGCAAAAATTACCCCCACGCGAAAATTTCCACGTTTACACTACTCTCTCCAGGCACCTGACATCATCTTTTTCGTTTAGTTTTGTATTTTCTATGGCTATTGAGTATGACATTTGGACTCTGATTTTGGGTTTATTGTTAAACCTTCACTCACTGATTGCATTCTTCCGATTGCATACAAAGTCCTCTCGCCTCACTTTATCATAACACTGCAAATAAAAGAATAATGTAGTATATCATTTATTAATAATATACATGGGTAAAGATTTCTAAACAATGAATAATTCTATTTATATTCTTATAAGTTTGAAAGTTTTCCCGTCGGCCATGGAATTCCGTAAGAGGAACACAATTTTCAATGACAGATACGCTTGTCAACTCTGTGTTATCGTATCATGCGTGTAATTGCTTTGTTGTGGGTACTGCAACCGACTCTTGTTGGAAATCCCTTCCTTTCTTTTATTTGAAAGACTACGTGTCCTTAGAACTACATTTATAGATCATTCATGATTCCTTTTTCAGTTCGCTACACCGCTCATTAGTTACGAAGTAAATTCGCAATAGGCAAACGAGGAAGAAGTTTTACTTTAAGATAGGGGAATCACATGATACTGAAATTTAAGGAGACTTGCAAAATGTTACTTCATGAATCATATTCATTGTAAAGGAAATGTCCAAGGTAATCCGGATAACCACACCATTTGCTAATAGCAAATGACCGTCCAAAGTCGGCGCCGGGTGCACATTTGTCTCCACATTAATAAAAGGTGACCAGGGATAACCAGTGCTAGTAATACTCGAGCAGCCTTGGCATTCACATCTGTAAAATAAATTGTCAATTTCAGCATTACAAACTTTCCTTTTCTGAGTAGCAACATCCCTTCAGCACCTGCTTATGGCGTGTTCATATCTCAGTTGATACGCTATGCCAGAGCAAGTACCAAATATACGGATTTTTTTCTGAGAGCTAGGCGTCTTTCATATAAGCTTCTCAGTCAGGGATATGTTTGTGACCGACTAACATCGTCACTGAGGAAGTTCTACGGTCGATATGTGGAACTCGTCATACACTATGATGTCCAACTCTCCAGAATGGTTGATGATATTCTGTTATAGACCATTTGAACCATCCAACCAAAGATTGTACTCTCTATGTCTTCCGAAATGGAAGTAACCGGATGTGACAGTTCTACCGAATTGAAGTGGCTGGTGTTGCATGCAAGCAGGAGATGCGTACTCTTCCTGGGCACCTGATCTCACTCCCATATCGGGAGTTCGCTTTTCATATGGTGGAGGTTTTTGTTTGTTTGCATTATTTCCTGTTTTATCCTGATTTTGTATGCCTTCGGTTTCTGATTTTCTGAATTATCGATTTTGTACTGTATACAGGGATATGGTCATTATCCATATTTGTCATTTATAATTTCAAATTTCTTTTATATGTTGTCATCAACGTTTGATGTTTCTGTACGTCTGTTACGATTGTTTTGAATGATGTTCTAGTGAATATTGTTGTGTCTTTTTGCGATTTGTAGTTTTGTATGATGTCATTCATGTGTCATTTTCTTGTGGGTTTGTTTCGCTGGGTGAGTGCAGGTCAGTCATGCTGGAGGTCGTTCCCTTTCCTTTGTAACTGTATGGTTTCTGTGATATATACATGTTATAATATACAAGTACTGATGTATTTTATCTGTCTGGTGTTTACATCATTTATCTAGGTCATGAACATCATGACTAACACAAAGTCATTGCCACGACACACTTTTTTTCGTAGTTCTATGATCAAAAGATGACAAGCAAATATTACTTAACAAGGCAACATATTGCAGGTAATTACTTATTAGAACATTATACACAAAAATACGACCTACAAACAGATCACGGAGTATTTCCACGTGAAATTGTTACATAAATTGCAAAAAGATATTTTGTGAGACAAGGGTAATCGAAGGATAAGAGAGACAGTCTTGGAGATTCAAAACAATTGTTCACATGTGAAAAGGAGAGAGAGAAGATAGGTTAATTCAGCTAAAATCTCACTTCTTCATTCCTCGAAAATGAAAATGAACGTTTTACTACAGAATTTCGATATCAGCAGCGTCCAAGACGATCATTTCCAACTCGGATCTCTAACAGGTCAAATTCAAATCAATAAAATGACCGTACATCAACCCGTATGAAAGTTTTACACCCCCAGAGCAAACACTTGACACCGGTAGCTTTCAATTAAAATTATTGTTAATTATGTCGTACATCTGCCATTACGACAGAAGCGTTTATTTGTAAATATGCTTGGTATTGATTCTGTGTTCTATTACAAGTTTTAATTTGACTAATGTCCGATTTACTAATGACAAAGGAGAATTCAGTCTGTAGCACTGATTTATTACATCCACAATCTTCAATCAATAATTGAATGTTTAATGTCCAATGTGAATCGATCATTTACATAAGTTATAATACAAAATGCTTATTAGTATCTATATTATTTGTTTTTTTCAATACTGATGTTACACGTCTTCAAATTCAATAGCATCATTTAAGAACCGATATATTTGCAGCATGGGCATGATATGCACTTCGTGTGCTGATCCTCATTCGAAACAATGTAATATGGCCAAAGAGTGTGATAGTTATTATGTCCAAAAATGTGCCGAAAGACGTAGCAGGATTGGTGGGATATGATGTTACAGGGCCAACGTTGTAGAAATTTCAAAACATTTTGATAATTCAGAAATTTTCAAATGCGCTGAAACGAAAGGAGAAGATCTCCAACGTCACTCGGTTGCAGCACCAACAGCAAAACCTCGAAACACCCACTGCAAAAACAAAAAGCAGACACGCATAGAATGAGACGCAGATGGTACAATGAAAACCAAATCACGTAGAAACATCAAACATTAATGACTTCACATGAACCAACGGGACCAGTGGTAATCGGTGCCGACTTTGGACGGCCATCAGCCACGTCAGTAGCAGATTGTGTGGTTTTCCTGGATTACGTGCGCACAACCCTCCCACTGTTCCGATTACCCAGAGGTCTCAACGAGCGTACAATTGTGGTGTAAAACAACCTCCTCACTGTTAGATGACCACACACAAACAAGACCACAAAACACAGGGGCCCAAGCAATACAGATTGATATGTAAATGGATATAAAAATAGGGCGCGCGTAATACAGTCCTTGCTCTACCGGCTGTAACGAGCTCAGGTATGTTATCACCCCAGGAGTCCGACTGACATTCAGAGAGTACAGGTTGAAGAAATAATCAACAGAAATTGATCGAACTCGATCTTCTTTGACTCATTGGTTACATGTGCCCTCGGGGACTCCTGGAGAAATATATCTTCTATTGTAAAACTTTCAATGCACGATAAAAATTATGCGCATTTCAATTAATAAATTCTCATTAGTGTTGCTGGGGGGGGGGGGGGGGGGGGGGGTGAAATAAGGATAATCAAAATGAATATGTGAAAAGCGAAATTCTAAACATGGCCTTAAATGTATGTTAAAGTACCATCTAAAGGCAGAGCTGAACGTAGTACAATAAAACGTAGTTCAAATTTTGTTGTTGTTTCTCTTAACAAAGTACCTTTTTCATGCAAACCAAAATGAGGATTATATATCAGGATGAGTTAGGACCACGATTGATTTTCTCTAATACTAGGCTAAGTGATATGATGCATAGAAGTCGTAGAATGGTGAATATTAAGGAGGTTAAAGTACAATTTGTTTACCTTTTGATTGGCCCTGGAATATGATAGGATAATTATCCGAAATGACAACGTTGCAGGGACTGGAACACGCTTTAAATTGCACCAAACAACGGATTTACAGAAAATTAGCACACCAAATTAACAAGACTGGGTTAGAGTAACTTTAGCAAAACTCTGAAACACCCCTTTGCATAAACTACTAGTAGACAAGAACAACATGGAACACGAAAGAGACAAGGAACACAATTCACGACCCCAACAGGCTTAACACACAAGAAGACACATAAACCATCGAGACCAATGGGAAATCGGTAGCGACTGTGGACAGCAATGTCCACTATTTGTAGATAACATGTGGTTATCTGGATTGCGTGCACAAAACCCTCCCACTTGTCCTATTACCCAGTGATTTCAAAGAACGAACAATTGTTGTGTATAATAGCCTCATCGCTGTAAAATGACGACAAAAACAAGACACCGAAACGCAGGAGCCCAAGAAGCACAAAGATGAAAAATAGCGCATACGAAAAGCAGTGCATGCTCTGTCGGCTGAATGGAGCTTTTGCATACAATCACCCGAGCAATCCAACCGTCATTCCATAGCAAGATCAAAATACAACGACTTTTAACAAGGCGACTAACCGAGAACCTACTTTAGTAGGGGTATATTTGTGAGCGACTGACTATGTCATTAATGTTAGTGCACCTTATGCGTATTTTATGTTATTAATGTTAGTGGACTTTATGCGTATTTTATGTTATTAATGTTAGTGCACCTTATGCGTAATTATGTTATTAATGTTAGTACACCTTATGCGTATTGTAAGTACACCTAATGTATTCTATGCTATTAATGTAAGTGCATATTATGCGTATTTTATGTTATTAATGTTAGCGCACATTATGCGTATATTATAATATTGATGTTAGTGCACCTAATGCGTATTTCATATTATTGATGTTAGTGCACCTGATGTGTATTGTAAGTACACCTTATGCGTTCTATGTTATCTATGTCATTGCACCTTATGCGTATTTTAAGGCGCGCTAAAATTAATAACGTTCTATTTTATTAATGTTAGTGCACCTTATACATCATGCCTTAACCCCCCCCCCCCCCGAAAAAGGTAAGAAACATAAGTAATACCAATGCAAAGAGCGTTATTCTGAATATTTCAAAGAGCTTGCTAAGGACGGAGCAGTGCTTTATGGTGATATTCATAATTTTAAAAATCGCTGTCCTTTTTTGGTTACAGAGGATTAAATATATATACATATATCAAGTAAGTGCAAAAACACTGAAGCAAGAAGACCAATACCCTCAGGGACTAACAGTCCAGTAGGATACATAACATCTTTAGTCAAAACTGTGTCGTATCTTATCTTATTAACCAAAAGGTCAACTCAGAGAGATTTAGTATGCAATACAAGTGGTTAGCCATTTATTAAAGGGACAGATATATTCAGAATACAAATCAATTTCTTGATAGATACGTAACTTCATTTTGCTGGAATATTACTATGTTCATATTCCGATATTGCTTCCACTATAGTTTTGTGTTTGGTTTTTTTATTTTTCTTTGTACATATATGGTCATTTGTTATCATGTATCGACTTAAAAATGATTTCAATTGAATAGTCACATATAGTATTTTCCTTTTCAAACGTTGAGGTTAATAAGAGCAGAAAATATCATGAAGGAATGGTGGATTTAGATCAAAGTTTCACCAACAATCTTTCAGGAGAAATCATCATACATAATAAGAGGGGTTACATGATGATGTCATTCTTATGTATTATTATACCACTACCAGAAAGGAAAGATAATGAAAATTGCCCCCAATTGAATATTTAACTATCTCTATTGAATCTAATTTACATGTGACATATACGGAAGCATAGAGGGGACGTGTACAACTTACTAACTCGTGGCCACGGCATAATTATCTCGTGGCCACAACTTAGTATCTTGTGGCCACGACTTACAAACTGCCACAACTTACTAGCTCGTGGCCACGACTTAATTATCTCGTGGCAACGAGTTACTGTCTCGTGGCCACTACATAATTCTTCGTTCCTATTGGTTGATCATCTCGTGCGCACGAAATAAATAACCAATAAAATTAGTGAATATTGTTATTATCTAAGATAGTGACTGAGTTTATTTTTAGATATTTATACATGTTTATCCCTTTGTAGTTTTTGTTTCTCTTTAAAACCATTTTAGCTCACTAGACAAATATTCAGAGAGTCATTGTCGTACCTATTCCATTCACCTACGCTTGCACAAAAAAAACTTGCTGTTACATTTTTATCAGCTCACCTTAGCGAAGCTCAAGTGAACTTTTGTCATAGTGCGCGGGCCGCCGTACGCCGTCCGCCGAGCTTCGCCGTCCGTCCGTCGTTAATTTTTTAAACGCCATCTTCTCTACATACACTGAACAGAATTTCACGACACAAGACAGGAAGCAAGTGTTCAACGGCCTCAAGCATATTGTCGAATATCATTCTTTTGTCTGCAAATCAGATGATCGATGTGGCTCCCGTGGGCATCTTGTCCTATGACCTTGGGAAAAGAGCTGTGTCATCCCCTCGCCGTAAGAGGACGACACTTATTGATTTTCAAGGCCAGATGTCATAAGTCGAGATTACAATAAACCAAAATAGAAAACGCTTATGGACACTCTAGAGGTTACAATTTCTATTCTTCATCAAACTTTGCAAGTATGTAGGCAAGAGTGAGAAGATGACATTCCTTTTTTCAAGAAAAAATTGGCTATTATGTCGTGGTCACGAGATACATGTACTCAGTCGTGGCCACGAGATAATATGTCGTGGCCACGAGGCCACGACTTAGTACATGTAACTCGTAGTCACGACTTAATTATCTCGTGGCCACGAGTTACTAAGTCGTTGCCACGAGATATCAAGTCATGGCCACGAGTTAGTAAGTCGTGGCCACGAGATAATAAGTCGTGGCCACGAGATAATGAGTCGTGGCCACGAGATAATAAAAAAATGCATATGTCCCTCTATGCTTCCGTAGACATATGTATTGTGTAATACCATCTTTCAATTCATCCTGTAGACTTCTTGTAGTGTTCAAGTACTAGAACATACTAAAACATTGTGTCACTTCCTTTACAAATTGTCTGACATCAGAACACTGAATGTTTTCCGTATTTGGTGACCTCTCAATATGGGTTAAGATAGGTAAAGGGCCTCCATTAATTGTGTGCTAATTACATACATACGTTTCCTTCTAAAGGCGTTATTAATCGAAGAATTTGCCAATTAAAAACGCAATCCATTGTAGTGGTTTATAAGCACTCTAAGTAGTTCGTAGTAAAAGGAGAAAACCAGGTCCATTAGCATACTCGTTTCGGACTACTACTGTCCGTTCACTAAATCCAGAGCACCCTGTTTTGGCGATTTTCTCCGACACATAACGTTGTCATCTTATAAGCTGATGTCCAGTCTTTGTTATGCGTATTATAGTTAAAAATATGATGGAAAATAAAATGTCTACGGGGGTTCTCCTATAGTAAAAATGACTATAATGCATGCTGTCGTGCAACATGACCAGTGTCGATACAGAGAACAATATGACAGGGAACAATATGGTGCGGGCTGAAATTAACATCGGAATTTCCAGTAGACATTTTATTTTCCGTAAAGCAGCTCAAAAAAGTTGAATTGGTGAGTTCATGCACATTCCCTGTTACAATTAAAGGAGGTGAACCTACGGAGACAATAAAGAATTAAAAATTTCCTATGACGACAGAATAAATCTCCAAAACAGGATGCTCCGGATTTAGTGAAGAGGACAGTACCCATTACTTGTGTCTAACCAGCCAGTATATTAACATAATTTAATTTTTGTGGCATAATTCTCGTAGAAATCATCTGAATAGGGACAACTTTACTCAGAAATACATTCGCAAAGATCTCGGAGAATTTACTGCTAACATGTGATTTGTCGTTTATCAAAATTACATTTATTTAGTAGATTTATCTGTTTTCAGATATTAGTCACGTTAAACACATTAAATCTGATGTCTTAAAAGACCTACCACTTCTCATGTTAGATTGAGTGCAATTATTTTAAATTGCAACTGAAGTAGTACATTGATCTTCATGTATGTTTGGAGGTAAAAAACAGCTATAAAGCGGGCAGTCACATAATGTATGCAGAAATTAAGTGTAAATGGAGTGAAAGAACTTATATTGTTGTTGTATTATCGTCTCTGGCACCTGTAGCATTCACATGCTATTTGTTCTCGTATTCATTTGATGTAGCTATTTATTTGGGTAAGTCATGATGCCAAAGGCATGGTCACGAAAGAGAAAAGTGGAAGAGGTGATCAAACTCACTAACCGAATGAATTATTCCGTGAACATCAAGTAGGTACTCCGTATTTGTAAGGATGAAGAATTTGAAAAAAGCAGTTTTTATATTAGATGTCCGAGGTGAAGCATTATACAAATTACATTCTTGACGTAGCGGCTACACTTATTTACGAGATATTCCTTATGATATAAAGGAATCGTCCAAGTTTTGTTGACTTATATTTCTAAACTCACATAGTAAAAAATTGAAGACTGTATAAACACCTTTTTCGGTAGCTTTTACGAAAAATACCATTAATATTTTGGACAAAGAGATTCTATCATATATTCTATGTTATCTAACAGATCATGATTGGAATTTCTTCTTTTCACCAAACTTTAAAAACGATCCCTGTAATTTTAAATTGTCCTGAACTATCATTCTGCACAAAAGATTACCGCCAAATACTTTTAGTATTTGTTTGTCATATTAAAGGCCAATATAACTAAAAGGGATGCACCTTTTAATTCCCTACAAGAGAGGCGAATCTCAGCATTGTACTATGATTCGTGATGCCGAGGTGTTTGCTCATTGCTCTTATCGATCGATGCATTATCGTTTGAATTTGGCGTTTAATTATTATTCGGGTTGTTACGTGTGTAATTATAGGCGTTGCACTTTTACATAGAAATATTAGAAGTGACGTGTAGTATAAACTTGTGATGTTTTTATGACAACCATGCACGCACTATTCCAGAAGTGAATGGGAGAGTATCAGACTACTCCGTTCTGTTAATCCATATCATACATCATGGAGATATGGGCAAAAAAGGTGTCGCACTCTGCCACCAGAGAGCAGGCACCGACTCCTGGATAAAACTAATCAAATACAGTGCTATGTGCAGGATAAGCATGTTTCGGTTAATGAAGCCTTATTAGTAGTAATTACATGTATTTAGTAAATATTTTTTGTCAAGTGTTAGCTACGCTTAATTGTGTGTAGGGTCAAGTTCGAAGATTAAATGTATGTAATAATCTAAAAAATATTTGGACAAAATCATTAGAATGGCAAAATTGTAAACTTTCTATATTATGATGATAATTTTGAATGAAATTGCAGATTTTAAGATTTTTAAGTAAAAAGTAAGATTAATTTATCATCTCTTGTTGGAAAAATAAAATATAAGATATTTTGACGAAAGGATGTTTTTTGATTAATTAATCAATCAATTCATTCATTTATTTATTCATTCATTCATTCATTTTGTCTATCGTCAGCCCAGCCCACTCTAATGTAAGAACGCACGTATCACTGAAACATATACTTATACACACGTTTACACTCATGTATTCATTCATTTATTCAGTCAATCCGTATTCTCTGCTTTTCTGTTTGTTATCCATACTGCGTTAAACACACAGACATTTTCGTTAAACAACCCAAGGATTATAATACAGCACAATCGATAGGTGTCGAGAAAATTACTTTTCATTCACAAAACATGAAGCGAAACAGCTGGTCCAAAAATATATCCATAAACTAATAGATAGGATATCGGAAAGACATAATTTAGGGATAAATAGCTAACATTCAATGTGTCTGACCTTGGATAATACAAAATAGAATAAGAATCAATAAGAATAATGTCTGTCAAATGTTAAAAGTCTTCAAATTCAATAGCATCATTAAGAACGGGTAAATTTGCAGTATGGACCAGCGGCCATTTTCACAAAAATACTTACGATAAACTTGAGGATTTGTCGTAACTTTCAATTGATCATATCTCAGTCAAATAAATCACAATATTCAAACAGTTTTGACTTTCTTTCTTTAACTACTGAAATTTCCAGTATGTGGCATAAAATTTAAATATTGAATATGAATTTTTAGAATTATATATACTTGAAAGTTACAACAAATTCTCAAATTTGTCGTAAGTATTTTTGTGAAAATGGCTACAGACATGCACGTTTCGGGTACCCTCGTCAGTGATCCTCAATCTAAACAATGTAATATGGCCAAAGAGTGTGAAAGTTATTATGTACAAAAATGTACAAGATATAAGATATTTATTTCTCATTAACCAATGACTTACAAAGGTATCGAGAATACCAAAAGACGTAGCAGGATGGGTGGGATATAATGTTATATTTTTCATATTTTTTTCAGAAGGGTGAAATATGATTTAAGGTACCCATCTCCTTAGAAATAGTTTGATATGTACTGTATAGAACTTAATCCTAATTTATCATTATTCGTACTGACCGGAAGTCAAACACAAAACCAAAGTGAAAGTCAAACACACACACACACACACAAAAAATGTATTTGATCTTGAAAATTACCCCTCTTTTCCTAGACAGGACTGCTTAACGAGGCTGAGTCTAATTAGAAAAGAATGAACTTAAACCCAAGATATTTTGATTAAATTCGGATCATACAATTGCAGTATTATAAAATTTAATTTATGGGAAAGAAAATAAAAGTTGACCGTTCAGTATTATGTAGGGGGTCATCTCGAAGATAGTGGCAACTTGCAATGAGATCTTATTGTGTTTTACCGCAAAATAATGATTATTCTCAATTTTTCCATATTTCTGCACAAGAGATTTTGATTAAATTCTTGTCAACTATTTGTTGAACTTCAAATATCAATTTAAGAAAAAGAATTTGGAAGTTCACCGTCATCAATTTTTTCTAATTGTGGAAGGCCTCGTTAAATTCAAACATCATTTTGATCGAGTTTAATCTGCTCCTTAAACACGATAAAGTAACAGATGGATCGAACACAATATCCCTAATTGATTCATGAACATGAAAATCATTGTAAACAACAGGGATTGGCCCATTTTAATGCTTATTGATTTTGAAGCGTCACTATTGAAATTTTCATGAATAAACAAATTTACAATCCAATGATTTTTCGCTATCGGGTCATCATTTTATGAATGATCCGAAAAGCTGCACGTTTGAAAAAATAGTAACCAAAGACAACAGAAGACTGCTTACAAAAAGGCTTTGAATTACGATAGGTAACTTTGTAAACGTATGAAATTGATGGTTGATGTGAAATTTGATAGAGACACTTACAATTAGTCATCAATGGCAGAGCATAAAGCAAGTGAACTGTATGCAATACTATAACACTATTTGCAAGTTATTAACAAGCAGGAAAGTACAAGTATATCCCCAGGCACTTGATTTCATATCCATGGGGGATCCAAATAATTCATTTGGGGGGGGTGGAATTGCATTTTACATGGTTTTATTTGTATTTGATTATGTATTTGGATTCTAGGTTTTGTTTTGACTTGCCTTCTCGACTTTGAGACTAAGGATCTGATGGGTACTTCTTTTATGTTTATTGAAGGAAAATGAGATTCTTTAAGTTCCTAAAAAAGGGATAGCTTCACGAGTTGGCGAGCCTCCAATGTTACTTATCTCAATGCAGTCCTTTGAGGGTATTCCAGACTAGGAATACGTCTATTTGTTAACGGTCCTAGTTAAGGGAACCTTGCCTCTACCAGGTCTCTTAAGGTCAAATATAAGATGTAAGTACTGATGAGAAACACATCTGTACAGAACATTTTATTTTCTGTTGCTTTTCTAACAATTGATGTATAAACTTAAAATAAATAAAATTTGCATATCGTAGCGTGATGTGTAGGCGATTCTGGCCCCTTTTTGACCTCGACAAAATTATCGGCAAAGGATTCATTAAAGCCATTGCTATGACGTCATACACCTCAATTGCATGGTGAAGATAAACTTAATTAGATAATAAATTCACAATGAATCATTTCTTGTTTTATTAATATGACCCAATAATACATGAAATTGTCTCGATATCTTGGTTTTGTACATGAGATTAAAATTAGTAATCTAGACTTGGTATAATCTACAAATTCCTTACAAAACTGAAAAAAATCTTCATTGAGGATCCGGCATAATTCATAATTTTCCTACAAATGCCGATGATTTCATGATCGGGAATCTTCGGGATGACAGAGTAGATCATATGAGAAGTGTAATCTATAATTTTAGCTAGAATAATTTGTATAGCATTCTTTTTGAAGAGAATGAACATTTTTATCTCTGGTGTTTATTATTGAAAATCCATTAGGGATTGGATACCTTAAGAAGGGTGCTCGAATCAAGACGGAGATACTATCCTCGAGCATCAGAGGTCAATTTGAGGTTTCTGTTTCGATGGTTTATTTGTTTCGCTTGATTTTTCTTTTTTCTGGTTTCTTATGCTAATCCACTGACTTATTTGAATTCTGATATTCACTCTACCATATGCAACCAGTGAATGAAAGTCAAACACATCAACCAAAATAAGAATTAAATGAAAAATTACAATCCATAGAGTTGGGTTTAAATTCTAAACCTTTTGATGTCCCACTCTCCAGAATGGTGGATGATATTCTGTCATAGACCATTGAACCATCCAACCTTAGATTGTACTCTATGTCTTCCGAAATGGAAGTTACCGGATGTGACAGTTCTACCGAATTGAAGATGGTGTTTCATGCAAGCAGCAGATGCTTACTTTTCCTGGGCACCTGGTCTCACTCTCATATCGGGAGTCCGCTTCTTTTCATGTGGTTGAGGTTTTTGTTTGTTTGCTTTGGTTCCTTTTTTATCCTAGTTTTGTATGCCTTCGGTTTCTGATTTTCTGAATTATCGAATTTGTGCTGTATACAGGGATATGGTCATTATCAATATTTGTCATACTAAGTCATTTAAAAAAGTGTAAAATCTATCAAAGCAACTAGATATTCTGCAAAAGAAGCAAAGGGAATACCAATCGGATATAGAGTCAGGCTTCAAGGAAACATCTTCTGCTTGCTTGCCACAACCGTGACTTTACCGTGATAAAAACGGATAGCATAGGTTTATGTATACATGTATCCCATGTTCACTTGTACTATACTTTCACTAGGGTAATGTTCTAGGAAGTAGAATATAACAAAATAAATGAACAACTGAACTAGCAAATTAAGCAAACACCTAAATGTCAAACTACATAGAAAAGAAAAATACTTGAAATATTTAAATTCTGATGCCAGCATCCTAATTAATGTATTCATAAGCATGCGTAGAAGGCACAGATAAATTCAAGAGAGACAATGTTGACCTTGCGGACATAAATGAAGTAAGATATTCACGACTATATCTAAGATGTAGACAACTGATGCAGACATAGAATAATACGGAAGTGAACTCTTGACATGTACCTTCTTGTACTGAACATGCAGCTTAATAATGGAAGTGTTCAAACTCAACTTCTTGAAGAAAATTTTGAACCAATTTGAATGCACCAAACACGTGTTTTGGATACTAAATCCTTATCATTGATGTTTACAACCAAAGTTATTTAAAGACACAGCCGAAATTAATATCAGTTGCGCCCTCAAGTTGATTTTGTTTTAATTTCAATATATGCATTTCGCAATGAGTGCGCGGCGGCTCCAAATTTTCTGTAGGCTCGATTCAGTAGCAAGGTAAAGTAAAATCTATGTCCAAAATAGAATTGGAGGGACGGTGCTAGGATGGTAACCTCCTTTAATTTCGATATTTTTTGTTGAATTGACGAGTTTCCGAAATAGCAAAATAAACATATGATGTCAAATTAATAAAGGGCCAAAACAAAGCTTCTTTCAGGCGACAGATCTGAGAAGAAGTAATTATTACACCTGAAACATCCAGTGACGGGGAACAATTATAATTGTTCACGGCGAACAATTTCAATTGTTCCACGCTGAACTCCATTTCTTACGTCGACCAGTGGGGATATCCAATTCACTGCTAACATCCAATCAATTAACTGGGTAACACTGGGGATCAAGAATAACGAACAAACGATTGAAGGAGACGATGCAGGTAAGAAAATTAACGGAAGTGGCAAAAATAGTTTGTTTTAAAGGAAAGGTATAATTCGATGAATATCTAAGTCATTAAAGACTTTTAAAGTTAGGATTGTGACTACAGGGAGCCAACTTTATTTTCATATCGTGAAATATTTGAAACCAACCAACATAAACGACATAACCTCAGTTTGTCACATTTTCTCTAAAAATAATATTCCTTGAAATGTTCTTAATATGTTTAATTGGCATTTTTCGGGAAAACAAATTTTTAAATGAAAAATCACAAAAACATAGGGGGAAATCATTTTCGTGTGAGTTTTGATATCAAAAATTCAAACATAAGAATGAAAAAAGATAAGCCATAGCTCTTTATGAAGAAAAAATTAAGCAACTGTACATGTTGACCCTCCTGGTATGAATAAAATGTACAAGTTGTTGCCTGGCAACGAGCAAAATATTAGAAAGTATAGTCCTAGCTTAGAACTACTTACTTTTTCTGGTTTACTTAGATAACACTTAATTCATAGTCAAGCTACAAGAATCCCGAAAGATACGGATATATACATGTAATAAATGTATGGATTCTTCAAATTTCACGCAATTCAGAGGTTTGTAAAGCTGTCATGTTTCAAATAGACAAAAATGTTAAAATAGGCAAAACAATTGATGTTTGTAGGAGTGCAAATTTTGATATTTTGGTCTGAGTAGTTCGAGGAGATCTCCCTCTACATGTGGACATAGCCATCTTTTTTCTACCTCAAGTATTTCAAACCTTAGGTCCAGTCATTTGTATAAAGGGAAGTTCATACAAAGAGACTGACAAATTCTCAAAAAGATAAAGCGGTCAGAGCATAACTCTCTAAAACAAGAGCCCCAGGGGGCACAACGCTCACCTGATACCCATGCACGCTCTAATTGACATACTGCTATATGAATACTGATAGTGCCAGTACCGGGATTTTAGCCCACAACCTTTCTAAAAACATTTTTGCCGGATGCAGAGAAGTTTTTTTTTCAGACAACCTTTAAAAGTACAAACAAGAAAAAATAGTCACATTTCAAAACAATAACTTTTTTTAAGTCATATGCCCAACTAGTATAGTTCAAATATGCAACATCAAAAATAAAATCATATTGTAAAATCCCACTTTAATGCGAAGCAGAAAAAGAATAAAACAATGAAATGATTTCATAAATTAAGTTTATTTAAAACTGAACGACCATACCTTTCATTATTGATAGCTAGCATGCCAGAAATTATAAAGCCTGACAGGCTGTGTTTGTGAAACGAGAATGCCCCCGGCGGCATCTTTGTTAGTATAAACGCCATTTTCTGTTAAGTATGTGAGAGGTCAGGGTCAGCGTAATATTGGTATCTATGGAAATATCTTGTCACAAGGAATACACATGTAAAATATGAAAGCCCTATCACTAACCAATCAAAAGTTATGCGCAATGTTTAAGTTTTTGAGAAGTACGTCAAAGGTCAAGGTTATGGTCACGAGGTCAAAATTTTGGTATCAATGGAAAGGTATTGTCACAAGGAATACACAAAACCAAGTAAGTATAAAATAATAAGTGACATTAGAAATGTAAATTTTAGTTCAGATCTCTCTGTTCTTATAGAGACAATAAATCTATATTCAATAATAAAATTTGAACTATTTCACCAAATAACTTTGATTTATATCCAAGGATAGCCCATTTAAGCTTTTACAAAGCTTATTTCCAAAGACACTCACTAGGACTTTTACAATATTTTTTTTTTTGAAGATGAATTAAAATGGAATATTTTCATACACTTGAATCTTTAAGACTTGACTTACCACTGCAATAACTTTTTCCCTTGCAACCCCCTCCAAATCAAATTTTTCTGACTATTAATGCAAACAACTCATACCCCCCCCCCCCCCCCCCCCCACCCGCATTTGCAGATATATCTTTGTATGCAATAGTCGCTCAGAGCGAAATATTACTTATAGTCCTAATATTGAATTTCTATGGGATATTTAACCAAATCAGCATGCAGCAAGTAACATGTCACACTACGTATATGAATACATAGCCGTAGGCCTAGATCCAACTCGAAAACATGTTTATACATCAAAATAATTTAAACCTAGGAATTGATTACTTCAAGAACTATACCATCATGTATTTGTTTTAACATAACAGTGTTACTAATCTAATTTATGTGAAAAATCGCTGACTTACCTTCACAGCGCTTCGTTGTTTCGGTACGTATATTGAAAGTGAAAGTACTTTCTATGCCTCCCGGTGGGGGCGCTGCGGACACGTGAACATATTGTGCTATTTTTAGAGTCGGCGATCCCTCTTGATATACGTCGAAGGTGTAACTACAGTTAATCATTTTAGCAGGGAATCCCTTCCCTTTTGACTGGTGAACCGGGCTGAATAAAAGGTGTCACCTCATTGGACATAACTATTGAAAATTTAAAAATAGCACATAAAATCAATGTATGATTCCCTGCTGTCTGTAGAAATTGAGTTTTGAACATGATTTTGCCTTATATGTAATCAATAGATCGATTTGAAAATATATAAAAATTAGCAAATTTTCAATTCGGAAGGAGGGGTCATTAAACAAGTGAATTTTGCAGAAAAGGTATGCATGACCCCCTTTTTTCTTTCGTTTTTATACGTGCCAAAGATGACCTAGGCCAAAAATATTCCTTAAAAATCTAAAAGTGGATATCTTGACAAAATTCTTTCACTTGTAGGGTACCATGCATGAGTACCTCATATCTACAAAATGTCATGACAATCTGAAGAGTGGTTATAGAAAAGAAGCAGAAAATGTATGAAAATCACCCCCCCCCCCCTTCCTTTTTACATAAGAAAAAAATTCATAAAAAATCAAAAAAATAAATTTTAAGCATAAAATGCATATCAAAGCATTAAGTAAGTTAAATATGATAAATATGTAGTAAATGAGTGTGTAAAATCATACACTTATTGAGTTATTTAAAGAAATAGTGCAAAAATGTGCATTTCTGACTAAGTCCGAAAAGACGTCAAAAACGCGTCAAAAATTTGACTTCGAAGTGGAACCAAAAATAACAACACTTCTTAAGACATCTCTCTAGATCATCCTGATGCTTTCGGTTTGTCGATACATGCTTCGGTTCTGAAGAAGAAGTTTGTCAAAGGAGGGTACCCCCCGTGACCTACTTTTTGCTGTGGTGGCGCCACCTGTTGACAGATCCGGACGAAAAACAACAACACTTGTAGGGGACCATGAGTACTTCATACCTACCAAGTTTCATCAAAATCCCTTCAGCCGTTCTGGAGAAGAAGTTTAAAATGTGAAAAGTTTACGACGACGACGGACGACGACGACGCCGACGACGACGCCGACGACGACGCCGGACGACGGACGACGGACGCAACACTATGACAATAGCTCACTTGAGCCTATGGCTCAGGTGAGCTAAAAAGGGAAAAAAATTTTTGTCGGGATCCCGTCGGGGTTTGAAGCCGATCCCCATGGGTCCATTGGGCATGGAAAACATACATTATACCTATGTACAATCTTAAAAAATATTCCTTAAAAATCTAAAAGTGGATATCTTGACAAAATTCTTTCACTTGTAGGGTACCATGCATGAGTACCTCATATCTACAAAATGTCATGACAATCTGAAGAGTGGTTATAGAAAAGAAGCAGAAAATGTATGAAAATCACCCCCCCCCTTCCTTTTTACATAAGAAAAAAATTCATAAAAAATCAAAAAAATAAATTTTAAGCATAAAATGCATATCAAAGCATTAAGTAAGTTAAATATGATAAATATGTAGTAAATGAGTGTGTAAAATCATACACTTATTGAGTTATTTAAAGAAATAGTGCAAAAATGTGCATTTCTGACTAAGTCCGAAAAGACGTCAAAAACGCGTCAAAAATTTGACTTCGAAGTGGAACCAAAAATAACAACACTTCTTAAGACATCTCTCTAGATCATCCTGATGCTTTCGGTTTGTCGATACATGCTTCGGTTCTGAAGAAGAAGTTTGTCAGAGGAGGGTACCCCCCGTGACCTACTTTTTGCTGTGGTGGCGCCACCTGTTGACAGATCCGGACGAAAAACAACAACACTTGTAGGGGACCATGAGTACTTCATACCTACCAAGTTTCATCAAAATCCCTTCAGCCGTTCTGGAGAAGAAGTTTAAAATGTGAAAAGTTTACGACGACGACGGACGACGACGACGCCGACGACGACGCCGACGACGACGCCGGACGACGGACGACGGACGCAACACTATGACAATAGCTCACTTGAGCCTATGGCTCAGGTGAGCTAAAAACTAATAAAAAGATGCATAAAAACTTCTAAAAAGATTAATGAAACTGACCAGCACAAATACAACCTCACACATTGCGGTTTAATCAGGAGTTAGTTCGTCTAAGGTTTTACATGATAAGATCTTCCATACATTCATGAATAAAGTAAATAATCGCATTTCCTCCCAACAATATGAATACAATTATAAGCGACATATGAATGTTTCTTCAGCATCGCCGTGTACAAGTTTACGGCTCCAGGGATTAGAGCGGATTAAGGGTCTGTAAATAGCATCACAAGGCGGTTCATCTTTTCTTGTCTTATTTTCATTTATCATGTAAAGATACAATCTTGCCGACGACGTTTGGCAATGAATTAAGCGATATACTGATAACGAAAGTGACGCAAATGTGAGTTAGTCACTTTTCGAGTCATAGAATATAATGCCTCCCTTCGTTCTTCCGTTCCTCCATTATCATTTTCTCTTCTCTTATTCTTTTTGAACACTGATTATTATCTTGGTTTTTTTTATTTCCTGAAAGATCTTAATTCTAATTATTCTGTTCTAAAGAATTCTCAAAAAGAACTGAAGTATTTGATCGTTTATCCTCCCCGGCCGAATGTATGTAACCTTGGTCGATCATCACGTGACAAAGTTATTATAGCTTTATGTTTCAGAAACAACACTTGTTATTAATTCTGTTTTCAAGTCGCAAAGGAGACAACTTGAAGTCGATAAGGAATGAAGTTATCTTAATTTTTTCAATAAAATGAGCGTGTATAGGGAGGTAGGGCCCGACTGGATCATTAAAACAATTACTAATCAGGACCAAAATATAACGAAGACGAATGTAGAGCAGAGTCTCATTTGTTTCATTTGCGAACTGAATAAATCGATGAAAAATGACTTACATTTAAGAAAGAGATTCGGACATTTAGTTTATTTTCAGCATCTTTAGCATACATTCATGTATACCGTATCATTATCTTAGCAAAACGTCGACTATTTAAAGAGTCCCGAAAGACTAGGAATTGTATTCTGACTTCAAATTGCGCTATTTCCCTTCTTCACTTTAAAAAGTTTTCTCAAAAGAGTGATAAAGACAGAATATTGAGAATTGTTTTCAAAGAAATTAAAGGAATGCCCCTATTTTTTCTTACTGGAATGGCATGGAGTTTAAAAATATCTCCAATATGTATTTTTTCTGAAGATATTGCACACTAAAGAATATGGCAAAGCAGACCTGTCATATATCAACCCCTTCGTTAAAACAGGTTAAGAGCAAGGATGTCAAGACTTATATTTAGCTACTATTGTCATTGCGCTTTCGAATCAAATAAATTAACTTAGTTTTGTTTCTGAAATTCTGCTCACTTAAAAAAATTAATTCTATTGCGTCTTTTAGCAGGCTTAATTGCCAAGTTTCTTTGTTTTTGTTTTTTGTAGAAATAACTCTCGAAAAGATAAAATAAAAATGTAATTAATATACAATTATGGACTTTTTACGAGGTGAATATGGTTTGATGTTAAATATCACACCATATTCACCGAGTGAAAAGTCCATAATTGTTGTATCATATACTAGTTGTGGATTTACTTAGTATTTATAAAGCTACCCCTTCGAAAATGGCTGGAAACGACTTTTTTTTTGAGAAATATTTCGAAGACAAAATAAGCATATTGATCTGTCGTTGAATTAAGCTAAACGTCCTATATGAAAAATATGGATAATATGGGTATATACTAATTATTTTAGTCAAATGAAGATTTCAGAATAAAAATCAATCGTAAATCTTAGATTTGTTCAAAATCCAAGGATTTTATAGCTCAGCTAAGTGTCCCTTCTGCTGTTTACGAATTGACGTTAATGACGTCACAGATATAAATTTCGCGCGTTTTCGATATTTCATGGTAAACCGGAAGCAAGAGTTTTTGCGGTAGTGTTAATTAATGAAATCGCCCTTCAAAGGTAAATATTATACAATTATGGACTTTTTACGAGGTGAATATGGTCTGATATTTTCTGAATTTGAAAATATTGACCGAGGCGACAGCCGAGGTCAATATTTTCAAATTCAGAAAATATCACACCATATTCACCGAGAAAAAAGTCCACAATTGATTTATTATATAATGGACTTAATCAGTATTTATAAAGGTACCTTTTCGAAACGGCTGACATCGATTTTTCTTTGAAAATATTTCAAAACGTGTTAATATCGGCTTTTTCTGTCGCTGAATTATTCTGAACGTAATGGAATTCATTCAATGAGTCAAATGAAGAATATTTCAGAGTCGAATTCCGTAGATATGCTCAAAATTCAAGAATTTGAGCATAGCTTCAGGGTCCTTGCTGCTTTTTACGAAATGACGTTAATGACGTCACAGATATAAATTTCGGTCGTTTTCGATATTTTATAGTAAACCGGAGGCATGAGTTTTCGCGGTAGTGATATTTAATGAAATCGCCTCTCACAGGTCAATATGATGAGACAATGACTCGTCACGTGACAGTTCTCAGCCATTGAGAGTGGGAATATAAACAGACTATATAATAAAATTTGACAATGACTCGTCGCGTGACAGTTCTCAGCCAATGAGATTGGGAATAGAAATAGACTATATAATGAATTTAATTGATGCTTATTACAATTTTTTCAAACATTTTGTAATTATGGGGGTTTGTACACAGTCTTATTATAAATCATGTTCCTCATTTCCTATAATGTTTGGAGACCCAATTGCCATCAATCATTACTAAAACGTGTATCATATAGAAAGAAACTGAGTAAACAATTTAAGGTCGCTTATCAAAATTTCATAATCATAATTTTTATGTAATAATGCTGATCTAACATTCAGGAAAACCGCGTTTGTGGCAAATAAACATCAAAGAAATACCTATCAGTTATTCAGTCTCAAAGTCGAGAAGATAAGGCAAAATCATTAGAATTTCCATTGAAACGGTTGCGAACCTCGGAATGAAAAACATTCCGAAGTGAGACCAGGTGCCCGGGGAGAGTCAGCGTCCCCTGATTACATGCAACACCCCTCGCAACAGCTCCATGGAAATTGGTCAAATTCGGTGATTGTTTCGATTTACATATTGATGCACATATCAGGTATTTCTTGTTTGGTGAAAATGACAGCCACTTAATCACAATCCAGAATATAACTGAACATTCTAGAAAGCGGGATCTCATATGCTTTTATTATATCCCCGTAGCGACCGAAGAACTTCCCCAATGATGATTCTGTCGTTGTGTAATATAACCCTGAACAAATATCTTACTTGCAAGCCGTCTGGCCCTAACGATGAAATCTTCATATTTGGAACATGCCCTGGCGTACCGTATTAGCTGAGAAACAAAAAAAAAAAAAAAAAACGCCATAAGCAGGAGAAGAATGTCGCTTCTCATGAAAGGGAAGTTAGTTATGTGGAAGCTGAAATCATCACGCTTGCCATACAGTGAGGTTTTAAAATGGCCGTTTATGTCGAAAGATAAAAGTATATCCAAGTACGAAGCGGAAGCAAAGTAAAGAATTCAAATCAACGAACTAAAAAACTGTATTATCTTTATGAATCTGCATCAATACTAAAACATCATTATGATGCATTTATAGTCTTGTTCTGGGTTCTACGAAGAGCTCTATTCTGACCAATAATGACGATGAGGACTCATAAAACGTGCCCTTACGTCTATCTTCACAATTTTTCGTTATACCGTCACATCAAGGTCTTTCAGAGAGTTGCTGATGTCACAATTGTGTAATTATCCAGTCATTGTTCCAAAAAAATGTCTATAACTCAATCTGCAAGGCCCTATCGACAACATGCCTAAAATTCTGAATTTAACCATTATGGTCATTTGGAAAATGGTGTTACTCAAAATGACATAAGTTTGATGCTTGAAAAAACGTAACTAAGTTGTTATCATTGAACAATCGTTTATTGACTCACCTAAAGACGTCGTTACTTTTTTCGGAGAGTATATTCTTAAGAAATCAAAGTAAAATCTCAAACCAACATGAATGACTTTTTTATGCACACTTTAATAAAAAAAAAAAGAGGAAAAAATGACTTTGCTTACTTTCTGTTTAACCTAAATGACTAAATAAAACTATTTTCAATTGAAATATGACGAATATTAAAGTATTCATCTCATTTTTCGAACTATAAAATTGTTTTACTGATTTTAAAGTAAAAGTGATTTCTCTTAGTAACTGTATTCATACATAATACTGTTTTTATCATAATGCCTTAAAATATTATCTTGTAGCAGTTCTATGATAAAGAACTGGTACAATGTACAGCGGACATGGGATAATCCCTATGTGTGTCAAATTAATCTTTCATTTCTGAGATGTGTAAGCAAGTTATAACTATAGTAACACATCAAAAAACCACGTAAGATAATATCTTGGCCATGTATAAATACAATATAAGTCATCTCAATAAATCTATTCCTGGCACCCCAACATGTGTTTGGGAGATTATCCTTCATGAACAAAATGATCACGCGACAGAGAAGGCTCTGGCGAGTCGTGTCTGCTGAGAATAAATTAACGGTACTGACTTCAACTCTGATACGGCAACCTCTTCATTCATCCATAGGGAAACTCCTTCTACAGAAGATTTGTCTTCAATGCCTAACAAAATCAGGAGCAGATGTAGGCAATATTTCTAAAATTATCCAACCCTTAGGATAGGGACTAGGGATTCCAACCAATGATTTAAATGAGTTAAAGAAGATCCTGACGAAAATCTCAACAACACTCACAGTAGAGCACCAAATTGAGCATCGACGGACCCCCAGCAAGCTAGAGGTGGGACGTACAGGTGCCCGGGAGGAGTAAGCATCCCCTGTTAGCTAGCCGCACCCGCCGTCGATGTTCATTAAAAAAGCGTTAAATTTTAAAACATCTGCAATTAAATAAATGTTTATAGGAGCCGGAGTTTCCACCCTATGTTGTTTTGACAGTGACGCGTAAAATTTGAAATGACAGCAATTTTTGTCAAATATCAGAGGAACTAGGATTTGACCAAACTGACCTCTCATCTTCTCTTAGATCCGCGCATGAAAGAATTATTTAAGACGTAGTAGACAAGTATCAGTTGGTCATGACGAGCGCAGTTAATAACAAAACAAAAGGAACAATGGAATGCGTATTTGAAAAATAGCACTATCAAACGAATAGGATGAGATGTCCGGACCGTAGAATGTTATATCTAAAAAGCGACAGTTGTTGTATAACTTAATACAGCGAAATATGCTCTTTGGGAGTTATTGATTCTGAAAAAAATCTAATTTAGATGTTTTAACGTCTATGTCAGCACTTAAAGCGAACATGAATCGTAAAGGGAAGGATCTCCAGCATGATCATTTTGCACACACCCAGCGAAACAAACCCACAAGAAAGTGACACATAATTAAATGACATCAGACAAAACTACAAACCGCAAACACACAATATTCACCAGAACATCATACAAAGCAATCGACAAAATTACAACACGTAAAAGGAAGAAGAACAATGTGCATCCGGCACCGACTTTAGACGGTCATCTGCTACTAGTAATTTGTGTGGTTATCCGGATGACGCGCGCACAACCTTCCACTTTATCCGGATACACAGAGGTCTCAATAGACGCACACATGTTGTATAAACATAAAACTTCTCACTGTAAGGTGACATCACAAACGAGATAAATAAACGCGGCCTCTTGTAACACAGATTCTATGTAAATGGATCTAAAAGATTCTATGGCATGCGTTTAACAGTCTGTACTCTGCTGGCTGAAGCGGGCTCAAGATCGATCACCCGAGAAGTCTGACCAACTTTCAGAAAGGACAGAGAATGAGGACCCAGTCTTATCTAACGATATTTCAACAAGGCCCGTCATGGCGTCCCGTCTTCACGATTGGCCAGTGTGTAACGTTGGAAAAGACACTGGTACAAAACTGTAGATTGGTCATGTTCCATGCCAAGTGCTTTTTTAATGACTTAAGGATCATATCCTTGGTAAAGCAGACAAATGATATTATATAAAACTAATCTATTTTTTAATCATTCATTATATCTACTTATATTTTTGATATAGATGTAAACTAGGATGGATCATGATCCAACCACTTAAAATTACTTATTTCCCTCGTCTTTCAATGGCGAAAGTAAACCTAAAGCCCCCTTCACACTTTCACGGATCGAGCCACGACTACGCTACGACTCCAAAAAGGTCTATCCGTGGCGAGTCGGGACGCAGATTGTCTGATGAACCATGAACCTACGACTCCAGTACGGTTTGCTACGGATTGCTACGGGTTGATACGAATCGAGTACGGATATCTACGGATAGCTAAGGATTGCTACGGATATCGTCCCGACATTGCTACGGATTGCTACGACACGCGTACGGATAGATACGGATTACTACGACACGTGTATGGATAGATACGGATTGCAAAGGATTACCACGACTCGAGTACGGATAGCCACGATTCGCAAAAGGATAGCTACGACTTCAGTACGGATTGGTAGGACTGGCTTGAATTTCCTATGCATTTTTTATCCATAACTATTTACTAAAACACTGAATATTTTCAAATTGAGATGGTCTCACTTGTTTTTCAACAGTATTGAGGTTTTATACATGCCTTTATATCATGACCTGAACTTGAATAGTTGAAGTATTAACTCATATATTGACCGAAAAACGAACAAAAACCTAATGAATTTGAAGTTTATATAAGACACAATCCTTGGCTATCCGTAGCAACCCGTAGGGGAGTCGTAGCAATCCGTAGCGGAGTCGTAGCAATCAGTAGCAGAGTCGTAGCAATCCGTAGCAGAGTCGTATTGCTATGTTTATCACAAAAATTGTCCCGGATTGCTACGGATGCGCTTCGGGTTACTACGACTCCCCTACGGATAACTACGACTCCACTACGGGTTGCTAAGACTCCCCTACGACTCCGCTACGACAAATCTATCCGTAGCGGAGTCGTGGGAAATTTTGAACATGTTCAAAAATTTTCTGTCTAATCCCGGATATCTACGGATTGCCAAGGATAGCTACGACTTGTCACGACTAGTGCCGGATCGAGCTACGGATTGCTACGGATAGCTACGGATGTAAAATTTTTCTCGATCCGTAGCTATCCGAGGCCCGATCCGTGAAAGTGTGAAGGGGGCTTAAGCGATCCGTAGTATATGTACATAAATATAGGATGACAGGAAATTGTGCTGGTATCAAAATATTTCGAGCATATGTATTGCTAATATTGTAATATTTGTTCTTTCGACGGCGAAAGTAAACCTTAGCATATATGTACACAAATATAGGATGATAGGAACTTGTACTAGTATCAAAATATTCCGAGCATATTTATTGCCAATATTGAAATATTTGTTCTATTTATTATGTTAGTGCACCATATGCGCATTTCAACAAGTAATACCCCATCAGTGATGCTCGAAGCGGAAAAGAAAGGTAAACAAATACTAGTAATATGAAATTATGAAGACCAAAAGTACCATTTATATATATATATATATAGTTCAATCATTATGCATACATGTGAGAGGGATTAAGAAAGCAAAGATTTTTGTTTACCAAGTGACAAATCTGCGAACGTTTGTACACTCGGAAAGACTTAATTGATATTCGAAAACCATGCAAATAACCACAAGTCTTTTAATGCAGTAATACAAGAAGCTATGCAAAACTGACAATGACGAGAAAAAAATAATGATTAAATAACCAGAAGTCTCTGACGAGACTGTAGCTCTCCTGGTTGTTTTTTCTTTAAAGCATCAATTTCCTTTCTTAAAGACCATAGGGAGCAGGTGCTCAAACAAATTATAAGTAGCACGAAAAAACAACATATCCATTAGACTGCAACTATAAAATCACTCATATAATTTATAATATCCGAGATATAGTATTTCAAAAAAGAAAGCCACATCAATTTTAAAAGATGCTAGGGGCCAGAGGCTTCTAGCTCAAATGAACTATCAATGACACAACTAGACCACAGATCCATCATATTGCAAAAAGAATTAAGTCTCCATCACATGGAGTTATTTAGGAGAAAATGACCACACCCATTTTCTAAGACCCTGGGGGTCAGGGGCTCAAACAAAATATCAGGTGCAACACTAAACCACAGATCCATCATATTGCAAAAAGAATTAAGTCTCCATCATTTATAGTGTCAGAGGAGTTGCAAGCACAAGATTACATAGAATGATAAAGGAAAAAATGACCACACCCATTTTCTAAGACCCTGGGGGACAGGGGCTCAAACAAAATATAAGGTGCACAATAAGACCACAGACCCATCATATTGCAAAAAGAATTAAGTCTCCATCATTTATAGTGCCAGAGGAGTTGCGAGCACAAGATTACATAGAGTTATATAGAAGAAAATGACCACACCTATTTCTAAGACCCTGGGGGTCAGGGACTCAAACAAAATATCAGGTGCACAACTAAGACACAGACCCATCATATTGCAAAAAAGAATTAAGTCTCCATCATTTATAGTGTCAGAGGAGTTGCGAGCACAAGATTACATAGAGTTATATAGGAGAAAATGACCACACCCATTTTCTAAGACCCTGGGGGTAAGAGGCTCAAACAAAATATCAGGTGCACAACTAGACCACAGACCCATCATATTGCAAAAAGAATTAAGTCTCCATCATTTATAGTGTCAGAGGAGTTGCGAGCACAAGATTACATAGAGTTATATAGGAGAAAATGACCACACCCATTTCTAAGACCCTGGGGGTCAGGGACTCAAACAAAATATCAGGTGCACAACTAGACCACAGACCCATCATATTGCAAAAAGAATTAAGTCTCCATCATTTTTAGTGTCAGAGGAGTTGCGAGCACAAGATTACATAGAGTTATATAGGAGAAAATGACCACACCCATTTCTAAGACCCTGGGGGTCAGGGGCTCAAACAAAATATCAGGTGCACAACTTGACCACAGACCCATCATATTGCAAAAAGAATTAAGTCTCTATCATTTATAGTGTCAGAGGAGTTGCGAGCACAAGATCACATAGAGTTATATAGGAGAAAATAACCACACCCATTTCTAAGACCCTGGGGGTCAGGGGTTCAAACAAAATATCAGGTGCACAACTAGACCACAGACCCATCATATTGCAAAAAGAATTAAGTCTCCATCATTTATAGTGTCAGAGGAGTTGCGAGCACAAGATTACATAGAGTTATATAGGAGAAAATGACCACACCCATTTCTAAGACCCTGGGGGTCAGGGACTCAAACAAAATATCAGGTGCACAATTAGACCACAGACCCATCATATTGCAAAAAGAATTAAGTCTCTATCATTTATAGTGTCAGAGGAGTTGCGAGCACAATATTACATAGAGTTATATAGGAGAAAATAACCACACCCATTTCTAAGACCCTGGGGGTCAGGGGTTCAAACAAAATATCAGGTGCACAACTAGACCACAGACCCATCATATTGCAAAAAGAATTAAGTCTCTATCATTTATAGTGTCAGAGGAGTTGCGAGCACAAGATTACATAGAGTTATATACATGGTAGGAGAAAATGACCACACCCATTTTCTAAGACCCTGGGGATCAGGGGCTCAAACAAAATATCAGGTGCACAACTAGACCACAGACCCATCATATTGCAAAAAGAATTAAGTCTCCATCATTTATAGTGTCAGAGGAGTTGCGAGCACAAGATTACATAGAGTTATATAGGAGAAAATGACCACACCCATTTCTAAGACCCTGGGGGTCAGGGACTCAAACAAAATATCAGGTGCACAACTAGACCACAGACCCATCATATTGCAAAAAGAATTAAGTCTCTATCATTTATAGTGTCAGAGGAGTTGCGAGCACAAGATTACATAGAGATATATAGGAGAAAATGACCACACCCATTTCTAAGACCCTGGGGGTCAGGGGCTCAAACAAAATATCAGGTGCACAAAAAGACCACAGACCCATCATATTGCAAAAAGAATTAAGTCTCTATCATTTATAGTGTCAGAGGAGTTGCAAGCACAAGATTACATAGAGTTATATAGGAGAAAATGACCACACCCATTTCTAAGACCCTGGGGGTCAGGGGCTCAAACAAAATATCAGGTGCACAATTAGACCACAGACCCATCATATTGCAAAAAGAATTAAGTCTCTATCATTTATAGTGTCAGAGGAGTTGCGAGCACAAGATTACAATGAGTTATATAGGAGAAAATGACCACACCCATTTTCTAAGACCCTGGGGGTCAGGGGCTCAAACAAAATATCAGGTGCACAACTAGACCACAGACCCATCATATTGCAAAAAGAATTAAGTCTCTATCATTTATAGTGTCAGAGGAGTTGCGAGCACAAGATTACATAGAGTTATATAGGAGAAAATGACCACACCCATTTTCTAAGACCCTGGGTGTCAGGGGCTCAAACAAAATATCAGGTGCACAACTAGACCACAGACCCATCATATTGCAAAAAGAATTAAGTCTCCATCATTTATAGTGTCAGGGGAGTTGCGAGCACAAGATTACATAGAGTTATATAGGAGAAAATGACCACACCCATTTTCTAAGACCCTGGGGTCAGGGGCTCAAACAAAATATCAGGTGCACAACTAGACCACAGACTTATCATATTGCAAAAAGAATTAAGTCTCCATCATTTATAGTGTCAGAGGAGTTGCGAGCACAAGATTACATAGATTTTCATAACCACGCCCATTTTCTAAGACCCTGGGGGTCAAGGGCTGAAACTAAATGTCAGGTGCACAACTAGACCACATACCAAGTAGGATGCAAAAAGAATTAACTTTCTATCACCTATGGTTTGAGAGGAGTTGCGAGCACAAGAATTGTTTACGGACGGACGGACGGACAGACGGACAGACGGACGGACGCCGGACGACGGGGTATCGCATAAGCTCGACTGGTCTGAGACCAGTAGAGCTAAAAATGTGATAAATCTCATTTGAGAAATGAAAAAAGAAAGAAATCTTACGCGTGTTATGGCTAGAAGCTTGGATACTTACATTGTAATCCTTGCCGCTAAGCTACATATAGTAATGCTGATAATTACTGATACATTTATGGAATTAATATACCAAGAGCTGAGTTTGAACAGTCCTAATAAGTATTCCGTTGTCGAGCAGATACTGCTAACTCTTATAGGGAACTTGGTTCACAATTTTATTCGAAGACGCTGCGTTCGGAAGAGTTTCTCGCACATTCTCTTCTTCGCTTTTGTTGGTTTTTCTATGTTTGTTTTGCTTTGTTTTTTTAAATACATGCTCTTATGATTGTCTTATACAACAGATATTTTAGACTTGGCAATTGTAATACTGTATGTTCTTTGTCTAGTTAGTACTTGAGTTCTTGATGTACACGTGTGTTTTGCCCTGGATTAACCTACCTATGGATATACCCATAAAATTCACAAGTATATAGCACATTGCCATCTGAAGTCGGTATCGGCTACATATGTGGTGTTATACATGTATCATAATGTCTTTTGTGTTTCATATTTCTACGATGTGAGTTGGTGTTCCTTGTCCCTTTTGCATCTCTTTCTATTCGTGTTTGCCATCTTTTTTGCATTGGATGTTTTGCTGTGGGTGCTGTACCCGAGTGTTGTTGGAGATCTCCTCCTTTCTTTTGTGTCTGACTATTGGTCCACTAGTCTAAGTGGGTGTCTTTTGACAACGTTGTTTGTTGTCGTTGTTTTGTCCGATGACAATTGTTTCTTCTATCCTGTAGACATGTTGAAGTATAGTCAGTACAAAGTGACCTTTGTGGATATCTTTTTCATATTCTTCTTTCTTGACTGTATTACATGATGTGTCTAGTTCTAGTCTTAGTGGGTGTCTTTTGACAACGTTGTTTGTTGTCGTTGTTTTGTCCGATGACAATTGTTTCTTCTTCCTGTAGATATGTTGAGCTATAGTCAGTACAAAGTGACCTTTGTGGATATCTTTTTCATATTCTTCTTTTCTTTACTGTATTACATGATGTGTCACAGTCATGTGCTCTTGGCCGTCACAGTCGACGGAAACTCGAACACTGCATTAGACAAACTACAAAATATTTTTCCCCTATGTATAAGGCATCTTTTATCCCCGATGTAGAATTATGTAGAAAGATCTCAAGTTCAACCGAACTTTTTATTTTAACGTTACCAAATTGTCTAAAGGAAAGGAACTGCCGTTCAAGAACGGAAAACAATTGTTCCCATTGTAGCTCTTAAAATGTAATGCCGACCTTCTTATTTCTTTTATAAGACTTGTAAAATTACGCTTTATTCCAGACAGATTCAATCAAAAGTCAAAATTAAAAGATACGAAAGTCCCAGAGTAACAATTGAAAAATCTGATAACGATTCTTTTAGGAGCAATTAATCCAAACCACATGAAAAAGGATTTGTTAACTTTAGCTGCATTTGTCTCATCCTAACAGAGTACGGTGTATTACACTCGAACTGTATACATGTATCCAAGCAAGCCTTTGTTAAGATTATTGGTTCATAATTACGGAAATTGCAGGTGGGTCCTTATTTGAGTAAATCTTACCATTCTATCCCAAACTGTATTAAAAACCTCTATAGGCAAGGGAGTCAAATATTCATGTATACTTCGAGAAATTGAAGGCAGAAATTTGTGAATAAGCAGACCATCCTTTTCACAAGAAATACTCGTGTGAAATATCCTTGACCTATCAGCTACAGTTAAAGAACGTAACCAGTAAGCACTTTTAACAAAAATGTCTAACATTTAAACATATGTGTGTCTTTCGTTATGATTGTCAATATTGGCACAGATGCAAGTCTATACACGTTTAAAGCAAGTAAGCAATCTAAAAACATTAGATCAGTGAATGAAAGTTAAACACAAAAGCCTAAATTTTAATCCAGAAACCACAATCTAAAGCCTTTCGAATTTTGGGGAAAAAATACTAGACAGACTTCCCGAAGCGATAAGAAAATAGGACAAACAGACTGAGACAAAGACACAATCACACAAGAAACACGAACTTCAAGAATAACTTATCCAATGAATTATCTCCAGTGCAAATTTGGTCAGATTCATCCAAAAAGCCATATTTAACAAATTCACAAGATATAATAATTACTTTTTATGCACGACCTTATTTGCTAGCAAACAGGAAATACTTAGTCCTCCCGGGGATTTATCCCATCGCCATTGCGGATTAATTTTTGCTTCTTTGCAGAGCGTTTGAGTTTATTGTATTCTTTGTTATGGAATTATTAACGCCGGTCACGAGCCCTCCGTTTTTATTTTTACTCCTTTTGTGCTTCCCCAAAATGGACAATTCAAGACTCAATGCATTCGAGAAAGTTATTTTTATTTGGAGATTTACTCCGTATAGACAGCTTCTAGTGTCCTATGCTTTTAACATTTCAGAAAATAAGTTTTGATATTTGAACTGGTCATATGCAGTTTTTAACAAAAGATCAGAGTTACTTGTACGATACGCAATCGCAAATAAGTAATACGAAATGACTGTTTAGTCAAAAAGAAGAAGATCGAATCATTTTCATCGATGACATAATTTTCAGGAGGCTTGGAGGTATTGGGCAAATCAAATTGATGCGACTTTGTTTACCTTATTCGATAACCTGTAATGCCAAGTTAATAGATGTACGAAACGTTCGCACACAAGGGAGGGGGGGGCACGCTTGTCGTTCCGGTAATCATGATGTAAACATACCCTTGTGCTGTTCTATAGAAAAGAAAACTCTTAAAAAGTAACAAATAAAAACACAAACACTCAGATACACAAATTTTCGGCCCCTTGGCCTTTATCAAGTGTAAAAAACGACGATCTATAACAATTCTAAGTAAAATCCATCCTTTCTTCTCAGGCGTTTATTGCAAATGTTTATGTTAGTCTATGACGTCATAATATTCGCGGCACATGCATGCATTTCGCGTTACCCGCGAAAAGTTACAAAGTCTTTGTAATAATGAACGATCCGAGAGAAGATGGTTTTAAAGAACTAAATCATGATTTATACATATATATAACATTGAATTTAAAATATTACACATATATACATAACCTATATCTTAAAAAGTACATCTTTTAAAGATGGGAGATAAAATATAGTATACAAAATGTATTGTGTCTTCCAACCCTTTTATTATTTTTTTTTTTGTAAATGAAATATATGGTAAAAATCAATACAGGGATGCAAAGCTGGCACTAATATTTATGTCAACTTGGCCTTGAAATAATTAGATTACATATCGTCGCCGACTGTCTGATTTCAAAAATAATTTGATGCCAAATATATAATATACATGTAGTTATTATTTCCTCTCTCTGTTTCTTTCTCTTTGTCGTTGTGGTGATCGTCAGTGTTCGCTGTGTGCTGTGTTACAACTTTGTAATAGCAGATTTCACATGTAATTATTATGTTTGGCAAGCTTTAGGATAAATGGACTTTCCTATTTGAATTACAGTGTACACTGTATCTTCATTTAATTCATTCAAGGCGGCGCCGCTTACAATTAATGGGTTTTTTTGTAATTTATATTGTCCTTGTCCAAATATCACGGTGGGTAATCTCGCAACGCAGAACAATTGATTTTTCTATAAACAGATAAAGGGGGATGCAGAGTAACAATGCGTTGCATACAAAATAATGTTGATATCAGCTTTTTATAACGTACAAACACAATCGGCGTTCTACTTTCACTTTGATCAACACGAATCACGCCGATAGTTTTTCAGCTTTATAAAAAGATATCACTTCTCTTAGTTTGGATAAAACCTATAGCTGAGGCATCTTTGCACTGTATCACATTCTCCATTTGTGTGATAAATAATTTATATTACACGAAATATTTGATAAACCGTGAATATAAAGCCCCCATGAAGATTGATTTTCGGTACTGTCTTTCTGGATATTTTTATTTATTATAAAAATCTGCCATTATGACTATTTAAATAGTCATAATGGCAGATTTTTATAATAAATAAAAATATCCAGAAAGACAGTACTATTTACTAAAATACTGTAACTTGCGATGTACATGTAACATGATTTATGCGATATTTGAATATGTATAAGCTTTGCTAACTTATAACTTATGCAGCATGTTTACAAACAGCGCCATATACATGTAGATGTACATTCCATACTTGCAAAGAACTTAAAGACTGTTCATCAGAAAAAGTACTTATTGTTTCTATAGTGCTGTGTTTTTGTCTAAATTTATTTTTCCGATATTTTTTTTTCTCGTAAGAAATTCTATAATTGTATATTTTTCAAGAATCTTAAAACCTTTTTAGTGTGATTTTCGGGTTCTGTGTTTGACTTTCATTCGCTGACTTAACACCACAAGAACAGGTAGAACAATCTCAACTAAATCCTATTAAAAAAACGAAATAAAAAAAAGAGGCGTCACTCAATAAATATATTAATACATGTATAAAAACATTGAATGAATCAAGTTAAGTGAACAAAAACAATTTTTAAAATCGCATTTTACTCAATTCAGCTTATATTTGATTCCAGTGCTATTGTCAAGCATATCAATTCATGCCTTCCCAAATTTTTTCTTCAATAAAGACAATAATACATAACACACGTCACGAGAGCTCTTTGTTTATTAAACCTTGGGTTCCAATATTTATGTTAATACACACCACGATTGGCCATTAGTATTTGACGTCATAAGAAATATTTTCTTAAAAATGTAAAGCGTCGAATAATATCTCACATAAAGGTATACATATTCGCTAAAATTGAATTATATCATCGGTTTATTCATAGTGTCAGGGAAGAGAGAGCATTGTTTACCAGCAAATAATATCCGTCATCCTAGCACAGAAAAAAAAATAGTAAAATACAAAAATTTCACAGGCATCTGTTTACTTACACGTGCAGTCAATTGGCGCCAAATATCAACTTAAGTTTCCCAGATTTCATATTTGTATTTATCAACTTAGAAAAATTCCTCATTTTTAGATTTAAGTAAGCTATGTATATAATACCATTCTGTCCGTGTTATACAAAACGCATTTGTTAGATGTTTCAATTAGAAGCATTAAGCGTATGTCTCTAATATTCGACTAATGTTTAACGTCTTCAAATTCAATAGCATCATGTAAGACCTGATAAATTTACAGCATGGACCAGACATGCACGTTTTGGATATAAAACCCTATTCAGTTATCCTCAGTCTAAACAATGTAAAATGACCTAAAAGTATGACAATTATTATGTCCAAAAATGTACCAAAAGACGTAGCAGAATGGGTGGGATGATGCTACAGGACCCACGTTTTAGAAATTTTAAGAAATTTTGTATCAGAAAATTTCAAATGCGTTGAAGAGACGGACGATCAACCGAAGTCGATCGAACTTGTCTACATGTGCCCTCGGGGACTCTTGGTCCACCAGCAGTGACACTCACCAAGTAGTTCAAATGTTAAACGTCTTCATATTCAATAGCATCATTTAAGACCTGATACATTTACAGCATGGACCAGACATGCACATTTCGGCTACTTAACCCTCGTCAGTGATCCTAAGTCTAAACAATGTAAAATGACTAAACAATTATTCTATTTAAGTTTTACATTACAACCAAAATGGTTTTTTATCTGAAATAACCTGATGTTTTCTTCCTGCTTATGCTATAAATTCCAGAGATGTGTTCCTTGTATCGGACATAAACTCACAATATAGGTAAAAAATATTGTAAATAGCAATAAAATGAACTGGATATAGAATGTCAAAGGATTAATCAATATTTTGGCTCAGAAAACATATTTTTTGTTAAATGGAATAGAACTACTCGTTAAGGATACTATAGGAAATATCAAAACCATCTCCTAGAAGACAATAATCGTGCGCATGTTATCGATAATTGATGGAATAAGATGTTTTAGCGTAAAGTTCTAATTCGTGATATGATTCAAATTATGTAAGACCTGGTACTAGGATTCTAACGTTATAGGAAGAATGTAATTTAACTTTCCAAATCATCTGAATATGATCAAAACAAATTACAAAAGCCTTTGGAGGTCAAATGAGTGTCATTTTGAATCGCTAAATTCATAGTTATTTGGATTCACAGAAATTGCCGAGCACTTTTATGGTGATTCCTACCAAAAAGAAAGTCCTTCAAAGCAAGATTAGGGATTCGCTAAAAGAAGTCACTTAGTAACTTCTGAAATATTAATATGTATGATTTTTCTTTTGTCATGCAGATAGACAATAAGCGATGGCAATTGTATCCAGAATATGGCAATTTTGCCTCAACTGTAAAAGGTTGGACAGAAAGTAGATGTTCATTTTTTCCAAAACTAATGTTTTCTTCTATAGTTATTTCAATGAAAGTCAATATAAGACCGCCCTCATCAATTCATATTTCCTTGAAGCATCTTATGATGAAAAATTGAACGCGCAGTGCTAGAGTACTAAATTTTGCGGATCCTAAACAATTTAAACGTCTATTCCACTAAAAGAAATTCATTATATTAATGTTGAAAAGACATATGAAGTTTCAAAAGTTTTTTTTTCCCGTACAAATGTGAACGTCTTCAAATTTAATAGCATAATTTAAGAACAGATAAATCTGCAGCGTGAATCAGACACGCATGTTTTGGGTATTTAACCCTCGTCAATGATCCTCAATCTAAACAATGTAAAATGACCAAAACGTGTGAAAGTTATTATGTCTAAAATGTACCGAAAGACGTAGCGGATGCACGGGCAGGAACACGTTACGTCGCCTTACAGTACCGTTGTCAGAAGTATTTAAAGTTCTGCACTTAAAACCGTCCGTTGACATTATACCACAGGTAAGGATATGAAGGAAACCATCCGTTGTCGTGACAATGGGCATGTGTGGAAAGTATGATTTTCTAATAAACGTTGAAATTTTAGAAGTAATACATTCGAAAATTCAATGGGGGGTAGTCATAACACTAAGCTATTGGTTTATATGCTTTTCTGGTACTGATATACAGTTTGAAAAGAGGAGATCGAGTTGGCGTCCTTTGATCACCACGTCCTGCACATGTGTTATTCTTCCTTTTTCTTGAAATCTTTGAATATACAGGTTATCTTATTCCAGAAATATACTAATAATAAATATCAAGTCTATATAATGCTCCTCTGGTAGTGTCATGATGACGAATTCAATTTTAGACCACTTTTTTGGAACTTTTCTAAAATTAGTCCGTTGTCAATCCATGTTGCGAAAGTTCTGTCCGTTGTCAGATGTCCGTTGTCTGCTTTCATATTTTAATGGATGGAATGATACGATACCTGTACTAATCATTAAAATTTATCAATCAATACGCACAATTTAATTTTCAACCAATTTAAAATGGAGACTGATTTGCCCAGAATTGAATTCGCCGAATCATCCGTTTTGTTAAGATATCCCTAACATTAAATTTTATTCGTCCCGTCTTAAATTAATCTTCTGGGCTATGGGTGAAAAGGTTAAAATATGAATGGAGGCGAAAATTTGAATGTATACTGTATCTTACTTTATAAGCGTATTATAAACCGGTGTAATGCAGCAGTTTTCTCATAGGAAAATTTGCTAAATAAGAGGTTTCTTCCCCTTTGAGATGTTCCGCTATACATTAGATTTTCCACATATTAGCATGGATTTTCCCCATAGAGAAGAAATTTTATATAACCATTTTCCCCCTGTTCAGTCCTTATTTTGTTTACCTTCCATTTGCTTCCAATATTGCAAAATACATGAAAAGTGCTCCATTGGTCTAACATATATATATATATTGCACCCATGTCTCCTCTTTACCCACCAATAGTCTCTATCACTCTTGAAAAGTTGACTTTATAATTTGATTTTCATCATCGGTTCTGCAGAAGGAACGCGAATTTTGAAAAGTTTACAGACTGGCGGAAGACAGATGGTGTGCTGTAATAAAAAAAATCACAAAACTTCAACAGAGCAGGATATAATTACTCTTCCCGGACACTTGACCCTATTCCTATTTTTTCTTTTGTAGAATATGTAAGAGGTTTCTGGGAGGGGGGAGGGTTAGACACTCACACACATATGGGGTTTTAGACAAATTCATATATATTCAGACAAATACATATATACAGAGAAACATATTCATCAACAGACACACTCATACAGAACGATGTGCATAGGCAGACGGATAGACAGGTAGACAGACATACACATATGTACTAACACACACAAACAAAAACAAATACTGACTTTGATTTCAGTAAATCCAAAGTTAATCACAGCATGTAAGACAGACGAAAAATCAGACTAGGCCAATATCTCTTTCTTGACAAAAACCTCTCATCAAGTCAAGCAGACAGACACACAAAGTCAAGCACTCACAGAAAAACACACAGGGAGAAACAAAAAAGAGATTCACACAGACAGACTCAAAGACAGACACTGATCAAGACACAGACAAGAACATCCTGAAAGACATACACAGACATGCGCAAAACGACAGACTGACATACACAGACATACGCAAAAACAAACGGACAGACAGTCATGTATATAGACAGACACACACACAAAAGACACAGACAGATGCACTCACTCACATACAGACACACATGCTAACAAACGCGGAAAAAAGAATTCACTCGCAGGCAGACGCAGACACCGATATTGACGCTGACATAAAAAAAACACACGAACTTACATACAGACACACACAAATGTAAATAACATATCAACTACAATTTTCATCATCACCTGAGATATACATGTAAGGTCTATATCATACCCCATCGAAGATCTCTATTGAATGCAAAATGATAAATTTAATGTTTCAAAGAGAAAATCCAAACCATTAATGGTAGGCGAGGAAATTCTGCTTTAGGGGACTTCAAAGACTACAATAAAGTTTTTTTTGTCGCCGGGGGAGGGGGGGGGGGGGTCTCCAGTAAGTGTATAGCACTTATAGGGAGCTACTATGGGCAAGATTATAATGGCCATTTATTACAAGTATTTTATTACTTTGTACGTTTATATTCATTTTTGTGCATTTGATATCATTTTGTCCCTTCCATAAAACGGTGCCTAATAACCCATCTGTAGGTAAGAATCTTATTGTTTCTGAAAAAAAAGCATGCGAAAATTCTAAATGAAAGAGCGATTTCATGTTAAGAACGTTCGGAACAGTTACGTGATAAAGGCTGAGGCTATCAAAATGTCTTCATTGACCGATATTTGATGTCTTTGTTTTTAACGCTATATATGACTTCAAAATCCCTTTAACAATTATTGTTTAATTGATCAATGTATAAATTCATGAACTCATTCTACACCTCTTCAAATTCATGAATCATATTTTCAATTCTAAATCTATTCTATACGATCTATGTTTACGTAACCTGAAAGCTATATGATATCCTTCTTTACAGCTTTACAAAAAAGAAAAAAAAAGAGCTGAATACTTTAAGAATTAACTAAGCTTATTTAATTGCTCAGCCTTAGATTTGAAATAAAGATTCAATTCCCCATTCATGCCCAAATACCGTTAAGAGTCATGACAACGGACCATATCTTCTTGTCTTGTCATAACAACGGACATTCTTCATCAAATAATCAAAGTATACAATATATATACAATGTAAAAGATGGTCATTCACATATATTGTTTGTATAATGTTGTCGATTATTTTCTACATAAAATTGGTATATAAAATCAAATAATTAAGAGACAGGATAGTTTTCCTGTTCAAATTTCCGTTTTCGTTGCTGACAGTAGGTCATCGCCAATTAGATCTCCTCATAAGATAAAAGGAGTTTTATTCATTTCATGGTGATAATGTATTACTGAAGCTTGTGGCTACCCCCCGTTGGCTTTTTAAAAGAAATCACCGGTTACCTAATGATTTATTTGTGATTTTACTGAAATTTTGTCGATAATTTTCATGACAACGGATGGTTTCCAACATATCATCACCTGTTGCATAATGTCAACGGACGGTTTTAAGTGCAGAACTTTAAATACTTCTGACAACGGTACTGTAAGGCGACGTAACGTGTTCCTGCCCGTGGGATGGGTGGGATATGATGCATTACAAAGCAATAACGTATTGCGTTGCGTTCTATGTTCAATTCCAAACGAAAAGACAGATTTTTCTGATACGGAAGGAAAGTAGTGGATAAGCATTCAAGAAATATTTATTCAATGTAAACATGTAAGTTATCTTACAGTGTAACTGTTTTCAGCAAAGTGATACGTAATATTGTTGTGTCTCTAAGGTCAATAATAGCGGACTTCAGCTTCACATCAGCTTATTTTACAGCCAGCCGGAACGCAAATCCCTATTTTGACGGTTGGAAGTATTATTTCTAAAAGGGGCTGATAACTCTTGACACACAAAGTAGCAGAATAAAAATAGATTGGGCTAAACGACCTTAATTGTTTATCTGAAATTTTAAATATTATTATACAACATATAATACTAAGATATAATTCACAACAAATAATTGAAATTCCTCTGAAAGGGGTTATTGATATTTTTCAGCATTGCTAAAGATCCATCGAAAATTGTGCATACACCGTTGATTTTAAAAGCTGACACAAATGCTCCCCTATGCACTTTTGACCAAAATTCAATGATAATCTTTTCAACAGAATCCCAATTATGATATTTATATAGAATTTTAGTCAATACGCTTTCTATTAATAGCGATAAAAACGAGGACCAGATCTTAATTAGAATTCATCATTACGGACTCATAATACACCAAATTTTAGTGGCAATGGAATTTTGAACATTTGTTTGATGGTTTGATACCTTGTAGATGATTTTGTGCCAATGTCATGTTGCATTTTGGCAAATCTAACCACTTATCAGCGCCGACTTGGGTACATGTGTACCGTGTACTCTGTATACACAAACGAGTTTACATACGTTGACATGTAAGATGGACGTCCGAACAGCATATCGAAGTCCTAAGGGCAAAGATCGGCTTCCTATTTTTGGTTTTGGTGACTTCACTGATATATAAAGTTTACATTCAGATTGTTCCCAATCATTCCCAGCCGGGATTTTAAAAGAAAATAAGCAATAAAATGCAGGTAAACAGATCGCTGGCGAAAAATTGCCCTTGACAACGCCCGATTTCTTTCAAAATGCCACAAAATTTACCTGATTAAGTGTTATGACTTGAAACGGTATCTCTATTGCCATCAAAATTACCTGTGCCATTCTTGTTCACACATGCAGCACAGTCAGTATGACGCGTTTTTGATGACGTGGTACAATGTTGTCATATTCGAAACATTTGTCACGTGACTTCGTTTTTAAACTTCAAAGACAAGTACCGACTGGCGTTCCGGCTGAGCGTCTATGGCATTGCTAAAGCATACTTGTAATAGAATGAGAATTGCACCAAAATCAAACATATTCATGTTAAACGTCTTCAAATTCAAATTCAATAGCAACATTTTAGAACAGATAAATTTGCTGCATGGATCAGACATGCACGTTTTAGGTACTTAAACCTCGCTGGTGATCCTCAATCTAAAAAATGTAATATGACCAAAGAATGTAAAAGTTCTTATGTCCAAAAATATACCGAAAAACGTAGCAAGCTTTATGGGATATGATGCTACAGGACCCACGTTTTAGAAATTTCAAGAAGTTCCTCTGATATCATGGGGGTCCCATTCAATGTAGGAAATATTTGTTTTTATTCAACGTTCGTTGTGGAGTTAACATTTAGGGGATAAACGTACTGTGTTTTTTTATTTTTTGGTTCCGACAGGTATATGTTGGATATACTGTTGGAAACGCAGTTATACCGTCGGGGTTTGTCCCCGACGGTATAACGTATGTTTCCAACAGTATATCCAACATATACCTGTCGGAACCACAAAACACAGTACGTTTATCCCTATTCTAATTCATGTGACATATTTTAACCTTTTATGCCCCTCAGAGGGTCTCACGTATAGCTTAAGAGGCGACGTTGCTACGGAGGACTAATAACGACCAACAGAAATTATTGCGCTGCAAAATATGAAATACAACTGCTTCGTATTTATTACAATGGCGAAAAATCAAAGTGTAATCAATAATAAACTTACTTGCTCTGTTGTTTACATGTGGAGAACGCCATTTACAAGCTCATACCTTGTAGTTTTACATCACAGTATGACGTCACAGGAGCGAAGAACAAAGGGAGGCATGACGTCATACGCAAAAAGTGCGCTAAAGCTTGTTTCGTGCAAATTTACGCAGGAATACATTTTAAAGTATGTTAAGTGAGTTGGTTTGCGGCATGTATATCGTCGTTATACATGCTTGTAGAAATTCTGTGAACCAATCAGAATGCATGAAACAAACAGAATGAATTAGAATTATTTTATTTTCCGCATTCTCAGTGTGTCCTGGTGAAATTGTTAACGTGCTCGCTTTCAATTTTCTCGATCGCGATGCGATTCGAATCAGACTGACACCAATTTTTCTTCGTCAACCGTTATGTTTTTTAAATCAAAATATTCCTTTTTTGTTTCGTTTTTATTTAAGGTTTCTTTCATTGCTACATAGTCAGAATAAAAAGGCAGTCCTTACATACGCTATATTGTTCTTGTTCAAGCTTTTCTTCTTTACTAATTTTTATCATGAAGTTCGGAGTATTGTTTCTTGACAAGTTAATTTTTTTGCAATAACCTAATAACAGGAGGAGACAATTTCCTCCAGATTGATGTTATTTCATAACTTGTCCAAAACACGAGCCTTTCGTCGTACAACCATGGCGTTTCTACGGGTGTTTTGTCACTTTTTTACTACACTCGTCATGAAATAGTTTCATAAAAATAGTCGTGATATAGTTTTTTTAGGATTCTTACATTTTTAAGCACACGTGTTACACACAAGCTGAAAAAAGTGCGTTATATAAACATATTATGTGATGTTTATCACGATACATAAAGGTAATTATATACAATAAAAACTGATTTTCAAAGGTTTTTGAATGAGTGAATGTTAAACGTCTTCAAATTCAATAACATCATTTCTGAGCAGATAAATTTGCAGTATGGACCAGACATGCATGTTTCGGGTACTTAAGCCTCGTCACTGATCCTCAGTGTAAACGATGTAATATGGCCATAGAGTGTGAAAAAGTGTGCAGGACAACGTAGCAGGATTGGTGGGATATGATGCTATATGACCCACATCTTAAAATTTCAAGAAATTTCATTACAGAAATTTTCAAATGCGTTGAAGAAACGATAAACCGAAGTTGATCAAACTTGGCTACATGAAAGATTTTTTGCATGTGTTGTCACTTTGTCATGTCATCATTATACATGTATGTTGTTCCTCTTGTTGCCCTTAACAGTGTCAGAGTGTATCAATAAGACTGCTTCAAAAAAACTGTCCTTGTTGACTCCTGGTCCACCAGCAGTGACACACCAATTGGTACAAATGTTCAAAGTCTTCAAATTCAATAACATCCTTTCTGAGCAGATAAATCTGCAGCATGGACCAGACATGCACGTTTCGGATACTTAACCCTCGTCAGTGATTCTCAATCTAAACAATGCAATCACATTTCTCAATCATAGTTACGTCAGAACATGTTCATCGTGACGTCATGAATAAATGCAAATGTACCTTATGACATAAGATTTGTTTATGAAACAAGAATTTCGTGCATACATAAAAATCATCGAAATCAAGCTTTCGATAAAAAGTAAAATAAGCGTTTAATTAGTGAAATAACGCTTAGGACTGAATTATGAATGTTTCGATGTAAAATAGACATAAAATTTCATTAATGCTTCATATTTTAACTTGATAAAAATTCTTTTTTAAAATTTAGGTGGTATGTGCTTATTGCTTGTGTTTTCACTGTAAATTGTGATATCTGTTGGCGTTGGTGTTGTAGTGTTCCGCGTTGTTTCATTTTAGTTGTTGAAGTTGTTTAGACCGATGCTCGTTGCTTCTTACTGTTCTGCGGGTGTGGTCCGTTGTGATCAATGCATAGTATTTTAATGGAATAAGAAATTCTTATTCTTGTCCTCTTTGAGCCATACATACCAGATATAAAACTTTTCCAAACAGACTCAGCAACGTAGGGTTATTCCTATCATACTTTGGATATGTTCACCTAATCAAACATTGATTTTAATTGATAAGCATCATTATTTACAACAACCATTCGGTTTGCTGTCTTATTTGTGTGGTCGTCTTACAGTAAGAAGGTTATCATACACAAAAAGTGTGCTCTCTACGAGACCAATGTTTAACCGAACAAGAGGGAGGCTTGTGCTTTTGATATTTACACCGATCGCCATTTGGTCTTGATGGTTTGTGTGTAGTCTAGTGTCAACTGTTTTGATGTTGTCCTTTTATTAGCCATCTTTTACCCTATTGTGTCTCTTGTTGTGCTTGTCTAATATGAGATTTCGCATTTGGGAGTTTCTATGTTTACCCGAAACGTGTATGTCTGGTCCATGCTATAAATTTATCTTTAGAATCTGAAATGATGCTATTTAGTTTGAAGACGTTTAACTTTTGCTGTGGGCTCTGTAACCGAGTTCTGCTCATGTCTGGTCCATGCTGCTTTATCTGTTCGTACATGATGCTATTCAATAGTCGATCTTTCAATTATTCCTTAGACCCGACATGACATACTTTGGCAAACATTTTAACTATGACGTCATAAATAAATCTTTGGAAATATAGAAAGCAATGTCGAAATACCTGTTATCATTTGTGAGGTCACAAATGAAAGTCCCAAAAATTGTGTCTTGTCGGGTTGTACCATTATAACATCTATGTTTGGAACGGTAATTCTGATAATTGGGGAAAGATCTATTTGAAGACGTTTAACTTTTGCTGTGGGTTCTGTAACCGATTCCTGTCAGAGATTCCCTCCTTTCATTAACATTGTCAATATGAAAGAGCATGTTCTATTATAAAACTTTCAGTGTACCATATGTACATTTCAACAAGTTATATATATGGTATTTCATTTTATCACATGATTCACCCGTTATGCAGTTTCATAAAGCCATTTCATAAATATATGATATGATAACACGTTACATATCGCTCTGCTTGAATGCGATTGGTCAAGTTTGGAACCTAATCACATAAACCTTTACAAATCAAATGTGACCTTTCAAATATCGGTCAACTGTTAAATTCAGACCCGGAGTCAATATCAATAACTAAAATTGTTGTTTTTGAATTAATTTTTGCATTAAAATATTATTCAAAATTGAAATACTTTTCTCTTACGCACAGAATATCTATACGATGGGAACACTTCTTCTCATGGCGTAGCAGACGACTTCTAGATCACGGCGTGATTCGCCTCAGTAGTTCTCGGAAACGTTGATTTCACGTTAGAAATACACATTTTTAGGCAATATCATGTGATAAAAAGAATCTCAAATGAATTTTCATTTCATACGATGTATTATGAAACTCGTTGTGCGTTTTATATCCCCGAGCCAAGGCTCGGGGATATAAAACTCACATCTCGTTTCATAATACATCGTATGAAATGAAAATTCATTTGAGATACTATATATATGTTATCATTTAAAGGTACGGTTTCCCTGAAAATTAATTACAAAATTTTGTAATTCAAAATCTGTCTTTTCATATGCAAGTATACATTCTTATTTGTATAAATTCAAATTTTCAGGCGAATCAAACGCATACATTCGCAGTTATAGGGTGCGCAGCTCTAATTCCATCCACTAGCGCCAACTACAATGTATTGAGTTGAGATTTTTATAAATTATTTTAAAAAATCGACATTATAACGTTCGTTACTGCATATTTTCAACTAAAACTTTTAAAGCTCCATTTTTACTCTATATAAACCCTTTGGAATAAATATTATGTTTTCAACATAAGTTGACACAAGTTTGACTTTATATTTTCTTCACGTTTTTGTTTTCCAATAGTTTATAATGAAAGTATGACGTACCCCGTTAAAAAGGACCAGAGCTACAAACAACCTTAAAATATGGACAAGGTTATCCTCCCTCTGCCTACGAGAAAATAAATAAGCAGGTGTGTCCGCTCCATCTACATGTCTATAACCGTATGATGAACCGAGGACAAGAGTTAATTACCTTTTGTACCTTTGATTATTTCTAGCATTAAACCGCTAATGAAAATATTTGTTTTCCAAATCCCGTATAGATTAGCTGTTTACGTGGGCTACATGCATGACTTTGTTTAATCAATAAGAAGATGCGACATTGTAAAGTCAACACCCATTTAAGAATGGCACTGGCCAAATCTTGATTAATTTTAATGTTGTACATGAAATGAGCGCAAAAAGCATAATATTCACACTTGTAGCAGGCACTGCGTAACTGAGCTTGTAATAATTGAATGAAAGGTGAGATTGTGTGACATTGCGTTTGAAATATAAAAAAGAGATTAACAGTACGTACAGTACTTAAGTTAATCATGATTTATGTTCATCTAAAGATTACATGTATTCTGGCGGATAGCAATTAATGAAACTTTCGTCTTTGTTTCGTAAGATAAATCTCGTGCCAAATTGAATCATTATATTAAAAATGTTGAAATTCTACGAGATATCCTTGTCGTATATCATGAGCAATAACAAACAATTTCATAGGAAAAATAAAAGTGTGCCGAATCTTGTGAATGATAGTATAATTTGAAAAATGATGACATTATTCTTCGCAAGGTCTTTAACACTGTTTTATGTAAACGTCGTGCAAACTGTCATTAAGACATTTTCTTGGATTGCCATTGTAATAAAGAGGCAAGGAATCAATATTTCGATTCTCGAAACAAAAGAATAAAGCCTGTAAAATCGCACCCCGTAGAGGTACTTGAATTTTGTACAATAATTTGATGTAAATCCAATACTAAATTAAGATAATGATCTAACATTTTTCATTTATTTCGTCGAAAAAAGAAGCAATAAATTTTCCAACATTTTTATTTCTAAGTCAAGTCTAATTACATAATAGATTCTCGTGAGAAAACGCGCATTGTATCAGACGTATGACATGTGTAATAGATTGTAATTTCTTGGAGAAAGGGAGGTTTAAATATGATTAAGATAATGAAAATAAAGCATGAAATAAATAAAAAGCATCATAGAGAGAGATCGATAACGACATTACAAGTTATCTGGAGCTTCAACAAAAACCTTTATCTATGACACAATTTCTTGGATTATGAAAAAGAGAATTCTGAGATAATGACAAGTCATTACAAGTAAGGATATCTCTTGATCTCAATATTTCCAAAAAGCCCCTATTTTAGGGAAGCAAGCTTGTCAAAATAATTATCTATTAGTAAGTAACATTGTTGCTTGGTCAGAAGACAAGATTGAAGGTAATCTCCAACAAGACTCCAAAGCAGTACACCAAGACAACATGTAAACACAAAAAGAGAAAAAGATAAGGATTAAAGGTTCGAATAGTAGGAGACACATAGAGACATACAAAAGCAGACACTCACACACAGATGACACTGAGGTTGATGAAGAACAAAATTTAAAACATGTAGGCTTTTAGGACCCCATTCTTCCACAACATCATCCGGAAGTAGATCAGAGGTGCTCAAGAAATGGAATTCGCGATCGAGTATAACAAAGCCTGAGTACAGATGATAGCAACTATAGAGAACAGGATGAAACTTTCTGTCTGAACAAACTTGCTGCATCAAATCAGAATTTGACACTTCTTAAAGAATAAGATTTGAAGATCATCAAAAATATATGTTGGAAGAACAACAAACGAATAAGGGAAGGACAATGAGGCTGATGTCGTTGAGAACATCATGTTCTTGACGAAAGGGAAACATATCATTGACAATGTACTGGAGAAGCTATCAAATGTCTTTGTTTTTAAGAAGGGTTCATAACTCCAGTTCACTTAAAGAAAGGAAGAAGAGCATAGGCTAAATGATGGTCTCAATGGCATTTAATACAATCATGAAATAACACGGCTGTCAGTAAAAAAAATTTTAAGATCATAGCGGCAATTCAAATACGAAGGATTTAGAGAAGAATTTCCATTCCCTTCAATGCGTATTTATGTCATTTCAACAATTAATTGTGCTTGGCTCTATCTTCAATGGAAAATCCCGTATAACTGCAAATCAATTAAGTTTGGTCTATGGTCCATTCAGTAGCGATTACAAATGAAACACATGGCAACAGAAACTAATTCTCAAAATCAAACTGAGACAAGATACAAATGTACCCAAGCTGAGAAAGCAGCTCATGATACACATGTATCTACCATCTTGCACATCAGATTCTTTTTAATCAATCGTGTTTGTTATTTAAGGTTACATCAATTTAGAATTGCTTTCGAAATCATTGAATAGTAATATTAATAGAATAGAATAGAGAAGAATAGAGTAGAATAGAATGAAATAGAGTAGAGTAGAATATAATATAATATAATATAATATAATAGAATATATAATAGAATAAAGTAGAATAGAATAAAATAGAATAGAATAGAATATAGAATAGAATAAGAATGTTAATATTCAAAAATAAAATTCAAAGTGCTCCAACTCGTTACCTTCTTTAATAAAAATTTACAAATTAATTGCCATTCTATGTAAGGACCAAAATCGAGTGGCACGGCAGGTCATAGATTTAGATGATTTTCGGTATAATGGTATATATTAAGTATTGACGATGAAAATAACATCTTTCGGCCAATGTGGTCTCTGGTTGCCATAGTGATCATTCTATTTATAGCACCTTTGAGATAATGAAATAAGCCAGATTTGGATACTTCGTTGCCATGGATATCACTGTAACAGCTTGTTAATTTTTTCATAATCTATTCTTCCTAACGTCCATTCTTACTTAGTACACTTAGTTATGTGATATATAGTATAGGAGCTTATTGTATTAATCCAAAATCAGTTAAAATGAAGCGAAAAATAGAGTTGAAAATAAGGGCAAATTTAGTATGTTTTTGGCTATTTTCAATCTTAAATATTACAATATGCACAAAAAGGAGACCATTGATTTTCATCAAAGGAAATATATGTTTATTGACAAATAAAATGAACAAAGAATTGGAGTGGGTAAATTTAAGAGTTTTACCTTAATTCTGTCGTCAAAAACCGTTGCAATGGCAATGTTTGACCTTTTTGCTTATTTCATATTATCTTTGAAATTGATTTTATTACATTGTTTAGATTAAGGATCACTGACGAGGGTTAAGTACCCGAATCGTGCATGTCTGGTCCATGCTGAAATTTCATCTGTTCTTAAATGATGCTATTGAATTTGAAGATGTTTAACATTATTCCTCTTAAGAGTTACATAAGATTGTCAAAATGTATACATGGATAGATATGACTTATTTTTTTTCACATAAAAACAAATAAAATTTTCAAGGTCATTGGATTGATATTCAAGCTAATTTCTACTTTGAGACTCAAATAATGTTTTTATTTGAATATTTGAATATTTTCAAAGGTCATATTTATTAAGAAAAGCTTATGAATATAAGATAGAAAAATCTTAGAATTTATTGAACTGTAGGAAGAAAACACAGATTTCGTTCCTTTTTTTATCAAAATACTCACAAATAATTTAGATATTCAAAGATGTAAAGAAAATTTATTCATTGTTCTAAGAAAATAGTGTTAGATTAGTCATTTTATGGTATATATCTGTTAAGTTCAATATCTTTTATGAGTATTATGACCTCAGACTTTCTGGAAATTTTCCAAAAATTATTGTCAACTTCTTTTAAAATTCGGACCCATACAAGCAACATAGTATATTACTTTGGGTATTTTACAGCCTGCATTTTATGGTGACGTAATTAAGAAAATAAGAAGGATCAAAGGTAGACAAATTACCATCGAATTGTGTTTGAATTATCAAACGCCTTTTATACCGTGGTGTTTTGGTGTTTTACTGTTGATGCTGCAACGGGGTCTTGTTGGAGATCTCCTCCCTTCTTTATATAATCCTTCTGTCACTAGACGGACTCTTGGCTTGGTACTGGACAAATATACAGCCTTGTATACATATGTACCCGCACATTCTTAAGAATTCCACTATGACTGACTGTGACGACAGGACTCAATGACGGTTCCTGCCCAAACCTCTTTAGAGAAGACAGGGCCCCGACCACCTGACCTCTATGAATCTCAGTCGGACTCCTCGGGTGATACCATGCCTGAGCTCCCTACAGCCGACAGAGTACGGACTGTATTTTGTACGACTTCTTTTTTTATATCAATTAACATATCCATATGTGAGTTTCTTGGGCCCCTGCGTCATGCTGTCTGTTTGTGTCGTCATCTTACAGTGAGGAGGTTATTTTACGCCTCTATTGTGCGTTCTTCGAGATCTCTGGGTAATCGGAAAAGTGGTAGGGCTGTGCGCACGTAATCCTGAAAACTGGCGTGGCAGATGACCGTCCAAAGTCGGCATCGATTGCTCATTGGTCTCGTTGGTTTATGTGTAGTCATTTGTGTTTGATGTTTCTATGTGATTTGGTGTTCCTTGTACCTTTTGTGTCTCTTTCTGTGCTTGTTTGCTCTGTGTTTTTGCATTGGATGTTTGGGGTTTTGTTGTGGGTGCTGCAACCGGATGTTGATGCTCCTGGAAAGTAAATCCTCATCAGTGGTGCTTTAAGCCAAAGTGATTTACAGACACAACCAAATGTATATTAGTAGAGCCCTCTACTTTTTTGTGCATTTTCTTTGCAAAGAGTGCGCTGCTCCAAATCTGTGTAGGGCCGATTCAGTAGAATAATCAAATAAAATGTATCAACAAAATAACATTGGGAGGATGGTGCTAGGATTATTACCTCCTTTAATTTCGATGATATTTTAGGATTAAATGACAAAGCAAAGCAATGATTTACAGTTAATTAAGGACCAAAGCAAAGCTTCTTTCATGCGAGCTGGAAAGAAAGTAATCTAATACACTTTTTAAAACATTCAAAATTCACGATATTTTTCATGTTTTTTTTTCAGACATAGACAGTGTATAATCTTTATGCATGACGCTAATTACCCTGCATTTTAAGATAACAATTATATCCATAAAGTGAAATGGATACATTCAAACATTGCCTATTGAATTGTTAATTGGCCGTTGCAAGAAATAGTCAAAGAGAATAATCAAAAGCATTTCAAACAAAGAGTACACTTGCACGGAAAGTACATTTGTATTGGTGCAATGTTTATTGGGGTCATTTCGTCTAGCCTATCTTTAGAATTATTTACAGTATAGAGTCACAGAATTTCCTTAGTAACTGATTCTCTAGGAATAGAGGTAAATTAATAGAACACTTTTTATTTCTATGTGCACCATTTCATAACATTTGTGTTATGATGTCACACTATGATGTCCCACTATCAAGAATGGTGGATGATATTCTGTCATAGAACAATTTGAACCATCCAACCAAAGATTGTACTCTATATCTTCCAAAATGGAAGTAACCGGATGTGACAATTCTACAGAATTGAAGCGACGGGTGTTGCATGCAAGCAGGAGATGCTTACTCTTCCTGGGCACCTGGTCTCACTCTCATATCGGGAGTTCGCTTCTTTTCATATGGTGGAGGTTTTTGTTTTTGTTTGCTTTGGTTCCTGTTTTATCCTGATTTTGTATGCCTTCGGTTTCTGATTTTCTGAATGATCGATTTTGTACTGTAGACAGGGATATAGTCATTATCCATATTTGTCATTTTTACCACTGTTCATGTGTCACTGCTGGTGGACATATTGTCCCCGAGGGCACTTGTCGAGCATTCTTTTGCTTAAATGGATAGAACTGAAGAGACCTACAAAGTGGCTGGGGCGTCGCCCCAACCTGTTGCGTCTACGGACACATACGCAACAGGTAACTTAGGTGTCCCTAGAATTACCTTACACGACATTAGAGATGAAACATTTGTAGTTAGTAACAACCATGAGTTTTGGTATAAACATGCGGATGGGTATATTAAAATCAAGCCCTGTAAGATTGAAGTGGTCGATATACTAAAAGAGCACCTATTTTCACCAAGCGATTGCTCAATTTCTAAGTGTGGCATGAAGAACTGCAAAACTTGTAACATCCTAATAACAGACACTTCATTCTCAAGTAATCTCACAAAACAAACATTTAATACGCATAGTTTTGAAAACCTTAACTGCATGACATTGTCGCCATAGCACTTTCTATATAGACATAACGTCAGACAGTGCATGAAGTTTATATATTGTTTTCATTTTCGTGCTTAACCATCGACGGCGGGTGCGGCTAGCCAGCAGGGGATGCTTACTCCTCCCGGGCACCTGGTCCCACCTCTAGCTTGCTAGGGGTCCGTCGATGCTTAATTTTGTGCTCTATTGTGAGTGCTGTTGAGATTATCGTCAGGATCTTCTTTAGCTCATCTAATGTTGTGTACGGAATAGAGTGCTCACTTTGTGGATTGATTTATGTGGGCGAAACCAAAGGCCAGCTCCGAAAAAGAATGTCAGGACACCGGTCAAAAATAAATAATAAAGGAAGTCAACTCCTTTATCGACATTTTGACCAGGCGGATCATTCTGTTTTATCTATGAGAGTCAGAATCCTGGAGAAAATATATCAACCCACAAACAATCCCAATTTGAGCACACCTCTCCGTCGCAACAGAGAAGAGTTCTGGATAAAAAATCTTAACACTGCAGCGCCCTATGGGTGCAACGATAACATCAGCACTATAGGAAACTTATCAAGTCCCGGTTGTCAATCGGTAAATGTGACTAGCTTATTCAACAGATCACAAAGAAGACCTCGAAGTCATGGCATTCGAAAATATAATAGGCCTGAGATACATAGTTTCTCCTTCGATGACTTGGTTCCATTTTTGAATGAGCCTCTAGGCCTGCATTATATTCGTACCAAATTATACTCTGTTCCTTTACGGAAGTTACACGAAATCTACGATTATACGAAGGACCTCGCATATACCGATACACGTTCCCCAGAATACAGACTACAAGGAGTCATCTTGGACATTTCTACTTTTCGTTTATTTCTCAAGCAGTTAGATCAGATAAATCAGAGGAGAAAACAAACCGCCCTTTCATTAAAGTAAGATTTGCAAACAAAGGTATTGATAACTTGAATCTTGGTCAAATTTTGAATCACGTAAAACTGTCACAGAAAAAATCCCACCATATTTCAAAAGAAAAGAAACTCCTTGTATTTCCTATAGCTACACACCAACAGTTGCATCTAAAATTTACAATTACAAACGATTCCTGCAGTGTATTGATTTAAGTAATCCCTCACTACATCCACTTCCCTGCGAATGTTCTTCATCGGATTTCAACTACTCTCCTTGTGGACACGTTATTACTGGTGACCTTAGTATAGTCAAGAACGACAAGTTGAGAGAATTGTTAAAAAAAGGGTCCCAAATACAGAGAAAGTATGTCCTTTACATGGAACCAAAATGTCAAAATTATCATGGACTCTTGTGAGGAATATGCAAGACGTTGGGCAAAGAAAGAGGATGTACAGCTCGACACCCTTTCCGAATGGATAAAATCAATCAGAGGGTTACTTTTACCTAGAATTAATCGATTAAAATCAACTTTGAACACCAGATTCGTGTCTATATTTAAAGACCCTGATGTTATCACAGAACTTACCTACCTCCAAGAACATTATGTCATCACACCAGCGGACAAAGCCTCAAATAATTACACATTTACTTGCAAAAAGTACTATTTCGACAGTCTAGTTAAAGAGTTGGGTTTAAATTCGACACCTGGAAATCCCACTTACACCCCAACAAACCTTTCTGCCTCTGAAATAATAGATAACCACAAATCAGCTCTTGCTTCCTTTGGCTTCGACACTACCAATTTAGATTTAGATTTACCATACTTATACTGCATACCTAAAATGCATAAGAATCCGTACAAACAACGTTTCATCGCCGGTTCCTCAAAATGTTCTACCAAATCTGTTTCGATCTTACTCACCAAAGTTTTATCTGAAATCAAATCTGGGCTACAAAAATATTGTTCGACAGTATATTCTCGCAGTGGTATCAACCAGATGTGGATTTTAAAGAATTCGAAGGAACTTTTAGAACATCTGAAATCCACTCATTTTAGTAGAGTCCATTCGATCAAAGCCTTTGATTTTTTGACACTTTACACTACAATTCCACATTCTAAATTGAAAGAAAGTCTCGCAAAAATTATAAGTAATGCGTTTACAAGTAAGAACGGTAATCGCAAATACAAATTTATTGTTGTTAACTATGACAAAACCTACTTTGTAAAAGAAAAGTCAGATTCTGAAAATAAGTACACTGAAACAGACATTATTCAGATGTTAAACTTTCTGATCGACAACATTTTTGTGGTGTTTGGAGGAAAGGTCTTCCAGCAAATTGTCGGAATTCCAATGGGGACCAATTGTGCCCCACTCCTTGCCGACATTTTCCTTTACTCGTACGAAGCTGAATTCATTCAATCGTTGGTCTCTGAAGGGAAAAGATACTTAGCTTCTGACTTCAACTTCACTTACAGATACATAGACGATGTGTTGTCCATCAATAATCCAAAATTCGCGGATTACCTGAGCAGTATCTATCCTTCGGAGCTTGAAGTCAAAGAAACTTCAGAGACAAATAATTCAGCATCCTATTTGGACATAATGTTGTCCTACGACACTGATGGTCACATGAACACCTCACTCTATGACAAACGTGACGACTTCAATTTCAGCATTACGAACTTTCCTTTTCTGAGTAGCAACATCCCTTCATCGCCTGCTTATGGCGTGTTCATATCTCAGTTGATACGCTATACCAGAGCAAGTACCAAATATACGGATTTTGTTCTGAGAGCTAGGCGTCTTTCAGATAAGCTTCTCAGTCAGGGATATGTTTGTGACCGACTAACATCGTCACTGAGGAAGTTCTACGGTCGATATGGGGAACTCGTCATACACTATGATGTCCCACTATCCAGAATGGTGGATGATATTCTGTCATAGACCATTTGAACCATCCAACCAAAGATTGTACTCTATATCTTCCAAAATGGAAGTAACCGGATGTGACAATTCTACAGAATTGAAGCGACGGGTGTTGCATGCAAGCAGGAGATGCTTACTCTTCCTGGGCACCTGGTCTCACTCTCATATCGGGAGTTCGCTTCTTTTCATATGGTGGAGGTTTTTGTTTTTGTTTGCTTTGGTTCCTGTTTTATCCTGATTTTGTATGCCTTTGGTTTCTGATTTTCTGAATGATCGATTTTGTACTGTAGACAGGGATATGGTCATTATCCATATTTGTCATTTGTGAGCATCGGAGATTTTCTGCCTAAGGCATTAGGGGTATAATACTCTACTTCCGGCTGTTTTTGTCACAGAAAAATAGAATGCAACGAAGATGGCCGAAAACACACGACTTCTGAAACCTTTGTGACCATACATTTTCATGATGAAATGAAAGAAACGGTAAATAAATATCAAATATAAAAAAATATATGCAAGATATGGAAATTCATAATTTCTACCTTATCGACAATATTGTTTTTGTACCACTTATATATATATCTCTATTCTTGACAAGAATAGACTTGACCAGAATAGATTACCATCATATAAATGAGGATAAAAGTCCTATGATGGACCTGAAATAGATTCATATAAAGAAGATTTAAACACTATTTACATTGTTTAATTGAAGAGGATTCCCATACTCTAGATTATTTGTATCACGTGTTATACGTCTTCAAATTCAAAAGCATTATTTAAGAGCAGATAAATCAACAGCATGGATCACACATGCACGTTTCGGGTATCTAACCGTGTTATACGACAGTGATTTTGTTCAAAATTGATGAATAAGATTTCAAAGTGAGGTCCATACTTTAAATCATTTTCTTAAACTTTTGAACATTTTCTGAAACTTGAATGTCTGTGCACCATGCTTACTCCTCCCGGGCACCTGGCCCCACCTCTAGTTTGCTAGGGGTCCGTCGATGCTCAATTTGGTGCTATTGTGAGTGCTATCGAGAGTATCGTCAGGATCTTCTTTAACTCATATTCTATACAGGAAGTGTGCTCCCTGACAACAGAATTTAACACATCGGTATTTATTAATGATCAAATTTCAAAAGCATTGTGCTATTTGATTTCCATATTCTTTTCTTTTCTGTTAGGTATAACTTCGATCATGTTTAGAATTAAACTCCTTGCGTCTACCCACCAGGAATTTTTTTGATCATGTTTCTCACTTAAAAATGCTTTTGAATGCACCCTACACAAAATTTGGTGCCACTCATTTTTGGCAAAAGGAAATTAAAAATCTATATTGTAGATGGCGTTAAGAAAAATCACTTTGGCTTTATTCAATCTGTTTGACAATAAGTACTACTGACGAGGATTCAATATCAAAAACACGTGTCTATTACAATAAAATTGGTACTATAGAACAAATTTGTCAATATTGACAGTATTATATAGACACTTATTTCGGGTCTCATCCGTGATACTTAAATCCTGATAAGCACAATTTATTTTAGTAGCGCCCTCTAATATGATTCTTTAAAAATCTATTTGAAATCAGTGTAAGCATAATTCAATGAAATCTATTATCAGACCATCGAGAGCATTGGATGGTGCTAGGATCTTATTAACCTCTTTAAATTTCGATGATAATGTAGAATGAAATGACAAATTTCCAAAATGATAAAGTAATGTAAGGTGTTAGATTAATGAAGGGCATATAAAAATGGCATTATTTGGTAAATATATGTATAATTTATCATTCTTATAACAGTGCATTATTGAAACTCTGCATCCGAAAAATACGAAACGTCAAAACTAAAGTCAATGTAGGTTGGTTACTGCGTATGTTTACAACGACCTCGTTAGACTACACCAAAACACATTGAATATGCACTTTAAATGTTTAGTGTTAGTAAAAGTAGGTTGGATGGATGAGGCAAATAACTCCATGCAGTGCTGATACACCCACACTAACGGTTGAAATATTGTTTAACATTATCATTGTTGAGCACTTGAAAGAAAATTACTCTTTCACCTTCCCTGTTTTATGGTTTGTCTAATTACTTCCCTCACAATGTTTTCAGACCTTGATAATTGTACTCATTATCTATGATTAAAATTGTAACGCTTCAATATGTATTTTGACGGCTAAGCTACGTCATGTACCGGCATAAACCATTCTACCTTGCTTGCATCTCGTGAGAATGATAGGTGATAATTAATATTTGTAAACCTCACTGCGTTTTCTAAAGTCGTTAACATATGTTTCAAATGATACCAAATGCCCTGACCCATATTTATAATATATTTCACACTTTGATTTTGTTTTCAAAGGAAAAAAGTCTGTCAGTGTGCTCTTGAACGAAGCTTTATTTTGATAGATTTATAGAAGTATGCATGTACATTTATTTGTATAAAAAAATTTCGGATCTCAATAGTTTTTTTCCTGAATTCACCACTAAAATCTTCAAAATTTTACAATATATTTTTGAATTCACTTATTATGTATTTCTGATTATTTTTATACCTAAATTTATCAGTATTTTCATTCTTTTTTATCTATCTATGATGGTAACAGGACGATCCGGCCACAAACCAATCCGGCCACTATGAAATGGGAACCGGTCCCAGACGATCCGGCCCCAGTCGATCCGGCCCCTAGTCACTCCGGCCACAAGTACCCAAGACGATCCGGCCCCCGTTTAATCAAATACCCAAGACGATCCGGCCCCTGTGTATATTACCATTCAATTCTTGTACCCCAAGACGATCCGGCCCTCGTGTGTCTTATATAAATAAACATTGTCCCCAGACGATCCGGCCCCCGTTTAATCAAACACCTGAGACGATCCGGCCCCTGTGTATATTATCCTTTAATTCTTGTACCCCAAGACGATCCGGCCCCTGTGTATCTTATATTAATAAACATTGTCCCCAGACGATCCGGCCCTCGTTTTTAATCAAACACCCAAGACGATCCGACCCCTGTGTATATTATCATTAAAATCTTGTACCCCAGACGGTCCGGCCCCTGTGTATCTTATATAGTGTCCCCAGTTGATCCGGCCCCTGTATATTCATTATAGAAAATGTCACTACACCATGTCCATAGTCTACCCGCCCCCTGTATGTATACATTGTTTCAGCTTGTCATACAAGCAAAGTCACGTATTTTGTCTTCTGGGCTTGGGTTCACAGCATTACTTTGATAAACATACATTTAATGTACATGTAAATAAACAGGGGCCGGATCGTCTGGGGATAGTCATTATTGCCTGCAAAGTAATTATATACAGTACAGGTTAACGGTGGCTGGATCGTCTGGGGACATAAGAATTTATTGTATTTGTACAGGGGCCGGAACGACTTGGGTATAACATGTATTCCATATATATATAAAAGTATACAGGGGCCGGATCGACTTGGGATATAACATGTTCCATATATATACAAGTATACAGGGACCGGATCGACTTGGGATATAACATGTTCCATATATATATACAAGTATACAGGGGCCGGATCGTCCGGGGTTTATACATTGACAGGGTCATTGGCCATGTTCAATCTATGTAAAAGTATACGGGGGCCGGATCGTCTTGGGTACCTGTGGCCGGATGCGTCAGTGGCCGCATCGACTGGGGTCAGAGAGCCGTGGCCGGATTGGTTTGTGGCCGGAACGTCTAGAAATCATCTATGATATTGCTAAGATGGTCAACCTGATAGAGTTGTGGGGTTATAGGACATGAATATGATATAGTTTCATTTTTATCAATTAAAAAAAGTCGGGGTTTTTTTCTCTCTTTTCTTTTTTCTTTTTGTTATTTTTCCCATAAAGTTCAATATTGAAGATCCCATAATGTGCAATGTTAAACATCTTCAAATTAAAAAGCATCAATTAAGAACAGATAAATTTGCAGCATGGACCAGACATGCACATTTCAGGTACTTTACCCTCATCAGTGATCCTGTTGAAGTATCTGGAGATTGTTCATTAGAGAAAGTGTCTCCGTCTACTTGTCTTTTTTTTTCTTCTCATTTTTGTGCATTTTCAAGAATTTGTAAGCCTTTTAAGCTGTGTCTCCGTCTATTTGTCCTTTTTTCTGCTCTTTTTTGTGCATTTTTCAAGAATGTGTAAGCCGATTGGGTATGATTTTTGGAATCTGATTTCAGGTTTCCTTTTTTTTAGTCTCGTGATCATATACATGTACATCTTATAATTTTGATTAAATTTTCTTTTTCAAGTATATATATAAATTCTGTAATGATCTGTACATTGTGGATGTCTAAATGTTATAAAAGTTTGTACTAAGACTCTCATTATTTGAGACCTGCATGATGCTTATACGTTAAATACCAATAAGGCTTTTTTCATACACAAAGCTAAGTTCATCGTGCTTTTATCATTTCTCCATTAGTAGTCCTAATCAAAACAAGTAAAAAAACTGACAAGTAGTTTTGCTATAGCGTTTTTATCGTGTTATATTACATTTAAGTACAACCAATGAGACAGCGTTCTTAGAGTTGTTCAGACAACGGTCCTCATTGTATTTTACACTAGCTTGCATACTTTGTAAGGTAATGTACGAGAGCAATTTCCTATCTGAATTATCATCAAGTCACAATTCAATTATAACACTATGGGCCTCACGATATATGGGACAGTATTGTCAGTCAAGTGCCATCCTTTGTTGTGAGCTGATTAGAGGAAGTCATGTTAGTATGGCAGGCTTCTTTCCCAGAACATCCCCTTTTTGTAATGATGAGATATACCATGTGATGATTCCTTCTATTGCTGGATAATTTTCTTTAAGTGGGGTAGCTCAGTTTACATAGCCCCTTTGAAGTTCGTATATGTTGATAAAGAAAACAGTTCCTTCTTTGTCTCTGCTTTTTTTATCTTGGTTGTTGCACTTTTTTGCTTTCGTTTATTTCTAGAAAATTTAAGATTATGTCAAACAATATTTCGTTTTTATACATTGGCAATCAATTTGCAATGTTTTATTCCACTTCTTTTTACTGCTAATATGAAATGACATATTACAACGAAGAGCTCGGTGGAATGCAATTCAACCTGGGTATTTATTGCAGAAAATGCAACATTTATAAACTTGCAAGAGTTAATATGGTTGAAAAAACACAAAGAAAGAACAATTACAAACATCTTAACAGATAAACAGATAAACAAACATACTGGTCTGAACAGATAAACAAACATCTCGGCCTCGAGTATTGCTAACATTACATGGTGTGGCTTGAAATTATTCAAATTAAACGTATGTCTCATAAAAGCATAATTTATGAGATTGTCAATATTGAAATATATGTTCTATAGTACCAATTTTATTGTACTAGACACGTGTTTCGGAAATTTGAATCATCGTCAGTAGTACTCCATGTCAAACAGTTTAAATATCCCTCTTTTCAGAATGATCAGTGATACTCTGTATTGCAATTGAATGACTGTCAACAACATCACCAAACAAGACAAATTGACCTGATATGTACATCAATATGTACATTTAGACAATCACCGAATTTGATAAGTCTTCATGGAACTGTTGCTATACGGGTATTGCATGCAAACAAGAGCCGTCTCTCCCCGAGCACCTGCATGGTCTCACTCACAATATTTGGTTTCGCACTTTTCCAATGGAAATTCTAATGATTTTGCCTTACCTTCTCGATTGAGACTTGGATTACTGATAGGTACTTCTTCGATGTTTATTCCAATATTGATAAAATATTAAATCAAACATTATGCAACGGCTACACATAAACCGATGACGAGGTATGACAACTTTTGTTCATGATGAAAGACAAAAGTGTGTATGAACTTCCGATTTCCATGCACACAATTCTCCAGTTTTGACGGAAGCCAAAAAGAGAACTAAACATTCCCTGTTGGATTTAGTTTAGACCATATTCTAATTAATCTATTCACAAAACAAACTTTGGCCTCGATCAGATATGAAATGTCGGGGAACGGAGCTACATTATATCTTAAACAAATTCCATAAACACAATGTAGTGTCGAACTACGCACGTTTCTTATTTACACATATTTTGTGTTCCTTTTCCCTTTTGCGCCTAATGCTTGTCTTCACTATAGTTTTGCAAAGGCGTGTTTCTGTGTTTTGCTATGGATGTTACAACCGAGTATTGCTTGAGAGCCTCGAGCATAACTGATTAAACATAACTTGTTGAAATGCGCATATGGTGCACTGGAATTTTATAATAGAACATATATTTCAGTATTGACAATCCAACTACCGTACATGTAATTAGATGAAAGGGTTATGTGTTTTCATGAATAAATGGATGTGTAAAAGCATATGAAATCGATAAACTCCCTCTTGAATGACATATAAATGTATCTAGGCACTTAAAGTTTTGCCGTCATATGTAGCTGAATATTTGCTATGGATCTATAGAAATGGCCGCTTGTAAGCAGGAGAGTAGTAATCCTGGAAGCTCTCGCACGAGGAATTGTTCACTGAGTTTTTATCGCTATTTATGTTCAGACATATTTCATAGTTTCCTTTAAAATCATGAGATTTTGCAACATGTTCACATAAATGTAGTAAATTTCAAATTTCATTAAGTTTTATAGAGTTATTCCCCTTTGGAACCTTATACATGCCCTTTTCGTTACCTTTGTTGATTCTGAAAGTTTTCTTGGTACTCAATGAAAGAATTGATACGTCAAACATAGACATCTAATTAATGTTCTTCATCTCAGAGAATTTTTTGTAAGTATACCTCCTAAAATTGGATGTAATTTAACAAGGGGGTCACCTGCATTGATGACCTTTACTGCAAATACTTTGTTCATAGAGACGTATTTCTGTAAAGAATATGATAGTATACACTTTAATCTTCTGAAATAATGCTAATTCAAATCCAACGTTGAGATAGGATAAAAGCCAGGCTTGATTCTTGAAATTGGGTGTAAAAACACCACCAAAACTTTTCAAGAACAGATAACTCCTGCAATGACACTCTTTTCGTCTTTATCATTCCGTGATTATGTTAAGATAAGATTGAATATTGTGTTGATTGAGCTATATATAACACAATTCCTTGAAAAAGGACTTAAATTCCTTTTTAAATCAAAATTTCCCGTGTTTTTAACGAGTCTGAAAAACGTAAGGTTCCAGTTAAGGGGTTGGATACTTTCGTATCCCAAAATTTTCATCCATCAGAGAATTTCACGACAAATGATGATGCTATAGATAGAAAATAGAATAATCTTTCCAGAAGGAGCACATTTGCCAAATTGAAGACATTTTAAATTTCTTTTTTTTTTTGCTTCCTTTAGGTATAAAGGTAGTAATTATTTCGAAAGAGTCGCTTCCCTTCTGAGGCCACCCAAAGTTTGACAAGGAGTAAAAGATAGCGCTTCTGTGATTGGATAATATTCATCAATACAGATATGAAAGAAAAGTACTGATTGTAGACTTTCATTGCATGTACAACATTTTCATGAAATTTATTTTAGATAGAAATATTTAGGGGTGCCAAATGGGGGGTATTTTTTTTAGTTTTATCTGTTCATTTCATCCCCCCTTTTTTCAATCAAAATTTAAGGGGAGAAAAGCAACGTTAATCCCCAAATTGTTTTTGGTCAAAAGTATAATAATTTATTTATCTCTGTTATGATGATTAGCATATTTTTCAAATCAACTTTTTGTACTGAGTTATGGAGGCCCAATGGGGATAACCCCTTCCCATAGAACTCTATGTTAAAGGGACCGAATAAATAATTACTACCTTCATACCTAAAAAAGGGTGTCAATTTGGCAAACGCAGTTCAAGAATGTACTGCTGAGATTATTTTATCATCCAAAAATTCAAATTGGCTCCATTCAAGACGGACTTTTTAATATATAGGCAATTTGAATAAAATGTTGGAAAAAAGGGGGGAGGGGCTTTGTAAAATGAATAAAATCTTACTTAAGTACATGTATATCGGGTATTTTGGCGCGATGAGCATTTTGGCTTTGTTGGCGAATGCAATAAAATCACCAAATTTAAAAGCGGCAATATTTCCATTCATAAAAGACTAGGTATCCTTGTTTAACGTCCAAACAATTGACATCTACCCCTGTGTTAATTCAATTATCTAATAAGCAATTAATGCAAAGGTACCGAAACTTCTCTGGACAATGACCACGCATTCTTTAGAAATATAAACGGGTTGGTCAATAAATGTTCGTTTATGCGGTCATAAAATATTGATACACTCATGAATATGACCATTATCACTTTGGCGGATAATTTAAACATTCCGATCATTTTTAAATCGCCAACATTTCCATCGCCCATTTTTGACCCAATTCGCCAAAATTTCTCAACGCCAAAATTACCCGATGTACCGTATTCTTCTTTGTGGAGGACATATAGGTGCCAAAGAAAATTGTGTTGAAATCAAAATCGGGTTATGATTGTAGGTTAAACTAAAACATTCTAGACTATGAATAAAACACTTCAAAACTGAAATACATTTATCAAAAGTCAAATTATTCTTCAGTCATTACCATCCATGTTATTTGATGATGGCAATATCTCCTTAAAACAAAAAATAAAATCTGAGTTTCATCAAATAGAAATTAACAGAAACATTGTAGTTACATGAAAATCAAGTCATGAAATAAATGCTATTGCACTTAATATATAGTTTTCAAGTTTTATATTCAGTGTTGTTTACATTTTTATTCGAATTTCAAATGAAAATCTATACACAATATCTTTGTCAGGACAATAAATTAGCAATGAACACAGCGTACTGTGACAGAATTCGCTTTTATTTATTTTTTCATTTTTTTACACGTCATTTTATTTCATTCCAGATGATAAAAACGCAATTCATTTACGAAACAATAACCTTTATGATTTCCCTTGTGATTCGAAAAAAAAAATTAAATTTGTGGGTGTTGTGTTTTTGCAGTGGTGATAATTCTGTTAAGGTCCCCCTTAGTATACAATTCGATCAATTTTCAACATCGTTCATCTTAAAATTTCAGAGTGAAAATATAATGTTCACAGCTTGTTATGTTTGTAAATTTAATGATGACTCTCAGAAGTAATGAAAGGATGGTATAAAATCCTTTTCTGTTTCCTAAAACATTTTACATCGCAAAGCACATTGAACATGAACAATAACTACGAGAGTAGCTATCGACAAGCATTCTACACAAGATGCCTTAACTCCTATAAACAGCAAGTGTTGCAGGAGTTTTACCGATGGCTTAGTGCAAAGAATTAGACAAGTTGGGGCATGTTTTGGTAAATAATTTCGGCTCAAAACAAAGCGTAAAACGAATTTCATTCTATAGTGCACTTTAAGCATAAAATACTCAGACAGTAATGAGTTAAAGAAGATCCTGACGATAATCTAAACAGCACTCATAATAGAGCACCAAATGGAGCATCGACGGACCCTAGCAAGCTAGAGGTGGGATCAGGTGCCCGGGAGGAGTAAGCATCCCCTGTTGGCTAGCCGCACCCGCCGTCGATGTTCACGCACGGAAAAGAAATTATATTAAATACATACACTGTCTATGGTTCTGTCTATATAGAAAGTGCTATAAACACATGTCTCAACTGTAATCTTATGTATGTCATAACACGTTTTATCCCTTTTCAACTCTGGTTCGGTGGGGATATAGCATCGCTACAGAGCGTCCGTATGTTTGTGTGTCTGAGGAAGTGTCTGTGTGTGTCCTTATTCTTGTGAACACCAAATCTTCCACAAATGTTCAATTTTGGAAGAGGATGATCCCTCTTCTTTTACAATGTCAATGTCACAGTTGATTTATGCTGAAAATTCTTGTGGATAGTAAAGAAGACTAAGCAATTATCATTTGATCACCAAATCTTTCACACATGTACCATCTAAGAAGAGGTAGAACTCTCTTGTTTTTCAAGGTCAATGTTACAGAGGATTTAAGCTTAAGATCATTGTGAACAGCAAATAAGACGAAACGATTATCATATGATCACCAAACCTTCCACATAGCCCCCCTCCCCCGTCTGGGGAGAGCATGATCCCTCTTGATTTTAAAGGTCAAGAGTCAGAGGTCAAAATCACAGCAGACTTAGTCTTAATATCCTTATGAACAGCATAGAAGACAAAGCAATTGTCATTGGGCCACCATACTTTCTACAGATATTCCCCCTGAGGAGAATATGAAAGCAATTGATTTTCAAGGTCAATGATAAAGGGTCAAGGTCACATTAAACTTAAACGAAATAAAAGGAGGTTAAAATCTTAGCACCATCCTTCAATGCCAATTTGATCATATATTTTATTTTGATATTCTTCTGAATCGACTCTACAGGGAATTTGGTGTCGCGGACCCTCTATAAAGTAAAGGCACAAATTCAAAAACAAAAAACCAGAGGGCGTTACTGAAATGAATTATGGCGGCGTACGAGAATCACGTGTCTGTGCATAATAAATTGGTTTGAAGTTTTCTTTAAGAAGGTATAGAGTTGGAACACTTCCGTATTTTTTATTTTAAAATCATTTTGTCTGATAGCATGCAATAGGGATGCTACGCTTACGTTGGCTTTATTCCATAGACGTTTGATCTCATTAAAGTTCTTTTGCGTAAGACAGACTTCTTACTACATGTATTTGAAATACATGTAGTAATACATCTCCTCCCTTCTTTCATGTATTTGAAATATGTTGTATAATTCTTTGTCACTCAAGATGCTTTTTTATTACACCTAGGGAATATTCTTACTTTCTTTCATTCAGATCATACGTGATACAAGTTATAAAGACGACCTTTACAAGTTCTTCTTTTCTTTGATACATTAACATTATACGTACAAGGTAGTGTGAGATTAATGTGTCAAGCGGACATATAAATCAGTTCAATGTGCCATAAAGACTATAAACTTAACAGATCAACTCATAAATATATCAAATAACGAATAGAATTTAGGGCACTCTGATCATCTTTAAAAGATTTATTACTTCTGTCAAAGGTTGATTGGATCAGAAACATATGTATATAATATATCATCAATTAGTGGATAATTTGACAATGTTTTGTTTGGGTGATTTGTACCATGTGAAATTACAAACCTTTTTTGTTCGTCCGGACAGAATTTGGTTTATTATTTCTTTCTTCTTCTATTGTCTTGAATTCAAACAAAACAAAAATGAAACAGGAAGTGTTTGGTTTATTTTTGTTAGTCAGATCTTTTTGGATTCTGCTTTTCCTCAGTGAATGAAAATGAACACAAAATTCCAAACAGATTCCAAAAATTGCAATCATTAGGCGTACAAACGCTTGAAAACAAATTAAAGCAAACAAATCAAATTCAAGGAATTGTGGTTCCCCGCTTTTGTGTATTTCTCTTTAAAGAAATACTTACAGAATGCTTACACACACACACACCCTATTCTTAAGTTTTCATAATATATCTCACATATTATCAAAATTCTATCTATCAAAAGATTCAACTCTAAGAAAAGGTCAAAAGGTCCAAACTTTCGGTACCAAGGGAAAGGTCTTGTGAAAAGAATGCACATGTGAAATATGAAAGTCCTATCACTTACCATTCAAAAGTTATGGACAATGTAAAAAGTTTTGTTACTGACTGACGGGCAGACGGACAGACTGGACGGTTTTAATGTCCCCGCGCTTTCGCGAAAGCGGAGGACAACACCGATGTGGATGAGATCTCAAACAATGAAAACGATGGAACGTACTCTCACATGGCTATAAAACAGAGACAATGACATCACACTATAGAAACTCAAGGGACAACCGTGTCCACAGAATCCAGTGCATAATTTATAATATAATTTTATTATATCTATAATATCTATCGATTTGTGTCTCCCGAGTTGAATGATAGGCTTTGATGAAATTTGATTTGTTTTCTTTATCATATAAACCGATCATCTTATCTTTATTAATCATGGTTCGATCTATGATACATTTATGTCAAATTATTTACATGTCTGTTTTCTTATTTTGTTTTATAATTTTGATCCTTTTTTATTTTCCTCTTGCCAATTCCAGATGTTCGTTCCTGCATTATAAACTGGTTGCTTCCTGGAGTTTTTTTTTGGGGGGGGGGGGGGGATTCGTCTTTTATTTTATCTGGTGTATTGGTATTGTTGATTTGGGTGGTGAATTTTCGCAGATATTTCATATAGATGAAGGTACTTTTCAGAAATTCTGTTCTCTTTTGTTAATTATTTCAGATTTGTCGTTTTCGATCATGCAAATTTTCCAGGAAAATAGAGAACAATGATGACATTATGAAGATGTCGAAATATACACATTTTAAAGCATAACATGTCAATCAAATAGAGATTTATAATCGTAGTGTATGTATAGTTCATGACCTAGTTCAGGGACACTTCTTACAAAAGTTAAATTTTCATAAAAATGCGAAATACATAAAGCAAAAAGTTCCTGGTCCAAAGCAACTAAAATGTATTCTAAAAAATAAATAAAATAACAAGCCATGACCGAGCTCTGCAGAAATATTGTGCAACAGACATGATGTTTTAGATTATTAGATTTCTTAGCATCAGCGGTACTTGCCAAGACAATTTAGTGCCGCTCACCATTTAATTCTAAATTTCAGGTAACAAAAGAGAGCAACTCTGCTTTCTGTGTAAGGTGCGCTCAGAAATTCAACCAAACAAAACTTGTGCAGGATCGTGATTATACGAAGAATGTAATTCATGAAGGTTACACTGAAATCAAATCTACATTTAGTCCTCTTGGTACGAAATTTATAATGGCCTGTTATCCTTAAGATATGGCAAACTCTAGGTCGCAAGGCAACAATTTAAAGCATTAAACTCTCACACGTTTTGGCTCTATTACGTACATTGTTTAGATTGAGGATCATTGACGAGGTAAAGTACCCGAAACGTGCATCCATGGTCCATGTTGCATATATCTGTTCTAAAATGTTGCTATTGAATTTGAAGACGTTTAACTATCGTGTTTTGTTGTTGCACATGTATTAGGTTATCCTTGTCTGTTGTGTTTGTCTTCTTTTTGTTGTCACATTGGAGTATTTTTGTGGTCTACTGTAGTTGCTGAAACTGAGGCGTGTTTGATAGGCCCACCTTTCTTTCTTGCCCTTATCTGAAACAGGACTACACATGTATCTAGTAAGTAACGATTTGCCGAGATCGGGGTCGAGAAATTTCATATTCTTTCATATCTCTCTTATTTGATACCATCTGTTACCAGTCCATTTTGACTGATAATTTATCAAACTGTTATATTTGTATTAAATTTTAAAAAGCGAAGGTATAACAGTTTATTTTCGGCCATATTGAGACCGACACTGGACTGCAATGTTCATGATAAGAAGGTTGGTTCCAGTTATTTTTATATTTTTATAATTCAATATCGGAGAAAACAGTTTTAGTAAGTATGTACATACACAGGATGGATGGGATAATTGCCCTTGATAACAAACCTGGATCCGCCTATGATTCTTGAATGTAACTATGAAATGTTTAACGTCTTCAAATTCATTACATGTAGCATCATTTTAGAGCAGATAAATTTACAGCATGGACCTACTTTGTTATGTTTACATTGAAACTGTTTATGAAACTAACGTTATCAGCATATAGCCGTTGCATTAATGAATTGTCGCATATTGTTTGATTTTTTATTGTGTCAGCCGAAGATAAATAGTTTCAGACAAACGATTTATCACTTCTGTTTTTGAGGAGGCATCGCTGATAAATCTGATAGTCAGGTTTGACTTTGTACATGGCGCAAATTTTCACAAATGTAATGATTTATTCTAGACAGGATGGTAAATTATCTTTAAAAACAAACAATTAATTAACATTTCACACAGATGTTTGACCCTAGGTTGCTTGATATGCTAATAATATCCATTCTTATTATTTTGATATTAGGATCGGTTCAAGCCACCGCGTTGGAACTGACGACAGCAAAAACTGTTGAACATGGGACGACTCACCTTACAGACCATTGGATGAGATACTTTGTCACAATTTTGTCATATATAGGTCGTAAAAAATATTGCCGTCTCTTTTCATCAGCCACAATAATGCATATTTAATGTTTTCTTCATATTCTAAATCAATTTTTGAAGTTTGGAGTGATGTGCAGTCTATTCAGACAAGATATGAGAGACGGTTTTATACTTCTATCGGCGGTGTGCTAATTGGTGTATATTTTATCAGAATATATGCTCATTTAAATGTCAAGTGCAAAAACCTTTTCGTATGTGACCTACAAACTACTTTTATTTTTAATTCATACAGATTTTTTAACATCTTCGACGAGACATCAATGGTATTTACCGTTTGCTGCTGACAATGGTCGTCCTTGATCCCATTGGTCTCTTTAGTGTTTTGTACGTTCTTCGGGACCTCTGGATAATCGGAAAAGCAGGAGGGCTGTGCGCCATAATTCGGATAACCACACAGTCTGCTACTTGCGTCCTTCATAATTCGGCACAGGTGTGCCCATTGGTCTCGTTGGTTTGTGTGTGGTCTTTCAATGATGTGAGTGGTTAAGTTCCCGAAACGTGCATGTCTGGACAATGCTGTAAATTTATCTGCTTTTAAATGATGCTAATGAATTTGGAGAGTGTAACATTGGTGTTCCTAGTTCCTTTTGTGTCTCTTTTTGCTTGTGTCTGTTGTGTGTTTTTTGCATTGGGTGTTTTGGGGTTTTGCTGTGGGTGCTGCAGCCGAGTGTTGTTGGAGATCCCCTCCTTTCTTTGATGTCGTGTGGTGTGTGGTATCCATATTGTGTCTCTGTTTGTGCTTATCCGCTTTGTTTTTTTTTTGCAATAGGATGCTTCGATGTTTTGCAGTGGATGCTGCAAGCTAGTCATGTTTTAGATCATACTCCTTTTCAACAAAGAAGGACGAAATTCAATAAAAAGAAAAGATAATGTTCTTTTGTGGGATTTAATTGTCACTCCTTTTCATGTTTCTGATTATGCTTGAGTTCCTTTCGAGGTGCATGATCCTGTCTCAGAGTTTTTTTTTTCAAGTTCTTATGTTTTGGACTCGTTGAATTTTAAATGGAAATTCAGTATTCATTTCAAGTCGCGTCGTTAACGTCAAGATAAGAGAAAACCTATGAATTTAATTACCGGTGCATGGCGGCCCTAGAGTTATCCTAAAACCTACTCGAAATTCTTGAATATCTTATCGAGATTCTCGAATATCTTTCCCTTGTGTCATAAGTCAAGAAGAGCAATCAAAACTTTTCAAGCCTATTTTTGCGCATTTCAGTTAATGTCGCCACAAATTCCAGTTCATTCTATGATATGATCAGTGCATCAAGTCAAGCCCAATAATCAAATTCAGAATCCAAAAATTATAGTTATTTGATATACTAAGACATGTGTCTGAGTTTTTCTTGCAATATTCAAAAAGGCGCCTCCCTGAAGCAAAGTCCGTGTGTCATAGAACAGTTTTAACCTTTCATAGCCACTCTGCAAAAAGGAGACGGTGCATTATGTACGATGTAAAGACATAAGGGGTATCACCGTGGCGTATCACGTGATATGCATATAATCTCTTACAAGAGAATCCCCTTCGATTAAACAAGGTAAATACTGTCTTAATCTACTTTATATGAAACTAGTTTACGCCTATCATATGAGCATCATTATTATAAATATGATAGTAATCTTTTCTGGTCAAGAATAGAGAAATATTTAGAGAACACTTAAACAGAAAATTTTCTATTTTGTTTACATGTTATGATATGGTGCACGTAAATAAACAAAACTTTCTGTTCAAGTGTTCTCTGGGCATACCTCTATTCTTGACTAGAATAGATTACCATCATATAATTTATAACGATGATCGTATGATAGGCCTAGAGTAAATTCATATAATGTAGATTTAGACAGCATTTACCTTGTTAATCGAAGGGGATTCCCAAGCAAGAGATTATTTTCATATCACGTGATACGCTACGGTGGGGTACAATACTATTGAATTTGAAGATGTTTAACACTCTACTACCGGTTGTTTAAATAACAGAAAAATTAGATATTACGATAGAAAGGAGGGGGTCTCCAGGAGGGGATGTTGGGATGGAAGGAGGGGATGTCGGTCGAAGACGCAAGACATCGCAATTTTCGGGACCATACATTTTCATGGCGAGTTGAATGAAACATTTTTAAAATATCAAATATCTAAAAAAATATGTAAGATATGGAAGTACATAATTTCCACTTTTTCCACGATATTGTTATTATACCTCTAATACGTTAAGCAATATGAAAGATTTTTTTAGTCAGGACATGGCTGATCAATCGAAAAAATCGTCCCAAAAAAGCTTTTTTTTATAGCGTTAAGAGTTTAACGCTAAAAAAATACTGTAATCGTTGAAATTTTAGCGTGGGGGCATTTTCGCAATTGTATTATTATCGCGAAAATAATCCCCGCGTGAAAATAACAAACAGTATTAAAAAGTTACTGCCGATTTCGCCAAAATGTCCCCGCGCGTGCTGTTGTAATAGTCATTTCGCAAAAATTTCCTTAGCGAAAATAACCACATTTTCAGTAAGTAGGATGTGGAAACAATGTTCAACGTCTTCAAATTCTTAGCATTATTTAAGAACAGATAAATTTGCAACATGGACCAGACTTGAACGTTTCGGGTACTTAACCCTCGTCAGTGATCCTCAATCTAAACAATGTAATATGACCAAAGAGTGCGAGAGTTATTATGTCCAAAGAAATATATTTCATCCTAATATTGTAAACTTGTTAAAACTAATAGCTTGTTGAGACACGGAATAAAGGTAAATGTTGTTTCGAATTTGCGACAACAGTGATATTTTTATACAAAAAAAATGTACATGTACATGTATGTTAAGGCTTCAATTGGAGGAATGAAACCAATGCACAATGCTCATGGATTTCAACGGCCGTTGACGGTAAGAATGGCTGATAATGCCGTGACCTGGATGAACTGTGTATAGCTCACATCCATCAAATCCACGTACTATCTGTATGTAATGTAATATGGCCAAAGAGTGTGAAAGTTATTGTGTCCAAATGTTAAACGTCTTCAAATTCAATAGCATCATTTATAAACGGAAAAATTTTGCAGGATGGACCAGACATGCACGTTTCGGGTACTCAACCCTCGTCAGTGATCCTCAATCTAAACTATGTAATATGGCCAAAGAGGATGAAAATTATTCAAATATATATATTTATCCTTCAAAATTCCATTTATTTGGCTGTAGGAATGTTTCATAGATTTTCATTCATTACATGAATATACATGACGGTTCAAAGTCATTTCGTACGTAACGCACATAAATTCATTCCCTTCAATTTTTGTCTTTTATGTCTTTTGGAAATAAGGTTCAATGAGCACTAGTTACGGGGAAACATCAACTTTATTGCGACTTCTTAATTTAATACGTCTGTCAAACCTATCCTTAACCAATAGACGAATCGTATAAGGCAATCATTTCTCTTTCAATTTATGTGAAGATATAAGTACGAACATAAAGCGGGGTCGTCTGCAGGGACATTCCAAGGAAAAAAGAAGGAAGTGTCTCGATATGCAAAAAATATAGAGTTTTGTTTATCAGTTAAATATACCATTGACGATTCGATTGCAATGTACAGATGACACCATACGGTATAAATGACCTAAACCGTCTTCTGAAAACGATCAACTGTAGAAAAAACAAAACAAAACAAAGAAAACGTTCAAACATTCTTTTAAAGTTGAAACATTCTACTGTTTTATAAAATTTTAAAGAGAATTCCAAATTGTCAGTGAGATCATGTGAAATTTATCTTATTCGGAATTGACGTATCAGATGACTGTTCTAGGTCTATTTCAAATGAATCGGTGACTGAAAGTCAAACACGCAAAATTCGAAATCAGATTCCAATTCGGTCTTTTCGAAATACTGAGTCAAGGTATTGTGACGTCATTAAATTCCTTTAAAAACGTCATATTTGTGATCCTGTTTCCCAGAAATTTACTCTTTTATCCAAAGAATTTAATAACGTCACAATTACTTGACATCGGATACCTGCACAAATGGGAAGTCACTCTGTAATTCGAAAAGACTGAATGATCACAATCAGAAGGTTCAATTTCTTGAAAAATATTTTTACAAAAGAGTTTCTCGGGAGAAAAGAAAAATCGGACAAACAGACGGAGACAATAAAACATATAAAAACAGATAGGGATAATAACAATAATAAACGTTACAGTATGGCGATGATATTTAACGTTAACGTAGTTTATGTGTCTAATTTTGTACATACCGGTAGGTTGTGTGAAAATTATCAGGATAATCACATCATTCATTATCTATATACCAGGTGGGCTTCGAAGTCGGCGTACACATATTGATCTCCCTAGCGCCAATATTGAATGTTAATGTCAAAAACGCCGAAATCAGACTCCGAAAATCACAATTAGAATGCTTACAAATTATTGAAAAAAAATAATTAAACAGAAGTTTCTCTCCAAAAAAAAAAAGGAAAATCGGACAAAAAAGAAGGAGATATTATACACAGCTACATACAGACTTGAAGGACAGCTTATCTAAAAGACAATCTCCAATTATCCTATGGTTCTTCTCTATTCAGTATTGGCTCGTGGTCTCGGTTGGTGTGTACCTTGTTTGTTGTGCGTGTGTGTTCCGATGTGATCTCTGCAACGTTGTCTTGTAGTTCTTTTTCATGGCTTGTCGGTGTTCATTCGTTCAATTTTTATTCATTCATTTATTTTTATTTTAATTAACTTTTATTTATTTATTTACTCATTTATTATTTACATGTACTTGTTGTTTAATTTATTTATTTATTTAATTTGTATCGGGTCGTTCTATTTGTTTCTATTGAGCTCGATTAAGAATATATCCTTCTTTTGTTGACATCTTTTTTAACTAACCTTCACTCGTTTTATCTTCCTATGCTAGGCTTTATTGTACATGTGTACATAGCAGAATAGAAATTAAAATTCCGATGAACTTTCAAGAAATGATATAATTTACTATGATAGAAGAAATCTTGAAAGCATCGACAAAATTGCTTTATGTACTTATGTCGTTTTATTGCATTGGTAAGATTTCCATTTTTGTTTGGTTTCATACATGTATGATCTATTAATTTTTTCACACAAAGTGTTTTATCCATTTAGCAATTCACTTACGTACTTTAAAACGTTTCAATCAATATAATATTTTATGAAGAAAATGAAAATAGAAAGAGATAACCATTCCTTTATGTGAAATAGCCTTCAAATAAATAAATGAATGCACTCGCTCCATCATCTTAAAAGTATGGTTTCATTTAAGTTTCCAACTACATCTTCTCCAGCTTTCGTCTTATCATAATTTTTGTCGTTATTCAGCTTTCACTTTCTGCATGGAATCATTTCAATTTTTTTTATCAATATGTAAAATAAGCATTTTGTCATCTTTTCCCTATTCTGCGCTGTTGCTTAAACTTGTTAAAAGAGGAGACCATTTTCATATGAACAAAAGCCATTTTCTTGTATATAAACATGCATGTGCAAGATCACACTACGTCAAATTTCCATTAAATTCAAAGGAGAGCCTCCTTCGCATAACGAAAGGTAACTCGAGAAATACAACAATGAGTTAAAGAAGATCCTGACGACAATCAAGACACACAAAAAGAAATGTAGCTAATTTGGTCCACAAAATTAATTTTCATCTTTTCATCATTCCGATGGTAATTCTCACGATTTGGCCTTGCCCTCTCAATTTTTAGACTGAATAAATCTTAGGTACTTCTTTGATGTTTATTTGGACTCTAGAAACGATTAAAATAATAATAAAAAAAAGAAGTCCTACCTATAACACTGGTTTGTCTAGATAAAGAAAAATATGAGGGACGATCACACAATTTAAAAGGGAATCTCGTGAGATCCAGAAACACAAGTCACTTACTAATAACAAGCATGCCTACTTTTTATTATTTTACACCACTATTGTGCGTTCTTCAAGACCTCTGGGTAATAGGAAAAGTGTGAGGGTCGTGCGCACGTAATCCGGATATCCACGCCGTCTGCTGATGGCGTGACAGATAGCCGTCCTACTTCGGCACCGATTGCCCATTGGTATCGTTGGTTTATGTGTAATCTTTTGTGTTTTTAGTTTCTATGTGATTTGGTGTTCCTAGTACCTTTTGTGTTTCTTTCTGTGCGTTTCTCTGCTCTGTGTCTGAATTGGGTGCTTTAGGGTTTTGCTGTAGGTGCTGCAACTGGATGTTGTTGGATATTCCCTACTTTCTTTTACACAATTCAAAAAGTTCAACTGTCCACATTGTAACAAATGGTGAAGTACAAACCACTCCTTTGCGGAAATAAAGGTTTGCAAGATCAAGGAATTGTTGTTTCATAACAATGAAAGATACAGTGAAATAACAGATACTAGTCTAAATATCAGTACATTGACACACCTTCAAGATATGGTGATCTTTGAGGAAGCGATACCGTTAAATAGCACTCCTACGCACCTTCTATTATCATGATTTTGGATCATTTGTAACTCTGATTGTTTTAGGCGTAGAATGATGAATTTTCTTCATACAAAATGTCGCAATCTTCACAAAGCAATTTTGAAATACAATCCATTTATTTATCAGTATTTAAACCTATTCCTAGAAAATGTATTTTTCAAGTCATTATGAAACATATTTCAATTTTTCCAATCCAAATAGTACATTTTCCTTTCTCTTTCCTTTTTCTACATTTAAAAAAAAAGAACTCAATATCAAAGGATATAATAGCTTCGTCATTTATTTTTTACTTTCTTTTACTCGTACAAGGCTGTTTTATAATACACTATCAGCGCTTTCCACACCATATTAATCTTATGTATTTACTACGGATTCTAAGGGGTTTCTCTTTTCCTTTGTAGGATAAGATAGTAAAAATTTTCAAAGTATTCTGCCAGCTTCTGAATTGTACTTGATTTTTTTCACAAATGATCAAAGGATTTGTAAATTTTAAAATATGCTATTTAGTCCACAGATAACAAGATAGACCGATTTAGGAGGCCTTCGTACTTAAGTTTTTGTTCTAATAGTAAAAAACATCCATTTCTGATTAACCTGAAGGAATACAGATAATACTGATTGAGCGACAAGAAAAAAATCTAGTTCTTTTTAACTTGTAGTGCATTCTTGATATCTTATGATATGGCACCACCCCTATCCCTTCCTTTCCCAAAAATAATGTCTTTCAATGAAAAATTTTCAAGATATACCTGGAAATCCGAAAGTGGTAAACTCATGTTTAAGATCCTGTAGCGAGGGGGTTGACAGCAAGTGTTTTGATTTTTTTCCCTGACATTGTCGCCATAGCACTTTCTATATAAACGTTACCTCAGAAAATTCATGTTTTGTAATTTTGTTTTCATTTTCGTATGAGAAAATCGACGGCGGGTGCGGCTAGCCAAACAGGGATATGCTTACTCCTCTCGGGCGCATGGTCCCACCTCAAGCTTGCTAAGGGTCCGTCGATGATCAATTTGGTGCTTTATTGTGAGTGCTGCAGTGCTGTTGAGATTGTCGTCAGGATCTTCTTTAACTCATCTGTAGCATCATATCCCACCCATCCTGCTACGTCTTTCGGCATTTTTTGGACTTTCATATGGTGGAAGTTTTTGTTTGTTTGCTTTGGTTCATGTTTTATCCTGATTTTGTATGCCTTCGGTTTCTGATTTTCTGAATTATCGATTTTGTGCTGTATACATGTACAGGGATATGGTCATTATCCATATTTGTCATTTCACAGTCTTTGGCAATATTTCATTTTTTGGATTGAGAAACACTAACGAGGGTTAAGTACCCGATACGTGCATTCTGGTCCATGATGCATATTTATCGGTTCTTAAATGATGATATGAATTTGAAGACGTAACATTAAGAATTATGTAGAAAAACCGTTCAATATGATTTTTAAAAACTTTAAGACTTCCACCAATAGTGTACATGTACAGTATTCAGAGTTATTAAAGGATTTTTTTAAGTCAAGAAAGCAATTATGTATCGGTATGTATCAATTGTAAGAAATAAGTAATTGGGGATTAAGTACAGTACCTATAGCTCTGCAAGGGATTGGAACATGTGCTATTGTGATTCCTTACATAGTTTTTGGAGTTGTTTTTTTTTTTCATTTTCTAAACAAAACTTGACAAAACTGACGAGCCGTTGTTTTTGGACAATCAATCCATATCGTCCAGGTATATGAAAAGTAAATAGTTTTTGCAAACGCTTCAATAGTTTGTCGACGACAGAAAATCATTTCTTTTGACGTATTTTTGAAGTCGTTTCTCTCAAAATATTGAAATCATAGTGAGTAAAACTTGTACCATCCCTCTTATGGCCACTATTTACTTTTGGATACGCATCTTTTTAATACTATACAAAATTTGGAATCACTGAATATTTGTCTAATAAGGACTAAAGATTACTTAATAATTAGGACAACAGATAAAAACAAATCATTATGGGTTGCGCCAATGTATTACTTAGGGGGAAAGAAGTTAGGAATATTCTTCAGTTGTCAAACCCAAAGAAATACTTAGGAGGATTATATTTATCATGTGTGTCTGAGACACTGTATTGTCCAGTTAGCGGTAAACTGATGTCTTGTAGAGTTGGAACATATTTCATTTTCCTTCACAAATTCAATTTATAAAACCGACTTGGGGTAGAGAATTCATGATCACTGACGAGTGTTGAGTATCCGAAACGTGCATGTCTGGTCTATACTGCAAATCTATCTGTTCTTAAATTGAAGACTTTTAACATTACAATGATTCAAATGAGACTCCCATTGATATTCCGTGTGAAATTTGCATGAACTATTCACTGTCTTTTGTTTTGTCTGTTTGTTTGTTGGTTGGGGGGGGGGGTGGTCAAAATGAATACGAAGTTGTCTTACATACTGAATTTGATTAATGAAAAAGTTGAAACATATTCTCCCTCTTTGATGATCCGATCTAATTTTAAATACTCATCTGTTATTTTCCATGCGTACATGTAAGCCTGTAATCTCATTAAATCATCGTTTCCTCTTATGGTCACTTCTTGATTTTATAAGAAGGAGGTATTTTAAACGAAAATCCTATATTTGACATTCTTGAGGACGAATGTGACCTTAGATAACAAAGGTTGTAGTGAATTTCGTTTCCTAAGAATGAAATTCCATGAGGAAACTAAAAGAACCTCAAAGGTGCCAATCCGAACCACTTAGTGTAACACGGGGTCTCTAGAATTGAAAAGTTTGGAATCTCAAAAGTCTTGATACATTTTACATCTTTTGCATCTTATACTTCTAATGCGTTCATTGTTAAATTCTTTTCATTGATAAATTCTTGATGTTCCGAACCTAAAGACTTAAATTGGCACTTTATTTTGAGAAAACCCATTTTGAACCTTCTTAATTTTGGAAAGTCTCTTATCAGTATACTACATAACACAGGCTCATTCATTAGGAAACGTATATCACGTGGTACCAAGATCTAAAGGTTATAAGAAGTCTTGTAAAAATTGTTATCTCTAACTTTCGAACAGAAGGATTATGCGCTACGTCGCGGTTCTTCTGTGTTTCGCCGTCGCCTCAAGGGCGGCGACTTTTTCGAAGAGAGCAACGGGAGGTAAGTCGAATTTATTCATAGTTGCACATTTCGAAGCTACAAGCAGGAAGTGCTTATCCTTCCTATGCGTAAGCCTGCAATCTCAATCCAATCTTCTCTCCTCTTATGGTATTTGTTTAGACCCTACACAGAATATGGAACCAATAATAATTTGTGTAAATACGACTTGAAGTAGAGAAATAATAATCTTGGTGTCGCCTTTATATCAATAATGATGGAAAGAAGTGAGAAATATACTCAAGTGTGAAACCCTTGGTAAAGCTATAAACCGAAATTTGCCCGTCTTGTGTATTGTATTTAGCCAAGTATTTAGTATTGCATGATAGGAAGATATTTTGCAGGATTGAACCATTTTGTTTTCTTTTGTATTACAAAGATGACTTGGAAATCTCGGCATCCATTGATGTTCCGTTTGTAATTATCCATTAACTGACGCTGTCAACATGGTCAAAAATGGTTTTGAAAATATCAAAATCCGAAACATGCACCCTGTATTATGTGAATGTAAACGTCTTCAAATTGAATAGCATCATTTAAGATGGTCTGATCGTTTTGTATGTATATTCATGATACATAAATATATTAATGTAATTCTCTTTAATTCTTATCTAGATCTTTTGTAAGGATTATTTCCATGAAGTTTTTATGTCATAATTTCCCTTCATGATGGTTAAGGTAAAAGACATCAAATTGTTTTTATTCAATGATTCATCATAACCAAATTATGTTTTTTGAAAGAAGTACATTTTATGTTCCTCCAATCCAATGTTTTGATAGATAGATTTATACATGCATTTTGTCCATGATCATAACATTTCCTGAAGCACAGCTGTGAGTTTCACATAATAACGATAAAATTCAGGGAGGGGATATTAGATGTTATATTCACTTCGTCAAACACATTTGATATAAAAAACTGAAAGAAATTTTGATTTTATTTCATATCCGAACTTAATCTTGTTGAGCAGTTAAAACATTAATATTTGTAGATTAAATCATCTTTGATAATTTTTCGAAAGCTTCAATTTTCTCTGAGCATAATAGAAACTTCCGGCTTCATTTTCTCAAAGAAAATAATGAATATTGCGTACAAATGAAAATGTTTTAGTAATATTGCGAAATTTGATTTTTATTTCATGATCACTTCATCTGATATGTTATGGAGAGGCTGCACAAAATGTCTTTGTATTATGATAATGTTTTTACTTAATTTACAAGCACTACTGATCCATTCCCCGAAACATGCATGTCTGGTGCGCCTAATTTATGTCCAGAGGGTGGCTCTCTGGCAGAGTCGGAATGCATTTTTCCCTTACACTTTCCCTTCCCCTCCTGTTTCCCTTACATGGACAAGACATACTTACCTGATCTGTACAAATTGTACGTCGAGACAATCACCGAATTGGACAGGTTTCCATGGAGCTGTTGCGACGGGTGTTGCATGCAATAAGGAGACGCTGACTTTCCCCGGGCACCTGGTCTCACTTCGGAATGTGTTCATTCCGGGATTCGCAACCGTTACTATGGGAATTATCACGATTTGGCCTTGCCTTCTCGACTTTGAGACTCAATGACTGTTAGGTACTTCTTTTGATGTTTATCATATGGAGCTGTTTCGCTTACATGGAGCTGTTACGACGGGTGTTGCATACAACCAGGAGACGCTTACTCTCCCTTGGCACCTGGTCTCTCTTCGGAATGTTCTTCATACCGAGGTTCGCATTCGTTCAAATGGAAACTCGTATTACTTTGCTTTGCCTTCTCGACTTTGAGACTGAATAAGAATAACTGATCGGTAACTGATTTTTCTGAAGTTAAATGGGCAACAAAAATTTTGAATTAGGACGATTTATTTTCCAAAGTACCTTTGCCATATTTATACAAGAGACATCCAAATTCTTTTCGAGAATTATTCTCGGCTAATTTTGGTATTAATCTTAACAGGTTATTCTTTGTCGTATGGCTAATGTGACAGATGAGTTCGTTAGAGCTCTTGGTCATATACTTAACATTCTGACATGATTATGAAAAGGTCATAGTCCTTTACGTTATACAATTTGAAGAAAAAATCATTATTTTGATTTGTATTGTCCTGATATTGAAAAGATATTGAAACTAATTAGATGTAATAATCCATTGTATAGTTGCATTTTAGGACGCAAAAATTGTTTAATATGATTTTGAAAATTCATACTTCTATTTCTGCTGATAATTCAATATGACCTATCGCTCACCTGGGAATGTTCACCTGTTTACAAGAATAGAGATCAGATTAAGGATGGTCAAATTCTATGTATAAGTTCTTGAGTAAGGCTTGTTGATATGACATGATTTCAAACCAACTCTTAATTCCTAATTTTGAATCCCTTTCTAACGTTCTATAAGGCGTACAATATTTTACGGCTTCTTTTCATGAAATCGTCTGTTAACATGTCAATTATAACTTTTTGTTTATTTATTTATTGCTCGCAATAAATTCGTAATGGCAGAAAAAATGACAAAAATATCCGAGGTAGGTAATTTTTGCCGACTGTTTCATTGTTACCTCCCAATGAACTTGCGTCTTTTAAAAGTGACTTCATGATGAAAATCATCGCCAAAAGATTTGACTCGGACATTTTGAGCTTTCTGACAAGATCGGAATCTGTTTCCTCGTGAATTATCTATCAACTCTAAAATATCGAATATGAAAATTTTATTTTTGGAATTCCCTCAACAGACATCAGCCAATGTGCATGATGACGGTTGTAGCTAGTAATGTTGCGTCTTCATATTCATAGCATCATTTAAGAACAGATGGAATAGACATTCACGTTTCGAGTACATATATCCTCAATCCAACAATGAAATATGGCAAAAGACTGTCGAATTTGATGTTAAAGGTTAAACGTTTTCCAATTCAAAAGCATCATTTAAGAACAGAAAGAATTTACAGCATGGACCAGACATGCACGCTTCGGGTACTTCTCAATCTAAAAGTGTAATATGGTCAAAGAGTGTGAAAAAAAGTTTGTCCAAAAATGTACCGAAAGACGTTGCTGATGGGTGGGAGATGATGCTACAGGACCCATGTTTTAGAAATTTCAAGAAATTTCATAACATAATTTTTTCGAATGCGTTGACGAAACGATCAACCGAAGTTGATCGAACTTGGCTGCATTTGTCCATGGGGACTCCGGGTCCACCAGCAGTCACACTCGACAAGTGATACAAATGTTACGTTTTCAGATTCATTGCAAGATTAAGCAAGAGTTGCGTACTGTTTACCTGTACTCACTCGCCTTTCTTGGTTCACTTTTGCTTGATGGATGACCTTGAATCTGTGTTACAAGAGGCCGCTGCGTTAAACTGTTTCGTTTGTGAGAAGTTTTATGTTACAATTGTGCGTCTATGGAGAATTCTGTGTATCCGTATAAGTAAGAGGGTTGTGCGCACGTAATCCGGATAACAACGTCATTAGTTGATAGCAGATGGCTGTCCAAAGTTGGCGCCGGTTACTTATCGGTCTCCCTCCTTTTATGTGTTATCATTAATATTTGATGTTTCTGTACGTCTGTTTTTATTCCTTTTTATGATGTTCTAGTGAATGTTGCGTCTTTTTGCGGTTTGTAGTTTTGTCTGATGTCATTTATGTGTCACTTTTTTATGGGTTTGTTTCGCTGGATGTATGCAGGGTGGTTATGCTGGAGATCCTTCCTTTTTCTTGTGTTTGTGTGCCTTTTTTATGAGTCTGTGGACCTTTTGTTCCACTTGGTATTAAATGACAGAAATAAAACCATTTTGCGGATTGTATATGCTGAATAAATGATGTGATCACCAGGAAACCTCTGATTATAATATCTTTCATATCTGAACGATGAATAGTTCACAGCTAGTATAAAGAATATTGGATTGATGATTTTCCACACATATCGTTTGTGTTAAATCAAGATAAAGCTAAACTAGTCGTTGCATTTTACTTCTTATTTTGTGCAAGAAAGATTTCTATAAAGCATCTCTAAGAGTAGAGTAAAACAGTGTGACATGTAACTTTAGTTTCATAAGAAAGAATGTTTCATAATTTCTCTCTTTTTTCATTTTAGGATGTGATACACAATCAGACATAACATTTTTATTGGACTCATCCGATACTGTCGGAAAAGACAACTTTCAGAAACAATTGCAATTCGTACAAAATACTGTCAATGATTTAAAAATAGCTCCCGATAAAGCCAAGATAAGTGTTGTAACGTTTGGCAATGGCGTCTACAATCAGTTCTTTCTTAACCAATATAGTTCGAAGGCAGATATTGTGAATGCGATATCTTCTATACCGTACTATGGAGGAAGGACGCATACATCTGACGCAATCCGTTACGTCAGTCAAACGTCATTCAATCCCATCCATGGAGCGAGAAATAACGCCGCTCACGTGACAGTGCTCGTCACGAACGGCCACTCAACCACAACAGACATAACAAAACTCCAAGCACAAACAGCAAAGGATAATAATATTATAATGTACGGTGTAGGAGTCGGAAGCGGAGTGGATATGAATGAATTATCCGGAATAGCAAGTGATCCAAAAGGAAGATACGTTCTTCGTGCGGAAAGTTATGGATCGTTGAGTTCTCTATCTGGAGTGTTATCCGCAAAATTATGTAATGGTAAGTGTTCATGACAACTGTAATTCCCCTTGTATGGACAAAGTCGCTCCTCTGGACGGTGCATGTCTGAAATATTTGAAGGATTTTAAAAAAAAAGTATCTGTTTATTTATGTTTTTCATGTTAACTTTTTAAAGGAAGTGTTTCTGTCAAGCAGGAGACCTTGCAGACTTTACATTTCTCAATCTGTCTGTCTGGCTGTCTGATTTGTTTTCTAGAAATATTAAAACACTTCCTCTTTACGAGGGTCTGATTTCTCTCCTTATTGTAAGCCTTGGAGAAGCTTTAATTTCAATTTTATGAAGAAGAAATTGTTCACAGTCAGATAGAAACAAAGTCATATCTGAAGGAAAAATCTAACATTGCTAGTAGACACAGGTATATTTTCATCAAATTTTCAGAAACATACCGGTTTTTTTTTTCAAGTACTGTTTCCCATTACTCTGAAAAAAAAATCAATTTTCAGGATGACATAGAGTACATTTACACTTAAATCCATCTTATATAAATTAATTGTTACACAAATTCAAACTTACTTTTATGCTTTCTCTTCCACTTCAGAATTACCTACCAGTCTTAATCAGCTTCCAGCACCTACAAGTAAGCTTCTATAAGGTTTTCACTCTTCAATTTCATAGCTGTCCTCGCATAAAAAGATACTCAAATCCTAAGATTGTTTTTTTATGAACTTTCATAATATTATATCCCTAATATTAATTTCAAAACATTTAGGGGACAATACTCTCAAATAATGTTTCGTCGTTGATATTATATATACATGCATGACCTAAACGTTTTCTTGAGCAAAATTTTCTTGGATGTTTGAATGAACAAAATTTAGTCACATATTAAATTTTAAGTTACAGTTCGGTTCAAAGCATTGAAAGGACAACTGACCATATTATGCAATGTACTTATCTGACCATTAGCATCCTGTCTTTCTCCCCCTTTCCAAATCGCCTTAACTTAGAATTTTGAAGCAAAATGTATATTCCTTTTTTTCTTCTTGCAATATAGGTTGTTTAACGAAAGCTGATATTGCTTTTGTGGTTGACTCCTCCTCAAGTATTGACTCTGGTACTTTCCATAAACTGGAGAACGTACTGAAAACAGCCGTCACAAAGATGGACATAGGTCCGGACAAAGTCCATGTCGGTCTCATGCAGTACAGCAGCTATCCCTCTATCCAATTCCCACTGACTCAATATACGTAAGTGTTTCATTCTCTCAATATACGTAAGTGTCGCATTCTTTTGAGTAAATATGATGCGGGATACATTTGAAAAAGGGTGTTATATTCATTCAACGTTTATAAGGAATCGTTACGTAGTTCTATGATTGTTGTAGTTGATTTGCAAGTATAGATCTATGCAATTACAGATACTTCAAATTCAAAAGCATCATTTAAGAACTGATAAATTTGCAGCATGGACCAGACATGCACGTTTCGGGTACTTGACCCTCGTCAGTGATCCTCAATCTAAACAATGAAATATGACCAAAATGTGTGAAAGTTATTATTTCCAAAAATGTACTGAAAGACGTAGCGGGGTGGGTGGGATATGATGCTTCAGGGCAAACGTTTTAGAAATTTTGAAATTTTGTTCGGGAAGGTAACGGGTTGGAACTCTTCCAACGTCTTAAGTCTACAGAAAAATCTGCATAAAAATCAACAACATATCATGTAGACGCAAAAGCAACCTATTGGTGTCTTGTTGCGAGTGTCCACCCGGCGTGTTCTCGCATTTGGGTGTCTTTAACTGTTGATACTTCAACCCATTCCTGTTGGAGACTCCCTCGTCTCTCATTGATGATCTTCTGCAAAACATGTGTGTTTGACTTTACAGCACCAGAGCAGATGCCCTTAAAGCCGTGGAGAAGATGTCCCAGATGAGCGGCAGCAGTAATACAGCAGATGCCATCAAGTTCGCTTCCAATCAGATACTCTCTCAGAAAAGTGGTGCTCGTCCTAATGTTCCAAGAATTGAAGTTGTGTTAACTGATGGAAATTCCATCAATAATGCTGCAACCACCACACAGGCAGACAAAGCCAGACAAAACAACATAGGTACGTCATGTCACTTTGCTTCAATCGATCTACTGTCCTGTTCACTTAGTCCAGAGCACCCTGTTTTGACGATTTATTCAGTCGTCTGAAGAATTTTGCTATAAATTATTGTTTCCGAGAATTGACCTCCTTTAGTCGTAACTGGAAATTAACTTAAACTTACCCTATCAGCTGTCTTCAAACCGCAATAATAAAAATAAAATGTCTACGGGAAATTCCCATGTTAATTTCAAGCCACCGCCATGTTGTTCTCCGTGACAACAATAGTAAACAGTGACGTCAAAGCCTCCGACGTCACACATTTTCAGCGATTTTACTATAGAAAATCCCCGTAGACTTTTTATTTTCCGTCCTATTTCTAATAATTGACACACAGCCATTGTATTTTCTGTTACGACTAAAGGAGTACTATAAAATTGATATCTTTTTGGAAGATGACATTATCATATTTTAGAGAAAACCGGGAAAACAGGGTGCTCTGGAATTAGTGAACAGGACAGTAATTGCAGTTCTTCTTCGATCCTTTTTCTTTTTCTGTTTGCCTTGCTGTAAAAGTTTTAAATGAGAATTCTAAAATTATAGCGAGCGGAGCTCGCTGCAAAGGCCCGAAGGGCCTTTGCGAGCGAAGCTCGCCCTTATGGTAACGCGTATACACATATCTTATTGAGAAAATATGCTGAATCAAAGAATGAGAATGTACTACTATGCTTTCAAAAATTTTCGTCCCCTCGCAGACAGAGTTACTGCGGAGATGCTGGATATTGCCATTTAATTTTTTTTTTTTCGACTCCAAGTAGACGTATATGTTATACTTAATTTTTGTTTATAAGTTAAATTTATTGAAAATATTTTTCGTAAATCAGGTAACGATAAAGCATCAACAAGGCGGCGTAACCACGGGAAATCCGACATTTCCGGTTTTAAACGAGACGTTTCGTTCTGATTGCTTTTCTCGTCTCGGGTGGTTTCGTACTGTCAGAAGTCGGAATATGTTTGTTTTTTTTCTTCTGTTCTTAAGTAATTTATTTTCATCTAGCCTATACATTATTCTTACAAAATAAAAATGAATTATAAAGAACCATATTTTTAAAGAACCGTATTTTAAGCCCCATCCCCCTTAAAATGTTCATCTGCCTGTCTAGATCAATTTTACAAATGCTTCCGTTTTTCCACTCGCCTTATATACTACCTTTTTTGGCAATCATCAAACAGAAAGTTTTGTCAGATAAGATAAACCGTCATAGTCAAAAGAAAAAAGAAAAATCTTTTTTTATTTTATATAATTATATCTATTTTCTCTCCGCTCGCACAAAAAGGCTTTGCCTTGATTCATATTATGATATAACATAAGCTGGAATTTAATTTTGATTGTTAACTTAAATGACGACCCATTGGCAAAGGAGGGAGGGGGGAGGAGATTTGCAATGGTCAGTCAATTTCAACTTCGGGTGTTCGTTTTTTTCATAGGGTGTAATGTTAAAGTTGGGGTCATTCGAATTTATAGACGATAAAGATATCCCTACAATCTAGGGTCTATTTGATAAGTTTTTATTCAAATGTTCATAGATGATAAGTACGAAAATTCCAAAAAAAGTTATCATAGGGAGAATATAACCTATCACAACCAGAGGTACGAGCTACCTTAAAGTACCAATGATGAAGATTTTTTTCCGAAACATGCATCCATGTCTGGTGGGGTGGACAATGTGAAAGTGAGGGGGAGGAAGGGGCGGGAGGATGGAGAGAGGTACCCCCTGCCCCCCCCCTCTCCCCCCCCCCCCCCGTCTGGTGCACCGCATTTAGAAATTTCTGTCTAGAAGGCTGCTCTATGGCAGCAGAGTTTGAACACTTCGTTCATAATTAATATTTGTTCATACAGGAATGATCTCAGTTGGAATTGGTAACCGTGTGAACAACGCCGAGCTGAACAGCATTGCAGACGACAACAGCAAAGTAGTGCTCGCGAGATCCATCAGTGATCCTGATGCCATAGTTGATCAGATCTTACAGAAAGCTTGCCAGGGTACATGCATTTTAAATATTGAAATCTTTCTCAGATACATGTATTATTTAAACTTTAGTCATTTTAAGATTTTTTTCTCTAGATCGGAGACAAAATTTCTGTTTTGCAGTACTTGCATGCACAAGGTTGTTCTGTACATCTTTACTCATTTCGTACAATTTTGGAAGTATATCATAATTTATTGGAATATCCCATAAAGAAGGATTGGCTTAAAACTGTTCATGATTTTGAAACAAGTGTGTAAACAATATCAGGTCATCAAGAAGAAGAAATTTATATTTGAGAACGTACTCAAAATAGTATAGTTACAATGCTAGATTACCTTGTTTTTGTTTGCATTTTGTTTTACCAATCATTTTCTTTGCTATTTCAGTACAGTCAACAGTTGCACCAACAACTGCTGGAGGTAAACCTGCTGTATTATTATATATATATATCTCTTCAATATTCAAAACATTAGAAAATCCACAGGCACATGTAGAAAGAGCGTCAATATCTTGTATGATACCCCTTTACAGGTCGTAAGGGAATAGTATATATATGTATAGAAAGACAAGGCTTCCGACGAATTTTCAGCTAAGAGGAGCATCTGAAATATTTGCATTTGTCATGTTTGAAGGGCAAAACGGGGTATGACCATAAAGATTGATTGGTATACTTTTTAAAAACATCAATAATCCACCCAAAAAGATCTCATAACATAGCCTAATCGTCTGTCTAAGTTTGACTGTTTTCTACTTTCTGTCTTGAATCTCCATTGCCAGATTGGACAAATACTGATTCATTCAGAGGCTTTACTCTGCTTACTGTAAGCAGAGTAAAACATCTGGATGATTCAGACAAGCTAATCTGGCAATGGAGGTTCAAGACAGAAAGTAGAAAACAGTCCAACTTAGGTAGACGATTAGGCTATGTTCTGAGATCTTTTCGGGTGAATTATTGATGTTTTTAGGAAGTATACCAATCAATCTTTATGGTCATACCCCGTTTTGCCCTTCAAATGCAAAAAATTGCAGAAATGCTACTTCTAGCTGAAAATTCGTCGGAAGCCTTGTCTCTCTATAAGATACCAGTATTCTCTTATGACCATACAGGATATTGACGCTCTTTCTACATGTGCCTGTGAGAAAATCGACCTATATAATTTGCGAGTAATATCCTATGAATATATTCAAAATATGTCTTTACGGCCCTGCATGATCTTATACATCTGGATTTTTCTAAAAACGCGCGAACATTGGCAATTTCAGGATCTTCAGGCAGCAGCCAGTGTGTGGACAAAGTCAAGAACTGCAGATCTTACAGCAAGTCCGTATGTACAAACTACGCAGCATGGGCTGGCGAGAACTGCAAGGCATTCTGTGGAATTTGTCAAAGTGAGCTTAAAAACAAAGGATTATTATGTCTTGATATACAGTGGTGTACATAGCTGCCATGCCCTGGAGCAGCTTGTTCTTCGGTCTTCCATGGAGTCTGCATGACCCCTGTATGATGAAAGGCATCCACTTGTTTTGCCCAAGCTACACCACTGTTGAATTATGAATTTTTCAAAACATTCACTTAACTCAAGCTGGATAATTTCTGTATTATTATTCGCAAAAAAAAAAAAAAATGGATAATGAAAAATTTATGTAAAACTGATAGAGACTGTTACTTTCAGCTACCACGGCGCCTTGTAAAGACAAAATAAGCCAATGCGCATCTTACGGTCACAGCGCCTGTACTCAGTACAAAGAGTGGGCTACCGACAACTGTAAACAGTTCTGTGGTTTCTGCAGTAAGTACCATTTCTGTATTTTCTTTATCCTGCTCAAATAACTCTTCAACTTCCATCAAACGTTTTTTTTTTCATTTTTCTTTCATTTTTATTTGTTTTGATTTTTATGGTGTGTTTTTTTTTCTTCTTGCTTGTTTGGTGTACATTACCATCCATCTATCCATCCTTCCATCCAATTTCTATACCCTAAGGTTTCCTTCTTTTAATAAAATTCAGTCACTCATGCGCGGATCCAGCATTTTTGGTCAGAGGGGGTCCAAAATTGTAGGAAGTCTTATTTTCTATCATGTAGGTATATTTCGGTGCACATCATGGGGGAGGGGGCAACGTATGCACTAAGGATTGAATTTTGAGGGCGGGTTATTTTTTATTTATTACATTGAAAATTTTACTTCTTATATCGGCGAGCGGAGCGAGCCGCGAAAATTTTGATTAATTCACATTTTGTCTATATTTCACGAGAATAAATAGATAAGTCATTTTCCCAAATAATCTGACATCTTAAAATGACAAAACCTTGAAAAAGATGAGGGAGGTTACATCCTATGAAGTAAGGGACTGTTGAAAATACGAGTTCATGAGACCCAAGACAGTGATATAAAATTATTTAGTATAAAAATGAAAATAATTAAGGAATTTTGCAGAAATAAATAATTGTGTATTTATAAATGGCGAGCGAAGCAAGCCGGAATTTTAGGTTTCAAAGCCTTTTTATGCATTTTTAGACCCCTTTCCATTAGAAATGGGCCAAAGCTGGACCCCATCTCCGAAAATCTCAGGGGGGGGGTCCAGACCCCCGGTCCCCCCCCCCCCCTCTGGATCCGCGCATGGTCACAATTGGATGTTAAAGATGTACATGTATAGTGATATATCTTGTTTATTCTGTCTTATGTCCGAAATACATGTAAGCTTATTACTAATTACATGTAAGTACCATTTTATGGAGGGACAGGGGTACCTCTCTCTCCCTCCTCCTCCAACCCTTACCTCCTTCCTCCCGCCCGCCCGGCGCTCCTCCCTCCCTCTCCAGCCCCTTTCTCCCTCTTACCGCCCCCTTCCTCTCCTTTCTTCCCCTTCCCTCCCTCCTTGCTCGTTCCGCCCCCTTCCTCCCCTCCCTTTCACCCTGTCCACCCCCTCTTATATAATTTATTATACCTGAAACATAAAATTTGTACCTTCAGAGGATGATGTCATGTCCGAAATACATGCATGTATATGAATTAGGATTTGGACAAAATGTTTAAAAATGTCCTCACAGCAGAATAAAGTGCTATGATACCGGTACTTGTTACATTCTATAATTGATGTCTAAATGTCGCTATATTCTATTCTATGCTATATCACGATAACGTACATTTTGCACTGTGACTTTCATCTTTTACTTCAAAATATAATTTTTTTTCTTCTTCTTCATAGGCTCTGGTTCAAACTCTGCTGGATTCTGTAAGTAAATTCTAATTTTTTTTATATTCTCAAAAAAAAAAAAAAATAAAATAAAATAAATAATAATAAATAGATAAATAAATAAATAAATAAAAAAATAGCCGTCGTGTGTTTTTGAAACACGTCGACTTCTGTTATAACAGCTACCTTATATTTAAAGGTCAATTTGAGGTCAAAAGGTAAGATCCCCGATTCCCCGTGCTCATTGAACAATTAACGTACATCAGTGTCCCATTGCCACTCCTCCCTTTAAAAGTGACCAGACCAATGTCTTTACTTTAATTTCTTTTATTCTCCTCCTTTTTGACGATTTGAACAAAATTCGTAGCACATATTAAAATCAGAAAAGCGATATTTGCGATGGAGCAATTTTGATACGACGTCATTGCCGTTTTGTGAGGGAAGAAGAAACAAAAGTACGAATATGCGGAAGAGCGAAACAATCAAACAGAGGCGCCAAAATGAAAGTGCACGTAGCAGACGTCGACGAAGAATTCTCTTGTTTATCACGCTTTTGCCTTGAAAAGTTGACAATTTAGAATCCATATATATTTGATAATACCAGTGAAACACTACTTATATTCTATCAGATCTAGAAGTAAAGTCAATTTCAATAAAATCGCCTTCAGCAAGCTTTGGTTTACTGGTGTCGGAACAGTTTTCGGACGATTTTGAAGGTTTTTCGGGGATAACTCCTGCATCCATCAATGGAAAACATTCAAATTTCTCTCAAATAATGCTATGCCCTTCCCACAGATACTCATGTTTAAAGAAAATATTAAATCTCTCGAGAAATATCAGGCGCTTACAGTAGCCAGAGTAGAAATGATGTGTACTGTTATGGTCCGGAAGCGGAGCATAAAAGTTTAACATAGAGAAGGATCAGAGTTGCACAGCATATAATAGATCGCGAGTCCAGTAAGAAATCAGTCTTGGAAGGGGGTTTGGGGCCCCAGTGGGTCCAGAGCGAAGCCTTGATAGGGATCCAGGGGCCTTCTGAAGCTCATGGAATATGGCAATTTGTAACACCCAATTTCCACTGTAAAAAAGCATATATTCAAATATTATTTTGCTGACATTTTAGTTTTTTATTCATTTATTTATGTTTTTTGGCAAAATAATGTGTACGCAGTTGCGTATTTGCGTATGGGCAGCTACCCACCTGAATATGGTTTCTAGACCAATTTTATGACAATACATTTTGGCCATTTTTCGCAAATCACTGGAACAGTTTCTGGACACGTGATTTAAATTTGTCAATCTCCATCAATTTCAGTTCAAACTGGATGATATTTGGATGTTGTTTTTTTTCAATCTTTTCTACAAATGACTGTAAAAATAATTTTGAAAATAGAACCAAAACTTCTCAAATCGTAATCTCAGCAACTTCCCCTGGTGCATGATATTTATAAACGGGGCAGAAAAGGGTAATGCACAATTTTGTTAATTTGATGCGTGATTTGAATTCTGCATTTAAAAATGTACAAAATTTTGAAAATAATTTCCTGCAAAGTACTTGAAAAGGGCGAGTGTCTGGAATCTGTTACTGTCCAGAAATTGTTCTGACACCAGTATCCTTTTCATTGTTTTGCCTTTGTTCATTTAGGGGACTAGGATTTCCTTTCACTCCTTTCAATTTTACCTCTGTAGTTTGTACACTGATTTCCACACAAAATTACCGTAACGTGACATCAAACCAATTGCTAAAATCCAGTAGATTTTCGTGTACAAAATGGCATATGCGCATTGTTACTTTTGAGGATTTCTGCCTGAAGTTTGTCATATTCAAAATAAAATGGCAACATGATAACTTCGAGTTACTGTGTACATCCCCAATTTTCTGAAATTAAATCAAGGCATGCCTTAAACATGTTAAATCAAAGCCTTCCCTCTTTTTGCAGAAACGAACAATGAAATAACCCTTGTTGAATAAAGTTATTTTGAGATTTCCTTTTGCATGTAGGTTGTTATTGATACAATGATAAACTAATATAAAAAAAAAATCAATGTACAAATTGTAATGGCAAAAAGAAAGTTTAGGGTCGGCAGCTTAAAGTAGATAGGGAATGTATAGGGTGAGTGGAAATGAAGATATTTTTATATTTGGCCTTACACAAAGGTTGAAAGAATATTAAAATCCTATTTTCAAAACCTGTGAAATATTTCTGCTATTATAGTACTAAGATGATAATTTTAAAAAACATTGCTAGAAAAAAATTGTTTAAGACAATGTCACATGGCTCAAATAGTTATCGTGGAGGAACACCCGGTAAGACAGGTTGGGTTGGGAAACTCTTCAACGCCAAAGATCTTGTGCCTGTCTATCCATATTTCATAAATTGTCAATTGTCTTGTTGCTGTTCCAATACTAAACTACATTGTGCATTCTTCTCGCTTTACTCACAATGCTCACTCATTAAGCTTCCTTCAAATTCAAACTTCCAAAGATTATTATTAATATTCATTCCTCCCATTGGCAATTGTCCAGTGGAACCATCTCCCAGAATATGTAGTACAGATTGCCAAGCCTAATGCCTTCAGGGCTGCTATTGCATCTGTAACCCACCCAAGGCCCTAAAAACCAGACACACTCTTTTAAACTTTTATTGTAAGTAACTGTTAACTAGTGATGTGACGATAGTCACTGATCACTGAAACCCCTGCCATTTTCAATAATTGATTGTAAAATTGACAATCGATTGACATTGTCGCTCAGAGTAATATTGAAGCTTTGAAATAATTTAATGTGCCTTTAGAGATATCAAGATATCACTTCACTGAGGAATTGAAGAATTGATTATTTTTTTATATTTTGGAGATGGCAAGTGCTCATTCAAAGGACGAATGTACAAGACAGGAGAGCATTGGATGGATGGTTGTGATTATGAATGTGTATGTGAGGATGGTAACAATGGACATTACAAATGCACAAACAGGTACAATTGTGTTTGACAGCCTATTCTTATAATCAAATGTTTGTATACAGCTTACTTTATAATTGCAGCATTGAAATCTTGCCAGTGTGACAGTTTATGTACTTTTTATTTTTGAAGGAATGTTGATTCATCCGCTATGGTCACTATTGAGTAATTTTGATTCGAGTATTAAAAAATGTGCAAGTCATACATGTATGTGGAAAAAAGTGTAGCTGTTTGCATTGTTTACTGAAATTATCAGTCTAATGACATTGAATTTTATCTATAAATGGTATAATTAAGTAATGTTCTATCAACAGATGTCCTTTGTACCATGATTTGCCCAGTGAGTGTACACTTGTGAGACAACAAGGACAATGCTGTCTACAACCTGTCTGTAATTTCCGTCAAAGTATTTCAAAAACTGAAGGTAGTGGAAAAGGCACAACTTCAACTGGAATTAGTAAGTACCAAATATCTACTGTGTCAAAGCAAACTTAAATTGATATTTTTTATCATTAGCAACCACTTTAATATTAGAAGAACTTCAATTTTAAAACTGAAATGAGTTAATTTCTCTGATTCAGCTGAATTAGGATTAACTCCGCATTTTTGTAAGAAATGTTCCTTCAAATTCAACCTGAGTTCAGTGTATGCAAAACACATCGGACCTGTCAGGCAAAATTGGTCCGATTCTTTTCCTAAACTGTTCGTTACCTAATGTCCGATGTTGGTTTGCTTATGTCTGATGTATTGAAAAAAAGGTTTCGTATAGATTGAGTTTCTCGCATAAATTTGGATTGATTAAATATATTTAAATTTTCCCTGTAGCCCCTAATTACATTTTCCTACATTTAATGCTTTTAAAGGTCTTTCAATAATTAAATAATGTTATTGTTTACCAGAGGTATGTCAGTATCAGAGTAAGCAGTTCTTCCAAGGACAGACGTGGAGAGATGGCTGTGATAAACAATGCACATGTGTAAATGCTACAGAAGGACTCTACTCTTGTGACTCCATGTAAGTTTATGAAATGAAGAAAGTTTATATATTATAGTCTTTGAGGTACAAATGTACTAACTTGCATGTACATCAAGTAGAAAATTAGATGTACATCAGTATTAGTGGCGGATCCAGCGCCCCCTTTACCGGGGGGTCAAGGGGCGAATTTTGCCGATTTTGACTGAAAATTGGCCAAAATATACCTGTTTTTTGGAAAATTTTGAATCAGTGCCGGGGAGGCGTGCGCCCTCTCCGCATCCCTCTGAATCTGCCACTGAGCATGCTTCTTACAATTAGAATCCACTCAAAATAATGCAAACATATAATAGTCTAAACAACTTTTTTGTCTTCTTTGATTAAAATGATGCATAAAGTTTTCTTGTCTTCTATCCAACAATATGGCATTCATTTTTTCATCAGACTTTTTAAAAAAGTGTCATAACTGTATGGCTTATCACCTTGCTGATTTCTGTTCTGTGAATGATGTTAGAAGTTACATGCATCTTCAGTCCATGCTGATTTTTTTTTATTTTATCTGACATCACATGGGCTAGTACCCTTTTGCATTTTGACATACATGTATTAAATATGTATTAAATATATGTTAATGGCCTGTCATAGCATAGAAACGGGACATTAGGCAGTAAGTCGATGCTCTGAGCATTAGAATTGACCCTTCCCACTGCGTGAGAAAAATACAAAATTTCGTGGCGTCACAATGCTTTTACCTCGGACAAACAAGCTTCGAACCTCGGTCAAACATTGAAATTGTATTGTGACATCATGGAATTTCTCAATTTTTTCGTTCAGAAGGGTCAATTCTTACATGCTGTCCTTACAATTATAAATGTGTAAAAGATTTTCCTTTGAAATTTGTAAATAAGTACCAAAATTCTTAATTCATTCAGCTGCCCGACCTATGCCAATCTACCCTCCTACTGTAAGCTACAGAAAGCTCCAGGAGACTGCTGTCAGAAACCAGTATGTGAGTTTAACCAACAACACGGATCCTTCACTGGAACTGGGTCTATAAGTGGAAAAGGAGTAGGTCAGTGCATTAGTGCTTAGTACTAATAGAACTTGTATACAAATTGTTATGGGAAGGAAGTTCAGTGTGGCTCAAACGAGGAATTCAGTCTTTTCAATATATACAGAGTTAATTCCCATTTGGGGGAGAATGTACAGGTTTATCTTACATTAATTAATTATGACGTCATCAAATTGTCGGAAAGTAGCGTAAAACTTGGGAAAAACATGTTTTAAATATGACTTCTTTACGTCGTAATGTACATGTATTTATTTCAGATACTGTCCCGAATGGGAAAATGGGAAAAAATTATATTAAAAGAAAAACAGAATTACTATCTTATTACATTTTCAAAGTTCAAAACCTAACACGTAATAAAGTGAGTTAATAGGGATATCCTAATAGCTGAGCTAGTAGAAGTAAGATGTACTATTTATTACTGTATTTACACCCCATTCATTACTGATTTACATATAAAACATTTTAAACGGTATACATGTAACTGATAATTAGAACAAAAACTGCCTTCCTAATTTCCTACCATTTGATACATTTCCGAAATTCAAATGATACAGAGATTCAGATCGTTCAAATACATGTTAGATTTTTATGGACTACGGTAATTATGATTCATATACCATACATGTATTTTATACAGGAGCGACACCAACCACCCCTAAGCCCTGTGTAGATTTACAGTCTACCTGTGCTAACTATGGTAAACAAGTGTGTAAGGACTATCCTGGATGGGCATCAGATAACTGTAGGAACTACTGCGGAATGTGCAGTATGTGTATTAATATATACTATTTGATGAATTACAATGACAGTATTGACTACCTGTTTGTTCTGTATTCATGACGTGCACATGTGTGTGGTATAGCTACTTTAAGTCACATTTTATGGTTTAATTTTCAATTTCAGTAGAATTTACTGAAGCATAGGGGATTATAGATGGTTTATCAATGTTCATTACATTATACATGTAACAAGTCTTTGAAAGACTGATAAGCATGCTGTATAGAAATATCATTAATAACTGAGCCAAATTTCAAGGGTATCTTATATGTAGAGTAAAGTGTAAATGCTTAGTTTTGAACCTACATGTAAAATATTTTTCAAACTTTTATGAATAATCTCTATTTCATTACATTTTCAGGTTCACAGACAACACCAAACCCAGGAGGTAATGTAACTATTAAACTCAATTAATCTATTCATTTTAAACCTCATTGCAAATCCATTATTAATTGATTCCTCAATGCAAATCCATTATTGATTGATTCATTATTAGAAAATGATTTCAACCTCATTATAATTCATATACATGTACATCGTTGTTGACCCTTCCGATTGTGGAAAAAAATGCAAACTTTCGTGATGTCACAATGCTTTTGCCTAGTACAAACAAGCTTCGAACCTCGGTCAAACATCGAAATTGCATTGTGACGTCGTGGGATTTCTCAAATTTTTCCCGCTTTTGGAAGGGTCAATTCCAAATCAAGTTATTTCTTCTTGTACATGTACATTACTGTCCACACAGCTCACTTCAGAAATCGGAAAATTAGATTTTTCTCTAATTTGTTGGCATATTTTCCGAATTGAATTTATATAGGGGGATAGATATCGAACTCTCATAACTAACAGTGTATGATATATGTCTGTACGACCAATAGTATGCTCACAGTGAAAGAAAATAATTTTAGATAGGGAGTTTTCTATGTTAATTTTAGCATGACGTCGTTGACGTTCTCCAGTAGACTCAGTGTTAAACATCAGCGACGTCGCGCTAAAATTAACATAGAAAACTCCCCATCTAAAATTATTTTCTTTCACTGCGAGTGTAATATTTGTCGTACAGACATATATCATACACCGTTAGTTATGAGACTTCGAGATCTATCCCCCGATATACACTTTAATCTCAGAAATTGCCGACAAAGTAGAAAAAACTTCAATTTTCAGATTTCTGAAGTGAGCTGCGCGGACAGTAATTTTGTACTTATCACTTTCAGTAAATCACTGCAATTACACTTCAAAACTACATGTACATGTATTTAAGGATTTAAGATTACATTTATGTTGGAATGTCCATTTTAGTTGAAAACAAAAATTAAATTTTCAACAATTTCCAGATGTATGTGTATATCAGGGAGTATCGTACCGTCAAGGAGCTACATGGAATGTTGGATGTGATACAAAGTGTACTTGTGAAAATGCTGTGTATGGTTACTACAGATGTGTCAGCTCGTAAGTTGTCTTCATTGACCCTTCCACAAACTCGGATATATAACGTCATTTTACTCTTTAAATATTCTGAAATGTAGTAAAAGTCTTATGGGGATGTCGACGTCAAAATGCAAACAATCAAATGACATCATTATCACAGGCTTTGTTTAATTCTATGGAAGGATTTTTACGCGAATTTTTATCATACAAATGACTAATAGTCTAAGAGCTAGAAGTCCCAACACTCCATTAGGGCTTTAATTCTTATTTTGGAAACGGTCATCGTTTGTATCTTTTCCAATTTAATTTTTCTCCTGTTCTAAATATAATGCAATGAATGAGTTAAAAAAGATCCTGACGAAAATCTGATTTAAGTATGATTTAATATATATTGTACATGTACATGTGTATTTATCAAAATATTTGGATTTAAAACATTTTTTTATTGTAGTTTGAACGGAAACTTTCAATCACTCGATGCTTTCAATACATGTAAATATGTATGATTTTTTGTCATGAAATATTGACCTAACTTAATATGTTTGGAAACATAGTGAAGCATGGCATAGTGTTATCAAAACCCTTTGACATGCATGTACATGTGCATGTAGTAGTGATGAAATCTCAGAAGAATTTGAACTTTTTAAAGAAACTTTTTTGTATAATTCTAATATAATAAGAGTTTTTTTGTTGTGTGATGACATCATCTTTACAATCTAATAGCGATACCTATTTTATTTGTTCAAATTAAAGATGTCCAACCTATAATAACATCCCAGTTGGTTGCTATGAGAGAAAGAAGTCTGGAGATTGCTGTACGACCCTACAATGTGACAGTGGTAACTTTGTTAGCTCCTCCCTTAACTACCACTCCCTCGGGAACGGAGCAAACATCCATATCAATAACCCAATAGGAGCCCAGCAGTATGTCACCCCTACCATGCTGACAAACTCCACCCAACCTGGATCAGGCAGTACAGGAATGTTAGGAAACACAATCAGTAAGAAGTAGCTTGTTTTATCTATTTTTGAATTAAGATAAGATCACAAACTGTCAAGTTTTGAACTAGGTTGCAGGTTGAAATGTATAGAAGGGTGTAGTATGAAAATCATGATTTTTAAACAATTTTTTTTTTTCAATTTTCTGTCCATTCCTAGTAATATTAAATTGCTTCAAATATTTTTTTTTTTCATTTCAAAGTACATGTAAAAATGTATAGGACAGAAGGTGTTCAAAACTTGGATTCAATACTGTAACAGTTTTGTAAATGAAATCATTTACAGTAGGGGGCAGGCATAATAAATTATTTTCTTTTTATTTGCTCTCAATTTACATGAGTACGTGCTTTACTACTTGCTTAAATGGCTTGAATGAAATATGAATGTAACAGAAATCACCAAACTTACATTGTACCTATGTTTTCACACAGATGGCTGTTTGTATAAGGGTAACCTGTATGTACAGAACCAAGTTTGGGAGGATGGCTGTGAATTCTCATGTATTTGTACTGATGCCAGCAAGGGATCTTACTCCTGCAGAGAAAAGTATGTACATGTTTAATTGAAATAAAAACCAGATATGTTCTGCCATTATTCCCCAGATATGTTTCTATATTGCACTATCCATATTACTGTTTGGATATCATTTACTCTATATTGCACTATCCGCATTACTGTTTGAATGTCATTTACACTATATCAAGGATGCAAAAATTACAAATTGCTCATCTATAACAAAAGTGAAACATTTTTCTCAGAATTACATGTAGATAAATTTTCTCATCCAAGCTGATTTCCATGAGAAATGTTCAAATTTCATGAACAAGATCTATCAAACATTAGCACTTACATTGATTAAAGCCATGTTTAAAAAATCCCGAAACTGTTCTCAATCTAAATTTATCTATCTCCAGATGTCCCACATACGGACAGATCCCTTTCTCGTGTCGTTACGAATCGGACCCCAACGATCCCTGCTGTCAGAAGCCGGTATGTAGGTATGATCCTACCACAGGTAAAACCTTCACTCCTATTCCGGTATTCAAACCTGCGGTGACTGGATCAGGAGTGGTGGAGCCACCAAAACCTGGAGTCGTCACTGATTCTCCTGTGTACACGTCAAGGATCACCATCAATCCTCTTGTCAACACCCCTGCACCTCCTACGGCAAAGTCTAATGTTACTGGAGGAATAGGTAAATATACATGTACTATAGTTGTATATGTGTTCGTTAAACTTTCTTTATTTTATTGAAATGCCCAACGTCATCTTGTAATTCTCCTGGAAAACAAAAGATTGAAAAATTATCCAGCAATATGCTATGATTACACAATTTTCATAAAAGAAACCTGTACATGAATTCATTACTTACATTGTAGCATATAAGATTTTCTTTACCTTTGCTTCAAAATGTTTTTTTTTCTGAAATTTCCCCCCTTTTAAAGGGAAAGAATTTTTAGGGTAAAAAATTGAGTCATATGATACTGAAAAGAAATGACTGCATTTTTTGTAAAAATTCAGATGCATTTTATAATACACATAATATGATACCATGAAACGTTATACGTGTACATGTACGTGTGAATTTGTATTTTACTATTTGATCTTTTGATTGTAGGGTACTGTCTATACAAGGGTAAAGTATACAAGCAGGGAGAGAACTGGGAGGATGGATGTGATTATAACTGTGTGTGTGAAGATTCAAGGACAGGATACTACAGGTGTATCGAAAAGTAAGTTTACATCAAGTGAACTATTATTTTATCTTTAAGTTGATGTTTGCATTTTACTTGCAAGTCATTAGCATTGGGTATTTAAATTTGTTCAATTTTTAAGAAGAACTTTCATGATCATCAAATTGACCCTTCCCTGTGATTGTTCAGTTTTGTGAAATCCCAATGTTTTCCCTAGGACAAACAAGCCTCGAACCGTGGTTAGACATAAGACAAATGCAATGTAGTGTCAAGAATTTTCTCAAAATTTTATGTGTTGGACATGTTGGAAAGGTCAATTCAACAATGAAAAATTTATGTATTTTGTAATATCCTATTAGTAAGATACACTGTACAAATCATTACACGTGTCTCACTTTTTTACACATGGGATTTACACATTGACCTTAAGCTAATATTACATGTAAACATGTCATAAATGTCCTATGTATATGTTGACAGGCAAATTGATCTTTGACCTTACTGTGGTTGATTTACATGTAAATTTTGAAAAATGAAGTACATCAAACAGAAGGTGATGAAATGAACATTTGACCTTTGACACCAGTGTCTTACTTTAATTACATGTAAAAGAGATGAATTCTTACATGTAATTCTTTAAGGCGAGATAAAATATAATTAGTATAATTAAATGTTTTGGTAACCTTTCACCTGAGGCTTAATTAGGTTACATGTAAAAATAAATTTACATGGAAAAATACCAATTAATTAAAAAAAAAAGATAAACGATTAGTGCAATTATTTGACCTCATTGACATTTGTCAATTTATTTTACATGTAATCTAATTAAACCTAAAGTGAAAGGTTACCAAAACATTTAATTAAACTTTAATTATATCTTATCTCGCCTTAAAGAATTACATGTAAGAATTCATCTCTTTTACATGTAATTAAAGTAAGACACTGGTGTCAAAGGTCAAATGCTCATTTCATCACCTTCTGTTTGATGTACTTCAATTTTCAAAATTTACATGTAAAATCAACCACAGTTAGGTCAAAGATCAATTTGCCTGTCAACATATACATAGGACATTTATGACATGTTTACATGTAATATTAGCTAAAGGTCAATGTGTAAATCCCATGTGTAAAAAAGTGAGACACGTGTAATGATTTGTACTGTAAATTCAAAATACATGTGTATGTACATGTACTTAAAAATGGATTTAGAATTCATTAAGTTTTGACTTATCTGATAACATTGGCTTACATTCCTCAGTCCAAGTCAGAGTTGTTTTAAGTGTAAGTTTACGTAAATTCCTGATATATCCATGTACATGTAGATGCTACAACTACAACAACCTGCCAGGAGGATGTTTCCTTGTAAACGATGAGAAGAATCCGTGCTGTAGAAGACCTGTGTGTGATATACCTATCATATACCAAACAACTGTGGGCCAGATTACAATCACTCCACCCCCAACTGGTATGTACAGCATATTATCATGCCTCGTACGTACATGTATATACTTATTTCAGCCAATGAAGTCTTTCTTTGACACAGAAGTAGGTCACTAGATTTTCAAACATAAAATAATTACAAAAATTTGCTAAAGGATTGGATAACCCTCCGCACCCTCTGGATCTGCCACTGATATCACAGTTTGTGTCAAATACTCTCCGCAATGGAATATTCATGTAAGTCGTAATCACAAGAAGGCTATATGTTAATCAGCATATTTATTTTTTAGATTACTGTGAGTATCAGGGCAGACAGTACCAGCAGGGACAGTCATGGTTTGATGGGTGTGGCTCTAAATGTACATGTGAGGATGGTCCAGGAGGCGTACATAGATGTATGGAAAGGTACATATACAATGATACTCAAAAATGTTTACTTTCAATTTTCAAGTTTCTGCTGTAATGAGCAGTTAGCAAATACTGTGGTAAAGTGGTGCTTTGTTTTGATGTAGTAATACTGTACATATAAAAGCAGTAAGTGTAAATGTTGTTTGAATGATTTTTGTTAGATTTTGAAGAATTTTCTAATTGTTTTAGCTTTTACTTTGATACATGTATCTAACAGTGGTGTTGAGGATAATTCATATAGAACATAAATACAGATATCACTGCTTGCTCATATTTTGGCCTTATATTCATTTGAATAAGATTGTAGCTCAATCAGACTTTCATGTACATGTAACTCACTGGTGTTCTCAATTTGCTGTACTTACATACATGTACATGTATGTAGGTACCTTTTTGTCAATTTAACTGAATTCATCTATTGGATGAAACTGAGAATTATTCATTTATTCATCTTATTATCATCAGATGTGCCAGCTACAACCCAGATCCGACCTGTACATTCGTCAATGACCCTCTTGACCCTACATGTTGTCAGATCCCTAAGTGTCCAAATAACGGTACAACTGGATTCAGTGGTTACTCTCCACCCTCAAAGGGGACATACACAGGAATAGTCTATAATGGCAGAGGTAGGAATGCCAATACAGAAGTCAGTATTGAACTAGTATCCATGAAACATCAAGAGTTTAAGAAGATACAAGTTTTCCGTACATTGAAATCTATTCTATAGAGCAAAATCTCTTTGTCACTCCCTACTTGTTCCATTATTTTGATACTATTAGTTTGAATTTAGAGCTAACTACAGTATCTTGACATACAGTATAATTACAATGTACTGTACTTTTAATTGGAAAGTCAAGTACATCTACATGGAGATGAGAAAATTGAGAGACAGAATTGTTCTTAATTTCTCAATTGATGTAGTAATTTGTAATTTAATTTAGTCTTTTGATAATGAGTATACCATGTACATGTATATGGAAGTTATTGATTTGAATGTATAATTTCGCCTTATACAGTACTTGTAAAATACTTTCTTTCATACATTAATTTCCTGCTATAAGTTTTTGCTGTGTATGTGGTATGAATTTTGAAATTATTTTTTGTAGGTTATTGTGTGTACCAGAACAAGAAATACGGTCAAGGACAGACCTGGACAGACGGCTGTAACTATGAATGTACATGTACAGACGCCTTCAATGGTGTTTACAAATGTACTGAAAAGTAAGTATAATATTCAGTTAAACATGTACATGTACAAAAAGAAAATACAATGCAAAATTTTTAAGTGTTTCCTGTGATACTGAGAATTAAGAAGGTACAGAACTGATGTTCAAGTCAACAAGAAATATTCAATTGAATGTAAATTTTTGGGTCTCTGTTGGTATATCTAAAAGGTACATGCAAATTTTCCAATTTAAACAAAAAATGTTAAATATGGCCAATCAGAATTTTGTCACTAGATCTCAAGATTCTTTAAGTGACAAAGTCATTTGCTTGAGGTACATGTACAGTTTATGTTGACTTAAATTGTATAAAAACTTATATGTCATTTCTTGAAATTTAAACAAGATACTGTTTTCATAAAAAAAGATTGGCATTTAAAATACTCATTATTATTTTCAGATGCCAGAAGTACATCGGCCTACCATCAAACTGTCGACTTGTGGATGATTTTACCGATCCCTGCTGTAAGAAACCTAAGTGTGATATCAGCAGCACACGACCATCTGTCAGTGGTACAGCTACTAAAATACCCAACCCCATCCCTACACTCTCACCGGACCAAAGTAAGTGCTTCACTTAATATCACGAAAGTAAAGAAGTACTGACAAGCTTTCGAGGTATATTTAACATCACCATTGTATTGTTTTATTATGTACTCTTTAATACAAGGTGCAACATACATGTACATGTTTAGGGATCACTTTTTCTGTTGTCTTTCTATCATTCTGTCACTCTTACCAAGATATGGCTATAACTTATACTTTGTATGTGTTATACCTCCATTAAACTTGCAGGGATGCTCAAATACACGATCTCTTTAATGTAACACCTAAAATTGGTGAAGGTATTAAAAACAGGAAATGCAATGTGTGTACATGTACATATATTAAACTGATAATGTTTTTTATAGGATTCTGTATTTACAATGGTGTGACGTACGTACAAGGTCAGACCTGGGAAGATGGATGTCAGTTCAGATGTCGCTGTGACGATGCTTCCCGTGGCGTGTATACATGTAACGAAAGGTAAGCTGCACAAACGTAGGCATTTTTCATGTCATATTCCACTGTATTTACAATGGTGTGACGTATGTACAAGGTCAGACCTGGGAAGATGGCTGTCAGTTCAGATGTCGCTGTGACGATGCTTCCCGTGGCGTGTATACATGTAACGAAAGGTAAGCTTTACAAATGTAGGCATTTTTCATGTCATATTCCACTGTATTTACAATGGCATGAAGTACATGCGAGGTCAGACCTGGGAAGATGGGTGCCATTGAAAATGTTGCTGTAGTTAACAGAAGCATTTTTAGCTCGCCGGGACGAAAAAGTCTGGAGAACTAATGCCATACCCTCGGCGTCATCGTCCGTAGACAAAACTTTAACCTGGGCTATATCTCTTGAACTATAAGAGGTAGGGCTTTGATATTTCACATGAAGATACCTTGTGACAAGACCTTTCATTTGAGACCATGACCTTTGACCTAGTGACCTTGACCTTGGACTTTGACCTACTTTTCAAAAACTTTAACCTGGTTTCTGACAAAAACCTGTATAGGCGAGCTATGTAATCTTTGATTACCCTATGTTGTTAAATTTGGTTTTTTGTTACATGTTATACTGACAAAACATTATGGAAAACAACATTATCTGTGATATACATAAAAAGTTTGATTGCAAATGAATTGAATGCTGTTTTGAATTTAAAATTTGAAGTAAATTCTGTCTTCAACTAGTTTTACACATGTATACACTATATAGCTGTGCATTGGCAATAGAATAAACATGAATTATTCCTAAAATTTAAAAGGTGTCCAAAGTACAACAACCTACAGTCTAACTGTAAGCTAGTGGCAGACCCAGAGGACCCTTGTTGTTTGGCACCTAAATGTACAATCAATGGTACAGGTACCCTGGCACCTAATCTCATCCCTACAGCTGCCCCTGGAATCATCGCTGGTCAGATCAACATCCCCACCCCTGCCCCAGTACCAGGAGGAACACCTGTAGTACCACCACTACTATGTAAGTAATATTTGATTATTTCATTACCGGTCAGTCATGTTTACTTGTTGATAGCTGATCACCGGACAATGAAAAAGTAGACTTTTTTGCTCTCAGAAGTAAATCAACAAGATACGCTATGAAAATGTTTATTCTTGATCAAATTAGGCAGATTAAACAGTTTTCACATCAAAGCAATACATTTCTGAAGTAAGCCATCACCATAATGTTGATCATTTAAAATGTTTGTTGTGAGAAGGCCCTTTTCTAGTGCTCCAAAATGCCAATCTCTAGAAATTATACCAAAACTTTGAAGTGCATACATGTATCTGTGTATTTTACACATACTCATATCTAAGCCTTATTCATTTTTCACTGTCAATGTTTTGAAACTTATTTCGTCCATCCTTCATGGAAGGGAAGCAAAAGATAATGTTAGTTTTAAACTGCATTTTGTATAATAATATAAGATAGAAAGATTAATTCATCGTTAATTTTTCAGCGTTTTGTGAGTACAAAGGAGTACAATACAAACAAGGAGAGAAATGGGATGACGGCTGTGACTATGTATGTGAGTGTACAGACGCCACCACAGGACATTATCAGTGTACAGAGAAGTAAGAATTTTAAACATGTATTGATAAGGGAAAGAGGAAGAGCTTTAAATTCATAATATAATCTATTTTGTCTGAAGGTCCAACAAATCATTTATTGCCCTCATTCCCAGTGAATAATTGTTTTGTTATACCTTACTTCAATACGACTCAGGCATATTTACATTCATTTTCGTCAATAAGAGAGAGAGTGCAGAAAAAGGTAGAGTTTATAACGTCATCAGTGATGTGACATTACAAATGTTGTGACGTTTATCGGTCAATAGTTTTTTAACTATATTGCCCTAAGGCCAATATTGATGTAAATATTGACAGCTTAGTTGTAAATATTTGAATTTATAGGCAATTTTCCTATGGAGATTTTATATAGAGATACTGATAAAGGTATAACAATATCCCTTATTATTGAAAACAAATTTTATGTAGTACCTTTCATGATCCTTTAACTTCTCTCATTGTATTCAAAATCATATAGTATGATGAAAAAATTCTTTTTGCACATTCATTTCTTCATCCATATGTACAATTTCTGATTTCGGCATGATTGATTTTCCTTTCATTTCTAGATGTACTAAGTACCTTGACATTCCACAAGGATGCCATTTAATGAAGGATCCAGCCAATCCCTGCTGTAAGATCGTGACATGTGATCCAGGGATAAAAATAACTCCAAGCCCCACCCCCGGTCCACAAACACCCCCACCTCCCTTCCCAGTCACCACAGTGTCCCCACCTATAACAACATCTTCACCACCTAAGAAGGGTATGTGGTATTGAAATTAAGCAAAATTTTAAGATGCCACTAGAGCTTATTTCTAGGGTGTGGTACACAATATTTTGTTAATTGGGATCATAAAAGTGGCTCTTCAGCTGTTGAGCATGGACTGATGATTACTTGTGTTATTAGAATAAAGTGAGAGGATTTCTTTACTGTTTCTACGAACGGCTATTATAATATTACAAAATGTAATTCCTGCATAATAAAATTTTCTTAATAGTCAACCGCAAATTTTCATTAGACCTGCTTGCAATAACATCTTGATCAAATGGCCTTTTGTGCTAGTAATAAACATTAAGTATGCATCATGCTTTAACAAATTGGTTCTGCCCTCAATTTGTAGTGAGATTGAAAAATTGTCAGCTTAAATATGTAATTTTTTACCAAGTGCTGACTATGCTATTTGTTTATTTGCTATGCTATGAAGTCAAGATGTAAAGGTCAATTAGGGATTGTGATTCTTGACAAAACTCAAAATTTTGTTCTGCTTTATGTTACGCCTAATATGTTTTCAGTGTTTCTTTCATTTATTATTTTCAGCTTGTGTGTACAAGAGTCAAACCTACACACAGGGTCAACAATGGTATGATGGATGTAATTACAAGTGTAACTGTGAAGATGCAGAACAAGGCGTTTACAGATGCAGTGAAAGGTACACAAGAAACTTTGATTTGCATTCTAAGTAAGGCTGTAGTAATAAAATAATTGAACTTTTTCTGAAAGATACTCTCTCGCCCTGCATGGAAACACACATGCTTATGGTGAATATGAAGGGATTTGGAAAGAAAGACTAAGAGCATAAAAGAAAATACATGTATCTTTCTTCAAATGAGGTGGATAATTCTGACTTCAGTTTTTTGAAAAGACGCTGTTACATGTATGTCATGATGTTTATAATGTTATAGGCATTTTATGATTCAAGATCATTAACTGAATCTGTATCTTTTACCTGAAAAATGCGTAATTTAGCATGTTATTCTCCTAAAAGGTACCCTCTTGTGGATGTAAAACAGAACATTTAATTATTATTGCCTAACGAAAAGTTCATTTTAAGTAAAATGTTCTTGACAGTCAATGAAAAAAAATATGATGATCAAGAACTTTCTGCTGAATATTCTTTGACTTAAACATTATAAAATCTATTTTGATTTGTTGATTCACAACTCATACTCATACAAAATTCTGTATTGTATAGATGTCCACAGTTCCCTAACATAGGATCAGCATGTAGCCTGGTACCAGATCCTAAGGATCCATCCTGTTGTAAAGTCCCGGATTGTAAGAACGGTCCATACACCGGTACAGGTGTTATCACAGGAGGGAGTGTAGTTCAGCCAACACCTAGCCCTAACGTCTCCCCTACACCCGCCCCTAATCCTCTAACTGGCAATCCTACACCAGCACCTACTCCTGTGCCTAGTAAGTATATTACCATTTCATGTGAAATGTTTAGGGGGACGAAAATGCATTATGTTGGGTAAGAGATTGGATGTAACAGTATTTATGAGAAATATTTGCAAGGATCCAAATTTAATTTAATTTTTTTTTCTGAGTGGTATGAAGTAGGAAAGATATTTTTTCCAAAAATGTGTGTATCAAGGAAAAGGGTATACAAATGGAAAGAAAGGAAATGTGAACAAACTAACATGTTCATTACATTGAAATTTGGATCATGAACATTTATTTGATAGAAAGTACATATTTTTAGCAGAATTAGCTCAATTACATTATACATGTATTCTGTTAGAAATTAGAATAGAAATACATGTAGTAAAGCTATATTCAGTGTTTCATTTGCTAAAATGAATTAGTTGATAAAAGGAATTGATTAGATTTTAGGGAAACAGTATGACCTGTTTAGTTGGGAAATAATTTTTGTAAACTATAGGAATTCAAAGTTTGTCTAGTAATATTATTTCCACTGGGGTAACATTATTAAGTGGCTATTGCATTGCGTTTCTACTAAGGCTGATGTCTATTTGATGTCACTCTCATTAAACTAAAGCATTACATTGTATTTTTAAGTGCATAAATTTTCAATTCTGTATCCCAGAGGATGTATGTATTTACAAGAACAAGATGTATCAACAAGGTCAGAAATGGCAAGATGGATGTCAGTACGATTGTGTGTGTGATGATGCTAAGAATGGTCGATACAGCTGCTCTGAAAAGTAAGTACATTTATGTGTTAATACATGTCATGGCTCTCTATCAACCTGATTTGGGGCCAATATTCGATGACATAACACGGTTTCACTATTGTTGACATTCATTACATAATGCCTCAGAGCATTGGCATTGGATCAGATACTGAAGATTGATTATGAAGTCAAAATTCTGTCTTTTCAATTTCACAGGCCTATGTTCAATTTGTGCAGGTATCTGACATAAAAGCATTATGACATCAGTTCATTCCTTTGAAAACGTCATGTTTGTAACCTCTTTCCCTGAATTTCATGCTGTTTTCCATAGAATTTGATGACGTCACAATGTGTTGAAGTCAGATACCTGCACAAATGGGAAGTAACTCTGTATTTCGAAAATACTGAATAGAGGCAGGGACGATGGGGCATCATTCACAAGAAACTGTATCGAAATTTCAAGATTTCGCCAGGGTTCCAGGATGTAAAATCACACAACCCGTTTTGTAAATACTGTATGAAGAAGAAAATCATTTGAGATTCTCTGTTTATTCATTGTTAATAATACATACTTCAGATGTCAGCGTATAACAGAAGTGCCAAGTAACTGTCAGCTTGTACAGGACTTTATCAACCCATGCTGTAAAAAGCTGGACTGTGTAGGAACTCCTGCCACGACCATTGCTCCCAAACCTGGCACTTGTAAGAACTACATGCAGTTGTTTACTATATTTTCTTTATATACACACATGTACATGTATAGTGTACATTTAATGTTGCATAGGATTTCATTATTTGGCTCCCTCACTAGGACAGAGGGAGAACTGCTAGTTTAACAAAACGAAAACTGCTAGTTCAACAGATAACTGCTAGTAGAACAGAAAACTGCTAGTATAACAGAAAACTGCTAGTAGAACAGATAACTGCTAGTATAACACAAAACTGCTAGTTTAACAGTTAACTGCTAGAATAACAGAAAACTGCTAGTTGTACAGAAAACTGCTAGTTTAAGAGAAAACTGCTAGTATAACAGAAAACTGCTAGTTTAACAGAAAACTGCTAGTATAACAGAAAACTGCTAGAATAACAGAAAACTGCTAGTTTAACAGAAATTTTTATAGAAGTTTTCAGGAATATTCATAAATTTGATCTCCATATTCTTTTGTAATTTATAAACCAAAATTCACTAACTTTTGTTTCCGAGTTTTTATTATTATATACATGTAAAGATGATACTACAGCACAAGATTCAAACTGAATGGAAATATCTTGGAACTTTTATTTAATGAAGAAAGTTACAAGATTCTTTTAACATTTTCTAATTATTCAGATTGTACATATAATGGTGTCAACTACAAGCAGGACGAGTCCTGGGTAGATGGCTGTGATCTGTCATGTAAATGTGAGGATGCCTCCAAAGGATACTATAGATGTAACTCAAGGTAGTTGTTGTGTTACGCGTAATGTTGAGAGATCTTGAAATCTGCAAATTTTTTTTTGAATCATTACTTTATTTAGGTAAATTACAAAGGAATTATGGTCCATAGATAGAAAGTGTCTATTTGTCTGCCCATCTGTCCATACGTCCATCCATCCATCCATCCATCCATCTTTTTTTTATAACATTTTGATAAAAGTTAAAGCAAAATTTCAGGAACAATATGCAGTATTAAATGATTCTATACACAATTTCCATGACAGACGTTCAATTTATGTTGCAATGTTTGACCTAGTGACTCTTTTAATTACTTTAATCACTGACAAAAATCTACTTTGCAATCCAACTTGCCCACTTAAGCGGTTATTTGATCTAAGACATAAACTCCTATGAAACATAATTTTGTTTTCATTTGTATTAAGGTTATTTTTGTAAAATATGCTTAAAGAGCAATTGTCTGAAACAGGTGTCCAACATATGAAAGTGTACCTTTGGGTTGCACTATGGAGACAGATCCCAGAGATCCATGCTGTAAAAGACCAACATGTCTCCCTACCCCAAAACCTCAAGCCACACCAGTCCCTGTACCAGGTGGACCAACACCTTTCCAGATACCAACACTTGCTCCTGGAATGACCCCAGCCATTGGTCAAACTTTCATCCCCCCTGGAATGTACCTGACCCCTGCCCCAGGTCTGACATATGCACCAAACATGCAGCCCACCCCTGCACCTGGCTATACATTCAGACCTGATGTGTTCCCCACCCCCTATAAGTTACCAACTCTTGCACCAGGCATGACTTTAGGTATAGGGCAGACCTTGATCCCACCTGGTATATACCTCACCCCAGCACCATACCAGACATATGCACCAGGAATGCAGCCAACTCCAGGCCCTAATCAAACGTACAGACCGGGTGTTTTCCCAACACCATTTATGCCACCAACTTTTGCACCAGGTGTTACCATTGGTCAAGGTTCAACATTCTTAGCACCAAACTTCTATATCACTCCATATCCGGGTGGAACCTATGCTCCTGACCAAAGACCAACTCCTTACCCAGGGGGAACTTATGCCCCTAATCTTTTCCCAACTCCATACAAACTGCCAACCCTTGCTCCAGGACAAACAATGGGAATTGGACAGACTCTCATTCCTCCAGGAATCTACCTGACACCTGGACCAGGACTTACATATGCTCCTAATATGAGGCCCACTCCTGCCCCTGGACAAACATATGCACCTCATGTGTTCCCAACACCATACAAACTGCCAACATTAGCCCCAGGTATGTCTCCTTCACCTGGTCAAACTTTTGTTCCTCCTCTCTACCTCACACCTGCACCTGGTATGACATATGCACCAGATAAGAGACCAACACCTTATCCTGGTGGTACTTATGCTCCTGAACTATTCCCAACTCCATTCAAAGTACCAACATTGGCTCCTGGTCAGACCCTTGCCCCCGGACAGACATTGATTCCTCCTGGTATTTATCTGACACCAGCCCCAGGGCAAACTTATGCCCCCAATATGAGGCCAACTCCAGGTCCAGGTTTGACCTATGCCCCACATGTATTCCCCACTCCTCCAAAATTCCCAACCCTCGCACCTGGTGCAACACTGGCTCCTGGCCAGACTCTTGTTCCACCATTCTACTTGACACCAGCTCCAGGGATGACATATGCCCCTGACAAGAGACCGACACCTGCTCCAGGTCAGACATATGCCCCTTACCTCTTCCCTACTCCCTTTAAGGTACCGACTTTGGCCCCTGGGCAGACTCTTGCACCTGGTCAAACATTGATTCCTCCTGGTATTTACCTGACACCTGGCCCTGGTATGACATATGCTCCAAACTTACAACCAACACCTGCCCCAGGGCAAACCTATGCTCCTCATGTTTTCCCCACTCCACCTAAATTCCCAACTCTAGCACCTGGACAAACCTTGTCCCCTGGTCAGACATTGATACCTCCATTCTATCTGACCCCAGCTCCTGGTAAGACATATCCTCCTAACCAAAGACCAACACCATATCCAGGAGGTACCTATGCTCCAGAACTTTTCCCAACTCCCTTCAAGGTACCAACCTTAGCTCCAGGTCAAACAATCCCTCAAGGAGGTACCTTGATTCCACCTGGAATCTACTTGACACCTGCACCCTACTCAACATATGCCCCTGGAAAACTACCCACACCAGGGCCAAATCAGACCTACAGACCAGGTGTATTCCCCACACCTTACCTGCCTCCCACTCTTGCACCAGGTGTAACACTTGGACCTGGTCAGACCTTGATTCCGCCAGGAATGTACCTCACTCCCATGCCATATCAGACCTACCCACCAAACCTGCAACCAACTCCAGCACCTGGTCAGACCTATCGTCCTGGTGTATTCCCAACACCTTTCAAAATACCAACTCTTGCACCAGGTGTAACACTGGGACCATTTCAAACCTTGATCCCACCAGGAATATATCTGACACCTGCACCTTTCCAAACCTATGCTCCTTACAAGCAGCCTACCCCAGCTCCTGGTCAAACGTACCGTCCAGGTGTGTTCCCAACTCCCTACCTTCCACCAACATTAGCCCCAGGCTACACATTAGGAGTTGGCCAAACCTTGGTGCCTCCTCACTTATACCTGACTCCCTTCCCAGGAGGAACATATGCACCAAATATGCGTCCAACACCAGCCCCTGGACAAACATATGCACCCTATCTGTTTCCGACACCATACATACTACCTACTCTTGCACCAGGTCAGACAATGGCAACTGGACAGACACTTGTTCCTCCAGGTATATACCTCACCCCAGGACCATACCAAACCTATGCACCAGAAAAGAGACCAACTCCAGGACCTGGCCAAACGTATGCCCCATACCTATTTCCAACACCATACATGCCACCAACCCTAGCACCAGGACAAACTTTGGCTCCAGGCCAGACTGTTGTGCCTCCATTTTACCTTACCCCTGCTCCTGGTTTGACGTATGCTCCTAACCAGAGGCCAACACCTTACCCAGGAGGCACCTATGCTCCAAATCTCTTCCCTACGCCCTACAAGTTACCAACTCTAGCACCTGGACAGACAATTCCTCAGGGAGCTACCTTGATTCCACCTGGAATTTACCTGACACCTGCACCATTTTCAACATATCCACCTAACCAACGACCAACTCCAGGACCAGGTTTGACCTACCGACCAGGCGTTTTCCCTACACCTTATATGCCACCAACGTTATCCCCAGGCTATACATTGAGACCAGGACAGACCTTAGTGCCACCACATATCTATCTGACCCCATATCCAGGTGGAACATATGCACCAAATGCTCGACCAACACCAGGACCTGGTTTAACCTATGCCCCAGAACTTTTCCCAACCCCATTCAAGATACCAACTTTGGCTCCTGGTCAGACACTTGCACCTCATCAGACCTTAATCCCACCTGGTATCTATTTAACACCAGCACCTGGCCTTACTTACGCACCTAACATGAGACCAACACCTGCACCTGGACAAACCTATGCACCTCATGTGTTCCCTACCCCATACAAGCTACCAACACTTGCTCCTGGACAGACACTTCCCCCTGGAGCAACTTTGATCCCACCTCACATCTACTTGACTCCTTTGCCTGGAATGACCTATGCACCAAACCAGAGGCCTACTCCCTACCCAGGAGGCACTTATGCCCCAGGATTATTCCCAACTCCTTTTAAGTCACCAACTCTTGCTCCAGGCGAAACTTTAGCTCCTGGACAGACATTGATTCCACCATTTTACATTACACCATACCCAGGTGCAACATATGCCCCAGATAAGAGGCCCACTCCTTACCCTGGTGGAACATATGCCCCTAATCTCTTCCCTACTCCATTCAAGATACCAACCCTAGCACCAGGTCAGACCCTTGCCCCACAACAGACATTAATACCTCCTGGTATATACTTGACACCTGCCCCTGGAAAAACATATGCTCCTGATAAGAGACCTACCCCCGGCCCTGGTCAGACATATGCTCCTCATGTTTTCCCAACACCACCCATTCTTCCAACTCCTGCCCCTGGACAACCTATATATCCTGGTATTACATTTGTTCCACCACAACTATACCTTACTCCAGCAGTTGGCCAGACCTATGCTCCAGATCAACACCCCACCCCAGGGCCAGGCCTTACATATGCACCCTACTTGTTCCCTACTCCACCTAAATTTCCAACTCTAGCACCTGGGCAAACCTTAGCCCCAGGTCAGACATTGATACCTCCATTCTATCTAACCCCAGCTCCTGGTAAAACATATGCTCCAAATCAAAGACCAACACCATATCCAGGGGGTACCTATGCTCCAGGGCTTTTCCCCACTCCCTATAAAATACCTACTTTGGCACCTGGACAAACCATCCAACCTGGTGGTACCTTGATTCCACCTGGAATCTACTTGACACCTGCACCCTACTCAACATATGCTCCTGGAAAACAACCCACACCAGGGCCAAATCAGACCTACAGACCAGGTGTATTCCCAACACCTTACCTACCTCCCACTCTTGCACCAGGTGTAACACTTCGACCTGGTCAGACCTTGATTCCACCAGGAATGTACCTCACTCCCATGCCATATCAGACCTACCCACCAAACCTGCAACCAACTCCAGCACCTGGTCAGACCTATCGTCCTGATGTGTTCCCAACACCTTTCAAAATACCAACTCTTGCACCAGGTATAACAGGTGGACCATCTCAAACCTTGATCCCACCAGGAATATATCTGACACCTGCACCTTTCCAGACCTATGCTCCTTACAAGCAGCCTACCCCAGCTCCTGGTCAAACGTACCGTCCAGGTGTGTTCCCAACTCCCTATCTTCCACCAACATTAGCCCCAGGCTACACATTAGGAGGTGGCCAGACATTGATTCCTCCAAATATGTACTTGACTCCCTTCCCAGGAGGAACATATGCACCAAACATGCGTCCAACACCAGCCCCTGGACAAACATATGCACCATACCTGTTCCCAACTCCATATCAGATACCAACACTTGCACCAGGTCAAACAATGGCAACTGGACAAACATTGATCCCTCCGGTAATTGACCTCACGCCAGCTCCTGGACAAACTTATCCCCCCAATATGAGACCAACTCCAGGTCCAGGAATGACATATGCACCACATGTGTTTCCAACACCATACAAACTACCAACCCTTGCACCAGGACAGACCATGGGCATCAGTCAAACCCTCATTCCTCCAGGAATATATTTGACCCCCTCATATGGTAAAACATATGCACCAGACAAGAGACCAACTCCAGGTCCAGGCCAGACGTATGCTCCATATTTATTCCCCACACCATTTGTACTTCCAACTCTAGCTCCTGGTCAGAGCCCTGCAGTAGGTCAGACCTTCTTCCCACCTCATATCTATCTTACACCAGGGCCTGGACTTACCTATGCACCAAATGAGCGACCAACACCCGCACCTGGTCTTACATATTCTCCTGACCTCTTCCCAACTCCATTCAAAATACCGACACTGGCTCCTGGACAAACACTAGGTCCCAAGCAGACCCTCATACCACCCGGTATTTATCTTACCCCAGCCCCTGGTCTTACATACGCTCCCAACATGAGGCCAACCCCAGCACCCAATCAGACGTACCGACCTGGTGTATTCCCTACCCCCTACAAACTCCCCACCCTTGCCCCAGGACAAACCTTGGGTATCAGCCAGACTCTCATCCCTCCTTACCACTACCTGACACCCCTGCCTGGTTTCACCTATGCCCCCAACCAGAGACCAACACCTTATCCAGGGGGCACCTATGCACCTTACCTCTTCCCAACCCTTGAACCTTATAACAAACCCACCCCTGCACCTATACCCCAACCAGTACCCACAGCCTTACCAGGTGTCATCTCAGGAATAGGAGTGGGAGGAAACGGAAAAGGTAAGACATTTTATATTTCATTTAATGTTTATAATGTATGCATCTGTGAAATTTTATTCTCTCTCACTTATGTCTTGAGACTGAAGGAAAAATGAAGACAATGCATTGAAATTTTCTTGTTTCGTTCCATGTGATGCATATTATAACGTCATTGAACTTTTCGTCCCACTTCTGTATATCGGGTAATTTGCGTCAGGAAATTTTGGCAAAGTTGGTCCAAATCGGGCGTTGGAAATGTTGGCACTTTTAAAATTGGCAGATTTTTTCAAACATCCACCAAAATTATAATGGTCAAATTCATGGGCGTATCAATGTTTTATGACTGCCGAAATGAAAATGAAATGACTAGAAAAAAAAAAAAAACAAGTTCTGTGCTTTATTCATGAATATAAGACATGCTCTTCATACATATAGTAAAAAAAGAAGTTGTTTAAACATTAAAATTATCAACACTGCATTTTGAAAGAGAATTGACTTAGCGGTGATAGTGTAATTAATGTTTCGGATTTTTTTGTTTGTAAATATGTTCCGACTATTTTACGGTCACTTCCCACAAGTCTGATCATTCAAAGTCCAAAGTATCACATCCTATTTACTCCTTCATAAACGGAATCCGTATGAAAAAATAAGACAATTGGATTAACACAGGGGTACACATCAATTGTTTTGACCTTAATTGTTTGATTGAAGGTAAACAATAATACATGTAAATACGACATGGTCAGCATAGGTGAATATATTACGGAAATGAAGTCGTTACCCTGCAGAAAACGGGCAATATCTTTTACAGTGGCGGATCGCTAACTGAATAAATCCTGTCTCTTATGGATGGAAAATTTGGCGTTTTTAAATTTTGCGATTTTATTGGATCTGCCAACAAAGCCAAAATTTCCATTGGGCCAAAATTTCCATCGCCCTGAAATTACCTGATATACAGTATTTTTAGATTTATGCACATTTTGGTATTGACTCTGATTAAAAATTATGTTACATGTAGTGATAATAAAATTAACTGAGTGAGAAAAATCCTCAGTCGCAACGTTGCAACTTAGACAATGGAATTTTAACCTCATACAAAAGATTTGCTACATCCACGACTCAGAAAGCCTTGTCTTGATTATATTACGAATCTTTTACACTCGGATAAGATTCTCTTGTCTCAGTTGCAAAGTCGTGATAGATGTGATTAATCTAATGCATGCAAATTTAGGGCAGTATATGATTTGTTAGCATGTAAGATTGCAAAACCACAGACTTAACTTTATCCTGAATTTTAAATTATACGAATTTTACAAAGAAGTTAAACAATTTTTGAAAATGCTTTAACATAAATTTCTCAATTACAAAATTGTATAATGTTTATGGTAATAAATAAAATAGATCGTAGTATCTACACTTTTTTTCACAACCAGCATATTCTCAATTCCTTTTAGAATTTATAAAAAAGCCTCGCATCTGTTATGTATGTTTCAGCATGTGTGTATAAGGGTGTAGCCTACAAACAAGGTGAGAGTTGGAATGACGGTTGTACGCTCAAATGTACATGTGTGGACATGGAGCATGGCAGATACAGATGTACAGACAGGTAACTTTACTTTATTCTACACAAATGTACATGTGTGGACATGGAGCATGGCAGATACAGATGTACAGACAGGTAACTTTACTTTATTCTACACGTATGTACATGTGTGGACATGGAGCATGGCAGATACAGGTGTACAGACAGGTAACTTCACTTTATGCTACACATATGTATCTATTTGTACGCTCAAATGTACATCTGTGGACATGGAGCATGGCAGATACAAGTGTAAAGACAGGTAACTTTACTTTATTCTACACATATGTACGCATTAGAATGGGAATGATACGATTCTGGTGCTATATTTTTGGCTGGTACATGTATATGTTGGTTTAACAGACTGAGTGTGAAAAGATTTGGTGGTTTTACGCAACTAATTTGACACCTGAAAAACTCAAAATGTGACCATAGTATCACCATTTACTGGCCTCAAACATTTTGTCGGAAGCTAGTTATTTCCTAAATTTATGCTATTCATAGGCAGGAATGTGATACTATTGTAAGGTAATAATCACATATATGAGGTAATTATCTAACTTCAAAATGACGAATAAAAACAGTTCAAACTCGCAAGATGCATTTATGAAATGAAAAGAGATTGATTTTGTAAAGCATGTACATTTATAACCTTTCAGATGCCCAACTTATCTGGAGATTCCATCCAACTGCCGTTTGGTTGTTGATCAGAATGATCCATGTTGTAAGAAGACCGAGTGTACAGTCACCAGAGCTCCAACCCCTGCACCATTCACTGCACCCACTCCACCCCTACCAATAGGTGTCACTCCCGCACCAACCAGCTCTCCTCCAACAACTCCACCCGTACCTCAACCCAAAGGTTAGTAGGTCAAATTAAAACTGGATTCTTTGTTAAACTGTTATGGTTAGTTAGCGACTGAATTTGGTATTGAAAGAAAAACCGTAAAGAGCAAAAGTGAAAGTGCATCATCCTCTTTATAATTCTACATGCTAATTTACTCTTGTAGTTTTTTTATGTGTATGATACTGAATGGTCTTTATGTATTGTTGTGTGATTGGGTGCTGTTCAATTATGTTACAAGGATTTTTTCTAAAGCAGGAAAATTTTCTAGTATTTTTGTAGTAATATGCGATTGATTCAACCCTAACTTTACCTATAACCTTGAAAACAAAATTCTTCCTTTGTATTTACTTGGATTTATATTTCATACTTTAACAGATGTGTGTATACATAATGGCTTACCATACACCCAGGGACAGAAGTGGTACATTGGCTGTGAGAAAGCCTGTATCTGTGAGGACAGCAAGTCAGGATTCTACAGATGTGACGATAGGTCAGTGTGTGTTATTTACTTCATACAATGTACAATCATGTACTTTTGTGTTGTCTGCAAAGCATAGCAACACATAGGGATCACTTTGTCCATTGTCTTTTCATTTGTCTGTCTGTCTGTCACACTTTAGGTGTCACACTTCATAATGTTATGATCCTTCCAAGTGTCACTATATTTTAAAGGCAACATGCATGTTCATTACTTGGAATTCTGCCATTCTAGTAACTTTAAACGTGGACATTTTCGCGTAGAGGTAATTTTTCACATATTCCGCGAATCAAGAGACTTCACAAAAAATTCCCCATGCAAAAATAATATCTGCTGCATTTATATTGTGAATATTTCCCCAAGGCGTAACATCCTGATGTTATAACCGCTAAATATTCCCACAGTGAAAATATCCATGTTTACAGTAATTGTAAATTTACTTTGAATTGATGTAATTCTACACGAAAACTTCAAATATACATGTATGGTAGAATTTCAGTTCCATGATAATCATAATAGAATCTAGTTCATGTCCCTTGGATTGTAATCTTGATATTTGATTGGTTCTAGGTGTACCAAGTACCAGAATATACCAGCTAACTGTACATTGGTGGCAGATCCCAAGGATCCTACATGTTGTGAAGTACCACAGTGTATCAGTAAGCCCCCTAACCCAACAGGCATTGTTGAGTTTACTGGTGTCACAGGTCAGTCATCATGTACACTTTTCATGTTGTTCTTTATCACATTAAAAACCAGATATTTTTTGGAAAACTTAATTTTGCTACTCTCAAGGGTGATTCTTGTAGTACAGTGTTAAGAAACTTTCTGTTTAAGGCTTTTGTTTCACTCACAAAGAATTGTCATGCAAATGAACCTATCTTTTGTGACCTTGGTATGATATCATGGTATTCTCTTGAAGAGTTGCTTAATTTTAAGCTTTAAATGTACCGTAATAATCTGTACATTATAATACTGACACTGACTTTTATATTCATTATTACTTCTGTTGAAATAGGAAAGGAAATAACTCTTTGACTTAGATGTATTAGATTCTAATAAGTCAGAGAGTTATTTTTTAAGAAAATAATTCTTTGACGAATTTTCAGATACAGGTACATTTAAATCTACTTAATGTTATTCTTTATTTGACATGGATAAAAATTTTACATGTAGGTCAAAGGTATTATCTTTTCATACATGTATTAATCAAGAATTATGCCCCTTTTGTTGTTTAATTCTTTGGTTATTCTATCTTTTTCTCAGGAGTTATAACTGGTGGAGGTAAGATCCCCACCCCGATGCTAGGACAACCATCACCCACACCTACTAACGGTCAGTACTTGATACAATTTTACATTTTTTTGTCATGATTATTCTATACAGTTGAACATACAATCTCATAGATAATATAAACTAGTCATTCCAAAAAATGTAAAAAAGGCAAACTTTTTTAAGGGCTCTCTGCATTCATTAATGTTTTGGGTTTTCAGCTTACATGTGAGTTTCTTTATATATGAGACCAAAAAAAATCTGTCCACCCAAATGATTTAATTAACCTACTCATGCTACTGGCAGTATTATATGGGATGCCATCAAATGAAATTCAGAATTATGACCTATTAAATTTGATTTTTTCCTGCATGAAATATATGAATGTGTATTTCAAACTTTGCCTCTATGATATTGACTTATTGAACATGTTTCTTTGGATGCCGTCTAGTTTATATAAGCATTGAAGAAGCACCCATCAGTTATTCAGTCTCAAAAATTATATCTCGTGTGTTTTACAGGCTGTGTATACAAGGGCAAATATCACAAACAAGGAGACAAATGGCAGGATGGCTGTGATTATAACTGTGAATGTATTGATGGTATGACAGGAAAATATGAATGTAAACAGAGGTAAATAATCTCATTAGAATATTTTACTTGAAAAGTATCAGGAATATTGGATTTGCCAACTTAAAACTGTTTGGTCTGATAAAAGCTCATTCTTTAACTTATATTGGAACTGAGATAAATCCCAAAATGTGCTCTGTTTTACTGGAGCTATCAAGAAGTCTGCTTCTTTCCATGTAAAGATACAAAATGTTTCTGAAAACTGATTCTTAATGTTATTGAAAAAGAGTGATACTGCTACGTCAGGACTTTTGTTATTTAAATTTCAATGGCAGTGATAATCAATTTACTTTCATACAAGTATATACTAAATTGTAGATGTGCCACTTTCCCATTGTTGCCACCTCAGTGCCATATGAAGCGTGACATCAACGATCTGTGCTGTTTGATACCTGAGTGTGATTACCTACATCCCGTCACCCAACCCACACTTGGTAAATACATGTATAAAGTTTAACGCTACAGTTTTTATATGTAAGATATGATGAGAACTGATCACCTGTGATTGTACATTATATTATTCCATATCTTGTCTTTTGTGTAAATGAATACAGTTTATGTAAATTATCAGAAGATACAATGTATAAGCCTTCGTTGGAAGCACTAAAATAAATATGCAGATGAGTAATTTACAATTTTATGTTAAGATTGTTCTAAGTTATGGTATACAATGTTACAGGACCAACTCCGATGCCTGGAGTCCCTGCTCCAACACCCACTCCTGCAGGTAATGTGAAAATTAAAACATACACATATCCTTGAAATTTTCTTTTTGTTTAACTTGTTTACACTACCTGTCAATAATTCAAAATGTCTATTGTAAACTGTAATTTTTGCTTCTGTTTTGTTTTTGGTCTTTCTTAATGTGACTTCAGGATGATTCAAATCGGGTAAATAAAGTTATGTCTAAGGATTAAAAATAAGCAAAAAATCAAGAACTCAATACATAAATGAATTACAAAATTAAGTTCATATCATAAAAACAAGATTTGGCAATACAAAGTTCTTTAATATTAAGTTTTTCTATGAAAATTAACTCTGTCTGTTTGTCCGATTTCTGGTGAGAAAATTCTGTTTAATATTTTTTTCAAGATTTTGTAACGAAGCCTTTTTATTGTGATTTTTGGAATCTGCTTTCAGCTTTTGTGTAAATTGACTTTTATTCACTGATTTGCCAGATTCACTACATTCCAGCCAATGATATACATGTACATGAATTGTTCTTATACACAATATGGAGCATTTTCACATACCTCACTTTAATTTTTGTGTCGCCTGTAAAGCATAGCGACACTTAGGGATCACTTTGTCCATTGTCTGTCTGTCTGTCTGTCTGTCTGTTACACTTGGATGTCACACCCTATAAAAGGTATTTCCGAGTGTTACTATCTTTCGCAGGCAGCACACGCATCACTTGTAATGATTTTTTCATAAATTGTACATCCAGTACCTATGATATTTTTACAGCATACTGTGTGTACAATGGAGCTCCATATAAACAAGGACAGACCTGGGACCAGGGTTGTAACAAGAAGTGCCGATGTGATGATGCCATGAATAATTACTACTCTTGTTACGACAGGTACTCTATCCCATCTTTTGTAGTATGCATGCCTTCTTATGCCCATGACGGTTAAATGCATTAACACATTATCTTGTAATCCTGTCAGACAGCCAGACATCAACATTTGCAAAATTTAAAATTTTCTTTGCTAAACATGAATTTGAATCAGGATGGAGAAAATAAATGTGACGTCACAACGAAAAAAAAAATTTGCAAAATGATGTGATGTGTGGTGTTTTTACATTTAAAATCTAGGTTTAGAACATTGTCCTCTTCTTCTGGAATTTCAAAATAGAATATTACCAAACATGCATATACAGATACATGTATATATTTGGTATACATAGAATAATTGGCTGTGTATAAATCTTTGCAAAACTTTGTTTCAGAGAATTTAGATTCCAAATGCTTAGCTCAATATTTTATTTTTGCCAAAAGGTTATTACTATAATAAAACTGCAAAAGAAAGTAATTGAAGCAAATGATACTGCTAAATATAAAATGTATTACTGACTGTATAAAGAAAAGGCACAGTAAGTCATAGTTATTCCAACAATTCCAGATGCCCATCCTACAACAACCTCCCAGACGGTTGTAAGATGAAGACTGACCCCAATGACCAGTGCTGTCAGATCCCTGACTGTCAGAAGGTACCCACCCCTAGCCCCACCTCTGGTACAGACTACTGTCCTTACATGCCTCCGTTATCGCTGGGTAAAATATCAGGAAGTGGACCAAGAACCAACCCTAATACTGGCCTCCCTCAGACTATTGGTGAGTCACTTAGCTTTTCTATTCCACAAAGACATAAATTTTCTACTTTGTTTATGTCTGGCCTTATTCAAATATTTGTGATTTACATCTATACATGTACTTACATGTTACTTACATGTTACTTACATGTATTTTAGTATTACATGTATGTACATTGTGAAGCGATTTGACTTTTTGAAGCAATAGACATTATATGCAAGTTATTTCAATTCTAAAAATGTTCTCCTTTGAACTAGATCATACATGCAAATTTTCTGACAAGAAGATTTAATACTGTAACACTATCTTTTTTTTTGTAGGCATGAAATATCAATGATTTTACAGATTGCCTTCTTTAACTGGCTAGCCTACAAAAGTGTACCAATTTATTGAAACAAGTTCATATTACACACACCAGCTTTCATATTAAACACTGATATGACGTTTAAATGCTATTTATATACATATACGTTCATTAATTTATACATGTACATACATTGTATTTTACTCTATGACGTGCATCTTTATTTAGGATATTGTGAGTACAAGGGTAAGAAGTATCACACTGGTGACACCTGGGATGACGGGTGCTCGTACAACTGTCAGTGTATAGAGGACGCCACTGGATCATACACGTGTACAGAGAGGTGAGATCTACATACATGTATGATGATGTGTACCTTTATTTAGGATATTGTGATTAGAAGGGTAAGAAGTATAACACTGGTGACACCTGGGATGACGGGTGTTCATACAAGAGGACGCCAATGGATCGTACACCTGTACTGAGAGGTGAGATCTACTGTAATTACATGTCTTTGTACATTTAAGTTGATTTTTTGTTCTTCCACAATTTAAAAAAAAGCAATCAGTTGTGGCATAAAAAAATGGAAATTTTAAAGACTGAGGAGCATTGTTTTAGAATGCAATAGCTTATTGTATTGAATAATATCAGGCTCCTTTAGATTTACACTGTCTCTTGAAAATACACATAAATATGATGTGTCTTTCATTTTACTAAAATTTTTCAGAAAATCACATCATACATGATGAAGTGACCTTTTATATTTGAAATTTCATTTCATTTCAGATTAATTTTGTCATATACTTGTTTGTTGTGTTGATCTATCCGTTGTACTGTTTTTAATTTTGATACTTGGACTATTGCATGACTTTCGATACGTGCAGGTGTTTATGATATTACACCATCATTTTGAATAACATTAATCATTGATTTATTCAGATGCCACAAATTTGCCAATGTACCAAGCTACAGTATAATGGTCACAGATCCCAAGGATCAATGCTGTAAGATCCCCACCTGTCCTAAGACGAATGCACCACCACTTGTCACCACCAAGAGTCCTTACCCGTACACAGGACCCACCACACCACAACCATCACCCACACCACCAAAAGGTACATGTAACTTACTTCTTGGTATTTAACTTTCTGTATGTTTACATATATTTCCTATCCGAAATCAGATTTACTCATTTACTTGCATTTCACTACCATGGTTTTTAGTTTCCAAATCAATCATCCATTGTCAATGTTACAGTTTCAAATCTGGATTTTATAAGTTTAGACACCAGACATCATATCCTTTGGCAATTTTTTTTTTCATTGTGACGTAATATTTGATCTTTCTATCCAGAGTCTTTGTCATTATTTCGATTGTGATGTTATATGTGACATTAGCTTTTTCAAAAAAAAAGTTCTTTATGTAAGTTACAATGTATATCCTCCTGAAGATTTCTATAGATACAGTATACGTGTGTATACATGTATATATACTTTGATTTTTCTTCAAAGAGTAGGTAAAAGTCTGACATCAATTTTTCTTCCGTCATTTCTTAACTTATGATGTCACTGTGCAAAAAGCCATCAAATGGTATAATGTCATACATCTGGCCTTCAGTCAAAATTATATGAAAATGGTCTATCGGACGAAGATATACATGTAAATGAACCGTAGAATCAGTTTTAGATTATATCAAGATTCATTTATTTCTCACAAACCAAGTTTTGGTATAGAGACAAAACATGTATATACATGTAAATACAGAAATCAATAAAACTTATGACATGACAAAATAAGTAAATTAAACCATGACAAAATAAGCAGATTAAACGATGACATAATAGAGCAATGTTTCAGATGTCAAATGTTTATCTTTACTGTAGATGTATGCTTATACAATGGCAAACAGTACACACAGGGACAGAAATGGTTTGATGGCTGTGACAAGCTGTGTGAATGTGTGGATGCCAAGAAGGCCTATCATACATGCTCTGACAGGTATATGTACAAATCAAACTTTATCGGTTGATGTTTATTAATTTATATGTACTGATATCTGTACATGAAACTTGTTTAAAACTGCTGTCCTATGACAAGATGCATTCCAATAATGAAATACAATATAGATCCAGAAATTTAGAATTTTGCTCATAGATTTGATGATTAAATAGTTAATATTTCTAAGAGTACTCCAGGGTGTGGTGTGATTTCAAACATTTTGCGTCATCTTCTTAGGCAATTTGATTGGGTTGTGAAAAGTTTCATTCAAAAAAAAATTTAATTCTTAAACTGAAAATTACAAATTTTCATATTTCTGATACAATGTGAAGTTTTGAAACATAGACACTGAAATTTTCATTCGTACAAATAGAACATTCTAAAACTTCAACAAACAGTTATTTAGATTTATACATTTCAAAGATGCTAAAGCTTTAATTATAATTTTCAATTATACAAATTATAGATGTCCAACATACGCCAATGTGAACCAAGCTCAGTGTACCATGGTACCAGATCCTCGTGATCCCACATGCTGCCTGGCTCCTAGATGTCAGAACTCCACTACGGGCGTGGTCGGTACCATCACTGGAACAGGGAAATACCCCACCCCAGCCCCATGGCTGGCACCCACACCCAAACCTGGCAACAACCCACAACCAATCACTACACAACAACCACCTAGTAAGTCTTCATAATATATTCTACAACAGGCATGGTCGGTACCATTATACCCCCCCCCCCCCCTTGCTCCATGGCTAGCAATCCCCCCCTCCAACCTGACAACAACCCACAACCAATTTCAACATAATAACCACCTAGTAAGCCCTCAAAAATTTAATATTTAGTTTTTTACATGTTTATTTTGAGATGGCCTTAGATTAGATCCTGTGATGCTTATTCAGTTCTCATTTGTATCAACATACATTTCCTCTGCCAACCAGAACAATCAAATGATGTCATTTGTGACAATGCATGCTTCTAACTGGAGGGGAATGAGGCCATTTGGTTTTTCTGGTTGGTAAAAATGCCATACAAAGAAACAAAAGTGAAGCCAAGGAGCAGTAATGTGAAAGGTTCTATAGGGTAATCATACTCAAGTTTCACACAGAACCATCAAGATTTCTACGGAATAATGATTCTAATTTGAAAATTTCCTATAAAATAATTCTGATATTTTTTGACCTGAAATTCACTAAATCTAAATCAGGAATACCTACTTTTCTGATTTTTTAAAAAATATTGTTATTTAAAAAAGAAAAACACCACAGACATGTAGACAAGGACATTTTTGTATATAAACACAGAACATTGAAGAATATATGTAGGCCAACCCGTGGTCCTAGCAAGGCTGAAACCAGCAATCTCGAGATTACTAGCCCAAGGCCTATCCGCTAGACCACCGGGCCGACCACTTTTCTGATTTACTTCTGATGCTATCCCTTAATACATAGTTTACATTTATCATAATTATTACATGAAATGTAGTAAGTGCTTGACAGTGATGCTCCCACTTGTTTTCTCACTTTACAGAGGTGTGTTACTACAAAGGTAATTCCTACAGGACAGGACAGACCTGGCAAGATGGATGTGACTATATCTGTTACTGTAACGACCAAAATACCGGCAAATACACATGTGTAGACAAGTAATTCTCTTATTTTCCTACATACACGTACATGAAAATGTATTTTCTTATTTTGAAGTTAGTTGTAAAAAATTCAGTTTTATAAGTTACATGTAAAAAAATTCAATGTCATTGTCAAATTTGTAAATTGTTTTTAAAGGAAATATTTAAAGAGAGAAATTTGCAGTACTATGATTGTCTAACCTGATATTTTCAATGTCATAGAGGAACATTTAAAAATTGTACTAAATTTAATAAGAAGCTTTAACTTAAGTGTTGAAACGGCAAAAGAGCACTTCAGTACTAAGATTGATTTGACTTTTGAATAGATTTCTTTGTTCCTTTAAATTCACAATTCTATTTCTTTAAAAGTTGCATCTGTTCAATTTATATGATTGTTGGCATACACACATGATTTCTTCACCTAGGTGTAAGCGATATCCTAACCTTGACCCCAAGTATCACCTTGAGATTAATGCATCAGATCCTTGCTGTAAGATCCCTGTACTCACCAAGGTGCCTACAGCTCGTCCTGGAATGACGCCTACTCCACTCTCACTCGGTAAATATGATTTTATACGTTTATTGTCCTTGAGATTAATGCGTCAGATCCTTGCTGAAAGATCCCTGTACTCACCAAGGTGCCTACAGCTCGTCCTGGAATGACGCCTACTCCACTCTCACTCGGTAAATATGTTTTTATACGTTTATTGTCCTTGAGATTAATGCGTCAGATCCTTGCTGAAAGATCCCTGTACTCACCAAGGTGCCTACAGCTCGTCCTGGAATGACGCCTACTCCACTCTCACTCGGTAAATATGTTTTTATACGTTTATTGTCCTTGAGATTAATGCGTCAGATCCTTGCTGTAAGATCCCTGTACTCACCAAGGTGCCTACAGCTCGTCCTGGAATGACGCCTACTCCACTCTCACTCGGTAAATATCTTTTTATACGTTTATTGTCCTTGAGATAAATGTGTCAGATTCTTGCTGTAAGATCCCTGTACTCACCAAGGTGCCTACAGCTCGTCCTGGAATGACGCCTACTCCACTCTCACTCGGTAAATATCTTTTTATACGTTTATTGTCCTTGAGATAAATGTGTCAGATTCTTGCTGTAAGATCCCTGTACTCACCAAGGTGCCTACAGCTTGTCCTGGAATGACGCCTACTCCACTCTCACTCGGTAACTTAAACAGAGCTTTAAAAGAGAAATATTCATTAGTATAGTATAGCATACATGTATCAAAAGAGCAAATGTACTTTAACTTGTACATATTTTAGTGTGCATTGCTTTGGCGGAAACAGGCAATAAGGGACAACGTGTCCTAATGGTGTAATTATAAATAAAACTACACACCTGGATTTCTATCATAGCTCATGACAAAATACAGATTTTAGCGTAATTCTTGAAGTATCCCTTTCATGAGAGCACTTATTCAGCTAAAATATGACATTTACTGAAAACTCTTCTACACATTTTAAGTCTAATTACTTGTAGATTTTTAAGTGAGTTATTGACACGAATTGTATGTACACATTCAGTGTTTTCAGAGACAGACATGACTCTCAGAAAAGACTTTGACATTTTATAAGTTGTAAATGTTACAGATGTATACTTGCTGATGTGATCTTATGAAAAAAGGAAATGTCAAAAATATTTCTATTCATATTGATGATATGAAATACATGCATTATATTACAGATGTGTGCCTGTACAATGGTGTGGCCTTCAAACAAGGTAATAGCTGGCAGGTGGGATGTAGTAAGACGTGCCGATGTGACGATGCCAAGACTAACGTAGTCAACTGTGATGACAGGTAAGCTGTACATTCTTGGTTCATATACTCATGCATGTACAATGTACATGTGTCTTTGATATAGCAATGCACTTGTTTTGAAAGTCTTTGCAATTTTTCAAATGCATGAAGTATTATAAAACTACATGTAAGTAATGTAAATTTGACCTGGTATTCCCTATATCATGTATATTGTACATTGCAATATCTAGTCTTGAGCATAGAAATAGGAAAAGTTTAGATTTGATAAAACTATCCCTATTTACCTTGATGATATGAAGCTACTCAAATTGTTTTCATTAATTTATATGTCAGTGCATTTAAAACGTACATGTATCTTAGCACATTTAAGAAAAATGTAATGAGGTTTTCTTTTAAAACACTATGTTTTTGTATTTTACCTAAGGTGCCCCACGTATCCAGCCCTGTCAGCCAACTGTAATTTGGTCACTGATCCAAATGATCCTTGCTGTCAAGTAGCACAGTGTATAAATCCTAACTCTACCAATCCTACTCAAGTTGTCACTGGTGTGGTAGGATCCTTTACAAACACACCGCAAGTCACAAACACAAGAAGTAAGTGTACTGTATTATGTGTTTGCTAACTGTACAGTGTATTGATCTTAACTCTACCAATCCTACTCAAGTTGTCACTGGTGTGGGGGAGAGTCCAGTAATTCATTTTTGTCCATTTTCCCATAGGCCGCAATGTTAACATAATTTTGTTGCATTTTACATATACAACTTCAATGCTTACAATCTATACATGAAATTAACCGTCAATGCTAGCGAGTCAAAAATATGTCAGAATAAAAACGTTTTATCATTAGAACCAGAAGACAGGAAGTGTAATTCAAGGTCACCCTAAAATCTGCACTAAATGGAGCAGTTATTTTTGCCCCTAAAATAGCATAATTTCTACAGCTTTAAGATATTAATGAATGGGTTTTCAGGAATTTTCTCTGTATTAATGTAAAGCAAGAAATGTTTCTATTCAAAAAAGACCAATTTTGTAATTATTGTCCAATCAAAACTTCAGAAACATAATTATTTACAGGCTCGCATGTACCCTACACAAAATTGAAATATAGAATTTCCTCTGTTTTACCTGACTCTTCCCTATGTGGTTGGCTCCTTTACAAACACACCACAAGAAGTACATTTTAAGTACTAGCATTCTGCGTTATGTGTTTGCTTACCACACAATAGATAAATCCTAATACTACCAATCTACCCATGCAAATGGTCGTCGCTTTGGAGAGTCTATCATAAACTCAGTCATATTGACATAGCAATCAGCTGCTAAGTATACTGTCTTTTGTTTATGAAGATTTTACAGTAAATACATGTACTTAGATAGATAAATACTCCAGTGGTCACTTGTGACGTAGAGCTTTTCAAAAATGCATAACAATTCACAAAAAACTGCTTAACAATATACTTTTATGATATACATACATGTATGTATACATGTTTTGTAATCATACTTTTAAAATAAAATAAAAACCCAAAGGAGTCAGCAATAGCTAAAATATGCACTTATACATGTACTATTGGGTAAAATATGCAAAATTGAATTCAAACCTTTTACAGCAAAATTTTGACGTAAACATAAAATTTTATTGAATTACACATACAAACATGGATTTTCAGATGCCTGTGTTTACAAGGGTAAGATCTACTCACAAGGACAGAAGTGGGATGATGGATGTTCATACACCTGTGAGTGTATAGATTCCTCTACTGGCCAGTACAGATGTACTCAGAAGTAAGTCAACAGTATTTCATTTCTGTTTCTGTATTTGATGTAGAAATAATTTCAGTGAACAAATTGACCCTTCTGATTGTGGGAAAAAAAAGCAAAATTTCGTGACGTCACAATGCTTTAACCTTGGACAAACAAGCTTCAAACCTCGGTCAAACATCGAAATTGCATTGTGACATCATGGAATTTCTCAAAATTTTCCTGCGTTTGGAAGGGTCAATTCTATGAAAAATAAAACATGTACATGTATTGACATATTGTGTAATCTGAACAATAGTGATTTTTTATTATGCCCCCGGAATCAAAGATTCGGGGGCATATAGTTTTTGGCCTGTCCGTCTGTTTGTCTGTTTGTCTGTTTGTCTGTCTGTTTGTCCGAAAAACTTTAACATTGGACATAACTTTTGAATGGGAAGTGATAGGGCTTTCATATTTCACATGTGTATTCCTTGTGACAAGACCTTTCCATTGATACCTTATTTTTGACCTCGTGACCTTGACCTTGACCTTTGACCTACTTTTCAAAAACTTAAACATTTGGCATAACTTTTGAATGGGAAGTGATAGGGCTTTCATATTTCACATGTGTATTCCTTGTGACAAGACCTTTCCATTGATACCAAAATTTTTGACCTCGTGACCTTGACCTTGACCTTTGACCTACTTTTCAAAAACTTTAACATTGGGCATAACTTTTGAATGGGAAGTGATAGGGCTTTCATATTTCACATGTGTATTCCTTGTGACAAGACCTTTCCAATGATACCATAATTTTTGACCTCGTGACCTTGACCTTGACCTTTGACCTACTTTTCAAAAACTTTAACATTGGGCATAACTTTTGAATGGGAAGTGATAGGGCTTTCATATTTCACATGTGTATTCCTTGTGACAAGACCTTTTCATTGATACCATAATTTTTGACCTCGTGACCTTGACCTTGACCTTTGACCTACTTTTCAAAAACTTTAACATTGGGCATAACTTTTGAATGGGAAGTGATAGGGCTTTCATATTTCACATGTGTATTCCTTGTGACAAGACCTTTTCATTGATACCATAATTTTTGACCTCGTGACCTTGACCTTGACCTTTGACCTACTTTTCAAAAACTTTAACATTGGGCATAACTTTTGAATGGGAAGTGATAGGGCTTTCATATTTCACATGTGTATTCCTTGTGACAAGACCTTTCCATTGATACCAAAATTTTTGACCTCGTGACCTTGACCTTTGACCTACTTTTCAAAAACTTTAACATTTGGCATAACTTTTGAATGGGAAGTGATAGGGCTTTCATATTTCACATGTGTATTCCTTGTGACAAGACCTTTCCATTGATACCAAAATTTTTGACCTCGTGACCTTGACCTTGACCTTTGACCTACTTTTCAAAAACTTTAACATTGGGCATAACTTTTGAATGGGAAGTGATAGGGCTTTCATATTTCACATGTGTATTCCTTGTGACAAGACCTTTCCATTGATACCATAATTTTTGACCTCGTGACCTTGACCTTGGACCTACTTTTCAAAAACTTTAACATTGGGCATAACTTTTGAATGGGAAGTGATAGGGCTTTCATATTTCACATGTGTATTCCTTGTGACAAGACCTTTCCATTGATACAAAAAATTTTGACCTCGTGACCTTGACTTTGACCTTTGACCTACTTTTCAAAAACTTTAACATTTGGCATAACTTTTGAATGGGAAGTGATAGAACTTTCATATTTCACATGTGTATTCCTTGTGACAAGACCTTTCCATTGATACCAAAATTGTTGACCTCGTGACCTTGACCTTTGACCTACTTTTCAAAAACTTTAACATTGGGCATAACTTTTGAATGGGAAGTGATAGGGCTTTCATATTTCACATGTGTATTCCTTGTGACAAGGCCTTTCCATTGATACCAAAATTTTTGACCTCGTGACCTTGACATTGACCTTTGACCTACTTTTCAAAAACTTTAACATTGGGCATAACTTTTGAATGGGAAGTGATAGGGCTTTCATATTTCACATGTGTATTTCTTGTGACAAGACCTTTCCTTTGATACCAAAATTTTTGACCTCATGACCTTGACCTTGACCTTGACCTTTGACCTTCTTTTCAAAAACTTTAACATTTAGCATAACTTTTGAATGGTAAGTGATAGGGCTTTCATATTTCATATGTGTATTTCTTGTGACAAGACCTTTCCATTGATACCAAAATTTTTGACCTCTTGACCTTTGACCTTTATCCCAGTGACCTCACATACATGTACTTAACAGAAAATAGTGTTCATACTAACAAAGATGCCACCGGGGGCATTCGTGTTTCACAAACACAGGCTTTATTTGTTTAAAGTTTCAGGAAATTCATGTCCATCTATGAACACATGTACTTGTCATCATGAATTTATTTTAACTGTGAGAATACACAAACAATTCCATTTAGACTTTCATCTAAGATATTTCAGCCTTTTACATGAAAAAGCTTCAATTATTGCTGGTATATACATGAACATGTACTTTTGATAACTTTGAAATAGGTGTCCCAGCTACCCCAAACTGCCGTCATCTTGTACCTTAGTACAAGATCCAGCTGACAAATGCTGTGAGAAACCATACTGTACACCATTGGTCAAGACAACACCGGTGCCCACGCCATCAGGGCAGACTCCTGGCCAAACACCAACACCGGCACCAGGTAGGTTTTGTGAGTTTTGTATCTTTAGTTAGTACAAGATCCAGCTAACAAATGCTGTGAGAAACCATACTGTACACCATTGGTCAAGACAACACCCATGCCCACACCATCAGGACAGACTCCTGGCCAAACACCAACACAATCAGGTCTGTTGTCAAAGTTTATGTAGTACAACTTACTGTGCTGTGGTCTCATGGTTAAGGCCTTGGGCCAGCAACTTGAAGATTGCTGGTTCGAGTCTCACTAAGACTGCGAGTCGATCGACGTGCATACTCTTCTGTTATGTGCTACATGTATATACAAAAAATGTCCTTTTCTGTGTACTGTTTACATGTTTTTGGTGTTTTAAAAAGAAAAAAAGCACAAATTACTGCATATTAAAGAAAGAAAGGGGGTCATATTTTTGCCATTTTTGTTCCTTAGATTGGAGATTAAGAGAATTTTTTGATTGTTTAATAGCTATTCTCTGTAAGCATTTGCACTTTTATGAAGGACGCATGGCACGGCATGTCTCAGATTTTGATAAAATTTGTACATAAGGTTTGGTCTGACCCAAAAGTAAAAATTTGATAAAAATTTTCTTAATATCACATCCGGTTGCCATGGAAACGGACTTTGAATATTGAAAAAGTGCATTTTTTGGCGTTTTTGAAATCACATACATAATTTATGCAGCATAATCTAAAACAAAAACTGATGAATTATCAGTACCCTATCATTGCTCTTTCAAGTTAAGTAATAATAATGTTGGGGTTATGGTCTTATCTATATGTTTCCATAGCAACAACACAGGTGCCCTATCAAATTAGTATTTTTGGCATTTTTTTCAAAATTCAACGATAAATTACTTACATTTTTGAGTTTTTTATGCAAAGAAAACATAAGCAGTCACATTGGGACAAAGTTTCTGTTCGTTGCTATGGCAACATGACCTCAAATCGCAAAAATGAAAGCAATTTTGGACAATATTTAGAGTCCTTGTTTTACTAGATCATTGAATTTTAATTCAAAGTGATGAAAATTAATTAATGTATTCAAGAAGATCTTTCATTACACGAAAGAAAATTTCTAAAAAATATTCAGGAAATAGCCCGTTGCTATGGGAACGATTGTTTAAAATTGAAACATAGGCCCACTTTGAGTCCTTGGATACGGGCATCAAAAATTAAGTAATATGATTTTTTAAAATCTAAAATAAAGTTTAGACTTTGCTTTATCGTATATGTAAAAAAGGTTGTGTAAGCCTGTTTCGTTTTCTGAGGAAAAGGCTTCGAAAAACAACAAAAAATGCTTATTTTTAGAATGTATGGCCAAATTACTATAGCAACCATTAATTATTTGAAATTTTTTTATTGTATTTTGATAGAGGCTTACTTGATCTTTATTGTTATTGAATATGAACTTCCTGGGATTAATAATGACTTTTTTATGAAAATAATAAAAAATGGTTGCCATGGTAACATATGTTCCCCATAGCTTTTTCACGGTTTTTGAAAGAGCTCCTTGTCTTGGATATTTCCCAACAATTTTTATCTGTTCATCATGATGCAATTTTTTTCAAAATGACTCTGAAGTTGCAAAATAAGTAATATTAAAGACCATAGTAACCGTTGCCAAGGTAACTTATGTACATAGTAACATGTGGGTTTATCTTGAATTTGCTCATTTTATATAAAAAATATTATTTCCTTATCATATACCCATCAAGAGAGAAGGAAAATTGGAAAATACAAACAGCATTTTGAAATAAATATATCGAAATTAGCTAATTATGTTGTCATGGTAACCAGCCTTTTTCACAATATCAGACACTTCTAGTGAGCTTATTTAAAATTTAATGTCCTAATCTTTAGGATGCATAAAAAATCTTCCATTGATGTCACATAAAGACCGAATTATAGAGCTTCAAATTAGCTCAATTTTGCCAATTTCTCAACTTTAAAGGCCGTTGCCATGGTAACGAGATGACCTAGAATTAAATTTTTGGTCAAATTTTTCATTTTTCATTGGTCCCTACTTATGTGTGAAATTTCATGAAAATCGGAGACCATGCGTGCCAAAATTGTTTAAATGGTTACAGAGAATTGCTATTAATATGTGCTTTCAGATTTCTCCAAAAAATGAAAAAAAAATCCCTTCTGAAACCATGGTCGCATTGGTAACTGTCTTTTGTATGTAGGTCAATATGCACTAAATTCAAAGTTAAGATCACAAGGTCAAATCTCATTACCAAAGGAAAAGTCTTGTCACATTGAATATAAAGCCCAATTAAAAATGTATCATTTTCAGTTACACATAAGTTTAAAGTTTTGAAAAACAAACACAGCTGCAGATTGGGCATAATCAGTATGCCCTCAATCCCCAGATTTTAATACAGGGACATAAATTCCATCATATATCACATTAAAATTGAATTATTTGTGTTACTGGTACAATGTTTATTTGTACATATTTGTCCTTACTGGTATGTATTTTGATATTTTTACTAGGTATGTGTGAGTACAAGAACAACTTCTACAGACAAGGTCAGCTATGGTATGATGGATGTGACAAGAAATGTAAATGTGAGAATGCCACAACTGGCTCATACAGATGTCAGGAAAGGTAAAAATTATTAACTGAATACAAACTAAGTGATGTAGATTTGGAAGGAGTCATTTTAAATGTTATTGAACAAAAAAAAGCTATAAGGCATCAATAAAGCAAGTAAGAAAATCTAAATTTTGACATTATTACTTTCCAAAACACAATGAGCTTGATGACAAAAGGTTTTTCAAATATTGAATATAATGTCATAAAAGTTTGAGAAATTTAAAGGCATTAAAAAAAAGAAAATTCTTTAATTAGCTATAAGGCTTATATTTTTTTCATGAACAAAAGTAGTCCAATGAACCTTAGAAGCCAAATTTCAAAAATTCAAATCTACATTGTAATTAATATGTTCATTTCAGATGCCCACAGTATCCCATCCTTGGTACTGGATGTAAACTGGTGCCTGACCCCAAGGATCCATCTTGTTGTGAGATACCTGACTGTCCACTACCTGCCCCGCCCAAGAACCCCACCCCAGGATTCTTCATCCCATCAACCACACCCCCTATGGGAGTAGTGACTGGAATTGGCAAAGTACCAACACCAAGACCTAGTAAGGAAAATTTTATTTTACTGCATCGAATAGCATTTGTTTCCTTCGTTTATTGCATGGAATAGTATTTGTTTCCTACATTTATTGCATGGAATAGTATTTGTTTCCTTCATTTATTGCATGGAATAGTATTTGTTTCCTTCATTTATTGCATGGAATAGTATTTGTTTCCTTCATTTATTGCATGGAATAGTATTTGTTTCCTACATTTATTGCATGGAATAGTATTTGTTTCCTTCATTTATTGCATGGAATAGTATTTGTTTCCTTCATTTATTGCATGGAATAGTATTTGTTTCCTTCATTTATTGCATGGAATAGTATTTGTTTCCTACATTTATTGCATGGAATAGTATTTGTTTCCTTCATTTATTGCATGGAATAGTATTTGTTTCCTTCGTTTATTGCATGGAATAGTATTTGTTTCCTACATTTTATTGCATCGAATAGTATTTGTTTCCCAAATACATGTAAGTTTGTATGATGATAAGGTTTGCTTTGTAGAAATATGAAAAAGTCGTTACGGAAGAATGATGCTTAATTTTGAAGTGTTTAAAAGAGGTTGTGAAATACTCATTAAAAAAAAAAAACTTTTAACTGTTGAATCTGTTAAAGAAAATGTTACAACCGATACTTCTATGTTGTGATATCTTCTGTACATTCTCACTTGAATGTTTGTATTATATAATGGTTTATATAAAAGATAGGTATAGAAAAAAATGCTTATCTTATCTTTGAAGTAGTGTTAATTGTTCATGGCTAATTTTATGATAAATTTTCTGTTTCTTTCAAACAATTAAGTTAATTATGTAAGGGCATGAAATAAGAATATATTAGAAGAAAATGTGAAAGTATGAAAAAATTCATTATGCCTTGCAAGCAGTCGCATGTATGTGTATGTACTACTGCACTATAGAAACTATTCTTTGCATTGTAGTGATCACACCCTCCTTAGCTCCAGGTGCCACACCCCCACCTACACCTGCTCCTCAACCAGGTTTGTATACTGAGATTAGTGTTTGTGAGAAAGGAATATATTGTATATTAAAATCAAACACCTTTACAACCATATATAATGGTATTTCAAGAGACTGATAACCTATGCAAAAGGACTTCTCATTACAATACTTTTTGAATTTTAGAAATTGTTTAATTATTGACAAAAACCTGCTACGGCGAACTATGTAATCTTTGATTACCCTAAGATTGTCTGGGTCATACTCCAACCACGGACAACCAACTATTTACGATGCAGAAAACCTTTTGTTGCTTCTGTTTCTGGTACCTTCGTTTCCTCTCATCGTGTTCATTGTCAGATATTTTCCATTTCAATGGTTTTCCATGATAAGGGATCGCTCCTCGACATACATTGTATTTAAGTTTTTCCCACATCAAGTCACTTTGATGTTTGAACAGTTTCCAAATATCAAATAAGTTCCAATCCACTATTTTTAAAATTTTTTTGCATTCTCGGGATGCCGGATGTTGATTCAGGGAGTATAAATTCAAACCCATATCGGGCATTTGGTCTGAAATAACTAATTGTATGAATCGGACCGTTTGTAATTTTGCCGGAGAGGTCTGACTGTTGGATAATTTCACACAGACTGAAAGAAGATCTTTGATACTGCAGGTTGTGTGTACAAGGGTAAGATCTACACCCAGGGTCAGAAATGGGATGATGGCTGTGACTATAAATGTGAATGTATGGACCAGATGAAGGGACTCTACAAATGTACTCAAAGGTACTCTTTAAACAATCATGGATATTTTATTCTTGCATACATTTGTGCAAATTGAATGTAGATGTACTTATAAATTATAAAAAAGGTGTATGAAATCATGATACATGAATGGCTACTTAATTAACTTGCACATAGGCTGCATTATTCATGCATAAAAACAGTGGCGGATCCAGAGTGGCAAGCGGGGGGGTTTTGTATCAACCCAAAGGGTCGATTCGAGGCACGAAGTGCTGAGCGGGGGAGGGTACGGGAGGGGGTTCCCCCCTCCTGTAGGTGGGGGTCCGGGGGGCAAAAAAATGGAATAAAATTGAAAAAATGGAATAAAATGGTGCAATCTGGAGCACATTTTCTCCTTACCTTCTCGAATATTCACTCAATTAATGTGGTAAATAAAGATCTCTAAATAAAATAATTTCTCCTTTACTGCTGGCAGGGACGTAGCCAGGGTGTTTTCGATGTGGAGGTCTATAAAGAAGGGTTGGACCAAGAACTTCAGCTGTCCGGGGGAACGGACATTTTTTTGGGGGAAGACTTGCGAGGCCCGAAGGGTCAAGTGGGGACAGTATGGAAATATTTTACCCATCCCCTTGAAGGGGATCCCCCGTGAAAATTTTGAAAAAAAAAAATGAAGTAAATTGCTGACCTCTGGAGTGTATTTGAGCTGAATTTAGATGGGATAACGCATATGATTTGATGTCAGCAGACGATAAACCGTATCTAAGATGAAGAAAACTTGAAATGTGAACATGACATTCCCTAAATTTATACTTATATGTGTTCGTCCTCATAAAGTCTTTCAATCGACTGCTCGCACTTTGTGAGCGACCGTTGTATCATGCGCGGATATGTAGCATTTTTGGTCAGAGGGGGTTCAAAATTTAAGGAAGTCTACCTATCATGTAGGTACAGATATATCGGTGCACATGATGGGGAGGGGGCAATTTTGTTAGCTTTCCTTTCACGTTTATTTTCATGAAGAATTGGCGAGCGTAGCGAGCCAGAATTTTTTTTAGATATGAAATATTAGATCAATTTGTCTTGATTCGATCGAGATGATTATTTATTACATTGAATATTTCACTCCTTATATCGGCGAGCGGAGCGAATTTCATGAGAATAAATAGATAAGAGATGTGTCATTTTCCAAATAATCAGACATCTTAAAAACATAGTGTAATCAAAGATTACGAAGCTCACCTCGCGGCAGCAAAGTTCAATTTAAACATACATGTATCTCTAAGTACATGTATATTAAGAAAATCACTCAAGTGGAAAAAAGTAGGTCAAGGTCATTTAAAGAAAGTTTGATCAAAGATACATCCAATATGCAAGTTTGGTACATGTAGCACTTATACTTTGCTTAATATTGGCCTTTAAAGGCAAAATCACTAAAGCGGAAAAAGTAGGTCAAGGTCATTTTATGAAAGTTTGATCAAAGATACATCCAATATGCAAGTTTGGTACATGTAGCACTTATACTTTGCTCAATATTGGCCTTTAAAGGCAAAATCACCCAAGTGGAAAAAGTAGGTCAATGTCATTTTATGAAAATTTGATCAAAGATACATCCAATATGCAGGTTTGGTACATGTAGCACTTATACTTTGCTCAATATAAGCCTTTAAAGGCAAAATCACTCAGGCGAAAAAGTAGGTCAAGGTCATTTTATGAAAGTTTGATCAAAGATACATCCAATATGCAAGTTTGGTACATGTAGCACTTATACTTTGCTCAATATAAGCCTTTAAAGGCAAAATCACTCAGGCGAAAAAAGTAGGTCAAGGTCATTTTATGAAAGTTTGATCAAAGATACATCCAATATGCAAGTTTGGTACATGTAGCACTTATACTTTGCTCAATATTGGCCTTTAAAGGCAAAATCACTCAAGCGAAAAAAGTAGGTCAAGGTCATTATATGAAAGTTTGATCAAAGATACATCCAATATGCAAGTTTGGTACATGTAGCACTTATACTTTGCTCAATATTGGCCTTATTGGGCAAAATCACTCAAGCGGAAAAAGTAGGTCAGATGCTGCATCTGATGCATGGATTCACCTCAGCATCCCAAGATGAATCACTTGTGCAAGTTTGGTTACTGTAGCATCAGTACTTTGTCAGATACTGAACTACCCCAAAAACTTTAACCAGACATTGACAAAGTCATTCGACCGCAAAATGTAGGTCAGATGCTGCATCCGATGCATGGGTTCACCTCAGCATCCCTAGATGAATCACTTGTGCAAGTTTGGTTACTGTAGCATCAGTACTTTGTCAGATACTGAACTACCCCCAAAACTTTAACCATACATTGACAAAGTCATTCAACCGGAAAATGTAGGTCAGATGCTGCATCCGATGCATGGGTTCACCTCAGCATCCCAAGATGAATCACTTGTGCAAGTTTGGTTACTGTAGCATCAGTACTTTGTCAGATACTGAGTTACCCCAAAAAATGTTTACCGGACGGGGACGCGGACGCCGGGGTTATAGCATAAGCTCATCTCAACTTCGTCGAGGTGAGCTAATGACAAAACCTTGAAAAAGATGAAGGAGGTTACATCCTATGAAGTAAGGGACTGTTCAAATTACGAGTTCCTGAGACCCAAGACAATTATATAAAATTACTTAGTATGAACAATTGATAATAATTAAGGAATTTTGCAGAAAAAATAGTTTTGTATTTGTAAATGGCGAGCGAAGCGAGCCGAAATTTTAGGTTTCAAAGCCCTTTCATGCATTTTAGACCCATTTCAATTAGAAATGGGTCAAAGCTGGACCCCACCTCCGAAAATCTCAGGTGGGGGGGGGGGGTTCCAGACCCCCGGTCCCCCTCTGGATCCGCGCATGGTTGTATTGAGTTCTAATGAAACACGAGAAAATTACGAAAAATGCATTCAAATTGGTGGTTTCTGGAGTGTCTTTGATCTATTTCTGAACAGTAGTTTGCTTTAAATACTTTTTCAAAAGACCCTAACCCTTCTTTTTGGCGACTGGGGGAGGTGCTCTCCTTTTTTTTTCGCGAGACGATGTGGTTGTTTTTGCGTACAAATGTACGCCTGGCTTGTTGATTTGTCCTTGCTGTAACATGTACTTAGAATATTGGTACGATATCGATTAAAATTGGGTTTTGGCTTTGAAAAATTGAATGCTTAATTATAGGCCCCGGAGCATATTCGAGCTATATATAATCTTGAATATTTGCCCATTTTTCCGGTTATTTCAAAGTAAGTATTTAACAAAATTTGTAGATGACAAAATACTCAAACCGGGTATTTGAGGACAGAAACGTATAGGTTTCGATCCCCGTACCATTTACATTGATTGTTTGACACACGTGCATGTTTTGCAAATTATTTGAACATGTTCATATTATAGTATTTGTTCATGTTAATTTTCGTAAAATAAACAGAAAACCCCCTCTGCGACGTACATCAAGTTACAAAAACTTCGCGATTGTCTATACGAATCCACAAATACGCCAATTGATACGGTATCGAATCGATATGCGATAGAATGTATCAGAAAATTTTTGTAAATTTTGTTTCAAAATAGTGAATTCTGGTGGACATTAAGCATTTTTTTATTACTCAGTTTGCAGGTTTTTTTCCGAGTGCTAATGTTACCAAAAAAAAAAAAAAAAATTGGGAAACCGCCCTTGTAAAAAGTACATGTAAGATATCATGGTTGACTTCATTTTCATTTTTTTCATTTTGCAAAATTACACGTACATGTAACTGATTGTTACGATGATGTTTACTTTATCCTTTGTACATCTATAACCTTGAAAATGAACAAAAGTAAGTAGACTTTGTGTTTTAGAAGAACTTGAATAGTGACACAGTGACTTAATTTAATTGCAGGTGTCAGAGATTTGGTAATCTGGACTCACATTGCGTACTTGTCCAGAATCCTAACGACACATGCTGTGTTGTACCGTACTGTGACTTCAGCTCATCGCCTAAGATACCCACACCTCGACCATTCTGTAAGTGTTTTTAACCTTGAAATACATAGAAATGATAAGCTTAATTTGTTGAGTTTTAAAGACTTTCATCCTTAGGATAAATAAATCCTAGAAAGGTTTTTGACAGAAATGAAAGATTTGGACTAGTAATTTGCAAATATGGATTAAAGTGAAAAGACTGTAAGGCTTAATGTTACTTGTATAAATTGTTGATGAATTGGTTTCTACATTTAATAAATCTATGTTATTATATTAAGTATATTTTATCGAATTTATTACAAGTCGCTTCTGCAGACACATAAGGTGACAATCTAACAAATTTTCACTCAGAATAACAGTATGTCTGAATTTGAATCAATCAAATGGATCAATATGAATGTGTCCCTATAGTTTGATGTGTCATTATTTCAAGCTTGAATAGCTCCTGTTGTATTTACATGTATCTAAGCATGAGACTGTTTTATCATTCTATTGATAAGCAGTTTATGAAATATAGTTACAGACCTGTCTACTTTTCGATTTTTGAGTAATTTTTACTATTTTTTACCCTTGATTACCCTCTACACTTTTGCTACCAAAGATACACTTAAAACGTGCTTTTCAAGCAAAATTACATTTTTGAATTTTTTAGCACAGTAATGGACTCATTTACATAAATTCCTCATTAGTTGGGTGGTGTTTGAACAAGTCTCTTCCATATCATATATAATTAGATATTTTGACTATGTCAGAGTGGGGAAAGGTGCATTTTTTCTGAAAATTGCATTGAGTGGTTTACATTATGCTTTATTCCCAAAAATGATACTTTCTTGAACAAAATATTATACTTTTTGCAAGAATTGGGTAGGCAGGTCTGCAGTTATCGATTGACAAAAGTAACTTGCCAACAGCCACCATTCTGACCTGTTGTCCTTTTACTGTGATTTTTAAAATACATGTAATAAATTACATACAAATGATTGTACATGTATTTTGTAGCACCAACTGCTGGTCAGACACCAAACACAGTCTCCCCCGGCTTATCCACGCCTTACACAATCAAACCAACTAAAGGTAAGAACTTTATCTATGCATATGATAGATTCCCTCCAAATGTGCCTATTAGTAAATTATGATTTTCAATTCTCTTGATCATAGGCCAGTGTAAAATTGAAATGAAATGCTGTACATGTCAAGTGAGCTATTGTCATAGTGTAGCGTCTGTCGTCCGTCGTCGTCGTAAACTTTTCACATTTTAAACTTCTTCTCCAGAACGGCTGAAGGGATTTTGATGAAACTTGGTAGGTATGAAGTACTCATGGTCCCCTACAAGTGTTGTTGTTTTTCGTCCGGATCTGTCAACAGGTGGCGCCACCACAGCCAAAAGTAGGTCACGGGGGGTACCCTCCTTTGACAAACTTCTTCTTCAGAACCGAAGCATGTATCGACAAACCGAAAGCATCAGGATGATCTAGAGAGATGTCTGAAAAAGTGTTGTTATTTTTAGTTCCACTTCGAAATCAAATTTTTGACGCTTTTTTGACGTCTTTTCGGACTTAGTCAGAAATGCACATTTTTGCACTATTTCTTTAAATAACTCAATAAGTGTATGATTTTACACACTCATTTACTACATATTAATCGTATTTAACTTACTTAATGCTTTGATATGTATTTTATGCTTAAATTTTATTTTATTAATTTTTTATGAATTTTTTTCTTATGTAAAAAGGAAGGGGGAGGGGGTGATTTCATACATTTTCTGCTTCTTTTCTATAACCACTCTTCAGATTGTCATGACAATTTGTAGGTATGAGGTACTCATGCATGGTACCCTACAAGTGAAAGAATTTTGTCAAGATATCCACTTTTGGATTTTTTAGGAATATTTTTTAAGAGTGTACATAGGTATAATGTATGTTTTCCATGACCAATGTTACAGGTGCAACTACAGGAAAAAAACCTTCTTTGTATGATTAATCATTTTTAGATGACCTTTCATCCATAGTTACAGCTGATAATTCAACAAGTGACACATGCTTCAATGTCTTATTGATTGACCTTTTATGTGATATGATTCAATTATTTAAATTCTTTATACTTATTTAGAATTTTATTTTTAAAGTTGGGAACAAGATTTCAAAAGCGTCCATGTTTTGCCATGTACCCGAAGGGGATTCCCCTGTGATAGAGGTTTCATATTTCACATGTGTATTCCTTGTGACAATACCTTTCCATTGATACCAAAATTTTTGACCTCGTGACCATAACCTTGACCTTTGACGTACTTCTCAAAAACTTTAACATTGGGCATAACTTTTGAATGGTTAGTGATAGAGGTTTCAATTTTTACATGTGTATTCCTTGTGACAAGATCTTTCCATTGATACCAATATTACGCTGACCCTGACCTCTCACATACTTAACAGAAAATGGCGTTTATACTAACAAAGATGCCGCCGGGGGCATTCTCGTATCACAAACACAGGCTTTATAATTTCTGGCATGCTAGCTATCAATAATGAAAGGTTTTGTGTTCAATTTTAAATAAACTTAATTTATGAAATCATTTCATTCTTTTATTCTTTTTCTGCTGCACATTAATGTGGAATTTCACAATATGATTTCATTTTTGATGTTGCATAATTAAACTATACTAGCTGGGCATATGACCTTGGACCACTTTTTCCGTCTTTTCAAATCAGTGAAAAAGTTATTTGTTTGAAATGTGACTATTTTTTCTTTTTTGTGCTTTTAAAGGTTGCCTGAAAAAAAAAAACTTCTCTGCATCCGGCAAAAATCTTTTTAGAAAGGTTGTGGGCTAAAATCCTGGTACTGTCACTATCAGTATTCAGTGTCAGTATGTCAATTAGAGTGTGCATGGGTATCAGGTGAGCGTTGTGCCCCCTGGGGCTCTTGTTTTTTTTTTTCTCCTCAATAATTTGAGAAGCTTGTAAGGCTGATGTGGGACTTGTACCTTAAAGATAACTAATGTCAAGTTTTTGTGAAAGAGCAAAATATTTTATATTTCATTACAATTTGACACTGACCTTTGACCAAGAAAGTTCAAAATTATAACAGGCAGTTTTATGAATACTTCATATGCAAATAAAGGAGTTGTGGGAGACTAAATACATGTATGTAAATGTTAAAACAGTTGTAGATTCTGTAAGTCAATTAATTAAAAGTATGTTTGCTACTGACTGGATTTCTTCCTATCAAATTTCTTTATCATGCACTCTGTATACGTGTAATTTTGACAGGTTTTTGTGTGTACAAGGGTGTGTATTACACACAGGGTAAAACATGGAATGATGGATGTGACAAAACATGTATGTGTGAGGATCCAGCCAAGGCTCTTATCACATGCAAGCAGAGGTAACGTACATGTTAATTATACTAAAATTAATACTTACATTTTAAGTACATGTACTTTTAAAATTGTGTAATTACATGTATCAATATACATAAAGATTATATACATGCATAATGTTTATTTTGTGCAATTGGTGATAAAAACCTTATCATATCATCAGATAAGCAAGATTTTTTTAAAGTTTGCAACATAAATGGGTAGTAACTCTGTATAACGAGAAGACCAAATACTGTGAATTAAAGGCAAATGGTTCACTATACTTTATAAGAAACATTGTCTGAGCAGTAGAGAGCAGTGAAAGCAATTTACCTACAAAAAAAATTGCATTTATTATAGATACTTTTAAATACAAGACTTGTATGTAGAATTTTGACATGCATATATATGATTGTACATACATTCAACATGTTCAATGCTAAATCCCAAATATTCCAGGTGTCGTACCTTCAACAATCTGGGAAACAATTGTAAGCTTGTTGCCGACCCCAATGATGCTTGCTGTGTGGTGCCTGACTGTAACAAGTTCCCCACGCCCCGCCCCTATGTCCCTGGGGTACTGACCACACCCATGAAGATTGTGGTACCCACACCTATATCTGGATCTTTCACTGGAACTGGTAACACTAATGTAGGCCCATCTGGTGGATTCAGTGGTGGATCACCACTTGGTAAGATTTTATATAAAATTATTGTATTCATTACTATTGGTAGGGGTGCTATTCTTTACTATTGGTAGGGGTGTTAAACACTGATAGCAATCTTTATATGCAATTACTTTTGCTTGATACCTTGTTTATTGCTATAAAATTTTTAAAGGTATTTCCATCTACATGTATACGAGGGTTGTCCGGAAAATTCAGGGACAAGGCGCATTACTCTCTTCAGAATAAATTAAATATCAAATTCAGTCCAAATATCTTAAATAGATGTAAAAAGAAGACTTTTCATCAAAAATCATTTTCTTACGATTTGTGAAAGTAATTCTATAGGGATAAGAATGAAAGGTGCTGTTACTGCACAGAGCAACCGTGACATTACCAAAACGTAAAAAGTGTAAAACGTGTACTCAGTAAAGAATAATGGTTCTATACCTGTCACTATAATCCACAGTACCATTGACCAAAAACTCACTTATTTTAAGAGCTCCAGTGAAAACTTTTATATGTATCAGTTTTGCCATATTTATAGATCGAAACTTAACCCCCCTCCCAGTTGGTTTTCTGGACTGAAGTTCTACCTCTATCATTCATTTGCACCTTCATTTCATTACCACCAATTACTATTGCACGTATTTCCGATGCCTTTTCAACCATCAGAGCTGTTTTAACTTTCCGAAAATGGTCTACACCATTTGTAAACAAGTGTTAATGATACACAAAGACGTCATATACTTTTCAAGCATCTTTATTGTCTTTAAAGGTACCTTTCTTAAGTCTTTTAAAAGTAATCACAAAATTGTGTCATTGTGCATTTCTCCGTCCATACGCTTGAATGCATGTTCTTCAATGAAAGATTGGACATGCGGCCTTTACATTTTCTATTTTTTCTCCGTACTTAATGGAGTACATGTACATGTATATCGAGATAAATACCACGCAAACACCATCAAAGGTACCTTATTATAGAGCGATATTAAATCTTGACATGTTTTTATTTGATTTTCAGCATCTAATTGTGAAAACTATTAGAAGTATCTATTACGGAAAAATGATGGTGCTCCATGTATTCAAAGTTAATTGATTGATAACTGTGTCATATTAATAGTAAAATGGTAAATAAGTTATTTGATACAAATTTCACTAAGAGATTTATGCCTAATCTTTTAAAACAGACCAGTCTGCGAACTTTTCGGACAACCTTCATATGTAAATGTATAGATTTCATACAAGTCTTGACCAATCCATGTCTCATCCATTATTACATGTACATGCGAAATGCCATTTTGATCCCAAGAAATTCATGTTTTGTGCTTCATCAAATTGAGTTTGTATTGGTGGTAGGGAGTAGAAAAGAATATGGCACTAAGTCAGTTTCCCAGTTCTTGATAGTCAAACTGTCAGTGCAAAGGAGGAATTACACTTGACATAACAGCAAATATCAGCAAAAGAAAACTCTACTTTTTTCTACATTATTTAACTTGTATTGAAAAAAAAGTATTTCTTATCAGGAAATTATAATATTTGGTTTTCTTATTTAAACTGCATACAGTTAAAAATGATTCTAATAAATTTTGACAGATGCTTGTGTGTACAAGGGTGTTGTGTATGCTGGAGGACAGAAGTGGAAGGACGGATGTGACTATAACTGTGAATGTATTGATCCATCAAAGGGACTGTACAGGTGTAATGACAGGTATATAAGCCATATTAGTCTGAAATATACATGTATAATGTGTATAATGATACAGGTACAGAATTTTTATAGTACCCCTGGCTCTGCCACACTCCTCCACCAATTATTCTTTTGAAAGAGGGAAATCAAAATTGGGAAAAAAACAACCTCATAGTTTATATTCTCTATTTTAAGTTGTTATAATAGAGTTTATTCTCAGATTGATCAGATATGACCCTGAGTCATATTTGAACTAACTCAGAGTGATCTTTGATGATTTATATAGATTTTTTTCCATATGATTCCAAATATAGAAAAATACACTCTAATGCACTTTGTTTGCAACATGCATTCTGATTGGTTGAGCTATTACGTTTCGCTGCAGTTTTTGCTATGACGTCATGCGTTCCTATGGCGATGTTGTTTAAAGCAGACGTTTTCTTGCGTATTACTAACCAAAGCTGACACCTCACAGTAAAACTCAAATTCTGACAAGGGATTTTCCGGTACCCTGTCAGTTTTTTTTTAAACAGGCGCATGATAACCCCTAATTCATTTGATACAAGATTCAAGTTTGCAACGTTGCTTCACTTTCCAGGTGCAAGAAATACTACAATCTGCCTCAGCAGTGTTACTACGTACCATCCCAGACTGACAAATGCTGCCAGGAGGTGAAGTGTGACTTTAACCCGGGGGCCAGTATCCCCACCACCACCCCTCTAGTGACCACACCCTCTACACCATTTATTATTACCACAACAGCTCCTTACACTGGCCCTACAGTTAAACCAATCAGTATGTAGCATTATTTACTGTTATCATCTAGGAACAATGTGTAGATGATACAATTTAGTAGAGAAGGGTGTCATTTTATTCTCTTTAGATAAAAATCTAGATAATCTATTGTTGTTTTCATCAGAAAAAATATTTTGAAAATTTTGTGAATCTTTCCATTTGAAAGCTCTATAAAAACTTCATGTTTGTTAATTGTAAGATATCAAAACTGAAATTAAGTTCTACCATATTGATTAGTATGCTGTGACCTTAAATTTTTTTAACACATCAAATTACTTTGCATTTTCAAGAAATGTCAAATTTTCATGAACATTATAAGTCTTCACCTTAACTTTCCACAGCCAAATGTAAATACATTGACGGATCTTTACATAACAAGGGAGACTCATGGAAGGATGGATGTACGTACACGTGTACATGTCAAGATCCAGTCACTAACCTGTACAAATGTAATGCAAGGTAAAACTTTACATGTATCATATGCTATGAAAATCTATAATCAATACAACTTGTCAATTTTGTCGTTATTACATGTATGTCAAGTGCAACACAATGGTAATTTGCTTAGGATCTCTGGAAGTCACACTATGGTAGAATTGGCTACTACTAAGTTGATAGATTTTATACCACCATCAAACATGCAGAAATTATTGATCTCTAGAAGACTCAACACTGAAAGGTCAAAGTTATTTTTAAGGTCATGGTCATACATTAAGGGTCAGACAGGCAACATACATGTACACTGTATCTGTTCATGAAAAGTCTTCTTGTTCTTCAGCTTATTTAAGTATAGATGAAGTGTTATACAAGTTAAGTTTTACAAGGTAAATCCTTCTGCCTTTCAAAATTGCAAAATTAATGTTTAAAGAAGACAGTTTTTAGAGCTTAAAAAATTGTAAAAGAAAAAAAATCATGAATGAAATACTGTCAGTTCTGTTCTGTCTGTTTGAATTAAGTGGAATTTTAAGTATGAAGTATTTGTATGCAGTCATTGTTCTTTTTCTAAAAATGAATTACAGGTATATACACATGTATAAGAGTATAATGCATGTAATTCATTAAGATATATCAACTTATTTCATTTGTTTACACATAGATGTCAAGGCTTTTCCTCACTTCCCTCTGCTTGCCGCCTCATACCAGATCCAGCAGACACATGCTGTGAGAAGCCAGACTGCGGCACATACCAGCCATCTGTTGGTGGTGGCTTCAATGGCACAGCCACTCCAAAGCCGCCAACCGGCCTTAATGTCTTCCCTATCGGCACACACTCGTTCTTCAGCGGCTCTGGATGGCCACCAGGATATAACAATATTCTTACTCCTGGTCACAGTGGTAATTACATACACAGCTTCAGACATCCAACTGATATGCAAATTTTGTTCATGAATTGTTAATTCTTCATCGATGTAAATATCTATGTAAATATTACAAGTACATGTACCTCATTCAATCATGATCAGTGACAGTGTAGTTTCAAAATTCAAAATATTACATAGGAATAACATTAAAATGTCACAAATACCCCCTTCAAGACAAGTTTGCTTTCTATACTAATGATGTAAAAAAAATTACCGTCTTGTAAGACTTAGTCTTTGATGAGAAAAGTTTTTATGGACAAAATCTTGCAAAGATAAAGATTAACTCTAAAAAAAAAAATTTTGTCTAAGGGACATATTGGACTAATACATGTAGTTTTAAAAGAAAACTGCTATTTTGAGGAAAAACCATGAAAAATCTCATTTCAGTGATTTTAATTTTTTGATCTAATTTTTAGATGTTTGTATCTACAATGGTACAATCTACAAACAAGGACAGTCCTGGACAGACGGATGTAAATACACATGTACATGTGAGAATGCAGCTAAGGGTCTCTACAGATGTGTTACCAAGTAAGTGTACTGATTTGTTTCATAAAATTATACTTTTAGATTTTTTCACTTGCTAGAAATTTATGATCTTCAAGGATGCAACTCAAGAGTTCATTTACATTTAAGTTGTTTTCTCCTCATTCTCATAAAGCTTGGTAACACATAACATTTTATGTTGTATAAATCAAATACTATCAGGTATTGAAAAGTCATAATTACACTATCATGTTGAAAACCTTTAATACATGTATACAGTATGTGTTAATCAACAACCAAATCAAACATTTTTGCTATGATGTTCATGTATTTATCAGGTGTCCGGTATACCCAGCCTTACCCAGCTACTGTCAGTCAGTGAGGGTACCAGGATCATGTTGTGAGTCAGTGAGATGTGACGTGCCTGGATACGGTACATACAACCCCTCACCACAGATAAACCCCACCCCAGGCCCGGGAATGACCCCTACTCCACCTACTGCCATGCCAACAGCCAACCCAGTGGTCAATCCTAACCCACCCACTACAATGGTCAGCTCATGGCCTGGAAATGGATTCCCTATAGCTCCAAGCAACTTCTCTGCTGTTACAAGTCAGTATTCTTCAAGAATTTTAATGTGGCTTATGATATTCTTTAAACATATTTTAAGGTCAATCCCTACATGCGAAATGTTCTTAAGGTTGTGACTATTCAGATTTTACCCCCCATTGATACATGTAGATCAGAAAATAAATTTTAATTATGATACCCTGTCCCCATGTACATGTATGTTCAGTTATTGTCCTAGAAAACAAGACTTTTAGTTTCACTGAAATTTTGCTAGACATTGCATGTAAGATCATATTATTTCACCTCCAAAGCAAACAAACTTGACAAAGGAATCTGTTTTGGCCTACTTTGAAGTGTGTGTCTGTCTGACTGTATATCACTTTGTCCATGCATCCTTCTGGTACATTTTTGTAGTCTTATTTTCCATCAGTAGCCATAACTTTGAAATTTTATACTGTCCATGAGTTGAATTATCAAGGTACGTGTAAGGCAGTCATGAAAACTTGCGATAAACTAGAAAATGTCAAGGTCAGATTAATATTCAAGGTCAATATAAAGATGGAACGTACAGATAATTGAGCACTCTAATCTAGTTATATAATAATACATACATGTACATGTATGTCCGTTTATTTCAAACATGCATTTCTTCAGCTTTTTCAACGTTTTACTTCCTTACATATTCTTTTTTTTTAGGTCAGTGTATCTACAATTCCAAGGTGCACAGTCAGGGAGAGACTTGGGAGGATGGATGTGACTACACATGTCAGTGTATGGATGGAAGAACAGGATATTATGAATGTAATCCTAGGTAAGGATTCTCTTATAAACACTGTAAACGTGGAAATTTTTGCATGGGGATGTTTGGCGAATCAAGGGACTTGGCAAAAATTTTCCCCACATAAAAATATGTGCTGCATTCTTACATTGGGAAAGACATTTTTTAGCGAATATTTACTACACACATCGCTTCTTGATGTTAAAATCGTGAAACTTTTCCCCAGGGAAATAACCACATTTACAGTGCATGTAAAAGATTATCGTATATTGTCAGAAATCCCCATCAGACCTAGGTGATCACTCTATGTCGTCAGTAATAGATTAATACCCAGGAAATTCAATTTGAATATTCGAAATTACACACATGATTTTATCTGCAGGCAATTTACTCAAGCAAAAATCTAATTATCATAATTGCTTGTATCTCTTCTAATATCATACAAGACCATTCACCAATGTTTTCCCTTTCAGGTGTCCATCATATGACAAAGCTGCCTTGGCTGGTGCAGGATGTTTTGTACAAGCCAAGAGAGGAACAGAATGTTGTGACACTATACAATGCTCACTACCTAATGGCACACTCATTGAGTTCAAGCCCGACGGAAAAGGTCCGATATCCCTGGCCGGTTATTTCTCTGGTGGCTTCTCAGGATTCAGACCAGATACAAACTTCCAGCAGATCTTCCCTCAGCAGCCATCAATCTCTGGTACAAGAGGTTAGTAACCTTGATTTTTGACTTTTGCTCCTGAAATTTATATTGTAGTCTTTCTGTTTCAAAAACTAAGCGTTATATTGTAATAGACACCATTTTTACGCATCAGTCGAGTTTGATACCAGTCTCATTCAGCTTTGAATTTTCCTAGTCAATTTTGGCAAATACATGTAGATATAATTAGAAACTGAATTGGCTAGTCTTGAAATAACCTTCTCATTAATTTTACTTAACAATCCTTTATGTTTGATTTCATTTGCCAAGTCTCAGATTGGTCATTTGGCAAGAAGGGAGAAAGGGCAAAAATGACCTTGTATACAGTAAGCTTGCATGTTGTTACATTGAAGATAAAATCTTCAAATACTCTCAAACTTACAATCCTTGTTTACAGACAGGTGTGTATACAAGGGTATATCCTATAAACAAGGAGACACATGGGATGATGGGTGTGACTTCAGATGTGAGTGTCTGGATGGTAAAACAGGAAGATACAAGTGTGACAAGAGGTAATATTATATTAGATGTGATATATCAATACTGTGTTGCTTCATTCCTAAAGAAAATTTTCTGCATATTCCTATGATTCAAGAAGTATATGCTTTATCTGCATCCATTTGCAATAGCAACACCAAATTTTACTAGAATGAAAGAAAGAGTTGAAAATTTGCATAATTTCAAATTCTTTGATTAGAAAATGTGCATCTTATTATAATATGTCATATTTGAATACAGATGCATGTAGATGACTGTATGTAGATGCTTAATGTATTGAAAAGTCTTAAATTTAGCTGGGATTGTGAAATATCAGACATCTATAGGAGGGCTTTTCATTTTGACATCATTATCAAAGGGCCGTTGATTGTAAAAGTCTGTCTGCAACACATTGGGGATCATTTGTACTCTTGACTGTAGTAACTCCACTGAAATATCATTTAAAGTACCCCAATGACAACACCCTGTAAATTGGGCAAAAAAAAAAACAGTAATAAAAAAGTACATGTACTTGTACTATTTAGAAGAAAGTACATAAGTCTTCCATTTCACTCCATAATTTCAATTAACAGTGAATATTTCCTTGCTTAAAACTTTTACACATGTAGATATTCAATTACAATTAAAAAAAAAATTCTCAACTTTCAACTTCAGATGCCCAGAGTACACCAATCTACCGAGCACCTGCCAATTAATTGACCAACCAGGCCAGTGTTGTAAAAAATTAACATGTAACCTGCCTCCAACCACCACACCCCAACCTATCGTAACTCCACCACCACCTACACGCAATCCTAAAGTGGACTGTAATGGTGTACAGGACGCCATACCGAACTGTGCCGAGTACGGTCCTACGGCATGTACCCAGTATGGACCATGGGCAAAGAGAAACTGTGCAGCATACTGTCAGATATGTCGTAAGTATAACTTGTGATAATTTGGTAAATGTTAGTTAAACATTTTGAAGTAAATTTTTGTTGTTTCATGCATTATATCTATACATGTCTAGTTAGCCAATAATTTTGATATGAAATCAAACTAACTAAAGAATCCATAAATCATTTTTAGGTAGAAATAAATTTCGCTATATGGAAGTAGAGGATTGATTTTAGAATGAATATATGAAAAATCTAAGGGACGTTAATTATAAAGCCCCAAGTATGTGATGCATGTTGTACAAGGATACTTTTCATCAAAATGTACTTAAATATAATGATCTCTAGTTCTTTACATGCATTAGATGTCAACCAATAATATCTCCTCCATGCTGTGCATAAATTAAACAGTTTCTTTTTTGACATTGGATTTCTGTGCATGTGTATATTTTGTGATATTAGACTCTTTATAATAATTCATACACCAGCTCCTATACCTGTAACTGGACCTGTCACTGGCCCAACTGCACCTAATCCAAGCTGTTATGACAAGAGCACAGATTGTGCTGTGTTAGGAAAGGACACATGCACAAATTCAGCTTACGCCACATGGGCACTTGAAAATTGTGCTAAATTCTGTAAACTAGGCCCCTGTGGTAAGATAAGAATATAGGGTGTAGTGTAGTTGTAGAGTTAGTCAATACTGTAGTACAGCATGTAGTGTAGTGGTGCATAGTGTTGAATAGAATAATATGCAATGTTGTAGTGTAGTAAACTAGGCCCCTGTGGTAAGATATGAAAAGGGTGTAGTGTAGTTGTGGAAACAGTCAATAGAACAATGTGTAGTGTAAGTGAATACAAGTGTGAATATAGGGTAGTAGTGTCCATAGTAAATAGAACAAACTTGTAATGTACTGGTGTTCTTAGAATAACCATGTAGTGAAGTGGTATTCCTATTGCATAGAACAACATTTAGTTAGGTTGGGGAATAGAATGTAATATAGCATTGATGAGTAGATGGTGAACAGAAAAAAAATATGGTGATAGGGCTGTAATTAGTTAATAAATACAGTCACCAAAAATGTTCTTTTGTTGATACATGTAGTTTCTTACTCGTTAAAAGCATAATTTTTTGCAGAAATGTTTTAAAAGTACTAAAAGCTAAAACTTTGATCTAATGCCAAAGAAGAACATTGTTACTAACAGAATATGCATTTTTAAATAACTAACAGAAATTTGATGTTTCAATTTGATGAGCTTTATGTACTAGTTCTGCCATTGTATCCAATATATCTCCCCCCCCCCCCTTCTTTTTTGTTGGTATTTGATTGCCTTTGAATTTAACAATTGAGAAATTGATTTTCTTTTTTCTAAACCTTATTTAAGATGCTAGAACTTAAAGAAGATCAAGTGCAGTAAATAAAATCTTTCACAGATTCCTAGAGATTTTTTTCTATATACAGCTCCAGTAACTACTCCTCCCCCTTGTGTGGACAAACTACCCACATGTGCCAGCTTTGCATCCAGATGTAACGATCCTAACTACAAAGCTATTCTACAGACCAACTGCAGGAGGACTTGTAACTATTGTGGAGGTAAGAGAAAAACATTTAAAACTACATGCATAAATATATACATGTATGAATTGTAACAGTTTCATTTACTAATGTATATCATGCAAGGGTAGCTCACTTGGTCAGAGATGGTAGAATGTCTTTGGTCTAAAATTCTTCTTGACCTATCACAATTTTATCTCCGATATTTAAATTATTTTGTGCCAAGAGAGATTGAGCTCAGTGTAGCTTTTGGTCTTGGCAAGTAATGAGGAAGGGGAACAGGATGGTCCAAGACTTTCTTGAAAAAGCTTGACACATTTTTGTGGAGATTAAAAATAATTGTTGCTAATTTTGCTAACTTAAAAGTTAACTAAAGGAGCATACACATTTTTTTATAGCCCAGAATTTAGTCCATGGTAAACCGGTTCACTTTAATAAGTTTTTAGACATAGAACCCAGATTTATATTCATCTAATTTGTTAAATGGTTATTTAAGACAGTGTATCAGATACAGCCGCTAAGCCACCATAATCAAAGAAAAAGAAATGCTGTCAAATGCTCAAAAGGTATAAAGAGAAAATTAAATTGTATGTGACTTGTACATGTATATACATATATTATGTGTCATGTAAATGTGTTGTGTTAAATTATCATCTTTGTTTGCAGGAGCTGGCTCAATTACTACTACACCAAAGACAATTACAGGTATGATTTTTATCACATTCAACAGCAAATGATACTTTTTTCAAATTTGATTCCTTAGATTTACGTGATGGTACATATATAACATGTAATTATAAAAACACTGTTTTTGGACTCAGAACTCGTAACATGTATAAAATATATTGTGTAGAAAATTTTATGTTGGGTTCCAAAGTAGGATATAATTTCACGTCATGCAATTGAAACTTTAACACTGAAAAAAAAAAATAATTTGATGCTGTTATGTGGCAGAGTCATTTCCATGATGCCTTTAGCATTAGAAGAAAATTTTAGGTACACATGTAACTGTAGGCAAAGGTTAACAAATAAAAAAACAATTCATATCCATTTGATTTAAAGCCTCACCAACTGGATGGATTATCTTGCTTAAGGGTGTGTCCGGAGTTCCTGGGGATCTGTACCAGCTCTGGTCAGGGTCTAACACTTCCTACCCTAACACACCTGATGCTCAGAATCTACTGGCCAACTTCCCCCACCACTACAAACCTGATCTCACTAACAATTGGAACTCACTCTGCTTAGATAAAGTAAGTAGAGGTCATGTTTAAAAAAAATTGACCTCAAGACTGTTTTTCATTATCATTTTATTAGTGATGCAAGATGAACATATGTGAATACATGTATTGAAGGAAGGAGATATTTCTTAAACTAAATTGTGCTGTCGAACATGCAAAACACCAAGTACATGTACCTGTGTTTAAAAGTCTAGTGTTGCAGAATTCCTAAGGAAAACCACACCAAAAAGTTATCTCGAACATATGCAGTCTTCTGTTATAATAGTGAGTAATTAATTGTCCGATTGTGTCTAAAAACTTATTTGCTAGTAATCCAGTCAGACAGCAAAACACAGGACATCTCAAAATTTGGTTATATTTTCAAAGTGACGTCACAGTAGAAACCATGATGACGCATCTGCATATATCAAGATGGCGCTAGTCTTGTGTGTATGTATATACATGTAAAAGGGGTAGGTGCGGTAACCTGCTATTTCAGCCCTATTTTCAAATTTGATCGTATATCCATAATATTGAAGTTTATAAAAGGTCAAATGTATGGTGAATCCAAATCAGGAAAGCCTGTTTTGATTTTGCAGTCCTATACTGAATACCCAAAACGTCTAAAAACATTGAAATCATTAAGAATATCAATAAATGAGCTATATTTCGATACAAATTTATAAAATCAAGTAGTGCTCCAGGCCTTGCCCGTGAATATTATTGTATTAATCTATGGATTTCTGCTCAGCCTTTTAATTTGAATAATAAATTCCGTGGGCGAGGCCTAGATAATAGATGAATTTTGAAGATTTGTGTGTAAAAAAAGATGATTTTCCGTTGATTTGCGTCATTCAGGGCAAATGACGTCAGAACATGACGTCGTACATCACGCACAAGACGTTACGAGGGATCAAAATTATGATATCGTATTTTCTCAAACATTCAACATTGCAAAAAGTGATAATTCATTATCGTTTATCAAAAGCATTTATGTCGAAGTTATAGGGCCGATATGAGGGGTTAGCGCACCTAGTCTTTTTGGTTCAGAATGGTCACAACCTAAAATTGTCTGATTGTGCTTTTCAGATCAAGGTATCAGTCTTTGATCATGGTAATGAGAAGGCATGGATTATCTTTGATGCCACAAACTCGGACAAGACAAGCTGGTTCACAGCAGACAGGATTATCAACTCATCCTACAGTGATATTAAGACCATGCCAAAAGACTTCATCTCTCTACAAAAGTAAGGCTTTGGGGTACTTAAATTTCTGTATGCTGCATAAAGATTGTCAAAAGTTTTCCTGACACTTCCAATGCATTATGTCGGAGACTCCTGCATTTTCGCCAAAATTTTCTAAAACTCCAGCATTGATGTAATTCCCGTACTGGGTAACCAAAACTCCCACATTCAAGGGAAACCTCCAGTCTAGGTCATTGTTTTAATTTTGTTTATGTGCGACGCCATTGTCCAGTGACGTTACCAGTTGTATTTATTCATTGCTAGATAGATACAATTGGATTGATGAGAGGTAAACGTTTGTTTGCACGATGTAGCGTAATTAATTTACAGCAAGCCTCGTACATATAGCTATTCAAGCATTCATTAATAGATTTTTAAAAAAGACCGGAACTCGGCCGAAATTTAAATCAAAAGTAATATATCTCTTAAGTTCATGTGTATTTGTTCGAGTGAAAGAAAATTAAACATCGCTTGGTAGTCATAAAACTAAATACTTGTAATTCACGTGCTGTTTTCAGCATCCAAGTTGCGTCCATGTGGTTTAGTTGCGCTCGTTGCAACACGAGCAGCGGAAAAGTACGTCTGCGCGGTATGCGATTGTAATGTCCGTTTTTTAAAACTTGTTTTACCATATCTGAAAGGACAATTTGTATACATGTACTACATGCATTACTAGGTATTTTCATGTCTGCTAGAAGATGTTGGTTTCCTTATCATAGTTGTTCCAAAGTTCAGGGTCAGCAACATTTATCCAGAATATTGTACACAGTCAATGTATTTCAGTAGTAAATTTGCAGGATCCAGAAGCTCAAAGATAATTTAACTGTTTGTATTTCCAAGATGAAAGACTTAGTATAGATTACATAGAACTTAAAGATTCCTAAATGCTAGGGTCAATGATCAGAGGTCAAGGACATGAAAACTCTGTATTTGAAAAACGAATTCCCCAAGGTCATAAAAATCCTGTAATTTTCATTTGCATAAATAAAACATTAAATGAGGTATTCTTCACTTTACAATCTTTTTATCTAGGGATCCTAACTTTGGTCGTGAGTTCTATGTCAACAGTAGAACCGTACAAGGCTGCGACTCTATAGGCTGGATCATGGTGTCCACAAGTAACAAATGTCCGTATGAGATCAAGAACGGCCCCGCCTTCTACTACGCTCCAGGACAGTCTGCTGTCAATTGGGGAAGAAGTCAGTTTATTTTTATTTTATGATAAACATAATTTTAGGAATATTTTATAAAAAGACTATTGGAGGTTTTTTTTAGAAATTCCACTTTTCTTCTTAACATATTTTTAACTATATCTATATACATGTATTTCATTGATAAAACCTCCTTCAAATATTTACTGTTGACTAAAATGGGGATGTTGATTGAACATTACCTAAATTTCAAGCAGAGTTTAACGTCTGTTATATTCAATGCTTACTTTGTTTTGTTACTAATGGATCCTCCAGGATATTGAGAAAAATCTAGTTTCAAACTTGTGTGATTTTTACCAATTTATATACTCAGTTATGTTCTTTTATATCTTTGAACTTGGTAATCTCTGATCAAAAGGACAATAATGAATTTATGGATCCAAAAAGAAGAGACATTTCAGTATATTTTTAAATGCAAATTAGTTTCTTATGAAATGTGTGTATTTTTAGCTACACCAAAATCTGGAGATGTTTTTGCAATACAAGGACACAGCACATGTAAGTTATTCAATTCTAAAATTATTAAAAAAGAATCTTCAACTTCCTCTAAAACTTCATGTGAATTGTGTGTTAAAGATTCATAATTACAGTGTATATAGATATAAATTTGATAACCAAGATTAATAGAATCCATCACCCCTTTGTACAGGGACAGTGAAATCCCACCCAAGTATCAAAGATTTGCAGTCCACGACGAGGCTTGCCGAGTCGTGGACGTGCCAAATCTTTGATACCATGATGGGATTTCCCTGACCCTGTAGAAAGGGGTGATTTATTATTTTTCTCTCACCATATATTTTCACATAATTCATGAATAAACATTGCTTGTTTTGTGTTAAATGTTGCTCCATTTGATGTCAAACACTAGCTGCTAAACCTATGTAAATGCCTATGACGTCACAATAGGGGGTTCCAGACAAACATTGGGGTGGGGGGTGAGACAGAGTTGTCTCAGATTGGGTAAATCTGTAGATTACATTGTGTATCTCTGTCCGGGTTGAGATAAAAAACTATGATAAAATACTCATTTTTCAGAATCCCAAATTATTTTTAACTAATTTATACCACCATACATGTATGCATCAAGGCTTATAGTACTCTTACAACTTTCTGAATTTTCTTCATTTTTCCTTACAGGTATAACAACCCCTGCAACATCAACAAGTAAGTTTTGATGCCAAATTAATGTTAAGACCAAAGTTTACTTTTTTAGCTCGCCGGGACGAATGTCCGGAGAGCTATTGTCATACCCCCGGTGTCGGCGTTGGCGTCTGCGTCTGCGTGCACAAAAACTTTAACCTTGCTTATAACTTTTAAACCAATACAGATTGGGCTTTCATATTTCACATGTGCATTCCTTGTGACAAGACCTTTCCATGGATACCAAAATTTTTGACCTTGTGACCTTGACCTTGGAGATTGACCTACTTTTGAAAAACTTTAACCTTGGCCATATTTTTTGAATGGTAAGTGATAGGGCTTTGATATTTCACATGTGTATTCCTTGTGACAAGACCTTTCCATGGATACCAAAATTTTTGACCTTGTGACCTTGACCTTGAAGATTGACCTACTTTTGAAAAACTTTAACCTTGGCCATATTTTTTGAATGGTAAGTGATAGGGCTTTGATATTCCACATGTGTATTCCTTGTGACAAGACCTTTCCATGGATACAAAAATTTTTGACCTTGTGACCTTGACCTTGGAGATGATTGACCTACTTTTGAAAAACTTTAACCTTGGCCATATTTTTTGATTGGTAAGTGATAGGGCTTTGATATTTCACATGTGCATTCCTTGTGATAAGACCTTTCATGCCGTACCATAAATTTTGACCTAGTGACCTTGACCTTGAAATTTTACCTACTTTTCAAAAACTTTAACTTGGGCCATATTTTTTGAATGGTAAGTGATAGGGCTTTGATATTTCACATGTGCATTCCTTGTGATAAGACCTTTCATGCCGTACCATAAATTTTGACCTAGTGACCTTGACCTTGAAATTTTACCTACTTTTTGTTGTTGTTGCAATTTACATATGGTTGCCACCGGCGAGCTATGTTGTCATTCTGACAAGTCTGGTTGTATATTGTTTTAAGTTGATTTGAGCAGGTCGTATGCCTGTGTGTCTGTTTTTCTTTCCTTAAACACATTCATGTAAGTCCAGTTCTTTATGTGCAAATTCTTCAAGACATTAGACTGAAACTTCATTTAAGTCTTCAGTACTATCAAGTACAGACTTAGTGTGAAAAGTTTCAGCATATGCTGTACAGTAATATCTTATCTATTCTTTAAGGTAGAGGCTGTGTGTACAAGGGTCAAGTCTACAGCCAAGGTCAGTCCTGGACAGATGGATGTGACTATAACTGTACCTGTGAAGATGCTCAGAATGGACTCTACAAATGTGTGGAAAGGTAGGCGTGTAAGATTCAAATGATTAAACTGAAAAGGGGAAGAGTGGGGGTAGGGCACATGGGTTGAGTATACAGCCAGGGTTCATGGATGGATGAATGTGATGAGGAGGATGTGCCATTTTGATTTTGGAGGTCCACGGTCATAGTCTTATTGGATAGAAATTTTACAGGTCAAGGTCAGATAACTAAAACATTGTAAATTTTGAATGTACTCAATTCTGATTTACCTGCAACCTTGGAAAGCTTATATTTTCATTTCTGGTGAAGAACTTACTGAGAATTTTTTTTTTGGTTTCATAATTACCAATAGATGTCCACAGTATATTGGCCTTCCCAAGTTCTGTACAGTGAAGAAACAGCCCGGTGAATGTTGTGGAAAAGTCTACTGTGCACCAACATATATAACTAAGGCACCAACACATGCGCCTGATAGTAAGTTTGATAACTAGAACTAGGTCATGGTAATTTACAGTATGAGCAATGCAATGTTTAGGGAAAATGCAGATGACTTTATTTCTTTGAAATGAAGAAAAGAAAGCAAGGAAATAATCTTTAATTTGTACATCATAATTTTTCTAAAGTTCTGGGTCAGCAGTATTTTTGTAAAAATACATATGGAAAATTGTATTTCAATTTTTTCTTAATTGACATCCCTATTAATAACTGTACTAATTTATGCAACATCTACTTTTACGATAATTGTGCAGGAATAAGTATTGTGTATGTAATTTACTTCTTTTTTTACAGATCTCTGTTATTACAAAGGACATTTCTATGCTCAGAACGCAACTTGGGACGATGGTTGTGATTACTCGTGTTCTTGTTTGGATGCTCGACGTGGCTACTATGAATGTAATCCCAAGTAAGTATCTAACATATACATAGTATAAGTAGTGTCCATTTTCAATAAATAGAATCAAATTACGATCTAGGAATTTAGCCATAGCATGTCTGATGAATTCATATAGCATAAGAAATTTTGGCACCATTACCTATGATGGTTTAAACCAAATATTTTTTAAATTTTTAGAAAGTTTTAGGAATAATTAATTAAAAATAGAATGTGATCTTGAGCCTCAGCATGTTTTCAAAACATTTCTGAAGGAATATTTAAAAAAGCCAAATATTTTGAAAATGTTTTAATTTTTGAGTTGGCAAAGCCAACTACATTGGTATCACTTCTGTAGAAGGAGCCAAATAATGAGAAAATCTGTATATATTCGTCTTACTATTTAAAGTAAGAAATAGTACCACTATCATTTGGACAAAAACATTTTAAACGACACAAGTTTAAGTGCAAGTTGTAAATGATGAATCCAATGCAATTATTGGAGTAAAAAAATGGTATATAGAGCTATTTGTAATGAAGATTCGGAATACAGTTCTCATACCGCGAAGGAATTCAATCCTCAACTGCTCAAGTAGTCCAAAGTAGCACTGCACCGCATCGCCATGTGTTTTTTTTTTCGGGGGAAGATACCAGAGTTTAATGATAGTTATCTGGTAAAAAATGCTATAACCATGTCGATTTATATTTCATCGATGAAAAGATAGATATTAAATAGTCTGTAGATGTCAATATAAATCGCTATGGTTCTTGTGTCTAAGATCAGAGGACACTTGGAAGGCAATACACAGGTTTGGAAAACTACCAAATACAGCTATGATAGCTTTATATAGGGGGGGGGGGCGTGTTGTGTTTGATTAGGTGATTAGGTAAATGAATAATATACATTTGATAGTTCAGGTGATAAGAAGAGCATTGTCCTCAAGATTACAATAAATGTATATACATCCCTGCAACACCATGTACTTGTAGTATTCACATTCACTTCATCACATCTTGTTACCTTGGAATTGGATATTCATGGAAACACTGGGAAAAGATATCGTTTTCTCCCATATACACAGAGTTGCACTCGTAAAAAGTGCAAAATGGCAAATCGATCATCCACATTGACGATGATGTTTAGTCTTGATAAAAAGATGGTAGAATTAGCATAGGAAAATTACTATTTTTGACGTTTTATGCACATATAAGGAGAAAAAATAATTCACTCACTGCATCGCTTCAATCTTGATCAAAAGATGGCAGAAAAGTATAGAAAACTTATTATCAGACATCGATCGCTTGGGTGTGATAATTGACAACGTCACAAGGAAATCCATCTCTCTTGTCCAGGATTTGCTTTTGCCCATGATTTGGCAAGCCTCGTCATGGTACAAGCAAATTCTGGACATTCGGAGTGGATTTCCTTGTCAATGCTCACATCGGTGATAGATTCTATTAGTCTCAACCCTATTGGGTAAGATAACATTTTTATGTGGCTTTTGACATTAAGACAATTGTGACGTCATTTATGAATGCTTGGTTGGCAGATCAAAATAAAAAAAAAAGAATACATAAAAGTTTATTTCAAGCGCTTTTAGACAAGAGAAAATGTAAGACATACTATAAAAGTTATGACTTAGATTTATGCTGGTACTAAGGGGACTAATATTCATAGAGATAGAAAAAACAACACTTTTTTTGCCCCCGGAATTAAAGATTTGGGGCATACAGTTTTTGGCCTGTCTGTCTGTTTGTCTGTCTGTTTGTCCAAAAAACTTAAACATTGGGCATGACTTTTGAATGGTAAGTGATAGTACTTTCATATTTCACATAAGAATTCCTTGTGACAAGACCTTTCCATTGATATGAAAATATTTGACATCGTGACCTTTGGACCTATATTTAAAAAAGTTTAACATTTGGGGTAACTTTTGAATGGTATGTGATGGGACTTTCATATTTCACAAGTGTATTCGCTATTTTTTACCTTGACTGACCTTTGACCTACTTTACAAATACTTTAACATTGGGTATATTCCATAACTTTTGAATGGTAAGTTATATGGCTTTGATATTTCACATGTGCATTCCTTGTCACATGATTTTTCTATTGATACCAACATTTTTAAGCCCAGTGACCCTGACCTTGACCTTCCTCATACTTAGCAGAAAATGGTGTTTATTCTAACAAAGATGCCGCCTGGAGCATTCATGTTTCACAAGCAAAGGCTTTATTCAATATAAGACTTTGCCAAGTTGCAGAACTTTCAGTCCTTTGATTAAGTTTTAAAATGACAAATGGATTGATAATTTTTGCATTTTCAAAAAGTTTGTGAAAATAGTCAAAATATGTACCTTGCAAAATTTCAATGCAGTAAAACAATTGAAAAATTCATGTAGAACAAACAAATACATTGTATACCCATTGTATTTTCACAGATGTGTGCAATGGCAATTACCATCCATATGTAGACTGGATGCACCCAGACCTGGTTGTTGTTGCCAGACGCCAAGCTGTCCTAGCTATGTAATAGTGACGTACCCCGACGGTTACAAACCAGAGGTGTGCAAATCAACAAGATGAGCAAAATGACTGAATTAATTTATTTTTGTATTCACTATTCATTTTGATGTTCATTTTACTAATACATGTTCTGCCTGCAATAAATTTTACTGTTATTTTAACATAGTGTTGTGGGGCCTATGGCTGAATGTTTTGCCAACATTTAGCACAAAATATGAGCTTCAGGGATATAAAATGAAAAATTAATAGAAATTGTCACCACTTCACCAAGGTGTCAAGGCTGCTTTATTAAGAGGACAGCTTCTTTTTATCATGAACTTGTCAAGTATTTGCAATATATAAGTACTTCCATCAAACTTGCAGTAGTACGTGGTAAATAAGGATTAGATGCAACAGCCAATCATGAAGCTCAAGGTCTCATTTCAAGGTCAAAATGAGATGTTCTGTACTGGTTCTAGTCCTCAATAGGACTACAGAATGAACATGTATTATAGAATGAAATACATATAGTCATATAGTGAAGTTTTCCTGAGACACAATCTGTTTATTTAGACAAGGAACAAAGGTTTCATGATTGCCCATAGAAATCTGATTCCAATTTAGAGGTTTGAGCTGGAACTATTTAATATATACATGTATCCTTATGAACACGGTGGTTTTTGCTTTACTACCGTTGCATTCCTGAAAAAAAAAACATTTCAATTGCTACATGTGAAAGTGAAAGTCGAATACAGAGCCAAAATCAGAATACAGTACATGTATTTATTATCAATGGTCTTACAAAACCTCATCCTTGGTTCCCAAGCTATTTGCGCTTTGGCTGAATACCCAGGGTCAGATTGTACTGTTTCGGGATTTTAAAAGAAAGAGCTCTTCTTCGTGAAGTTAAACAAGAGGACCACAATCGCTCACCTGAAAACTACCTTAACTAAGCATATCAAATAGAAAGAAGTTTGTAAAAGGAAAAAACGTGACTTCAGAGTGGAACAAAAATTAACAAAACTTCTTAAGACATCTCTCTAGATCATCCTGATGCTTTCGGTTTGTCGATACGTGCTTCCATTCTGAAGAAGATGTTTGTCAAATGAGGGTACCCTAGTGACCTACTTTTGCCCGTGATGGCCCCACCTTGTAATGGATCCGCAAGAAAAACAACAACAGGTGTAGGGGACTATTAGTACTTCATTCCTACCAAGTTTCATTAAAATCTGTTCAGCAGTTCTGGAGAAGAAGTTGAATATGTATGAAAATCAACCCCCCCTTCCTTTTGAAATAAGAAAACAAGAGCCCCAGGGGGCACAACGCTCACCTGAAACCCATGCACACTCTGAACATACTGACATTGCATAATGTTAGTGCCAGTGTCAGAATCTGAACCCACAACCTGTTGGTCCATATGCTGTAGATCATTTTTGAAAAAAAAATTGGAAAAAATTCCCCCCAAAAAATTAAAATTTAAGCATAAATTATAATGAATATCAAGTACAGCATTGAATGACCTAGATATGCAATAAATGATTGTGCAAAATGGAGAAAATGAAAATGAAAGGGAAAAAATTGGGGGGGGGATATAAAAATTGAATTAAAGGTATTCAGATTATTTAAAAGTGAAGAAGTTTATCAAAGGAGGATACCCCCCGTGACCTACTTTTGCCTTTGGTGGCAACACCTGTTGACAGATCTGAACAAAAAATAAGAACACTTGTAAAGAACCCTGAGTACTTCATTTCCAATAAGTTTCATTATAATCCCTTTAGTGGTCTGTAGAAGATGTCAAATATGTATGAAAATACCCCCCCCCCCCCCCGAAGAAAAAAATCATGAAAAATCAGAAAAATAAATTTTTTAGTCAAAATCAATATAAAGAATTCAATGATGTAAATCTAACAAATAAGCATAAAATATATTTCTTAAATATGACAAATATGCAATTATAAATGAATGAGTAAAATGGAAAAATGAAAATGAAGAAAATTTTTGTTTGGGGTCAAAAATGAAATTAAACATATTCATATGATTTAAATTGGATAAAAAGCTGACAAAATGGGGGAAAATGAAGAAAAAAAATGTTTAGGGTTGCCGATGACGGGACTTGAACCCACAACCTTTGGGTCCATGTGCACAGTAAACATATCTATACATAATAATAAAAAATCCAATTCGTCAAAGCATAAAGTAGCTTCAATTTGACAAATATACAGCGAATGAGTGCAGACGATCAAGATAAGCATTTCTGACCAAGTCCAAAAAGACTGTCACGTCAAAAACGTGTCAAAATTTTGACTTCGGAGTGGAACCAAAAATAACACTTCTTAAGACATATCTCTAGATCATCCTGATGCTTTCGATTTGTCGATACGTGCTTCCGTTCTGAAGAAGAAGTTTGTCAAAGGAGGGTACCCCCTGTGACCTACTTCTGCCTGTGGTGGTGCCACATGTTGACGGATCCGGACAAAAAAGAACAACACTTGTAGGGGACCATGAGTACTTCATTCCTACCAAGTTTCATCAAAATACTTCAAGCGCACCAGAAGAAGAAGTCAAAAATATGAAAAGTTTACGGACGGACGGACGACGCGCTATGACAATAGCTCACTTGAGCCGTTGGCTTAGGTGAGCTAAACATTGATAAAAATCAAAAAATTAAACTTTTAGTATTAAAGACATCTGAAAGCATTTAGTAACTGAAATATGATAAATATGCAGTAAATGAGTGTGTAAAATCATACAGGTATTGAGTTATTTAAAGAAATAGTGCAAAACTGTGCATTTCTGACAAAGTCCGAAAAAACGTCAAAAACACGACAAAAAGATGTAACCTGCGGTAACCTGCCATTTCGGCTTTATATTCATAGTTGTTCATATATCCATTATAATCTAGTTTATAAAATTCAATTGTATGGTGAATCCAAATCAGAAAAGCCTGTTTTGACTTCACAGTCCTATACTTAATAAAATGTCGCTCAAAACGTTTAAAAACGTTGAAATCATTGAAAATATCAATATATGAGCAAAATTTCGATACAAAATCATGAAATCAAGTAGCAATCCAGGCCTTGAATATGTTTATACCAATCGATAGATTTCCGATGGTCCTTTAAATTTACATGAAAAATATCGTGAGCAAGACCTGGAGCGTAGATGAATTTTGAAGATTTGTGTGTAAAATACGATGATTTCCCTTTGTTTTGCGTCATTCAGGGCAAATGACATCAGAACATCATACATCACGCGCGTGGGATGAAAATTATGACGCGGTATTTTCTCAAACATCCAACATGGGAAAAAGTGATTATTCATAATTCGTTTACAAAAGCATTTTTCGTCAAAATTATATGGCCGATATGAGGGGTTAGCGCACCTAGTCCTTTGACTTCGGAGTGGATTAAAAATTAAAAACACTTCTGAAGACATCTTTCTAGATCATCCTGATGCTTCCGGTTTGTCATTACGTGCTTCCGTTCTGAAGAAGAAGATTGTCAAAGGAGGGTACCCTCGCGACCTACATTGCCTATGGTGGCACCACCTGTTTATGGAACCGGACGAAAAACAACAACACTTGTAGGGGACCATTATTACTTCATTCCTTCCAAGTTTCATGAAAATCTGTTCAGCAGTTCTGGAGAGAAATTGAATATGTATGAAAATCATCACCCCCTTTCTTTTTACATAAGAAAAAAATCATAGAAAATCAAAAAATTTAAATTTTAGTATAAAATACACATCAAAGCATTTAGCAACCTAAATATGATAAATATGCAGTAAATGAGTGTGTAAAATCATACAGGTATTAAGTTATTTAAAGAAATAGTGCAAAACTGTGCATTTCTGACAAAGTCCAAAAAGACGTCAAAACGCGACAAAAGTTTGACTTCGGAGTGGAACAAAAAATAACAACACTTCTTAAGACATCTCTCTATATCATCCTGACACTTTAGGTTTGTCGATACGTGCTTCCGTTCTGAAGAAGAAGATTGTCAAAGGAGGGTATAACCGTGACCTACTTTTGCCTGTGGTCACCCGTTGACAAAAAAACAACAGCACTTGTTGTGGACCTTTAGTACTTCATTCCTACCAAGTTTCATCAAAATCCCTTCAGTGGCTCTGGAGAAGAAGTCGAAAATGTCGAAAAGTTTACGACGGACGACGGACGGTGCGCTATTAAAAAATAAATTGAATATAGTTTTTCATAGGTTATTTGCATTCAGTTGCTTATCAAATTTACAAGTAAACGTGTACTTACCGCTTTACACTTTTTACCGAACGTATAACGTGTAGCACATATGCGTGGAACGCAAACTGTGATGACGTCATAAACAATCTTTTTACTTACAGATACACATACAAGTTCGGTTTGCTCAACCTCTCTATTATGCGATTGGATAGACAAGTTTGCGAGGGAGCCAATCAGCAATATTTGCATATAAATGGAAATCCCCGAAATAGTACATGTACGATCTGACAGAGGGTATTCAGCCAAAGCGCAAATAGCGTGGGGAACCGAGGATGACAAACTCTTAAAAAGTATAACAGTTTAGAAAATAACTGTAACATTCTGCAAAGATGCTAATGAAAGAGAATCACCAATGGAGATAAGATCAGGTTCCTGACAGGACTGAGAATCTCCGGCTTGCTAGCCACAGTCGTCACTTAAAAAACTTATGACTTAAGCCTAAACTTATGTGTCAAAAGGGTTGGGGCAAAAGTGACCATTTTTGTCCCAATTAGAATTTTAAGAAAGGTTCTATCTTCTTATTCAATAGGATTCTTCTAAACAAAAAAGGCAAAATTTATGTTATTTCTCGAAAACCTAACCTTTTCAAGTATTTGCAATATATAAGTACTTCCATCAAACTTGCAGTAGTACGTGGTAAATAAGGATTAGATGCAACAGCCAATATGATCAAGGTAATCATGAAGCTCAAGGTCTCATTTCAAGGTCAAAATGAGATGTTCTGTACTGGTTCTAGTCCTCAATAGGACTACAGAATGAACATGTATTATAGAATGAAATACATATAGTCATATGGTGAAGTTTTCCTGAGACACAATCTGTTTATTTAGACAAGGAACAAAGGTTTCATGATTGCCCATAGAAATCTGATTCCAATTTAGAGGTTTGAGCTGGAACTATTTAATATATACATGTATCCTTATGAACACGGTGGTTTTTGCTTTACCACCGTTGCATTCCTGAAAAAAAAAAACCATTTCAATTGCTACATGTGAAAGTGAAAGTCGAACACAGAGCGAAAATCAGAATACAGTACATGTATTCATTATCAATGGTCTTACAAAACCTCATCCTTGGTTCCCAAGCTATTTGCGCTTTGGCTGAATACCCTGGGTCAGATTGTACTGTTTCGGGATTTTAAAAGAAAGAGCTCTTCTTCGTGAAGTTAAACAAGAGGACCACAATCGCTCACCTGAAAACTACCTTAACTAAGCATATCAAATAGAAAGAAGTTTGTAAAAGGAAAAAACGTGACTTCAGAGTGGAACAAAAATTAACAAAACTTCTTAAGACATCTCTCTAGATCATCCTGATGCTTTCGGTTTGTCGATACGTGCTTCCGTTCTGAAGAAGAAGTTTGTCAAATGAGGGTACCCTAGTGACCTACTTTTGCCCGTGATGGCCCCACCTTGTAATGGATCCGCAAGAAAAACAACAACAGGTGTAGGGGACTATTAGTACTTCATTCCTACCAAGTTTCATTAAAATCTGTTCAGCAGTTCTGGAGAAGAAGTTGAATATGTATGAAAATCAACCCCCCCCCTTCCTTTTGAAATAAGAAAACAAGAGCCCCAGGGGGCACAACGCTCACCTGAAACCCATGCACACTCTGAACATACTGACATTGCAAATTGTTAGTGCCAGTGTCAGAATCTGAACCCACAACCTTTTGGTCCATATGCTGTAGATCATTTTTGAAAAAAAAAATTGGAAAAAATTACCCCCCAAAAATTAAAATTTAAGCATAAAGTATAATGAATATCAAGTACAGCATTGAATGACCTAGATATGCAATACACTGCTCCCCCGATTTATCGCCCCTCGTTAAACCGCCAACCCCGGCTACCGCCACTTTTTCCAAAAGTACAGATTTCCTTACATAATAAACCCCCGTTATAACGCCAACCCCCGCATACCGCCATCCGCCACTGAATTCGGCGTACAAATTGTCGTATTTGGTACTTAAAACCCCCGATAACAATGCCATTTAATTGAGTTGTTATTACTAAACAAACAACTTATATTCACTGTCTTGTTAATTATCGCGCTTGGGTTTATTTTCGTTTACACGAATGTTTTGATTACCAATCAATATGGACGTTTACCTAGATAGTGTAATTTGAACTTTAATTAATACTTATGGCGAGTCCAGTGAGGATGTGCAGATATTTAAAAAAGAAAACGGCATTTAGCCCAGCATGAAATTCAAGCGTCATTGAATCGTCTATTCACGAAAAAGTAAAAGATGCGCTGTGCACGTATCGCGGCGCTACTAATGCCAATGCAAGGAATGTGCTCATCAGTGCCTACATGTTCTAAAATACGGATAAACCTGTATCATATATTTCATGTTACTATTTAACACTGACTTCTATAAGGGGCGGCACCCGGCGAAATTTCGCCGACTCAGATGATAAAAGTCGCCGGTTTGAATTTCCTCTTTATTTGCTCTAAAATTTCTCAATCGCCGTCGCAAATAAATCGTTTTAAACACTCTGCATGTACATGCATTTTTCTTTGACTCAGCACATTCTTGAAATGCGAAAATAATATTTTTTTAAAGCGTATAGCTGTTTATCATCCTTTTATTTTACTCCCTCGATGTAACGCCACCCTCACTTTAACGCCAATTTTTTCTCTGGACGGATGTTGGCGTTATATCGGGGGAGCACTGTAAATGATTGTGCAAAATGGAGAAAATGAAAATGAAAGGGAAAAAATGGGGGGGGGGATATAAAAATTGAATTAAAGGTATTTAGATTATTTAAAAGTGAAGTTTATCAAAGGAGGATACCCCCCGTGACCTACTTTTGCCTTTGGTTGCAACACCTGTTGACAGATCCGAACAAAAAATAAGAACACTTGTAAAGAACCCTGAGTACTTCATTTACACTAAGTTTCATTATAATCCCTTTAGTGGTCTGTAGAAGATGTCAAATATGTATGAAAATCCCCCCCCGAAGAAAAAAATCATGAAAAATCAGAAAAATAAATTTTTAAGTCAAAATCAATATAAAGAATTTAATGATGTAAATCTAACAAATAAGCATAAAATGTATTTCTTAAATATGACAAAATATGCAATTATAAATGAATGAGCAAAATGGAAAAAATGAAAATGAAGAAAATTTTTGTTTTGGGTCAAAAATGAAATTAAACATATTCATATGATTTAAATTGGATAAAAAGCTGACAAAATGGGGGAAAATGAAGAAAAAAAAATGTTTAGGGTTGCCGATGACGGGACTTGAACCCACAACCTTTGGGTCCATGTGCACAGTAAACATATCTATACATAATAATAAAAAATCCAATTCATAAAAAGTCAAAAAATAAGATTATAGCATATAATGTATATCAAAGCATAAAGTAGCTTCAATTTGACAAATATACAGCGAATGAGTGCAGAAGATCAAGATAAGCATTTCTGACCAAGTCCAAAAAGACTGTCACGTCAAAAACGTGTCAAAATTTTGACTTCGGAGTGGAACCAAAAATAACACTTCTTAAGACATCTCTCTAGATCATCCTGATGCTTTCGATTTGTCGATACGTGCTTCCGTTCTGAAGAAGAAGTTTGTCAAAGGAGGGTACCCCCTGTGACCTACTTTTGCCTGTGGTGTTGCCACATGTTGACGGATCCGGACAAAAAAGAACAACACTTGTAGGGGACCATGAGTACTTCATTCCTACCAAGTTTCATCAAAATACTTCAAGCGCACCAGAAGAAGAAGTCAAAAATATGAAAAGTTTACGGACGGACGGACGACGCGCTATGACAATAGCTCACTTGAGCCGTTGGCTTAGGTGAGCTAAAAATTGATAAAAATCAAAAAATTAAACTTTTTGTATAAAAGACATCTGAAAGCATTTAGTAACTGAAATACGATAAATATGCAGTAAATGAGTATGTAAAATCATACAGGTATTGAGTTATTTAAAGAAATAGTGCAAAACTGTGCATTTCTGACAAAGTCCGAAAAAACGTCAAAAACACGACAAAAAGATGTAACCTGCGGTAACCTGCCATTTCGGCTTTATATTCATAGTTGTTCATATATCCATTATAATCTAGTTTATAAAATTCAATTGTATGGTGAATCCAAATCAGAAAAGCCTGTTTTGATTTCACAGTCCTATACTTAATAAAATGTCGCTCAAAACGTTTAAAAACGTTGAAATCATTGAAAATATCAATAAATGAGCAAAATTTCGATACAAAATCATGAAATCAAGTAGCAATCCAGGCCTTGGATATGTTTATACCAATCGATAGATTTCCGATGGTCCTTTAAATTTACATGAAAAATATCGTGAGCGAGACCTGGAGCGTAGATGAATTTTGAAGATTTGTGTGTAAAATACGATGATTTCCCTTTGTTTTGCGTCATTCAGGGCAAATGACATCAGAACATCATACATCACGCGCGTGGGATGAAAATTATGATGCGGTATTTTCTCAAACATCCAACATGGGAAAAAGTGATTATTCATAATTCGTTTATAAAAGCATTTTTCGTCAAAATTATATGGCCGATATGAGGGGTTAGCGCACCTAGTCCTTTGACTTCGGAGTGGATTAAAAATTAAAAACACTTCTGAAGACATCTCTCTAGATCATCCTGATGCTTCCGGTTTGTCATTACGTGCTTCCGTTCTGAAGAAGAAGATTGTCAAAGGAGGGTACCCTCGCGACCTACATTGCCTATGGTGGCACCACCTGTTTATGGAACCGGACGAAAAACAACAACACTTGTAGGGGACCATTATTACTTCATTCCTTCCAAGTTTCATGAAAATCTGTTCAGCAGATCTGGAGAGAAATTGAATATGTATGAAAATCATCACTCCCTTTCTTTTTACATAAGAAAAAAAAATCATAGAAAATCAAAAAATTTAAATTTTAGTATAAAATACATATCAAAGCATTTAGCAACCTAAATATGATAAATATGCAGTAAATGAGTGTGTAAAATCATACAGGTATTGAGTTATTTAAAGAAATAGTGCAAAACTGTGCATTTCTGACAAAGTCCGAAAAAACGTCAAAACGCGACAAAAGTTTGACTTCGGAGTGGAACAAAAAATAACAACACTTCTTAAGACATCTCTCTATATCATCCTGACGCTTTAGGTTTGTCGATACGTGCTTCCGTTCTGAAGAAGAAGATTGTCAAAGGAGGGTATAACCGTGACCTACTTTTGCCTGTGGTCACCCGTTGACAAAAAAACAACAGCACTTGTTGTGGACCTTTAGTACTTCATTCCTACCAAGTTTCATCAAAATCCCTTCAGTGGCTCTGGAGAAGAAGTCGAAAATGTCGAAAAGTTTACGACGGACGACGGACGCCGGACGGTGCGCTATTAAAAAATAAATTGAATATAGGTTTTCATAGGTTATTTGCATTCAGTTGCTTATCAAATTTACAAGTAAACGTGTACTTACCGCTTTACACTTTTTACCGAACGTATAACGTGTAGCACATGTGCGTGGAACGCAAACTGTGATGACGTCATAAACAACTTTTTCACATACAGATACACATACAAGTTCGGTTTGCTCAACCTCTCTATTATGCGATTGGATAGACACGTTTGCGAGGGAGCCAATCAGCAATATTTGCATATAAATGGAAATCCCCGAAATAGTACATGTACGATCTGACAGAGGGTATTCAGCCAAAGCGCAAATAGCGTGGGGAACCGAGGATGACAAACTCTTAAAAAGTATAACAGTTTAGAAAATAACTGTAACATTCTGCAAAGATGCTAATGAAAGAGAATCACCAATGGAAATAAGATCAGGTTCCTGACAGGACTGAGAATCTCCGGCTTGCTAGCCACAGTCGTCACTTAAAAAACTTATGACTTAAGCCTAAACTTATGTGTCAAAAGGGTTGGGGCAAAAGTGACCATTTTTGTCCCAATTAGAATTTTAAGAAAGGTTCTATCTTCTTATTCAATAGGATTCTTCTAAACAAAAAAGGCAAAATTTATGTTATTTCTCGAAAACCTAACCTTTAAGGGCAAAGTGATTGAAAATTGAGCTCTCTGTCTTCACATTAGAAATTCAGATTTTCGGCAAGGGAAAAACATACCTACAGTTGCAAGTCCCAGAGAAAGGGGATGTAACAGGTTTTAACTAATATGGGTCATTCCCTTTTATATTCCGAATGTACATGGAAAGTATATAACTTTGTTTCATGCGCTTAAATTGCTCTATATATGCTATAATATATATTTATATTTATATATTTATACCATCTTCAAAAACAGGAGAAACTTAAAAAGAAAGCTTATGATAAATATGATCCATTTGAACTAAACGGAACGTGTATAGAAAAGATATTTATATATAAATGAAGAAAACAATGCTAGAAATGGAAAATCGAAAGAAATCGATTCGCAATTTGGGTTTAAACGGAAAGGTCTCCATATCGGAAATATATGTCACTTAAACACTAAAATCGATGAAATCAGGTTAATGTTATCTAACCCTGAATCCATAGATATTTTAGGTATCTGTGAATCATTTTTAAATGACAAAATTTCTAACAATATCTTGAACATAAAAGGATTCAATATGTATAGACGTGATCGTAAAGATAATAAAAAAGGCGGCAGTATTCTCATTTATCTATCTAATGAATTAACATATAAGAGGAGATACGATCTAGAATTAGAAGACATTGAATCAATTTGGGTTGAAGTGAAATTTAAAAACTCAAAACCAATTTTGGTATGTTCAGCGTACAGACCTCCATCGTCTAAAAGAGAATGGAGTGATACATTTTCAGATGAATTAAAAAGAGTATTTTCTACAAATGACGATGAAATTATTATAACGGGAGATTTTAATATTGATTATCTCAAGGAACCCCCGTTACATTGGACTAGTGAACTCGAACAATATGATTTAAAGCAAATAATAACGAGTCCCACAAGGATAACAAGTTCAACCTCAGCATTTATAGATCATATTTACTCCAATAAACCAGATTTTCTTTGTGAAAATAATGTCCCAATTATCGCCATTTCAGATCACTTTCCCGTATGTGCAACGCGTAAAATACCACATAATTCCCGTCGGCAAAAACCATTAGAAATAAAATACAGAGACTTTAAAAATTTTGATGAAAACTGCTTCTTGCATGATCTTGCCACGTCTGAAATGTAGAAAGTAGAACATATGGACAACCCAAACGAGGCTGTAAAGAATTCTACACACATTTTCTAAATACCCTAAACAAACACGCTAAAATAAAAACAAAGCGAGTAAGACATCAATTTAAACCTGTTTGGTTAAACCAAGAAATCAATGAGACAAGACATAAAAGAGATAGATACAAAAAAGACAAAGACGATTTTAATCATAAATTATGGAGAAATAAAGTTACCGCATTAATCAAAGAAGCAAAATCAGATTTCTATCAATCCGCAATTCAAAACCATAAAACTTCGGGTGAAATATGGCGACATATCAAAGAAGTGAATCCTATGCCAATTTCAACTATACCAAATATAATAAACGACAATGGAAAAAGTTTAGAAAATCCCGTAGATATAGCAAACGCATTTAATAACTATTATATCAATGTATGTCAAACTCTTGGTATTATAAATCGAAACAATAAAGATACAATAGAAATGCTGGGAAATTGTATGCTTCTTGGCACCAATCAAAGACTTTCAATGTTTCCAAACTCTTTGCTAAACCTTACAATTAATTCACTTAATCTTACAAATGTCAAAACTCAAACTGCTAGGAGTAGAAATTGATCAACACCTTGACTACGATAATCATATAGATAAACTTTGCAAAAACATAGCATCCAAACTTTCTCTTCTTAAAAGAATAAAGCACTACTTAACACTTCACTATCGTAAAATATTTTATAATGGATACATTCTCCCATTGATAGACTACTGCATTGTAATTTGGAGCAATACAACTAATCATAATCTTCTGAGAATACACAAACTTCAAAAGTATGCAGCGCGAATTATTTTAGATGCACAATCAGATCTAAGCCACTATTCGAAGAACTGAATTGGTTGAATATCTTTGAAAAAAAAGTTGAATATCAAAAAAGTATTCTCTTCTATAAAATCAAAAACCTACCATATCCTACTTATCTTAACGAATTGTTTCCGCAACCGAGACCATCAACATATTCTTTGCGATCCAAAACATGTGATAATTTTGATATGCCAAGGCCTCATATTGAAAAATATAAACGCAGTTTTCAGTACTCGGGTGCTCGACTTTGGAATAACTTACCTACAGAAATAAGGACTTCTAATATACTGACTCCCAAAAGAAACGATACGTGGTTGCATTCCAAACAATTTTCAATCAATATTTGAAATATGTTGATTTTCATGATAAAATAGTTTAGTACGTCTAGTTATTTCAATAAACACAATTAGTTTAGCTGTTCACTCATTCAGAACGCCAGTATTGACGTTTTCATGATTTGCACGAGTTATGTAGTACGAATATATCTCGGTTTAATCATGTTAAATTGAATTGCGTTTTCGATAGAATATGATCTCACAAAAGAAAAAATCACAAAATTTTTCAAAATTTCTCGCCACACAAAGTGTCAAAATTAATCAAAGAACAGTGACGTCAAACAGTTGGAATGTTAGAAGCAGGTCTACGTCATTCTGACGTTGCCGTGTAATTCCGAAAAACCCAATTAATTATTTTGCGTTTAGCTAGCCGTCACAGGATAATGGGATCAATCATCAGCCTGTAAGACCATGTGTAAGCACTACTACCCAATGTGACGTCACATCTACGTAATATCTCTACGGCTCACTCAACAGTAGCGTATACGCACCAACAATAGAGTAAATGTGAGCGGTATCGGTAGGGGACCTGAAGAAAACGGAATCAAGACTTTGTATTCCTACAAAGGAATCAAATTAATCAAAATTGGACAAATTTGGGATTTTCATAATGCAATCTTTGCTTTTAGCAAAGGTATTGCGTAATGGCCATGTAATGAAATGAATAATTGTTTCATGAAATGTTCTGTTCATGATCTGAATTTGAATCATGCAAAAATTAATAAATGTGCGTTTGTATGTAGTAGATTTATTTCAATTTATTTATATGTAACGTTTATTTTGGGAGTCAGTATAATATAAATGCGTTCAAAAACTCAATGATTAAATACATTCATTCAAAAAGGGGAACTGATTGATTATAATGTACAAATGATCGAACTTTATATGGACTCTTTACTTTATATGGACTTTATAACTTCGAATATCTATTATTACCATCTTTTATAAAAACATGTACATGTGTATATGCGTTACATATTTTGTACATTTGGTGCTCTATTGTGAGTGCTGTTGAGATTATTGTCAGGATCTTCTTTAACTCATATCTTTATGTATATTTTCTGTAAATACGTTAACGAGGGCCACATGGGAGAATAGCGAAAATGCTAAATGTGCCACCCTCTTAAAATAAAGTATTATTATTATTATTATTATCATTATTACAAGCTAATCGGTTCCATAATAATAATATGGTGATTTAAAAAAATCTAGCCAAAAAGTATCTGAAACCTGGAAACAATGACATCCCCTAAAAAGCCTATATTCCATTTTAGTGGTTTATACTTTTCCATCGTATGATCCATGGTGATCATGGTTTAAACTTTTCTATCTCAAATCACCATATTATTGATTATGGAACCGATTTACTTGCGGTACATGTAATATTAGTACATATATACTACATAGGTAATACATGTATGTTATTTCAGTATTTTCAAAGTAATGCACCGGCATCATCCAAATGGAATATGAGGTCAGAGTCAAGCAAAATCTAATCTGTGACCTTTCCCAATAAACAATTGTGGGATACATGATGAAAATACTCATAAGCAGCCTATATATATATACATTCACCTGAAGATATGTGTAACAACCATCCCCTTTGGCACAAAGTTTCTTATCAACTCAATGAAAAATCTCAAAAGAGATTTTCTATCATTATTCAAAATTTCAGATCATTTGGACAATACACAGATTTTTAATGAATTCAAAAGTTTTTATTGCACAAGAAATATACTTTCACAAAAAATATACTTTTTTAGCCTGTAATAACCTTGACCTTTGATAATTGACCTTAAGTACCTTTGCCCCAGAGGATCTTTCCTAATGAACATTAATATTAAATATGAACAAATTCTGATGTAGGGTTTAGAAGATATGAGCTTAGACAGACAGACAGTATCGACTTTATGCTCCTCCATCATGTCCATATGTGAAAGGTTATGAACATGGTAAATTGAAGAAATTTCTATAGGGCTAGGTGTTTGGTCAGTATCTTATCAGCTGTGGCACACAGAAGAGGAGGTGGACAGAGATACAAACATCCAGATACTGTGATATTTATGTCTAAATATTGGCGTGTCATAATACTTAGTGATAAATCAGATTTCGTTTTTCAAAACTGTCACATTTATATCAATGTGCAATGAAGTGAAATTAATTTCAAACCGATTCTGAGTGAATATGTTCAGATAATGGAATACATGTTAAGAATGTTTTGTTTTCCACTTAGCAAAGAATAGTGAAGGAAATCAGACAACATGAACAACATGTATAATTTGTTATGGCCTGGCCTTGAACTTCACTTACCTTCATTTAGCAGCGCAGTCACATTAAATTTGATGAAAGTATCTATCATATCAAAAAGGTAACAGAATTTTCATCAATCAGACAAATGTTGCCATTCATTATTTCACTTGACATGAAAGAAAAATTCGACAACAGGTTGCATCTGTTGAGTCACATTTGGAAATTGTGAGTGGAAGTGCATCAAATGTCATTCAGTTTCCAAGTATACTGAAAATAGAAAAAAATATGTATATGATAAAAGAAGGGATGAATATAAACGTCTTCAAATTGAATAGCATCATTTAAGAACAGATAAACTGGCAACGTGGACCAGACATGCACGTTTCGGGTACTTAACCCTCATCAGTGATCCTAAATCTAAACAATGTAATATGCCAAAAAAGTATGAAAGAATTCAGAGAGTCAACTTAGAAGGGAATACTTGATGTATAGGTTAATACCGACTCATTGATTTTAAAAGTGTGCACATATTATTAAGTCATATGAAGCACAGGTATATGACACATGCCTTATGAACCAATAAATGTCTCCATCATTTCGAATAAAGCCTATGCTAACACAGTAAATTATGCCTGTCAGAATTGATTTTCACAAACCAAACAAATTTTAAAGCCATATCTCTGTAACACCATATTAGGTTAACATGAAAATAGAAAGGCAGCGTCCTCTCTACATTCTGATCACCATGATCACTGCAGTGGTTCAATTAATATATGGCATATTCAAAAATGTTATGATCGCTGAGCGATTTAAGTCGGAACTCCCCTACCCGCGGCATAAATTTATGTCCTGCAACTCTGCCTTCTAAAAACTCTTCAATCAAACATGAATCATTCAAGTCAAACTTGCTCTGTAACTATCCAAGGCCAAGCTATGTGTTGCAGAAAGATATCTGGAAAACTTATTTATTTATTTATTTATTTATTTTTTTGTTTTTTGGTTTAAGGAGCATAACTCCTCGAAAAAGGTAAAGACAAAGGTACGTACAAATTTCACCTGAATATCTTATTTGTTGCAGAACAAAAGTCAGGAAAATAAAAATGTGCAAGTCATGAATTTTGCAAGTCATCAAGGGGCATAACTCCTTGGAAAATAGGTCAAGAGTAACCAAAGTTGAACTTGCTCTGTAACTATCCGAGCTGTGTATCAAATTTCACTTGAAAATCTGTTTGTTGCAGAAATATCTGGCAAACTGACAAGAACTGAATTTCGCAAGTCATCAAGAGGCATAACTTCTCGAAAAATAGGTCAAGCGTAAGAAAAGTTGAACTTGCACTGTAACTATCCAAGACTAAGTTGTGTATCAAATTTCAACTGAATATCTCTATTTGTTGCAGAAGAAAGTCTGTTAAACTTGAAGAAAAAAAAACAAACAAACTGAATTTTGCAAGGGGCATAACTCCTCTTAAAATAGGTCAAAAATATGTAATGTATCTGGGTAACGTTTAAGTACATGTACTTGTACATTTGTGACTGCAAGTTAGAAATAAAACATGCTGATTTTTAATTCATTATTTGAACGTCTACACAGTTTAATTTTGATTAGTAGCTCTACAGTAACCGGACATTCAAAATATTATCTATCGCGGACTTGAATTGGTTTAAAAAAATACTGTTGACGTTATAAACATATACGAGTCATGATAATCAATCGATTGTTGATATTGTTTGTCCGTTCCTGGTAAAATATTATTCGTCACTTTGTCCAATCTATACAGAATTCTAACATGGCTTGAGATTTTCTCCAAATATGTACTATATTACTCGCCTGGTGTTCTTCCAGTTCGCTAAGCTCTGCCCCTTCACGTGCTATAAAGTATGTACAGAACAAATAACAACTAGCAAGCTGTGATTTGTTGTCTAGTAATTCCCCTTGTCACATGAACCAATCAAATTATCAACTCGCCAGAGATTAATCTACAATTTGATCTTAATGGTCCCTTTGGACCCAATGAAATTTGACCAATGGGTCAGCAGAATTTTATGGGTCCCATGTACTATAAAGCCTATGCTCACGCAGCAAGATACGCCTGTTGGGATTTTTTCACAACATCAAAATATCTAAGTCCCATAACTCCATAAGGACAAATCGGTGTACATTAAAATCGAAAGGCGGCTTCCGCTTCAAAGTCTGATCACAATGTACAAATATCATGAAAATCTGTTGATGCATATTCAATTTATTGCGTTCCATGCACCTATATTTTGCCCTTAGCTTAACATGTATGTGCATAATTATAATCCCCCAATTACACATTAGTTCCCAGTTATGCGACAAAAAAATTAAAACCCGTTACATATGTCAAAGAACATCCTTTCTACTTGAAGTATACACAATTTCAAAACATTTTGACCCGAAATAGATTTTTAAAGAATTTTTAACTATTTTAGTATATTTTCACTGTATTTTAAAAATCTAAGTCCCGTAACTCTGTAACAACAAATCCGAGGAACCTGTAAATTGAAAGGCGGCTTTGTCTCCTCATTCCAACCATAATGTTTGAATATCGTGACAATCCATTGATGCGTATTCGAGTTATTGCGTTCCATGCGCCTATATTTTGCCCTTAGCTTAACATGTATGTGCGTATAACCCTCCTCCCAGTACACATAATATCTCTGTCATGCGACAAAAAAATTAAAAGCCCATTACATATATCAATGAACATCCTTTCTACTTGAAATATACAAAATTTCAAAACATATCGACCAGAAATAGATTTTTAAAGAATTTTAAACTTATTTAGTACATCTTCACTTTATTTTAGTAATCTAAGTCCCATAACCCTGGAACGACAAATTGGATGAACCTTAAAATCAAAAGGCGGCTTCCTCTCCACAGTCCAATCATAATGTATGAATATCGTGAAACTGTTGAAGCATATTCAAGTTATTGCGTTCATGCGCCTTTATATTTTGACCTTAGTTTAACGTGAGTGCATATAACCCCTCCATCCCATTACACATAATATCTCGGTTCTGCGACAAAAAAATTAAAAACCCGTTACATATGTCATAGAACATACTTTCTACTTGAAGTATACAAAATTTCAAAACATTTCGACCAATATAGATTTTTAAAGAATTTTTAACTATTTTAGTATATTTTCACAGTATGTTAAAATTCTAAGTTCCATAACTCCGTAACAACAAATTGGATGAACCTAAAAATTGAAAGGCGGCTTCCTCTCCATAGTCTGATCACAATGTACAAATATCATAAAAATCTGTTGACGCATATTCAATTATTTGCGTTCCTTAAGCGGACGGACAGACGGACGGACTTCGCCATACCATAATACGTCCCGTCAAATGACGGGCGTATAATAAAGGGTCTTTTCTTCGCTGCGTCTTAAGCTCGAGAATAGAAGTTATACGAATGGCTTGCAGCGTTTTATGTCCGCGAGATCATTATATTCCAGAAAAATAGAAATAAAACAATGTATCTCACAAAATTCCATCTAAAAGTAAAATTTGCCAAATTAAGTAGTTTGTTGTTTATTTAGTTGCTTTATTTACGCATGTGAGGCTTCGTACATGTGTATAGTACAAACCAATTATATATGGTGTACGAAGACGGTACTTACTACACTTAGGTGTGAATTAAACAATTTGAATTTGTTGATTCGTATTATCCTGCAAAGTTTACCACGGCATGGAAGAATTTTTGCGTAACATGTACCTCTGAATCCGAACGATAAGATGTTAGACTCGCATCGGACTGCATATAACTTTTATATCGAAACATTTTGATGCGCAACAATGTCTCTTACAATACCATGGACATGATCAACCTTCTGTAAGGTTTAAATGACCAGACAAAATATAAACACCAGACAGTAATTTTACAGAAAACTTTCAATGTCGAGAACGATGAACTAAGGGGGACACATTGTAGAAAAATGAATAATGCGTACGTTGGGACGCACGATCTGGAATCAATGGGTCCTGGGGAATTTTTATGCGTCAGTAATGCAGGACGCAGAAGTAGATTAATCCCTGGCCTCGCTGCTTTGCGGCTCGGCGATAATTTGTTTGGTTCATGCAACTGGGGGAATTACTGGACAACAAACCATGGCTAGCTAGTTGTTATTTCTTAAGCAATAGCTTCATTTTGGCAAATGCAATATGCATTTATCGGCCATTCCATAATTTTTCTCGAATTTCAATCAAGCCTGTACTGATTTCAATGCCTAATAATCATAACAATTTACATGTTCTGAATATATAGTTACATAATATATTCATCATAAAATATCATGATAATTTCAAGCAGTCTTTCCAATAACTCAGTCTCAACTCCAACTCCAGTCTCAGTTCATAAAAATTGTATCGGTTTAATCGGACATAAAATATGTATATGATAAAAGAAGGGATGAATTCAGAAAGTCAACTTAGAAGGGAATACTTGATGTATAGGTTAATACCGACTCATTGATTTTAAAAGTGTGCACATATTATTAAATCATATGAAGGTTAATATCGACTCATTGATTTTAAAAGTGTACACATATTATTAAGTCATATGAAGCACAGGTATATGACACATGCCTTATGAACCAATAAATGTCTCCATAATTTCGAATAAAGCCTATGCTAACACAGTAAATTAAGCCTGTCAGAATTGATTTTCACAAACCAAACAAATTTTAGAGCCATATCTCTGTAACACCATATTAGCAGGGCTGGGACGATACATCGATATATCGATAAATCGCGATACGGTTTTCCACGATACGCGTATCGATACGTTGGAGCTGTATCGCGATATCCGGACCCATTTTTAACTCCATTCAAAGGCACGAAAACGCTCGGTAACTTCGTCCATTAAAAGTTTCGGGCTAACTGAAACGTGTGACTAATTGACTTAAAAGGGTAAAGATGTTTTTCTTGATTAATCTTCCTATGTTTGCTCCGGATAGTATGCAATTCGCACAATGCATTACAGTATAATTGTCAATTTTACATGCATATAGTTTGCAATACAGGCGGAAAGATCGCCTGGATATACGTATGCGTTTCTAAATTCTTTTTAGAAATGCATATGCATATCCAGCCTGTTGTTTGTGGGAATCTAGCCGCAGAAACTCCCAACAGCACTTGGATATTTTGTTGGTCCGTGTCGTTGTCCGTTTCCGTGGCTAGCGGGAATCCTACAGATATTTGTCTACTCAAACGCATGTTCGTTTAAAAAATTTAAAGCGGCGAAAGTAAAGTTTTCAGAATCCGTATCTAACGCGATCTTAATATTTACAATTTTGTAAGATACCATTGTCCAGAGAAAGTACCTAATGTCTGGATCATAGAGTGGGTGAGAGTGAGAGCGACGTGAAAACGGCATGAAATAACTTATGTCCAGTTGCTATTCATACGTGCATGATCCATTCATTTATCATCGATTTTTTGTGATACTGGCGTTCGACCTAAATCTCTTCCATTTGAGATGATTTCGTAAAAGAGTTCTGAAACCGTATGTAATGCTAGTTACTTAAATTTGTAAATTTTTAATATAAAACCGTCTTGTGTCAATCCTTGACTGAACGTCGGAAACAGCCTTTTGAAGAAGGAAAAAAAAAAAACGTCTGTCTACTACGATCTTTATATATCTATTATAATTTCTATTCATGTCAGCGACAACTTTAACTCGAGAATAAAATCATAAAAGATCAGAAGATTGCGTCCACGTGGTTAACGCACAAGCTCTCTCTCTCTCTCTCTCTCTCTCTCTCTCTCTCTCTCTCTCTCTCTCTCTCTCTCTCTCAAAATTTTGTTAATACATGTACATAAAATAAAACGTACAGAGACGGAAAACCGTTTGTCCTAAAAAATCAAAGTGCAGGATGTATCCATCGAATAAAATCAAACACATTTAAAGAACAATTATGCTGTAATCCTTTCAATATTGTAGAGAAAGCAGCGTTTGTTATGATTGTTATACTTTTAAATGAGATTTCCTCATGAAAAAGAAATTCAGTCTAGGATTAGGGGAACTGAAAAGAAATTCAGTCTAGGATTAGGGGAACTGAAAAGAGAGATATAAAATGTGTAATTCCATGTATTGAAAAAAGGGGGAGGGGGTTACATAAATTCATGAACTTTTCATTTTCAAATTGTCAGCACGAGGCCCTCTTATTTACCAATTCATGGCTTGTCTTGTCGATGCAGTAGCTGAGAAAAAGAGTATAAATACATGTTAAGGTGAAAAACATAATTGCAAAGGGTACAGATTTGTTCTTGTAGCTTGACTTGTAGCTAACTAGCCTCTGTCTATCAGTAATAACTTGTGATGTTATTGTTCAAAGTTTGAAAAGTTTGTCTAATTTCTTGGGATTTTTTAAATCTTGATTATTCCGAGATTTAGAAAAATATAGTCTTTATCAAAATATTTTAATGTTATACTTCAGTTTCGTTCTATACAGCCTGAATACTCATTATAGCAATATACTTCAGAAATATCGTGATATATATCGTATCGTAGGGACTATATCGTGATACGTATCGATACGCTCGAGACCCGTATCGTCCCAGCCCTACATATTAGGTTAACATGAAAATAGAAAGGCAGCATCCTCTCTACATTCTGATCACCATGATCACTGCGGTGTATAAATTAATATATGGCATATTCAAAAATATGATCGCTGAGCGATTTAAGTCCCCTACCCGCGGCATAAATTTATGTCCTGCAACTCTGCCTTCTAAAAACTCTTCAATCAAACATGAATAATTCAAGTCAAACTTGCTCTGTAACTATCCAAGGCCAAGCTATGTGTTGCAGAAAGATATCTGGAAAACTTATTTATTTATTAATTTTTTTTTTTTTTTTTGGTTTAAGGAGCATTACTCCTCGAAAAAGGTAAAGACAAAGGTACGTACAAATTTCACCTGAATATCTTATTTGTTGCAGAACAAAAGTCAGGAAAATAAAAATTTGCAAGTCATGAAATTTGCAATTCATCAAGGGGCATAACTCCTTGGAAAATAGGTCAAGAGTAACCAAAGTTGAACTTGCTCTGTAACTATCTGAGCTGTGTATCAAATTTCACTTGAAAATCTGTTGCAGAAAAATCTGGTAAACTGACAAGAACTGAATTTCGCAAGTCATCAAGAGGCATAACTTCTCGAAAAATAGGTCAAGCGTAAGGAAAGTTGAACTTGCACTGTAACTATCCAAGACTAAGTTGTGTATCAAATTTCAACTGAATATCTCTTTGCAGAAAAAAGTCTGTTAAATTTGAAGAAAAAAAAAACAAACTGAATTTTGCAAGGGGCATAACTCCTCTTAAAATAGGTCAAAAATATGTAATGTATCTGGGTAACGTTTAAGTACATGTACTTGTACATTTGTGACTGCAAGTTAGAAATAAAACATGCTGATTTTTAATTCATTATTTGAACGCCTACACAGTTTTATTTTGATTAGTAGCTCTACAGTTACCGGAAATTCAAAATATTATCTATCGCGGTCTTGAATTGGTTTTTAAAAAATACTGTTGACGTTATAAACATATACGAGTCATGATAATCAATCGATTGTTGATATTGTTTGTCCGTTCCTGGTAAAATATTATTCGTCACTTTGTCAAATCTATACAGAATTCTAACATGGCTTGAGATTTTCTCCAAATATGTACTAAATTACTCGCCTGGTGTTCTTCCAGTTCGCTAAGCTCTGCCCCTTCACGTGCTATAAAGTATGTGCAGAACAAATAACAACTAGCAAGCTGTGATTTGTTGTCTAGTAATTCCCCTTGTCACATGAACCAATCAAATTATCAACTCGCCAGAGATTAATCTACAATTTGATCTTAATGGGTCCTTTGGACCCAATGAAATTTGACCAATGGGTCAGCAGAATTTTATGGGTCCCATGTACTATAAAGCCTATGCTCACGCAGCAAGATACGCCTGTTGGGATTTTTTCACAACATCAAAATATCTAAGTCCCATAACTCCATGAGGACAAATCGGTGTACATTAAAATCGAAAGGCGGCTTCCGCTTCAAAGTCTGATCACAATGTACAAATATCATGAAAATCTGTTGATGCATATTCAATTTATTGCGTTCCATGCACCTATATTTTGCCCTTAGCTTAACATGTATGTGCATAATTATAATCCCCCCCCCCCCATTACACATTATTTCCCAGTTATGCGACAAAAAATTAAAACCCGTGACATATGTCAAAGAACATCCTTTCTACTTGAAGTATACACAATTTCAAAACATTTCGACCAGAAATAGATTTTTTAAAGAATTTTTGAACAATTTTTTTGTGTATTTTCATTGTATTTTATAAATCTAAGTCCCATAACTCTGTAACAACAAATTGGATGAACCAGAAAATCAAAAAGCGGCTTTCTCTCCTCAGTCCTATCATAATGTATGAACCCCGTGAAAATCCATTGACGCATATTCAAGTTATTGCGTTCCATGCGCATATATTGCCCTTAGCTTAACATGTTTATGCATATAACCCCCCCCCCATCACACATTACACATGATATCTCGCGTTATGCGACAAAAAATTATAAACCCATAAGATAAGTCAAAGAGCATCCTTTCTACTTGAAGTATACACAATTTCAAAACATTTCGACCAGAAATAGATTTTTTAAAGAATTTTTGAACAATTTTTTTGTGTATTTTCATTGTATTTTATAAATCTAAGTCCCATAACTCTGTAACAACAAATTGGATGAACCAGAAAATCAAAAAGCGGCTTCCTCTCCTCAGTCCTATCATAATGTATGAACCCCGTGAAAATCCATTGACGCATATTCAAGTTATTGCGTTCCATGCGCATATATTGCCCTTAGCTTAACATGTTTATGCATATAACCCCCCCCCCCCCCCATCACACATTACACATGATATCTCGCGTTATGCGACAAAAAATTATAAACCCATAAGATAAGTCAAAGAGCATCCTTTCTACTTGAAGTATACAAAATTTCAAAACATTTTGACCCGAAATAGATTTTTAAAGAATTTTTAAGAGGCCGTGTCAGTAACCATTGAGCTTTGGGCTATATAAACATGGAAAGTGCAAAAAATTAGATTTTCCTAATTCTTTTAAATTTTGTTACCCTTTGGTTGTACTTGAAAAAAATTGATAAAGTTTGTCTTAACACCATTTCGTTACCATGGTAACGGGCAATGAAAGTATAAAAAACATGATTTTATCTACTTTTTCAAATAATTCCCTAGATAAGAACTTTATTTATATAATAAATAGAATTATATCCCAAGACAACTCCTTTACATCGAAAGGGACTATTTTTATACACCAGAAAATTATTTCGTAGAATATGGACTGTACTGAGAGGTACAATGGCAACTGAATGTTGCGTAAAATCGACAGATTTTAGGCCTTTTCGGAACATATTTTTTCAAATGCACAACAGCGCTGATGCATTTCGGCAATATCAACTAAAAGATCATATAATAAACTGTTTGTTTAAAAAGTAAAATTGGGTATACACTAATGCATAATCGTTGTATAAGTTAATGAAATACGCTAATCATGCAATTTGGTGTGGAACTCTCTAATGTGGAGAATACGAAATGTCATATTGCGGACAAGAAGAGATGGTAAAAATAGACATAGAGCGCTAAAAGAGGGCTATTTACTGTTTTAAAAGGTTGAATTCAGTTAAATTTATCAATTTTTTAGATTCAGAAATTTTAATACAAAATCATTCATCAAGCATTCAGGAGTTGGCACATTTGTATGTCTACATGTATTACTGTATCAAATGGAACTTAGTTCTCAATGAACCCTTCGGCCTTCGTAAATTCTCTTAGATTCCTTCCTACACAGTATGTTCGCCCTTATACTTAACAGTCTAGTTTTTTTGAGTTTCAACACACGAACAGAACAAAAGGTCATTTTTTAGATTAAAATCTGTTTCATAATTACTTTTCAATGTGTTTAAGTCAGGTTTGTAATTGCTTGCGTATACATTTTCAATATGAATAAGACAACATCTATATTTTTTATATTTCTTTTTTTTTAATGATTGTTTTAATACTTTTATTAGTATTTTAATCTTTTGAGTTAAATTGACTCATTTACAGGGGTATACATCTTTCAATCTGTGATTGCTTCTAACTCAGGGAGATAACCCAAATAAAAAACGAAAAAATCGGAGAGGGGTTATTTTTGTTATTGTTTGCTTGTTTGTTGGTTTATCGGGATAGTTTGTGGTTGTATGGAAATGTTTTTGGTGCGTCTTTCGTAAATCAGCTCCAAATCATATATAGTAAAACAAAAAGGGAAGGGGGGGGGGTATGAGTAATCATTGTTTTTTTATGATGTACTTGACTACTTGTTCATTTGAAGTAAGTGTAAGACAGATATTATAATGTTGATTCTCTTATCAAACTGAAAACATAACCAAAAGCTCGAATCTTCTAGGGAGAAAAATGAGGGACTAGGGGAGTGATTAACTTAGCGTTAGTTGAATTTCGAAGATCATGGCATTGAAATCAAAGACAATGGTTTTTGTTTTTGTCAAAATAGCATTGTATAAAACACCTACAGATTGCGCGGCTCACTTCTGAAATCGGAAAATTGAATTTTGTCTACTTTGTCGGCAAATTTTCAAATTGAAATTTATACAGTTGGATAGAACGGTGTAAGTTATATGTCCGTATGACAAATTACGCTCGAAGTGAAAGAAAATAGATGGGACGTTTAGTGTGACGTCGCCAATGTTTAACATTGATGCCTCATTCACACGGTTGCGCAAATTTATGCCTCGTTTACACGGTTGCGCAATAAATTTATTTCGCAATAACTTTATTGCGCAACAAATTTGTTTCCCAATAAGCTTTTTTTTGCGTTCATACGAGACCGAAACAATTGCGTAATAAAATGCCGATGAACATGCACAAGAATCATGAATAAAAGTGTACAACGAATACCTTAAGGAAAAATTGTTCGAATAATTTTCGTAAAGTCAAATTTAAGGACGTTGGGTTCTCATAATACGAGTGATGATTCATTATGTATCATTATGTTTTTCTTTTTGTTATTTGATTAAACATATATAATTTTTTATTTTGTAAGCCCCCTGTTCATGTTTCTTACATTTTACGTCATTCCGACCGGTATACGATAGTTCGCGTTGCGCAGTGAATTCAAAATCGTCAGGAGCCAACTGCTTTAAGACTATTTTGGGAGGTAGTTCATTCATTTATTTGTCATTCCAGTCTAGAGCATGACGTCATTCAATTGTGACGTCATTCTCTAGAAGGGGCCCAGACTTAAAGAAAAGCGTTCTTATATATACGAAAAATAGGAATCTCTCAAAAGAATAGTAAAAATAAACACGTCGAGTGGTTATATTCGTAAGTATAACAATCTATTTCCCTTGTCATGTTGATGCGCATGCGTCAGATTTATTGCGCAACAGTTTCGCTTAGCGTTTACACGGCAGAATTTGTTGCGCAATAAAGTTATTGCGAAACAAATCGAAAATTTATTGCGCAATAAATTTTGTCGTGTGAACGCAAAACAAATTTATTGCGCAACAAATTTACGTTTATTGCGCAATAAACTCTCCGTGTAAACGATGCATTATTTCGAAATAACGTTATTGCGCAACAAATTTGTTTCGCAATAAGTTTTTTTCCGTTCACACGAGACCGAAACTATTGTTCAATAAAAGGCTTATGAACATGCACAAAAATCATGAATTAAAATGCACAACGGATAATTTAATGAAACATTGTTAGAATAATTTTCCTAAAGTCTAAATTTAAGGCTATTTTGAGATGAAGCCTATGTAACAAAGCATTCATTTATTTGTCATTTCAGTCTAGAATATGACGTCATTCAGTTATGATGTCATTCTCCACAAGGGGTCCAAACTAATAGATATACGAAAAATCGGAATGTCTTAATAGAATCTTAAAAATAGAGACGTCGAATACATGTAGTTATATTCGTAAGTATAACGATCTCCTTGTCTTGGCATGATGATGCGCATGCGTCAGATTTATTACGCAACAGTTTCGCCTAGCGTTTGATGCGCAATAAAGTTATTGCAAAAAAAATTATTGCGCAATAAATTTTGTCGTGTGAACGCAAACAAATTTATTGCACAACAAATTTACGTTTATTGCGCAATAAACTCTCCATATAAAGGAGGCATGAGTCTAAGGAGAACGTCAACGATGTTACGCTGAAATTAACATAGAAAAATCGCCCTCTAAATTTATTTTCCTTGACTGTGAATGTAGTATTGGTTGTACGGACATATAACTTACATTTTAAGTTACGAGATTTCGAGATCTATCCCCCTATCGAAGGGGAAATTAATTTTTCATACAGGTAAACCTTTATTTTATGCTTGAGAAATTTATTACTTTAGTGTTCACCTTGTTTTCGTTGGTTGCTAAGGTATACATTTTGTTGCTAAGGAAGTTTGTCTTTTGTCACAATATGTATCTTCATAAAAATTCACATATTGTCAGAAATTATCTTAAAATATTATAATTCTTAAACTCCTTTACTTTTTTATTAAATTTGTTGTCTTGAACATGTTGAATAAAAAAAAGGTTATCAACATCTAAATTGCACGAGGAAAAAAAATAATTGCAAATTTCGATTTGAACCCCCCCCCCCACCCCCGGAATGAATTAAATTGAATTGAAGACTTGGCTACCCAATTTTTTTTCATAAATTATGAAATATGATAGTTTAGACAACATCAAGGATTGTTGAGCTTTCGCAATTTTCATGTCATAAAATAGCATATTTTTGCATATACACGTATTCTAAAATTCAAAACTTTTCTGTTGCCATAGCAACCATAAGCAAATTAATAGACAGAAAAAAAGGAATGTGATAAGGTTTTCACTTGGTAAAGTTCTTTTCATTACATGTTTAAAAATGTATGATATATCATTAGAATCTATCAAACCCTTGAATAGAAAAAGCTCAAACACTACTTTTTTTTCATGAGATTTTTTACAATCCAAGTACAATAACTCTGCATAAAAATATTTAGATGACACCCATATACAAGTGACCTGTCACTTCCTATAACAGATTTATATCCGGCAATCATAATTAAGATTCATCAATTCTTTGCAGAGGAAATGCCCTGATGCAAATATCTGAAACATGAAATGACAGAAAGACGTAAGAGTGCGACAGCATATGCCCCCCCCCCCCCCCCCTGCAATGAAATAGCTTATGTCACTCTATTCATAGCTCATGCAAAATAATTCTTGAATTTTTTTTCTTTTGGCTGTAATCAACATTAACAACTGTGATTTTTTTTAACCTTCACTGATAAAGGAAGGCTGAAAGTGGTCCTTTTATGTGTCAAATAAGTGCCCGATGACTGGTTATTTTCCGGTTGCTATGGAAATAAATGGTTGCTAAGGAGGTTTGTTAAGTAAATATTCATATGAGCATGCAGTGTTTATTTGCCAGTTTTAAATGACAAAATATAAACATATCTGAGACGTGTTTTTTGTTTCATATTTGAATATTCAAATAAAGTAGAGGGGCCAAATTTGCTTAAAATTTGCTGAAATGCAGATGTAACTGTTTGAACACTTTTACCTGTATACCCAATTTTATTGCAGTTTTTTAATATTTAGGCATTAGTATTTACTGAAAAATAAGTAACACTATTGGCAGTGGTTGCACACTTTAGATACACCTGATTTAAACTAACTAAATTTTGCATATTATAGAAAACCTTAAAATACTCTTACTTTTGGTTACCATAGCAACCGTGTATGTTATTGAAAATGAATTATGATATGAAATTTAATCAGAACCAAACTTCTACTGTAATTAATGCTTCAGAAAATGTATGTAGAATTTTACATATTTCTGCTGTTGAAGACACAAAAGAGTGATTTTTCAGTCATTTTCACTGATTTATGTGCTTGTTACCATGACAACGCTTCTAAAACATCTTCTTCAAGATTAAATGTTCAATATTGACATTTATATTGTTTAACTTGTTATGTTGCTGCATTATCAAGTCATTTCAGCCATATTTAAAATTTTGACTTTCCACCCAAAGCTTGATGCTTATTGGCAGGGCCTCTTAACTATTTTAGTATATTTTCACTGTATTTTAAAAATCTAAGTCCCATAACTCCGTAACAACAAATTGGATGAACCTGAAAATCAAAAGGCTGCTTCCTCTCCACAGTCCAATCATAATGTCTGAATATCGTGAAAATCTATTGATGCGTATTCGAGTGATTGCGTTCCATGCGTATATTTTGCCCTTAGCTTAACATGTATGAGCATATAACCCCCCCCCCCCCCCACCCATTACACATAATTTCCCAGTTATGCGACAAAAAAATTAAAACCCGTTACATATGTCAAAGAACATCCTTTCTACTTGAAGTATACAAAATTTCAAAACATTTTGACCCGAAATAGATTTTTAAAGAATTTTTAACTATTTTAGTATATTTTCACTGTATTTTAAAAATCTAAGTCCCATAACTCTGTAACAACAAATCCGAGGAACCTGTAAATTGAAAGGCGGCTTCCTCTCCTCAGTCCAATCATAATGTTTGAATATCGTGACAATCCATTGATGCGTATTCGAGTTATTGCGTTCCATGCGCCTATATTTTGCCCTTAGCTTAACATGTATGTGCGTATAACCCTCCTCCCAGTACACATAATATCTCTGTCATGCGACAAAAAAATTAAAAGCCCATTACATATATCAATGAACATTCTTTCTACTTGAAATATACAAAATTTCAAAACATATCGACCAGAAATAGATTTTTAAAGAATTTTAAACTTATTTAGTATATCTTCACTTTATTTTAGTAATCTAAGTCCCATAACTCTGGAACGACAAATTGGATGAACCTTAAAATCAAAAGGCGGCTTCCTCTCCACAGTCCAATCATAATGTATGAATATCGTGAAACTGTTGAAGCATATTCAAGTTATTGCGTTCATGCGCCTTTATATTTTGACCTTAGCTTAACGTGAGTGCATATAACCCCTCCATCCCATTACACATAATATCTCGGTTCTGCGACAAAAAAAATTAAAAACCCGTTACATATGTCAAAGAACATCCTTTCTACTTGAAGTATACAAAATTTCAAAACATTTCGACCAAAATAGATTTTTAAAGAATTTTAAACTATTTTAGTATATTTTCACAGTATGTTAAAATTCTAAGTCCCATAACTCCGAAACAACAAATTGGATGAACCTAAAAATTGAAAGGCGGCTTCCTCTCCATAGTCTGATCACAATGTACAAATATCATAAAAATCTGTTGACGCATATTCAATTAATTGGGTTCCTTAAGCGGACGGACAGACGGACGGACTTCGCCATACCATAATACGTCCCGTCAAATGACGGGCGTATAATAAAGGGTCTTTTCTTCGCTGCGTCTTAAGCTCGAGAATAGAAGTTATATGAATTGCTTGCAGCGTTTTATGTCCGCGAGATCATTATATTCCAGAAAAATAGAAATAAAACAATGTATCTCACAAAATTCCATCTAAAAGTAAAAATTGCCAAATTAAGTAGTTTGTTGTTTATTTAGTTGCTTTATTTACGCATGTGAGGCTTCGTACATGTGTATAGTACAAACCAATTATATATGGTGTACGAAGACGGTACTTACTACACTTAGGTGTGAATTAAACAATTTGAATTTGTTGATTCGTATTATCCTGCAAAGTTTACCACGGCATGGAAGAATTTTTGCGTAACATGTACCTCTGAATCCGAACGATAAGATGTTAGACTCGCATCGGACTGCATATAACTTTTATATCGAAACATTTTGATGCGCAACAATGTCTCTTACAATACCATGGACATGATCAACCTTCTGTAAGGTTTAAATGACCAGACAAAATATAAACACCATACAGTAATTTTACAGAAAACTTTCAATGTCGAGAACGATGAACTAAGGGGGACACATTGTACAAAAATGAATAATGCGTACGTTGGGACGCACGATCTGGAATCAATGGGTCCTGGGGAATTTTTATGCGTCGGTAATGCAGGACGCAGAAATAGATTAATCACTGGCCTCGCTGCTTTGCGGCTCGGTGATAATTTGTTTGGTTCATGCAACTGGGGGAATTACTGGACAACAAACCATGGCTAGCTAGTTGTTATTTCTTAAACAATAGCTTCATTTTGGCAGATGCAATATGCATCGGCCATTCCATAATTTTTCTCGAATTTCAATCAAGCCTGCACTGATTTCAATGCCTTATAATCATAAAAATTTACATGTTTTGAATATAGTTACATAATATATTCATCATCAAATGTCCTGATAATTTCAAGCAGTCTTTCCAATAACTCAGTAGCCCAACTCTAGTCTCAGTTCATAAAAATTGTATCGGTTTAATCGGATTTGCTGATAAAAAATGATTTGGTCCGATAAAAACTCACATTGTGTCTAAAAAGTTTTGAACCTATAAAAACCTCATTTTCTATTCATCATTTGGACCATTAAATCTGATCGATGCAGACTTATTATAAATTGACCCTTTTGAACGCAGGAAAAATTTGAAAAAATCCATGACGTCACAATGCAATTTCGATGTTTGACCGAGATTCGAAGCTTGTTTGTACGAAGTAAAAGCATTGTGACGTCACAAAATTTTGCATTTTTCCCGCAATCGGAAGGATCAATAAGCCTTTTTCACGCAACTGCGTGACTAGCATTTTGTGGACGGCAAGTACCGACTTTCGTTACGTCACAGTTAAAGATTAAAGAGTCATAGTTAAGAGTCATATTGCGGGAAAATTAGTTATTTTGCCGTCCAAAATAACTGGACAGCAGTTATGCGAAAAAGGCTAATTAAGACAGGCACTGGCACCTTCCCCAAAATAGAAAAAAAACCTGTTTATCAATATAATTGTCAAACGCTTCAATCAATTTCTGAACATGTTGACTTCTGCATGCCGTGCAATAACAATACAGCATGAGAAAATATCGAAAATTTTCAAAAATACTGTAGTAAACTGGCGCTTGTACTAGACTGGGCCAGTGGGACGTTTCTTTTGCTCATTCGGTAGAGCGTTGGACTCAACATCAGAAGGTTGCGAGTTCGATCCCAGGTGGGGGTAGTCTCGTGTTTTCTACAATGGTGCCCAACATAAATCCCATGGAGAGATACTGGGTAGGAGGGTTGTCGAGGAGGGATAGGGAGGCCCAAAATTGAAAGGGGAGAGTAGTGTAGTAAACTGGCGCTTGTACTAGACTGGGCCAGTGGGACATCTCTTTGGCTCATTCAGTAGAGCGTCCGACTTAACATCAAAACGTTGCGAGTTCGATCCAAGGTGGGGGTTGTCTCGTGTTTTCTACAAAACTCCCAACTCGGCCCTTTGGGCCTCGCAAGTGTTTCCCATCAAAAATTGTATGTGCCCACCGTGCAGTTGGGGGCCCCTGAGCAAATATAAGTAGCCCTAGGACATTTTTGGTAGCAGGGCAGTTGGGCTAGTGAGTTTTCGCGATGACTGTGAAAACTTTTACTCGCACCTAGCACCTGTCAGCCTGCAGACGATCATTGAGTTTGACCCGGTATGTCTTGCACCGTCTCCCTCGGCTTACAATTTCTGTTAAGCTCCAATGAAATCAAATAAATAACTTTCCTTTAAGTAGCTTACCTAATTGAAATGAATTAAATCAGCATATAGGAGGTTATATTCAGCTCCATTTTCAGCGTCGCGCGGAAAATGCAACCTCGGCGTCCATCTTGTTTTCCTTGGAGATTTAGCTCGCCTGGCTCGCTTGGGTCCGCGAATTTCCTCTACATAGTTGAAAATGAATTTCTAGATTTCAACATGCTAAATCAAAGTTTCAGTGCTTATATGCAAATGCTACTAATTTTTAAAGATGGAAAATAATTATTTTCTGCACAAGCTATATTCATACTAGCTGTAATAAGGGGTTATCAAAACAGGTTAGGGTCGCTTATGTGCATGTTTATAATCGAAATCGGGTCCCGATTTCGATTAATTCCTTTTTACTATATAAACATGCTAAATCGTTATTATTTGTCCGATACATAAGCGGGTCTAAAAACGTATTATTATTATTATTATTATTATTATTATTATTATTATTATGGCTAATTATAAACTATAATGTTGAAATCTGGTTGTTATCATTTGAACCATCCAACCAAAGATTGTACTCTATATCTTCCAAAATGGAAGTAACCGGATGTGACAGTTCTACCGAATTGAAGCGACGGGTGTTGCATGCAAGCAGGAGATGCTTACTCTTCCTGGGCACCTGGTCTCACTCTCATATCGGGAGTTCGCTTCTTTTCATATGGTGGAGGTTTTTGTTTGTTTGCTTTGGTTCCTGTTTTATCCTGATTTTGTATGCCTTCGGTTTCTGATTTTCTGGGTTTTCGATTTTGTGCTGTAAACAGGGAAATGGTCATTATCCATATTTGTCATTACCACTAATTTCCGTAATGGTGGGCAATTTGGGCGGGAAATTATACCGCTCATATTAATTGATGATATTCTGTTGCATGCAATCAGGAGACACTGGCTCTCCCCGGGCACCTGGTCTCACTTCGGAATATTATTCATTCCGAGGTTCGCAGCCGTTCCTATGGAAAATCTAATGATTTTGCCTTGCCTTCTCGACTTTAAAACTGCATGACTGATCGGTACTTCTTTAATGTTTATCTATTTTCGATTCAATTTCAATAAACAACAATATCTCTACCCTTATCTGAAGATAAGAAACAGTAAGAAAACAATTTTTGAGAATAGCAAAACATGGGGCAAAAAAAAAAAAAAAAAAAACGGCTGATTTTACCCCTATCCCTTTTGTGTTTATATGGAAGCTAGATGATTCAACTGGTTCCCATTCAATTTTGGGTAGGAAAATGTTGAAAGTAAATCTCTATATATTGAGGACTTTGATTGCTTTAGAAGTTGTTTTGATAAGATTTCAATAGATTGTATCAATTTTTACATGTTATCATATATAGATCTTGATTTACTTATCAATACATGACAAATGGAATCTAAAATGAAATGAAGTCAGAGGAGTTCCACTTACTCGCATGCTGCTAAACATGGGTTATTGTATCTCTCTCCATTGGAACCACAGACTGGGTCAATGCCTGGACATCTATCTTTTACCTTTACACCCCTGCAAGATAGAACATCTCATGTTAGCTAGATATGTTGAACGCAATGCCTGCCATGATTTTATTGGTAGAATATCGGCTTGTGGAAGAAATTCTCTCTGGAATATCTTTGTTCACATGCTAGTAATTAAATCAAGAGAGGGAAAGAACGTAAAAAAAAGTCAGAAAAAATTTACCTGTACTTATTTCTATACATCATAGAATAAAATGATTTTTCAAATCTATCAAAAACAAATAAGGTTGCCAGAGTTACAAAAATGAATCTTTCTTAGACGCACTCAGCGTCACAGTCACTTGGCTCGTGAGCTCGCTATTGCCGGCAGAGCACGGACTGTATTACGCATGCCCTCTTTTTATATCCATTTACATATTCATCTGTGTCTCTGGGGCCTCTGCGTTTCGCGGTCTTGTTTGTGTGATGTCATCTTACAGTGAGGAGGTTGTTTTACACCACAATTGTACGTTCTTCGAGACCTCTGGGTAATTGGAGAAGTGAGAGGGTTGTGCGCACGTAATCCAGGATAACCACACCATTTGCTACTTGCGTGACAGATGGCCGTCCAAAGTCGGCACCGGTTACCCATTGGTCTCGTCGGTTTATGTGTAGTCTTTTGTGTTTGATGTTTACAAGTCGTGTGTCTCTTTTCAGTATCGTGCTGTACTCGTCTTTTGTGTTTTTGCTTCGGGTGTTTTGGTGTTTTACTGTTGATGCTGCAACGGGGTCTTGTTGGAGATCTCCTCCCTTCTCTTTGGGTAGACTTGTCCATCCTCTCCTCATACCGGTATAACATACGTACAGGGACATTTATTTTCAGGAATGATCACGATATACTTTCCTCCAAGAAAAGCGCGGGAATTGGTTGCAAAGATTGCAAGGAAAACTAAATACGTTCAAAAAAATCATCTTTCTGAAAAAAAGAAGTTTAAATTCAAATTCTATCCGAGAAAACTTTCTAATTGATAGAGAAATATCACAAAGATCAGCTTCTTGACTTTTTAAAATTGTAAATTGTTGATCATTTTGCCCTTCAGTACATCAAATATATTAAAAGAAAACGAACACGGCCATGTGTTGAAAAAAAATAACCTGGCCTTTAATTGCAGGCCCGCTGGCCTGAAAATTGATTAATTTAAACGACTATGACCGGTCATCTGATCTTAATCTTTCAGAAATTTTCTTAATATTTTCTTCCACAGCTAGTCTGTCAACATGGTCAAAACCGCCAAATGTTAAATGAATATACAAATAATAATACATACAGTATGTATAAATAAAATATACAAATAAAGAATATTAAGTGCCTTAATTTGTGTTTTGTTACAGGTATGCAACACACAGCAAGTGCATTTATCGAACATGTAATGCGCTTAAGTGTGTAACAAAACACAAATTATGATATCTATTGTATCTCTATGCGACACAGTTGTCGTTTTCATTCTTGTTTTCTGAAATCGGGTTTCTCTTGGTGAAAAGGTTACATTAAAATTCAGGTCACCGCGGGTTTAGTTTGCAGGTTAGAACAGCCGTCGCGGCATGTTTCCTCTGATCGTATGCTTTTTTATACGCCCGTCATTTGACGGGTCGTATTATGGTATGGCGAAGTCCGTCCGTCTGTCCGTCCGCCTATGGAACGCAATAACTTGATTATGCGTCAACGGATTTTTAAGAAATTCACACATTATGATTGGACTGTGGAGAGGAAGCCGCCTTTCGATTTTCAGGTTCATCCTATTTGTCGTTACAGAGTTATGGGACTTAGATTTTTAGAATACAGTGAAAATATACTAAAATAGTTAAAAATTATTTAAAAATCTATATCGAAATGTTTTGAAATTTTGTATACTTCAAGTAGAAAGGATGTTCTTTGACATATGTAACGGGTTTTTATTTTTTTTTTGGTCGCATAATCGAGATATTTGTAATGGGAAGGGGGGTGGGTGATATGTACATACATGTTAAGCTAAGGGCAAAATATAGGCGCATGGAACGCAATAACTTGAATATGCGTCAACAGATTTTCATGATATTCAAACATTATGCTTGGATTGTGGAGAGGAAGCCGCCTTTCGATTTTCAGGTTCATTCGATTTGTCGTTACAGAGTTATGGGACTTAGATATTTTAAAATACAGTGAAAATATACTAAAATAGTTAAAAATTCTTTAAAAATCTATTTTTGATCGAAATGTTTTGAAAATTTGTATACTTAAGGTAGAAAGGATGCTCTTTGACATATGTAACGGGTTTTTAATTTTTTGGTCGCATAACTGAGATATTTGTAATGGGGGGGGGGGGGGAGTGTTATATGCACAAACATGTTAAGCTAAGGGCAAAATATAGGCGCATGGAACGCAATAACTTGGATATGCGTCAATGGATTTTCACGATGTTCATACATTATGATAGGACTGAGGAGAGGAAGCCGCTTTTTGATTTTCTGGTTCATCCAATTTGTTGTTACGGAGTTATGGGACTTAGATATTTTAGATACAATGTAAAAATATACTAAAATAGTTAAAAACTATTTAAAAATCTATTTCTGGTCAAAATGTTTTCAAATTTTGTACACCTCAAGTAGAAAGGATGTTCTTCCACATATATAACGGATTCTTAAATTTTTGTCACATTATCCAGAAATTATGTGTAATGGGGGGGGGGGGGGGGTTATATGCACATACATGTTAAGCTTAGGGCAAAAAATAGATGCATGGAACGCAATAACTTGAATTTGCGTCAACAGATTTTCATGATATTTGTACATTGTGATCAGACTTTGAAGAGGAAGCCGCCTTTTGATTTTCAGGTTCATCCGATTTGACCTAATGGAGTTATTGGACTTAGATATTTTGGTGTTGTGAAAAAAATCCCAACGGGTGTATCTTGCTGCGTGAGCGTAGGCTTTATTACCTTTATCTTTGCATGTTTTACGTTACGAGCGTTATCATGCGAAATGAATACACGTTCCATTCAATAGTTTCATTTCAGGGAATTACATTGGTTGTGCATATAACATGTATGAAATGAGGTATGAATTAGAAATTATCTGAATGTATAAATGACACAATTAAGATATTGAACAAGTATAGCTAAATTAAAACAATCCTGATACAATGTCACTTACCTTCCCAGGTTAAAAACTGATGGAAATTCTGTCCAGAATATTTAGCAACAGAGTCCGCTACATTACATGTATGTACATTTCGGCAATATCCATATATATTTAGGCATGATCTGCGTTGTCTTTGTATTGCTTTCATGTGTCATATAAGACTAATACTTGATTGTGGTGGTGGATGAATTTAGTACTAATTATGCATGATGGATGAATGTTCACACGTGTGACCCGGATATTGTAAAAATTATTTTGACGAGCTGGTACACTGTATCATTTCAAGAATGCACTGGGATTAAGTGACAGTTCAAATGAAATTTGTTGCAAGCTCATTTCACGAAAGCATGTATTATCTTGATTTGCCTGTGACGCTTAGAAGAAAGTGTTCGAAGTGTTCGTTTAATGTCTTGTTTAAGCTGGAAGCCATGCTTATTGTACTTAAGATGTCGAAAAGTGTCGGTCCGAAGAAAATGTCAGACAAATTTTCTTTCGGACTGACAAACATGACAAAAGTTCGCAGTACTTCTCATTATTTGGATCGACAAAACTACTGTCTGACAAGAGTATAACAGATTTAGACATCTTTATAGTATACTATACTACTACGCATACACATAATAGGAAGTTTAAAAAATGTGTTTGTGAAACACGAAATCCCCCGTTGGCATCTTTGATAGTGCAACAGCTGTAACGAAAAAGAATTTCATACTCCGAGGTCAAGGCCTCAATGTGAAAAAAAATGGTATCCGTGGAAAGGTCTTGACACAACGAATACACATGTAAAATATGAAAGCTCCATTACAACAACCATTCAAAAGTTGTGGCCAAGGTTAAAGTTTTCAAGAGTAGGTCAAACTCAAAGGTCAGAAGGTAAAAACATTGGTATCCATAGAAAGGTCTTCTCGCAAGGAATACATGTGCAATATATGAAAGCCCTATCACTTAATTACCATTCAAAAGTTATGGCCAAGGTTAAAGGTTTTGTGGACAAACAGACAAAGAAATAAACAGACACATGGACGGACGTGCCAAAAACTATATGCCCCCGAATCTCCGATAATGAGCTTGCAAGAAGTTGAACTGTCGGTCAATCCAAGTACATTCAAACGTACAGTGTACCAGCTGGTCAAGACAATGTTTACAATCTCCAGGTCACACGTGTTAACGTTCATCCGTCATGCATAATTAGTACCAAATTCATCATCCACCACAATCAAGTATTATTCTTATATGACACATGAAAGCAAATAAGAGAAATCAAAGAAAACGCAGATCATACCTATTTCTGGACGATGATGAAATGTACATACATGTGATGTAGCGGACTCCGTTGCTAAATATGGACAGAATTTTCATCAGTTTTTAATGCAGGAAGGTTAGTCACATTGTATCAGGATTGTTTTAATTAATTATACTTATTCAATATCTTGTGTAATTAATACTTTCAGAAAACTTAATTCATATCTCATTTTATATACATTTGTATATTTTAACAATACATACTATATGTATTTGTAATCCATTAATCATTAAGCGGTTTTGACAAAGTTGACAGGCTAGCTGTGGAAGAGAAATAAAAAAAAAAGAACCGGTCCGTCATAGTCGTTCAATCATTTTCTGACCAACGTGTCTGCAACAGAAGGCCAGGTGACCTTCGGATGTTTTGCTATCTTGCATACTTGATGTGAAAGGCAAAATGGTCAACTACAATGTAAATGGTCAAGAAGCTGATCTTTGTGATACTTTTTTACAAATTAGAAAGTTGTCTCGGATAGAATTTGAATTTAAATGAAACTGTTTTTTCAGAAAGATGATTTCTTTGATATATTTAGTTTTCGTTGCAATCTTTGCAACCAAATTCCCGCGCTGTTCTTGGAGGAAAAAACATCGTGAGACTTCCTGAATAAATGTCCCTGTACGTATGTTATACCGGTATATGGAGAGGATGGACAAGTGTACCCAAGTGACTGTGACGCTGAGTGCATGTAAGAAACATTCATTTTTGTAACTCTGGCAACCTTATTTGTTTTTGATAGATTTGAAAATCAGTTTATTCTATGATGTATAGAAATAAGTACAGATAAACTTCTGCCTGACTTATTTTTTTTACGTTGTGAGCTTAAAGATATAATGTAGTATTTTGTTATCGTTTATTACAGTTTTTCCCATACTTGATTTACTAGTATGTGAACTAAGATATCCACAAGCCGATATTCTACCAATAAAATCATGACAAGTATCGCATTCAACATGTCTAAGTAACATGAGATGTTCTGTCTCACAGGGGTGTAAAGGTAAAAGATAGATGTCCAGGCATCGACGCAGTATGTGGCTCAAATGGAAAGAGATACAATAACCCCTGTTTAGCAGCATGCGAGTAAGTGGAACGTACTCCTCTCATTTCATTTCATTTTAGATGAAATTAGTCATGTATTGATAAAGAAATCAAGATCTATGTAGTATGACATGTAAAAAATTATACAATCGTTTGAAATCTTATCAAAACTACTTCTAAAGCAAATTAAGTTCTCAGTATATAGATCTTTACTTTCAACATTTTCTTATCCAATATTGAATGGCAACCAGTTGAAGCTTAAGTCATTTTCTTTAACTCATTTTAAACCTTTCACAGTTTTTTTTTAAAGTGATGACTGTTTCTAGCAAGCAGACAGTTACCTGATCTTATCTCCATTCGTGGTTCTCTTTCATTATAGCATCTTTGCAGAATGTTAAAGTTAACTGCATAGAAATGAATAAAGAACATGTGTGCTGGCAGTTTCCATCATGGCATTAATTATATTATTTCACAATTATTTCACTTTTGTGTAAATGTAATTTCAAAGATATGTTATCAATCATTTTTTCGATTATTCAATCACTTTTCAATTGTTAAATCACTTTTCAATATTCAATCACTTTTCAATATTCAATCACTTTTCAATATTCAATCATTTTTCAATATTCAATTACTTTTCAATATTCAATCAAAGTCAACCAGTTTTCAATATTCAATCACTTTTCAATGAGTGAACTATACATGACTCTGGAAATTTTACAAAAAATATTGTCAACTTCGTCTGAAATTCGGACCAATACAGGCAACAGAGTATATTACTTTGGGTATTTCACAACCTGCATTTTATGGTGACATTATTAACAAGATAAGAAGGATCAAAGATAGACAACATCATTATCAAAAATTCGTCAGAATCATCAAACGCCTTTTATACCGTAGGTATGATCCTAATGTCACCAGATGGACACTAGGCTTGGTACTTGACCAATCTACAGTCTTGTACAAGCTCATTCTTAAAACTTGCACTCTGACTGACTGTGACGACGGGACTCCATGACGAGCCCTGTCCAAACCTCTTTAGAGAAGACAGGGCCCTGACCACCTGTCCTCTCTGAATGTCATTCGGACTCCTCGGATGATAACATACATGAGCCATACATGAGCTCGCGGCGACAGAGCACGGATTGTATTACGTACGCCCTCTTTTTATATCCATTTACATATTCATCTGTGTTGCTTGGGCCCCTGCGTTTTGCGGTCTTGTTTGTGTGTGGTCATCTGACAGTGAGGAGGTTGTTTTACACCACAATTGTACGTTCTTCGAGACCTCTGGGTAATCGGAAAAATGGGAGGGTTGTGCGCACGTAATCCAGGATAACCATACCTTCTGCTATTTCCGTGGCAGATGGCCGTCCTAAGTCGGAACCGGTTGCCCATTGGTCTCGTTGGTTTATGTGTAGTCCTTTGTGTTTGATGTTTCTGTGTTGTGCGTTGACGTTCCTTGTCCCTTGCGCGTCTCTTTTTGTGCTTGTCTGCTTTGTGTTTTTGCATTGGGTGTTTTGGGGTTTTGCTGTGGGTGCTACAACCTGGTGTTGTTGGAGATCCCCTCCTTTCATGTACAATGACATTGTCCAGTTTTCATTAAAATTGCATATTTTCAATATTTTCACTATAAATGCATGTTTAAGGTCTACGACGACTACCAAAGTATATGTCGCAGGAAATATACACAATCAATCACTCACGATCAAAACACAATATTGAAGCCCAGTTATTGGCCGCAGAGACTGGAAGGTAACAGAAACTTTAGCGGGGCTTCGAGCAAAATTGTGCCAAAATGTCTTCATGTGTCAGCAACGCTGAAAGCATGAAGACATCCGCCACAGGGGGTCTAATTTTGCATTAAAGCCATGACAAACTGCCTTAAGTATTGGAATAAATAAACTGTGCATGTGCACCACATTATAGCAGATGTATGCTGAAATGACTAATGTCATAATGATCACATATAAGTGGCTAGCACACATACAATGTACTATTATAGAATTATATAAAATGAATTGAGAGCACTGTCACGCTTGTCATGACAGCGGTAAATGCGCTAATATATGATTCCCGAAAAAAAGGCACTAAGTGGTTCCTCACTTGCCGGAGAGCAACGCTAATGAATGTTTTGTATATTCCTATTCCAGTGTGATAATGCTGGACTTGTTTTATTTATTGATATACTTTAATATACTTTTTCTTATAGGAATTATTTAAATAGGAATTCATGTTAGTTTTAAATGTTAGTTTAATCAAATAATGAATGATTGAGCTTAATTACTTATTTTTATTTTGCAATTGAAGGCCTACAATTAGCTATCCTTTATTTGTTTATCTCATTATATCTTTATTTCTTACTTATTCACTTACAAATAACCTGATTCGTCTGACCATTTGTTATTTGACAAGTTTAAAGAATAACTTGACTAAAGTCATGTATCTATGATAACTTAATTTTAAATTGTCTATGTATGTAATGGAATGATAAATATAAACTTACCTTAAAAATTAAAATGAGGGGATAGATGGTTGAATATAAAACTACATTTAGTTTTACAACCTCATTTATAATATATGATAGTTACTGATAAAAACTACTAAGAGCAAAGTCAGATCGAAATACTTTATCAATATGAATTGAGCTACGGTCTGTTACTAAATGATACCGTGGCCGGCTTATCAAGTAACATTCAATCAATGGAATGAGTAAATTAGCAAAGGGAAAAAAGTGCGGTTCAAGTTTGAGATTTGAAACAGGACAACTTGAACAGATTCTAGTACGATAAACCCTTTAATTTGGTCAGTTTGCCTGTAAAAATAAATTTGAATTATCATCTGTATACCATCATGATCATTTGGATCTTCATTTATTGTGCCAGTAGCTACACGACTGGCATTTACGATAGCTAAAATTAATAAATCCGAGTGTTATCTATAAATTTGAAGACCTATAATTTTTCTTTTCTTCAATTTTTCAATATTTACCTAATGTAGAATTTCTTTCTTCTTTCTTTCTTTTTACTTATTTAATTTTTTTTCTATTTATTTATTTTTATTCATGTATTTTTTTATATCTTATTTTAAAAATGAATTTATTTATTTATTTATTAATCTATTAATAAATCTATTTATTGATCTATTTAATTATTTAGTTATTTATTAATTTATCTAGTTTTTCGTTAATTTATTTAGTTATTTATTTATTTAGTTATTTATCTATTGATTGATTTATCTAATTATTGATTTATCTATTTATTGATTTATCTATTTAATGATTTATTGATAAGAAATTGATTTATCTATTTACTGATTTATCGATTCATTTATTCAACTATTTATCTGTTTATTTATTCATCTATATATTTACTTATTTAGTTATGTTAGACTTAAGCCTCTGTTTGTTAAGTTATTTTTAGATATGTATTGCAGACGTCGCTAGAGATTTGCTACTTACCGTACGTTTTTAAACTTTCGCAGAAACTTCAAACGTGTATTTCATAAAGAAAGGTCGAAATTTTGTAACTCATGCAGGCCGAAGCAAACATCAGCAGATTTGCCTGGTGACTATCGGATTGACTGGTATTGATGAAATTATTTATCTATCTATTTCTTTAACTCTTCTATAGGCCTAATTTATGTACTGATCTATTTATTTACTTAATTATTTCAGTTATTATTTCGAAATTATTGCGTTATTTCGTAAAACTAAAAACAAATTGGTTGATTTCGTGAAACTAAAAACCAGTTGATTTTGTATGGTTTTATTGCTGAGACTTTCTTGTCTATAAAGTATAATCATCGGTTACTGACGATGACCTACATACGACGACCTCAATCCTGTTTTGTATTGATTTCATTTCTTAGTTTCTCGCTTATCATGTTAATAGCATGACCGCATTGACCCGAACTTAGTTTCTACCCTCAATAGTATGATCCGATTGTTTTGTGTTTTATTACGTTAATCATAATTAATATTTGTTTATTTATAATATGACATAATAAATATCTATTGTTTTATACGATTACAAAATCTAATCAATGTTCTGGTACAAAACTATATATTTAACAGGTAATGAACAGATCTTAAGATGGCCGATGGAAGGGACGCACTAGAGGAGGGGTGTCCCATTAAATTGAATCATTTTTATACCCATGTGTAAGAATGATTTCTTTTAGAAAATATTTATACATCATACGTTATCAATATATAGATGGATCTAGCATTTCTCGCGAGAGTTGTAATTTTATTGTGTATTACATACTGTACGTACGCGTTTCCATTATTTGTAAATCCTTACATTAATACGAAGGGAATTTTAATCTGGCGTGCAAAAATATTAATGACAGTTGCCTGTCAGTTTGAGATTAAATAAGTTTTTGTTGATAATTATTATGTTTGTTTATTTGATATCGGTGTTGATCAGTAAAAAGCTGAGTAAATAAAGTTTTAAGAATCTGTGAATATTCTGAATTGGTATAACTTTTCTTAACTGAATAGACCAATGGACCAAAATGTAAATGGAGACTCCAAAAGTCGCTGCTGTTAGAATTATCTTTTTTTCCCCTTTTTTATTATTATTATCATTAATTTTTTTAAATAGATATATTTATTTTAACTTTATCTTATATGTTATTCTCAAAATATATCAATGAGAGTGCAGGTATTCTCACAAAATGCATAAAAAATAAGAAGAAAATTAACAGTATGTACGGTGTATTAGCCTATAGTGTAGGACATCATTGTGATCAGATTCAGAGGCAGGTCATTGGGGATACTCGCGACCGAGTTAAAGAACAGTTAACACCAATTCTCTGTAACCATCAACCTAAATTTGGTACGCATGGTGACCAATCGTGATGAAATTTTATATACATAATTATAATAACCAGATATGAAAAAAAAGTTAATGGGGACAATGTCATAGGGTGATCCGTTACCATGGAAACACAGTTTCAATAATATGGGGATTTTATCTTATGGTACCTTCTAATTAGAACAATATGTTATACAGAACTTTTTTGATTTAAATACTGTAGTACAACATGGACTCTTCAGGTATCTATACTCAAACCTACAAAATGTCTCCCTACTTTGATAAAATAGTGAAAAATTTGTAACTGCATTTGTAATTCTAAGCCTAATTCCTGAAGCAAATATAAAAAAACGCAGCCATGCCTGTAAAATGTAAACATACCACAGTACCAATGAGTAATCAATCTAATGGTATATTTTCAAAATGTACATAAACATTTTTGGGGCTATTTATAATTACTTCAAAAATCAAAAATCAATTTCCAGAAAACTTACTCATTTTAGAAAAAGGGGAATCCCCATAGGAGAACTCTCTAGGACGGAAGTTAGAAATAGGACGGAAAAATAAAAAGTCTACGGGGATTTTCTATAGTAAAATCACTGAAAATGCGTGACGTCGGGCACTTTGACGTCACTGTTTACTATTGTTGACACGGAGAAAAATATGGTGGCAGCTTGAAATTAACATGGAAATTTCCCGTAGACATTTTATTTTTCATATTGCAGTTGGAAGGCAGCTGATAGGGTAAGTTGAAGTTAATTTCCAGTTACGACTAAAGGAGGTAAATTCTCGGAAACAATAATTAAAAGGAAAATTCTTCAGACGACAGAATAAATCGCCAAAAAAAAAAAAAAAAACAGGATGCTCTGGATTTAGTGAACAGGACAGTAGTGTGTTCAATAGTTTATGATATATATAAGGCAGCCTTATGAGATGAGAGATGACAAGATTCAACATTAAAAATGCATTAAAAAATCTAAGTCAAAGTTCAATAACTCTTGTATAATCTTTTTGGCTGCATTCCCCTTTCTTCATGCACATCTATATATGATTTTTTTTATTGTGTAAAGTTTCATTGAAATCCATCTAATGGTTTGGGAGGAGTTGCAATGACAAGGTTTGACATTGAAAATGCATGAAAAATCTGAGTCCAAGGGCCATAACTCAGGTCTATTTTTTTCGACATCAATCCACTTTCTTTATGCACATCTACTCATAATGATCTTTTATTGTGTTAAGTTTCAATGATATCAATACAATGGTTAAGGGGGAGTTGCGATGACAAGGTTTGACATCGAAAAGGCATGGAAAATCTAAGTCCAAGGGCCATAACTCAGGTCTAATTTTCCTTCAGCAATCCTCTTTCTGCATTGAAAATGCGTGGAAAATCTGAGTCCAAGGGCCATAAATAAGGTCTAATATTTTCGACAGCAATCCTCTTTCTTCATGCACATCTACATATCATGATCTTTCATTGTGTAAAGTTTCCATGAAATTTATCAAATTGTTTGGGAGGAGTTGCGATGACAAGGTTTGACATTGAAAATTCAGGAAAAATCTAAGTCCAAGGGCTATAACTCAGGTCTAATTTTTTCGACAGCAATCCTCTTTCTTCATGCACATCTACATATCATGATCTTTCATTGTGTTAAGTTTCAATGAAATCCATCAAATGGTTTGGGAGGAGTTGCGATGACAAGGTTTGACATTGAAAATGCATGGAAAATCTGAGTCCAAGGGCCATAACTCAGGTCTAATTTTTTCGACAGCAATCCTCTTTCTTCATGCACATCTACATATCATAATCTTTCATTTTATAAAGTTTCAGTGAAATTCATTCAATGGTTTGAGAGGAGCTGCGATGACAAGCTTTCGTCTACAGACGGACGGACGAACGGACAGACTGAATCCAGTATACCCCCTAACTTCGTTGCGGGGTTATAAAAATCAGTTCAATTTATGCAACAACAGCGAAAAAAAAAAGTCTGGAAAACTGGAAATTTTATGAAATTTGCTAAGTGCAAGGGCCATAACTCTTGTTATAGTAGGTAAGTCAAACCCAATCTCGAACTTGATCCGTATCTCATTGAGATATATCCACATTCCAAATATCAGTTCAATATGTGCAACAACAGCGAACAAAAGGTATGGAAAACTGAAAGTGTGACAGACAGATGGACAGACAGACAAATGAGGTGGAAACAATAAGTCCCCTCCGGCGAGCTGGTAGGGGACTAATAATACAGTTTGCAAAATAAAGAATATATATAGTAGAAGGCAGGTCCGTTCTTGATCTCATGACCAATGTTAGGATCCCTAGAGAGAAATTAGCCAAGTTCGATCAATTTCGGTTGATCGTTTCTTCAACGCATTCTAAATTTCTGTTATCAAAATTTCTTGAAATTTCTAAAAAGTGGGTCCTGTAGCATCATATCCCACCCATCCTGCTACGTCTTTCGATACGCTTTTTCGACATAGTAACATTCATACTTTTTTGGCATATTACATTGTTTAGATTTGAGGATCACTGACGAGGGTTAAATACCCGAAACGTGCATGTCTGGTCCACGTTGCCAATTTATCTGTTCTTAAATGATGCTATTCAATTTGAAGACGTTTACATTTATACCACTTGGTGAGTGTCACTGCTGGTGGACCAGGAGTCCCCGAGGGCACATGTAGCCAAGTTCGATCAATTTCGGTTGATCGTTTCTTCAACGCATTCTAAATTTCTGTTATCAAAATTTCTTGAAAATTCTAAAAAGTGGGTCCTGTAGCATCATATCCCACCCATCCTGCTACGTCTTTCGATACGCTTTTTCGACATAGTAACTTTCATACTTTTTTGGCATATTACATTGTTTAGATTTGAGGATCACTGTCGAGGGTTAAATACCCGAAACGTGCATGCATGTCTGGTCCACGTTGCCAATTTATCTGTTCTTTAATGATGCTATTCAATTTGAAGACTTTTACATACAAAGATTGTAAAATAAAGAATACATCATTTAATACATGTTTATGCAAATCAGAATTACAGAATTTTTATGACATTGGGGATATTTTTTTTCAAATTAAGAGTTTTTATGACCTTGACCTCAGATAATTGACCCAAGCTTTTAGGAATCTTTAAGTTATATGTAATCTTTCAGTCATTCATCTTGGAAATACAAACAGTTAATTATTCTTTGAGTTTCTGGATCCTGCAAATTTACTACTGAAATACATTGACTGTGTACAATATCTGGGTAAATGCTGCTGACCCTGAACTTTGGAACAACTATTTTATAAAGAAAACCAACATCTTCTGGCAAGCATGGAAAATACTCAGTGATACATGTAATATACAGGATCCTAAATCTTCCTGTCTAAATATTTCTAAATTGACCTTCTAGATTTTGGAAAACAAGGTGCTAAATATCTCAGCAGCACTCTGAACAAACAAGCTATGGACTCTGGTCAAACATCTAAAATGCAGTGTAAAATTATGAATTTTCTCAAAATTTTCACACCATTGGAAGTGTCCATAAAACTTTTGACAATCTAATTATACAACATACAGAAATTTAAGTACCCAAAAGCCTTACTTTTGTAGAGAGATGAAGTATTTTGCCATGGTCTTAATATCACTGTGGGATGAGTTGATAATCCTGTCAGCTGTGAACCAGCTTGTCTTGTCCGAGTTTGTGGCATCAAAGATAATACATGCCTTCTCATTACCGTGATCATAGACTGATACCTTGATCTGAAAAACACGATCAGACAATTTCAAGTTAGCATTGCTCTAAACTAAAATTTTATATATACATACACAAAGGACTAGCGCCATCTTGATGCATGCAGATGTGTCATCTTGGGTTCTACTGCGATATCATGTTTAGAATATAACCAAATGTTTTTGATGTCCTGTGTTTTGCTGTCTGACTAGACTTATACTAGCAAATAAGCTATTGGATACAATCAGACAAAAGACCATTTTCTAATCTTGCTAGAATGCACAAAATGTCCGAGTCAACATATTTAGGCATTGTTTTACATTATGATGTCATTGTTAAAAGACGCTATTCCGTTGAGACATAACAATAAAAAATAATTCCAAGGAATGCACGTGTCGCCTGCGAAACATAGTGACACTTAAGAATCACTTTTATATAGGGTGTGACAGACATCCAAGTGTGACAGACAGACGGACAACGGACAAAGTGATCCGTAAGTATCGCTGTGCTTCGCAGGCGACACAAAATGTGCGCAAAAATTGCCTACCTCAGATATTTTTCGTCATTTTGGCAGCCATTATAAATTTTGGCAAGTGGCCTATTGATCACTCGCTATTATAACAAAACTGCATAATGTTATTGGAGATAAGTGTTGGTTGCATGTGGTTTTTATTAGAATACTGCAACACTTAGACTTTTAAACACAGGTACTTAGTGTTCTGCATGTTTAACAGCACAATTCAGTTAAAACATATATCCTTCCTTCAATACATGTACTCCTGTATGTTCATCTTGCATCAATGATGAAATGAAATTGAAAAACAGTCTTGAGGTCATTTTTTTTACATGACCTCTTCTTACCTTATATAACAAGAAATTTTTGCGAGATACTTATTTTCGCTATATTCGCGAGTGATTTGGACTCGCGAAAATAAATCTCCGCGAAATATTATGTTTGATAAAGTATATCGTAGATTTGATACTCGCGAAAATTTCTGGTTATACGGTATCTGATTGTATAAAGAATATTCGTGATTAATTGAATAAACGCACCGAACTTATTCGCATAGCAGACAGTTCACCTGCTGGTTGGGCGACAGTTTGTCAGTATGAATCTAATGAAATCGCTTCGGACTCTGAAGATGAGAAAAATCTCCGACAGGCTGAGAACCGTGCTCTCAAGAGTATCAAGGAGAAGCGACGTCCTAAGCCTTATGACAATCCTCGTGGCGATAGCCGTAATCATCCTTTTGCCGCTGCAGGAAGTACCGAACAACTTCGATCTGGAATCCAGTTTCGCAATCAGCAGCTTTGCCGTCCCCGCAGACAAGCCACACCTTTCGACATGTGCTACGCTTGCAGAGAATTCGGCCATTGGCGCAAGGACTGCCCAGTCATCATGTCAGTCGACAATCAGGCCAAACCTGTCAACGCAGCAAAGTAGAACTGTTCATGATCGGAGAATAGAGAATTGTTTGACGGTGATTACTGAAGTCATGCAGAGATTTCCATGCGTATCAGCGAGAGATTTGGCTAGATGCACTGGTACTGTGATTTCAATGTCCCCTGTTATGGGTAATGTCTGTAGATTAATGACGAGAAATTGCTACAAATTCGTTCTTCCTGGGACGATACTTTACCAGAAAACAGTTTTTCTAACAATGTTTTGAAAGAATCGAATTTTTGGTTGGTACATTTGAAACATATCAGTCGGAAATTCATGAAACATTACTCCAGATCAGATGCTATTGTGTTTTCAGATGCTAGTGACTTCGCAGCTGGCGCCAGTTGTGTGCAGCATGGAGAGAAGCATCTCCTGCTTGCATGCAACACCCGTCGCTTCAATTCGGTAGAACTGTCACATCCGGTAACTTCCATTTTGGAAGACATAGAGTACAATCTTTGGTTGGATGGTTCAAATGGTCTATGGCGGAATATCATCCACCATTCTGGAGAGTGGGACATCATAGTGTATGACGAGATCCCCATATCGACCGTAGAACTTCCTCAGTGAGGATGTTAGTCGGTCACAAACATATCCCTGACCGAGAAGCTTATCTGAAAGACGCCTTGCTCTCAGAACAAAATCCGTATATTTTGTACTTGCTCTGGCATTGCGTATCAACTGAGATATGAACACGCCATAAGCAGGCGATGAAGGGATGTTGCTACTCAGAAAAGTAAAGTTTGTAATGCTGAAATTGAAGTCGTCACGTTTGTCATAGAGTGAGGTGTTCATGTGACCATCAGTGTCGTAGGACAACATTATGTCCAAATAGGATGCTGAATTATTTGTCTCTGTAGTTTCTTTGAGCTCTGGAGGATAGATACTGCTCAGGTAATCCGCGAATTTTGGATTATTGATGGACAACACATCGTCTCTGTAGCTGTAAGTGAAGTTGAAGTCAGAAGCTAAGTATCTTTTCCCTTCAGAGACCTGAGATTGAATGAATTCAGCTTCGTACGAGTAAAGGAAAATGTCGGCAAGGAGTGGGGCACAATTGGGCCCTTATTGGAATTCCGACAATTTGCTGGAAGACCTTTCCTCCAAACAGCACAAAAATGTTGTGTACAACCAATGTAATTCCCTGAGATGAAACTATTGAATGGAACGTGTATTCATTTCGCATGATAACGCTCGTAATGTAAAACATGCAAAGGTAAAGGTAACAATGCATACGATCTGAAGAAACATGTCGCGACGGCTGTTCTAACCTGCAAACTAAACCCGCGGTGACCTGAATTTTAATGTAACCTTTTCACCAAGAGAAACCCGATTTCAGAAAACAAGAATGAAAAAGACCACTGTGTCGCATAGATATAGAACAGATATCATAATTTGTGCTTTGTTACACACTTAAGCGCATTACATGTACGATAAATGCACTTGCTGTGTGTTGCATACCTGCAACAAAACACAAATTAAGGCACTTAATATTCTCTATTTGTATATTTTGATTATACATGTACACACTGTATGTATTATTATTTGTATCTTCATTTAACATTTGGCGGTTTTGACCAAGTTGACAGATTAACTGTGGAAGAAAATATTAAGAAAACTTCTGAAAGATTAAGATCAGGTGGCCGGTCATGGTCGTTTAAATTAATCAATTTTCAGGCCAGCGGGCCTGCAATAAAAGGTCAGGTTATTTTTTCAACAAATGGCCGTGTTCATATTGTTTGAATATACTTGATGTACTGAAGGGCAAAATGATCAACTATTTACTTTCCTTTTAATTTTAAAAGGTCAAGAAGCTGATCTTTGTGATATTTCTCTATCAATTAGAAAGTTGTCTCGGATAGAATTTGAATTTAAACTTCTTTTTTTCAGAAAGATGATTTTTGAACTTATTTAATTTTCCTTGCAATCTTTGCAACCAATTCATGCGCTTTTCTTGGAAGAAAGTATATCGTGAGACTTCCTGAAAATAAATGTCCCTGTACGTATGTTATACCGGTATATGGAGAGGATGAACAAGTCTACCCAAGTGACTGTGATGCTGAGTGAATGTAAGAAAGATTCATTTTTGTAACTCTGGCAACCTTATTTGTTTTTGATAAATTTGAAAAATCAGGTTATTCTATGATGTATAGAAATAAGTACAGGTAATTTTTTTTCTGACTTATTTTTTTTACGTCGTGAACTTATATATAGAGTATAGTATTTTAGTATTTTGTTATCTTTATTGGTTTTTCCCTGTCTTGATTTCCCAGGTAATACAAAACATTTTCGAAATATCTTTGTATGGTTTCAAACAGGTTCTGTTGAAACATTTTTGACAAAACGTTCCAAGAACATTTTTAAACACTGTGCAGTTGCATAGAATGTTAGATAGAACATTTAAGAGCGCTGAACAAAATGAAATGTTTCCAAAATTGTTTTATTGATATTTCTGGAACCATACAAATGTTAAAAGTCTTCAAATTGAATAGCATCATTTAAGAACAGATAAATTGGCAGCATGGACCAGACATGCACGTCTCGGGAACTTAACCCGCGTCTGTGATCCACAAATCTAACCAATGTAATATGCCAAAAAAGTATGAAAGTTACTATGTCGAACAAACATACCGAAAGACGAAGCAGGATGGGTGGGATATCGGGAGTTCGCTTCTTTTCATACGGTGGAGGTTTTTGTTTGTTTGCTTTGGTTCCTGTTTTATCCCGATTTTGTATGCCTTTGGTTTCTGATTTTCTGGGTTATCGATTTTGTGCTGTAAACAGGGATATGGTCATTATCCATATTTGTCATTCTACAGGACCCACGTTTTAGAAATTTCAAGAAATTTTGATAACAGAAATTTTAGAATGCGTTGAAGAAACGATCAACGGAAATTGATCGAACTTGGCTACATGTGCCCTCGGGGACTCTTGGTCCATCAGCAGTGACACTCACCAAGTGGTATAAATGTTAAAAGTCTTCAAATTGAATAGCATCATTTAAGAACAGATAAATTGGCAGCATGGACCAGACATGCATGTTTCGGGTACTTAACCCTCGTCAGTGATCCTCAAATCTAAACAATGTAATATGCCAAAAAAGTATGAAAGTTACTATGTCGAAAAACGTACCGAAAGACGTAGCAAGATGGGTGGGATATTATGCTACAGGACCCACGTTTTAGAAATTTCAAGAAATTTTGGTAACAGAAATTTTAGAATGCGTTGAAGAAACGATCAACGGAAATTGATCGAACTTGGCTACATGTGCCCTCGGGGACTCTTGGTCCATCAGCAGTGACACTCACCAAGTGGTATAAATGTTAAAAGTCTTCAAATTGAATAGCATCATTTAAGAACAGATAAATTGGCAGCATGGACCAGACATGCACGTTTCGGGTACTTAACCCTCGTCAGTGATCCTCAAATCTAAATGTAATATGCCAAAAAAGTATGAAAGTTACTATGTCGAAAAAACGTACCGAAAGACGTTGCAGGATGGGTGGGATATGATGCTACTGGACCCACGTTTAAGAAATTTCAAGAAATTTTGATAACAGAAATTTTAGACTGCGTTGAAGAAACGATCAACGGAAATTGATCGAACTTGGCAACATGTGTCCTCGGGGACTCTTGGTCTCGTTTCTATAACATTTGCAGAAATATGTTTGATATATTTTTAAAACATGCTTGTGCTATTAACAGAATTTCTTTTTGCTTTGGTTCCTGTTTTATCCTGATTTTGTATGCCTTCGGTTTCTGATTTTCTGAATTTTCGATTTTGTACTGTAGACAGGGATATGGTCATTATCCATATTTGTCATTTCTTCCACAAGTTAATATTCTACCAATAAAATCATGGCAGGTATCTAGCTAACATGAGATGTTCCGTCTTGCAGGGGTGTAAAGGTAAAAGATAGATGTCCAGGCATTGACCCAGTCTGTCAGTCTGTGGCTCAAATGGAGAGAGATACAATAACCCATGTTTAGCAGCATGCGAGTAAGTGGAACTCCTCTGACTTCATTTCATTTAAGATGCCATTTGCCATGTATTGATAAGTAAATCAAGATCTATATATGATAACATGTAAAAAATTATACAATCTATAGAAATCTTACAAAAACTACTTCTAAAGCAAATTAAGTCCTCATGTATATTGAGCTTTACTTTCAACATTTTCATACCCAAAACTGAATGGCAACCAGTTGAATCCTCTAGCTTCTCTAGCATAAACACCGAGTTTGAAACATATGTTTAAGCTTTTAAAGTCATATGTTTTGAACTTTTCTGCACAGTATTTTAAGTGATGACTGTTTCCAGCAAGCAGGGGATGCTGACTCTTGTCAGGAACCTGATCTTATCTCCATTGGTGATTCTCTTTCATTAGCTAGGCCTTTCAACGACCGCTAGGTTTCGACTGAGAGTAACGACAACTCGTACTCTAAGTGTCAGAAATCGGAACATTTCGAGCTTCTTCATAAACATAATGGGCAAAAATCACTTCAAATCATGAAATTTCTCATTTATTTATCTCTTTTTGGTTGTTGGACAAAGTTGGTATGATTAAGCACAATACTTTGATTTGTTTCTTAAAACAATAAATGGACAGAGAAAGATAGCACAAATTTGCACATTCGATTTTTAGACCGAAAAAAATTTTCTTGTGGTAAAACATTTGAAGGGAGGTAACTCCTTAAGAATATCTGTAAAATTCGGGGGCCTTTAAACTAAGAAACGAAATGAAAAGAAACGAAATAAACCGAAAAAAAATATTTTACCGTTAAATCATTTTACGATCAAATAGTGGTGATATTTTCCCTTGTATTCTCCTCCCGTGTGCCGCGGGAACCAGTGCGTATTATAGTATCTACATTTCAGCTGTGTTTTAAGAAAGGCCATCAAACAAAACTAAATGACAAGGCATAACTGTAACCGATTTCGTAAAAATTTAACGAGGAGCTCTACGTACACCGCGTGGGATCGAAACGTATGATGTTGTGCTCCCTTACATAGTTTTTTGGTATTTTCTCATTTTCTAGATCAAACTTTACAAAACTGAACAGCGGTTGCAGTAGGGCAACACTAATAAATCAATCCATATCGTCCACGTATATGGAAAGTTAATAGTTTTCGCAAACACTTCAATAGTTTATCGACGACAAAAAATAATTCCTTTTGACGAACTCTTGAAGTGTTTGCAAAAACTACAGACTTTTCAGATATATAACCGATATGGACTTACTGATAAGACATTGCTCTACTGCAATGTCTCATTAGTTTTGTGCAGTATCACTTAAATGATGAGAAAACATCAAAATTCTCCGTAAAGAATAACAACATCATACGTTTCGATCCCACGCGGTGTACGTATATAAATGGGAAAATGATGGCAAAAGGTGAGCAAACGAAAATTAAACATTAAAAATAAAATTGGCGGATATACATGTATGTATCTAGATAACTGTCATTGACATAATATTATATAAAAAAAAATACATGAAATGTGTCGATAAGTATGCATAACGAAGACAGCATCAATAGTGATCGAAAACTAGCGAGACAAATAAGAAATAAATAATGATAAATTTTTAAAAATAATAAAAAAAAAGTATTGGCCGTACAGACTTCCACTGTTAGTTGCAAGACTTTGAGATTTATCCCCTATATATGAATTTTAATCAGAACATTTGCCGACAAAGTTGAAAAAACTTCATTTTTTCTGATTCTTTAGCTGCGTGGACAGTAGACGCTGACGTAATGTTTGGGGACGGCAAATACTGATTTTACGGTGCAAACATCCGATAATTTGTTATAGTATTTGAAAATATTTCAATGTTACAAATCTTCTTATCAAAATGAAATTATTTTGTAATTTAACCCCTTGCTAATTAAAGATGTAGGGTGTAACGCCACCCCCCGCCCTATCCCCTGCGATAAATGATAAAATCTGCGAATATGCATGATATGCATTGTCTTTTTCTAACATTAATTTTGTTATATTTTCTTGTTTCAATACTTTATAGATTTAAAGAATGCTATATACATCTATATAAGTTTGAATTGAATAAACTTATAATTAAAACATGTCACCTAAACTTGCAAGCGTGGATCTAGAGTGTGATTGGTTGGGGAGGGGGTAGTCTGAACCACCCTACCCCATCCACCGTGATATTTGCAAATAAGATGAGACTTTTCCAGATTTTTATTTCAAAATCATAGGTATGACAAAAAAGAATTGGCTGAACCTTCATAATAGATCATCGATTACAAAACGTTGGTGATCCGATGCGATTTTATCGATTATCAATCGGTTACGCTGAATTATATCATTTTACACTCTGAAAGGTGATTTTTTTACGAGAATAATTACTGCAGCATCTCAAATGTGCTTGTATTGATACATTTTAAGGCTTAATGTTGAAATACACTTTCTCTAAAAAAAATCAGGTTTTACTTATTTATATATATTATTTTTCTCAAGGTATATGGGGCTCGGTACCTCTCATTTTCTGAAAGGTGCGGTGTCCCTGAAAATTAATTAATTTTACAAAATTCTATGATGCAAAATCTTTCTTTTTCATATGAAAGTTTACATTCTCATTTGTATAAATTCCAATTTTCAGACGAATCTAACGCATACATTCGCAGTTTAAGCCGTTTGAAAACATCATTTTGAATTTGGGTTGCGCAGCTCTATAATTCATTCCACTGGGGCCACCTACAATGTATTGCGTTTTATGTGGAGATTTAATTATACAAATTCGGCAATATTATGGTCGTTTCTGCATATTTTCAAATAAAACTTTTTATGGCTCCTTTTTTCCTCAATCTAGACCCATCGGAATAAAATTTACGTTTTCAAATAGATACTGTATCTTTTAAAAAACAAAACAAAATTAAACTAATAAAAACAAATAAAAAAACAAAATATAGAGCATGGAAAATGCGAGAGAGATTGTACTCTTATGACAAATGTAACCATCTATTCCCAAAATTTTACGGCTCGCTCCACTCGCCAATTAAAAATAAAGTTGTATATACATGTATGGATGACTGAATCAGAAGAAAAAATGAAAACTTAATATCTTAGACTTAAACGCTGCGCTCGCCAGTCTACATATAAACGTAAAGTAAACGTATCAAGAAACTCTATATCTTGTACATGCTGTTGGAATGGAACCCCCCCCCCACACACACACACACACTTCTTAATTAGATCATCAGTCTTGAGATTCAGGTTTTTGTTTTTGTTTTTTTGCTTGTCAGTTTTTCTGTGAACAATTTTATTCGAGATGAAACCTTGGGCCCCCCTGTTCTGAAATCCTAGATCCGCCACTGAAACCGGTTCTTCCTGCATTCCCATGAGAGAAAGTGTCGTAGATGACGCCACTGAATGACTCTTTTGTCTACCATGAGACAATTCAGAGTTGTTTTTTTTCATTTCTGGATTTTCATTAGTGTTGTATAATCGTACAAATTTCATAATCAGAATTCTAATTGATTTTTTAAAATTCAATTGGGTTTTGATATTTGATATTTTTACAAGAAAGTTACCAACTTCAATAAGTAAGATACTCCTATGCATGGCAAAACAGTCTAGAAAATATTTCTACCACAAAATGATAAGAATTCGCTCTTTAGTACATGCAAATAACGGGTGAAATGGCAAAACTATACTATCACTGAGCTTTCTTCCATAAAAAAGCTCTGTTTGGTCGACATAACTATTTTCTCGGGTAACTCCGTTAATGTTTAATGTTACGTCTTTGGGGGGGGTGTTCCATCCAACCTAAGTGTCTTGTTTAAGTTTTTTTATGGGAACAAAGTAAAAAAAATTCATGCAATTTTCGAGCGAACGAACATCTACACGTATGTATTCTTTAAATTCTACGAAGCGTTTGGTCGGGATAACTTTTTTTTCCGTTACGCATCTCGAGTTGAGGCCAGGGAACTTCGTTTGCCTTCTCAAAGTATCTTGAGGAGAATCCGGACCGATCCTATTCATGGTATTCCTGGGCTTACAACAAAACTGACAGAAAATGTACCTGACCTTTCAAATTATTTACGGTACGCATGTAAATTGAACTCATGGATACCATACCCGAACGTACATTTAAATTATCCGGTTACTTTTCCTCCTTTTCTACGTTTTGAATTTCCAATTATAAAAATCTGTATACATAATTTCTTTGCCAAAGAAAAAAAATATTTCGTCTCGTTACTTTTCATTTCTTTTCTTGTGCGTTCCACAATTTAAAGGACCCGTTAAATTCTGTTAATCCAGAAGTGTCCCGGGAACCAAGTGTTTGTCAAATAGTACAGTTTGAATTGTTTCCCTTCTTAAGCAGATTTTATTTAGAATTTGGTATTTAAGATTAATCAATTTTCGAAAATTCGCACGTCATTATCAATTCAAAGTTCTTTAATGCTCTCCAGACACAGATTCAAATGTCGTGAAGCACTTTTAAAGGAATATTCTTGGATTTGAAAATTTAGTTGAAAAGCCTACATTAGCATCTTTGCAGAATGCTACAGTTATTTTTATTAGTGTTGTACTTTTTTAAGGTTTTGTCATCCTCAGTTCCCCAGGCTATTTGCGCTTTGGCTGAATACCCTGGGTCAGATCGTACTATTTCGGGGATTTCCATTTATATGCAAATGTTGTTTATCCAATCGCAATTTGGGCTAGCTCATATCATAGTTTACAAACGTCTTTTGGATAGCAATGATAAATAGTGCATGTTCGACTAGGTAAGATTCTAATTGATGCTTTATGACAAAATTGTTAGATGTTTTCGATACAAATATTTGGATAACCAGCAAAAATTCCCTCTTGTGTACGATTCACACACTGTCGTATCTGGTCTGCGCGCAGCCATTACAATCAGTTTTTTAACTTCAAGAAGAAGAGCTATTTATTTTAAATCCCCAAAATAGTATGATCTGACCCAGGGTATTCTGCCAAAGCGCAAATAGCCTGGAGAACCAAGGCTGAGATTTTGTAAGACCATTGATAATGAATACTTTATTCTAATTTTGGCTCTGTGTTCAACTTTCACTTTCGCATGTAACAATTGAAATGTTTTTTTTTCTTTCAGGAATGCAAAGGTGGTAAAGCAGAAACCACTATGTTCATAAGGATACACGTTTAAATTCAATAGTTCCAGCTCAAACCTCTAAATTGGAATCAGAGTTCTATGGGCAATCATGAAACCTTTGTTCCTTGGGTAAATAAACAGATTGTGTCTCGGGAAAACTCCACCATATGACTATTTGTATTTCATTCCATAATACATGCACATTCAGTAGTCCTATTGAGGACTAGAACCAGTACATAACATCTCATATTTTGACCTTGAAATGAGACCTTGAGCTTCATGATTACCTTGATCATATTGGCTGTTGCATCTAATCCTATTTACCACGTACTATTGCATGTTTAATGGAAGTACATGTATTTTGCAAATACTTGACAAGTTCATGATAAAATAAAAGAATCTGTCTTCTTAAAGCAGCCTTGACACCTTGGTGAAGTGGTGACAATTTCTATTAATTTTTCATTTTCTATCCCTGAAGCTCATATTTTGTGCTAAATGTTGGCAAAACATTCAGCCATAGGACCCACAACAATATGTTAAAATAACAGTAAAATTTATTGCAGGCAGAACATGTATTAGTAAAATGAACATCAAAATGAATAGTGACACAAAAATGAATTAATTCAGTCATTTTGCTCATCTTGTTGATTGCATACCTCTGGTTTGTAACCATCAGGGTACGTCACTATTACAAAGCTAGGACAGCTTGGCGTCTGGCAACAACAACCAGGTCTGGGTGCATCCAGTCTACATATGGATGGTAACTGCCATTGCACACATCTGTGAAAATACAATGGGTATACAATGAATTTGTTCTTCAGAATTTTTCAACAGTTTTACTGCATTGAAAGAAAATTTTGCAAGGTACATATTTTCACAAACTTTTTGAAAATGCAAAAATTATCTATCCATTTGTCATTTTAAAACTTAATCAAAGGACTGAAAGTTCTGCAAGTTGGCAAAGTCTAATATTGAATGAAGCCTGTGTTTGTTAAACACGAATGCTCCAGGCGGCATCTTTTTTAGTATAAACACCATTTTCTGTTAAGTATGTGGAATGTCAAGGTCAGGGTCACTAGGCTTAAAAATGTTGGTATCAATCGAAAAATCATGTGACAAGGAATGCACATGTGAAATATCAAAGCCATATAACTTACCATTCAAAAGTTATGGAATATGCCCAATGTTAAAGTATTCGAATGTAGGTCAAAGGTCAGTCAAGGAAAAAAATAACGAATACACTTGTGAAATATGAAAGTCCTATCACATACCATTCAAAAGTTACACCAAATGTTAAACTGTTTGAAATTTAGGTCCAAAGGACACTAGGTCAAATATTGCCATATCAATGGAAAGGTCTTGTCACAAGGAATTCTCATGTGAAATATGAAAGCCCTATCACTTACCATTCAAAAGTAATGGTCAAGGTTAAAGTTTTTAGGACAACTAGACAGACAAACAGACAGACAGACAGGCCAAAAACTGTGTGCCCCAAACTTTTAATTCCGGGGGGCAAAAAAAGTGTTGTTTTCTATCTCTATACGATATTAGTCCCCTTAGTACCAGCATAAATCTAAGTCATAACTTTTATAGTATGTCATATTTTCTCTTGTCTAAAAGCGCTTGAAATAAACTTTTATGTATTCTTTTTTTTTATTTTGATCGGCCAACCCAGCGTTCATGAATAACGTCACAATTGTCTTAATGTCAAAAGCCACGTGAAAATGTTATCTTACCCCATAGGGTTGAGATTAATAGAATCTATCACCGGGTGTGAGCATTGACAAGAAAATCCACTCCGAATGTCCAGAATTTGCTTGTACCATGACGAGGCTTGCCGAATCATGGACAAAAGCAAATTCCGGACGGATTGATTTCCTTATCACACCTAAGCGATTGATGTCTGATAAAACGTTTCCTATACTTTTCTGCCATCTTTTGATCAAGATTGAAGCGATGCAGTGCCTGAATTATTTTTTTTCCTTATATGTGCATAAAACATAAAAAATGGTACTTTTCCTATGCTAATTCTACCATCTTTTTATCAAGACTAAACATCACTGTCAATGTGGATGATCCATTTGCCATTTTGCACTTTTTACGAGTGCAACTCTGTGTATATGGGAGAAAAGGATATCTTTTCCCAGCATTTCCATGAATATCCAATTCCAAGGTAATAACACGTGATGAAGTGAATGTGTTGGAATACTGCAAGTACATGGTTATGCAGGGAAATATATACATTTATTGAAATGTCGAGGGCATTATGCTCTTCTTATCACCAGAACTATCATGGAATGTATATTATTCATTTACCTAATCACCTAATCAAACACAACACCCCCCCCCCCATTATATAAAGCTATAATAGCTGTATTTGGTAGTTTTCCAAACCTGTGTATTGCCCTCCGAGTGTGCTTTAATCTTAGACGCAAGAACCATAGCGATTTATATTGACATTAACAGACTATTTTATATCTATCTTTTCATCAATGAAATATTATACAAATATGGACTTGGTCGAGGTCATTATATCATTATAATGACCCGATGATATTATAAATATCATCGGGTCATTATCATTATAATGACCCGATGATATTATAAATATCATCGGGTCATTATAATGACATAATGACCAAGGCAAAGTCCTTATTTGTTATATTATATAATGAATAGTTAGACTATATATGATCAAAATAATGATTCAAAACAATATATACACATTATGTCATTATAATGACCCGATGATATTATAAATATCATCGGGTCATTATAATGACATAATGACCAAGGTCAAGTCCTTACTTGTTATATTATATAAGGAATAGTTAGACTGTATATGATCAAAATAATGATTCAAAACAATATATACACATCATCTCTAATCAAGAATTCAACAATTAATTGCACTTTATTTGTGAAAAGTATATCTAAACTTTAAAGATTTCACAAAATAACTAAAAAAAAATTTTTTTTTCGAAAATACTGAAATCAAGACAAATACCACACCGAGTCATTATCTTCCGTCAGCGGCCATTTTCGGAAAATAATGACTCGCGCCTTAGCCAATCAGAATCGACGTTACATCCTAGTTATATAATATAAATCGATATGGTTATAACACCTTTTACCAGATAACTTTCATTAAACTCTGGTATCTTCCCCCGAAAAAAAAAAAAAAAAAACACATGGCGATGCGGTGCAGTGCTACTTTGGACTACTTGAGGGTTGAATTCCTACGCGATATGAGAACTATATTCCAAATCTTCATTACAAATAGCTCTATAAACCATTATTGCATTGGATTCATCATTTACAGCTTGCACTTAAACTTGTGTTGTTTAAAATGTTTTGTCCAAATGATAGAGGTACTATTTCTTACTTCGTAAGACGAATATATACAGATTTTCTGCGTTGTTTGGCTCCAACTACAAAAGTGATACCAATATAGTTGGCTATGCCAACTCAAAAATTAAAACATTTTCAAAATATTTGGCTTTGTTTTGAAAACATGCTGAGGCTCCAGATCAAATGCTATTTCTAATTTATTTTTCCTAAAACTTTCTGAAAATTAAAAAAATTTTTGGTTTTGGTGCCAAAATTTCTTATGCCAAATGGATTCTTCAAGCAATATAAGCTAGCTGTCAGCGGCTAAAAATTATTTTCTTGCAAAAAGTTTCTTAATACCTTCTAATTATTATTAAAAGATGATATACAAGTCATCCGAGGTAAAATAAACATGTTACATAATGAAATTCAGCATGAAAACATACGCCTACAGAGCTGTCTGTACTATGATGCCTGGTTAATTATACTTCGGCAACTAAGTTCGATCTCCGCCGTGTGACCACATGTCCTATGTTGAGATAAATCAGGTCAAAACATGCGCAGACGTGAAAAGCACTTTAACGACTTTTTTCTTTGGAAATTGAGCTCTATATGATCTGCAATGTAAAGGTTTGTGTAATGTGACTATAGATCGTCCTTATTTTGCCATCTTAACCTCTGAATCAATAAAAACATACTTTCTTTCCTTTACACATATTCATGTGCATGTTGGAATCGGAAATGTTCACTGACCAAGTTTAGCTTGCGCATGGGCAGATAGCAAGCTGAGAAAAGGCAATGTAAGGGCACATGAATATGGGCGGGCTTTACGTTGAATTTTTCTTGGGGCTGTAAGAATTCAGAAACTACTATTCTTGTCCAGAAAGGCGTTAATCCGACGTTTTTTGAATCAGCCTTTTTATCAAACCGTCATCAATTTCTATGAGTAATAACATACGTGAAAATGAGCAAATAAAAAAATTTGCAATTGCTGACAGCTAATATTGCTTTCAGACATGCTATGGCTAAATTCTTCGATCGTATTGATTCTATTTTTTTGAAAATGGACAATACCTATAGTCTGTATATGTTAAATACTTACTTAGGATTACATTCGTAGTAGCCACGCCTAGCATCCAAACAAGAACACGAGTAATCACATCCATCATTCCATGTAGCATTCTGAACGTAGAAATGTCCTTTGTAATAACAGTGATCTGTAAAAAGAAAGTAAATTACATACACAATACTTATTCCTGCACAATTATAGTAAAAGTAGATGTTGCATAAATTAGTACAGTTATTAATAGGGATGTCAATTAAGAAATAATTGAAATAAAATTTCCATATGTATTTTTAAAAAATGCTGCTGACCCTGAACTTTGGAAAAATTATGATGTACAAATTAAAGATTATTTTCTTTGATTTCTATTAATCATTTAAAAGAAATAAGCTCATCTTCAGTTACCCTAAACATACATGTACATGTAGCATTGTTCATACTGTAAAGTACCATGACCTAGTACTATCTTAGTGTTGACGGTATCAAACTTACTATCAGGTGGTGCATATGTTCCTGGCTTAGTTATACGATCTGGTGCACAGTAGACTTGTCCACAGCATTCACCGGGCTGTTTCTTCACTGTACAGAACTTGGGAAGGCCAATATACTGTGGACATCTATTGGTAATTATGAAACCAAAAATAATTCTCAGTAAGTTCTTCACCAGAAATTAAAATATAAGCTTTCCAAGGTTGCAGGTAAATCAGAATTGAGTACATTCAAAATTTACAATGTTTTAGTTATCTGACCTTGACCTGTAAAATTTCTATCCAAAAAGACTATGAACTTGGACCTCCAAAATCAAAATGGCACATCCTCCTCATGTCATTCATCCATCCATGAACCCTGGCTGTATACTCAACCCATGTGCCCTACACCCACTCTTCCCCTTTTCAGTTTAATCATTTGAATCTTACACGCCTACCTTTCCACACATTTGTGGAGTCCATTCTGAGCATCTTCACAGGTACAGTTATAGTCACATCCATCTGTCCAGGACTGACCTTGGCTGTAGACTTGACCCTTGTACACACAGCCTCTACCTAAAAGAATAGATAAGATATTACTGTACAGTATATGCTGAAACTTTTCACACTAAGTCTGTACTTGATAGTACTGAAGACGTAAACGAAATTTCAATCTAATGTCTTGAAGAATGTGCACATAATGAACTGGACTTACATGAATGTGTTTAAGGAAAGAAAAACAGACACACAGGCAGACGACCTGCTCAAATCAACTTAAAACAATATAAAAAAAAGTTACTTTGGTCTTAACATTAATTTGGCATCAAAACTTACTTGCTGATGTTGCAGGGGTTGTTATACCTGTAAGGAAAAATGAAGAAAATTCAGAAAGTTGTAAGAGTATTATAAACCTTGATGCATACATGTATGGTGGTATAAATTAGTTAAAAATAATCTGGGATGCTGAAAAATGAGTATTTCATCATAGTTTTTTTTTCTCACCCCGGACAGAGATACACAATGTATCTACAGATTTACCCATTCTGAGACAACTCTGGCTTGCACCCCCCATGTTTGTCTCGAACCCCCTATTGTGATGTCATAGGCATTTACGTAGGTTAAGCAGAGTTTGACATCAAATGGAGCAACATTTAACGCAAAACAAGCAATGTTTATTCATGAATTATGTGAAAATATACATGGGTGAGAGAAAAATAATAAATCACCCCTTTCTACAGGGACAGGGAAATCCCACCATCGTATCAAAGATCTGCAACGCCCACGACTCAGCAAGACTCGTCGTTGACTGCAAGTCTTTGATACTCGGGTGGGATTTCACTGTCCCTGTTCAAAGGGGTGATAGATTCTATTAATCTTGGTTATCAAATTTATATCTATATACACTGTAATCATGAATCTTTAAAACAAAGGAGGGGATCTCCAACAACACCAGGCTGTAGCACCTACAACAAAACCCCAAAACACCCAATGCACAATTCAATTTAACACACAATTCACATGAAGTTTTAGAGGAAGTTGAACTTCAGCATGAAGAATCTTTTTTAATAATCTTAAAATTGAATAACTTACATGTGCTGTGTCCTTGAATTGCAAACACATCTCCAGATTTTGGTGTAGCTAAAAATACACACATTTCATAAGAAACTAATTTGCATTTAAAAATATACTGAAATGTCTCTTTTTTTTATCCATAAATTCATTATTGTCCTTTTGATCAGAGTTTACCAAGTTCAAAGATATACAACGGAGTTTATAAATTGGTAAAAATCACACAAGTTTGATACTAGATTTTTCTCGATATCCTGGAGGATCCATTAGTAACAAAACAAATGAGTTAAAGAAGATCCTGACGATAATCTCAACAGCACTCACAATAGAGCGCAAAATTAAACATAGACGGACCCCTAACAAGCTAGAGGTGAGACCAGGTGCCCGGGAGGAGTAAGCATCCCCTGTTGGCTAGCCGCACCCGCCGTCGATGTTTATGAAGCATGTAAATGAAAATATAAAAACTTCATGCACTGTCTGACGTTATGTCTATATAGAAAGTGCTATGGCGACAATGTCAGGGAAGTATATTCAAAACACTTACTGTCAAACCCCTCGCGGGGAACTTTTTTACGAGCTCCACACGGCAAAGGGCATAAGTGTGACACAAATGAGTTAAAGAAGATCCTGACGATAATCTCAACAGCACTCACAATAGAGCGCAAAATTAAACATAGACGGACCCCTAACAAGCTAGAGGTGAGACCAGGTGCCCGGGAGGAGTAAGCATCCCCTGTTGGCTAGCCGCACCCGCCGTCGATGTTTATGAAGCATGTAAATGAAAATATAAAAACTTCATGCACTGTCTGACGTTATGTCTATATAGAAAGTGCTATGGCGACAATGTCAGGTAAAGTACGACAAAGTACGGTGAGCATTGAATATAACCCATGTTAAACTCTGCTTGAAATTTAGGTAATGTTCAATTAGCATTCCCCATTCTACTAAACAGTAAATATTTGAAGGAGGTTTTATCAGTGAAATATATGGATACAGTTGAAAATATGTTAAGAAGAAAAGTGGAATTTCTAAAAAACCTCCAATAATCTTTTTATGAAATATTCCTAAAATTATGTTTATCATAAAACTAGAAGTCTCAGACGAGACTGAAGCTCTCCTGGTTGTTTGAAAGTATTCATGTAAGTGGTACACCCATTTTCCAAGACCCCAAGGATCAAGGGCTGAAAAATAGTATCAGGTGCACAACACAACCACAGGCCCATTTTAACATTTTTAATGCAAAAAGAATGAACTTTCTATCAATTATACATTCTGAGAATTGGTGTTCACAAGATAACATTACAGGAGGGGTCATGGGTCCAACAAAATATCGGGTGCACAACTAGATCAAAGAGCTATTATAATGCAAAAAAGAATAAACTCTAACATTTTTACTTTAATTTTGAGAATTTATGTTCATAAGATAACATAGAGTTCAATAGAAGAAAATGACCACACCCAATTTCCAAGACCCTGGGGGGTGAGGGGCTCAAACAAAATATCAGGTGCACAACTAGACCACAAACTCATTTTATTGCAAAAAGAATTAATTCCTTATCACTTATAGTTTCTGAGAAATGGTGTTCACAAGATTACATAGAGTTATATAGGAGAAAATGACCACACTCATTTTCCAAGACCCTGGGGGTCAAGGGGCCGAAACAAAATATCAGGTACACAACTAGACCATAGGTTCAATAAATTGCAAAAAAAAATTATTTCCCTATCAATTATAGTTTCTGAGATTTGGTGTTCACAAGATTACATAGAGTTATATAGGAGAATATGACAACACTCATTTTCCAAGACCCTGGGGGTAAGGGACTCAAACAAAATATCAAGTGCACAACTAGACCACAAACCCATTTTATTGCAAAAAGAATTAATTCCCTATCAATTATACTTTCTGAGATTTGGTGTTCACAAGATGCACAAAGTGATATATAGGAGAAAATTACCACACCCATTTTCCAAGACCCAGGGGGTCAGGGTTCAAAACAAAATATCAGGTGCACAACTAGACCATAGGCTCAATAAGTTGCAAAAAAATTATTTCCCTATCAATTATAGTTTCTGAGATTTGGTGTTCACAAGATGACATAGAGTTATATAGGAAAATATGACCACACCCATTTTCAAAGACCCTGCGGGTCAGGGACTCAAACAAAATATCAGGTGCACAACTAGACCACAAACCCATTTTATTGCAAAAAGAATTAATTCCCTTTCAATTATACTTTCTGAGAATTGGTGTTCAAAAGATGCACAAAGTGATATATAGGAAAAAATGACCACACCCATTTTCCAAGACCCTGGGGGTCAGTGGCCAAAACAAAATATCAGGTGCACAACTAGACCATAGGCTCAATAAATTACAAAAAAGAATTATTTCCCTATCAGTAACACTTTCTGAGAAATGGTGTTCACAAGATTACATAGAGTTACGGTTTATAAGAGAAAATGACCACACCCATTTTCCAAGACCCTGGGGGTCAGTGGCCAAAACAAAATATCAGGTGCACAACTAGATCATAGGCTAAATAAATTGCAAAAAGAATTAATTCCCTATCAGTAATAGTTTCTGTGAAATGGTGTTCACAAGATTACATAGAGTTATACAGGAGAAAATGACCAGACCCATTTTCCAAGACCCTGGGGGTTAAGGGGCCAAAACAAAATATCAGGTACACAACTAGACCATAGGCACAATAAATTGCAAAAAAATTATTTCCCTATCAATTATAGTTTCTGAGATTTGGTGTTCACAAGATTACATAGAGTTATATAGGAGAAATTGACCACACCCATTTTCTAAGACCCTGGAGGTCAGGGACTCAAACAAAATATCAGGTGCATAACTAGACCACAAACCCATTTTATTGCAAAAAGAATTAATTCCCTTTCAATTATACTTTCTGAGAATTGGTGTTCACAAGATGCACAAAGTGATATATAGGAAAAAATGACCACACCCATTTTCCAAGACCCTGGGGGTCAGTGGCCAAAACAAAATATCAGGTGCACAACTAGACCATAGGCTCAATAAATTACAAAAAGAATTATTTCCCTATCAGTAACACTTTCTGAGAAATGGTGTTCACAAGATTACATAGAGTTACGGTTTATAGGAGAAAATGACCACACCCATTTTCCAAGACCCTGGGGACTCAAACAAAATATCAGGTGCACAACTTGACCACAAACCCGTTTTATTGCAAAAGGAATTAATTCCCTATCAATTATAGTTTCTGAGATTTGGTGTTCAAAAGATTACATAGAGTTATATAGAAGAAAATGACCACACCCATTTTCCAAGACCCTGGGGGTCAGGGACTCAAACAAAATATCAGGTGCACAACTAGACCACAAACCCATTTTATTGCAAAAAGAATTAATTCCCTTTCAATTATACTTTCTGAGATTTGGTGCTCACAAGATGCACAAAGTGATATATAGGAGAAAATGACCACACCCATTTTCCAAGACCCAGGGGGTCAGGGTTCAAAACAAAATATCAGGTGCACAACTAGACCATAGGCTCAATAAGTTGCAAAAAAATTATTTCCCTATCAATTATAGTTTCTGAGATTTGGTGTTCACAAGATTACATATAGTTATATAGGAAAATATGACCACACCCATTTTCAAAGACCCTGCGGGTCAGGGACTCAAACAAAATATCAGGTGCACAACTAGACCACAAACCCATTTTATTGCAAAAAGAATTAATTCCCTATCAATTATAGTTTCTGAGATTTGGTGTTCACAAGATGCACAAAGTGATATATAGGAGAAAATGACCACACCCATTTTCCAAGACCCTGGGGGTCAGGGGCCAAAACAAAATATCAGGTGCACAACTAGATCATAGGCTGAATAAATTGCAAAAAGAATTAATTCCCTATCAGTAATAGTTTCTGTGAAATGGTGTTCACAAGATTACATAGAGTTATACAGGAGAAAATGACCAGACCCATTTTCCAAGACCCTGGGGGTTAAGGGGCCAAAACAAAATATCAGGTACACAACTAGACCATAGGCACAATAAATTGCAAAAAAATTATTTCCCTATCAATTATAGTTTCTGAGATTTGGTGTTCACAAGATTACATAGAGTTATATAGGAGAAATTGACCACACCCATTTTCTAAGACCCTGGAGGTCAGGGACTCAAACAAAATATCAGGTGCATAACTAGACCACAAACCCATTTTATTGCAAAAAGAATTAATTCCCTTTCAATTATACTTTCTGAGAATTGGTGTTCACAAGATGCACAAAGTGATATATAGGAAAAAATGACCACACCCATTTTCCAAGACCCTGGGGGTCAGTGGCCAAAACAAAATATCAGGTGCACAACTAGACCATAGGCTCAATAAATTACAAAAAGAATTATTTCCCTATCAGTAACACTTTCTGAGAAATGGTGTTCACAAGATTACATAGAGTTACGGTTTATAGGAGAAAATGACCACACCCATTTTCCAAGACCCTGGGGACTCAAACAAAATATCAGGTGCACAACTTGACCACAAACCCATTTTATTGCAAAAGGAATTAATTCCCTATCAATTATAGTTTCTGAGATTTGGTGTTCAAAAGATTACATAGAGTTATATAGAAGAAAATGACCACACCCATTTTCCAAGACCCTGGGGGTCAGGGACTCAAACAAAATATCAGGTGCACAACTAGACCACAAACCCATTTTATTGCAAAAAGAATTAATTCCCTATCAATTAAACTTTCTGAGATTTGGTGTTCACAAGATTACATACAGTTATATAGGAGAAAATGACCACACCCATTTTCCAAGACCCTCGGGATCAGTGGCCAAAACAAAATATCAGGTGCACAACTACACCATAGGCTCAATATATTGAAAAAAATTATTTCCCTATCAAATATAGTTTCTGAGAAATGGTGTTCACAAGATTACATAGAGTTATGTAGGAGAAAATGACCGCACCCATTTTCCAAGACCCTGGGGGTCAAAGGCCAAAACAAAATATCAGGTGCACAACTAGACCATAGGCCCAACATAATGCAAAAAGAATTAATTTCTTGCCATTTACAGATTCAGAGGATTCGCATTCACGAGAAAGTTTAACGGACGGACAGACGGAAGGACGGACGGACGCCGGACACAGGGCGATCGCATAACCTCGACTGGTCTTAGACCAGTAGAGCTAATAAGAATAAACTAACTTCTTCCCCAATTGACAGCAGACTGTCCTGGAGCGTAGTAGAAAGCGGGTCCGTTCTTGATCTCATACGGGCATTTGTTACTTGTGGACACCATGATCCAGCCTATAGAGTCACAGCCTTGTACGGTTCTACTGTTGACATAGAACTCACGATCAAAGTTAGGATCCCTAGATAAAAAGATTGTAAAGTGAAGAATACATTATTTGATATATGCAAATGAGAATTACAGGATTTTTATGACCTTAGGGATTCTTTATTGTTCAAATACAGAGTATTTATGACCTTGACCTCTGATCATTGACCCTAGCATTTAGGAATCTATAAGTTATATGTTAGCTATAAGTCTTTCATCGTGGAAATACAAACAGGAGCTTCTGGATCCTGCAAATTTACGAATGAAATACATTGACTGTGTATAATATTCTGGGTAAATGCTGCTGACCCTGAACTTTGGAATAACTATGGAAATCAACATCTTTTAGCAGACATCAAAATACCTAGTAATACATGTAGTATTCAAATTGTCCTTTCAGATATTGGAAAATTAGTTTTAAATTACATTACAATGTACATTACAAACAAGCTATGCAAATTGGTCAAACATAAAAAACTGCATTGTAAAATTATGAATTTTCTCAAAATTTTCACGCCATTGAAAGTGTCAGTAAAACTTTTGACAATCTTTATGCAGCATACAGAAATTTAAGTACCCGAAAGTCTTACTTTTGTAGAGAGATGAAGTCTTTTGGCATGGTCTTAATATCACTGTAAGATGAGTCGATAATCCTGTCAGCTGTGAACCAGCTTGTCTTGTCCGAGTTTGTGGCATCAAAGATAATCCATGCTTTCTCATTACCATGATCATAGACTGATACCTTGATCTAAAAAACACAATCAGACAATTTCAGGTTAAGAGTTGGGACCGTTCTAAGCCAAATTTTTACATGTTTATACATACATTCAAGACTAGCGCCATCTTAATGCATGCAGATGTGTCATCATGGTTTCTACTGTGACGTCACTATGAAAAAATAACCAAATTTTGAGATGTCCTGTGTTTTGCTGTCTGACTGGATTACTAGCAAATAAGCTTTTAGACACAATCGGACAATCAATTACTCACTATTATAACAGAACGCTGCATATGTTCGAGATAACTTTTAGGTGTGGTTTTCATTAGGAATTCTGTAACACTAGACTTTTAAATACGGGTACATGTACTTGGTGTTTTGCAGGTTCGACAGAACAATCTAGTTTGAAAAATATCTCCTTCCTTCAATACATGTACTCACATATGTTCATCTTGCATCACTAATAAAATGATATTGAAAAACAGTCTTGAGGTCAATTTTTTAAAAACATGACCTCTACTTACCTTATCTAAGCAGAGTGAGTTCCAATTGTTAGTGAGATCAGGTTTGTAGTGGTGGGGGAAGTTGGCCAGTAGATTCTGAGCATCAGGTGTGTTAGGGTAGGAAGTGTTAGACCCTGACCAGAGCTGGTACAGTTCCCCGGGGACACCAGACACACCCTTCAGCAAGATAATCCATCCAGTTGGTGAGGCTTTAAATCAAATGGATACTTTAAAATTGTTTATCTCATCATTCTTTAACCATTGCATATAGTTACCTAGAATTTTCTACTAATGCTAAAGGCATCATGGAAATGACCCTGCCACATAACAGCTTCATAAGTTGTTTTTTTTTCAGTGAATTTGCAATTGCATGCATCTTACTTTGGAAATATACATGTATTTTGTACATATAGTTCTGAGTCCAAAAACAATGTTTTTATAATTACATGTATGTACTATCACGTAAATCTATGGCAGCAGGAATGAATTTGACAACATATTATTTGTTGCTAAATGTGATAAAAATCATACCTGTAATTGTCTTTGGTGTAGTAGTAAAGATGATAATTTAACACAACACATTTACATGACACATAATATATATGTATATACAAGCTACATACAATTTAATTTTCTCTTTTTCCTTTTGTGCATTTGCCTGCATTTCTTTTTCTTTGATTACGGTGACTACTGTATCTGATACTTTGTCTTAAACTACCATTTAAGAAATTTGACGAATATAAATCTGGGCTCTACATCTTAAAACTTATTTCAGTGATCCTGTTTACCTGGACAGAATTCTGGGCAATAAAAATGTGTATGCTCCTTTATTTTACTTATAAGTTAGCAAAATTAGCAATTATTATTTTTAATCTACACAAAAATGTGTCCAGCTTTTTCAAGAAAGTCTTGGACCATCCTGTTCCCCTTCCTCATTACTTGCCAAGACCACTGAGCTCAATCTCTCTTTGCACAAAATACTGTAAACATCGGATATGAAAATGTAATAGGTCGAGAATAATTTTAGACCAAAGACATTCTGTCATCTCTGCATAAACACTCTGACCAAGTGAGCTACCCTGGCATGATATGAAACTGTTACAATTTCATTTATGTTAATATATGCATGTACTTTAAAAAAAACTTTTCTCTTACTTTCACAATAGTTACAGGTCCTCCTGCAGTTGGTTTCCAGAATAGCTTTGTAGTTTGGATCATTACATCTGGATGCAAATATGGCACATGTGGGTAGTTTGTCCACACAAGGGGGAGGAGTAGTTACTGGAGCTGTATATTTAAAAAAAACTCTTGGAATCTGTGAAAGATTCTATTTACTGCACTTGATCTTCTTTAAGTTTTAGCATCTTATATAAAGTTTAGAAAAAGAGAATCAATTTCTCAATTGTTAAATTCAAAGGCAATCAAATACCTACAAAACAAGAGCCCCAGGGGGCACAACGCTCACCTGATACCCATGCACGCTCTAATTGACATACTGACATTGAATACTGATAGTGCCACTACCAGGATTTTAGCCCATAACCTTTCTAACAAGATTTTTGCCGGATGCAGACAAGTTTTTTTTTCAGACAACCTTTAAAAGTACAAACAAGAGAAAATAGTCAAATTTGAAAACAACAACTTTTTTACTGATTTGAAAAGATGGATTATGCGATCCAAAGTCATATGCCCAGCTAGTATAGTTTGCAACATCAAAAATAAAATCATTTTGTAAAATTCCACATTAATGTGCAACAGAAACAGAATAAAACAATGAAATGATTTCATAAATTAAGTTTATTTAAAATTGAACACCAAACCTTTCATTATTAATAGCTAGTATGCCAGAAAATAATAAAGCCTGTGTTTGTGAAACACGAATGCCCCGCAGTGGCATCTTTGTTGGTATAAACACCATTTTCTGTTAAGTATGTGAGAGGTCAGGGTCAGAGTAATGTAGGTATCAATGGAAAGATCTTGTCACAAAGAATACACATGTACAATATGAAAGCCCTATCACTAACCATTCAAAAGTTATGCCCAATGTTAAAGTTTTTGAGAAGTAGGTCAAAGGTCAAGGTCACGAGGTCAATTTTGGTATCAATGGAAAGGTATTGTCACAAGGAATACACATGTGAAATATGAAAGCTCTATCACCTTCCATTCAAAAGTTATGCCCAATGTAAAGTTTTTCGGACAAACAGACAGACGGACAGGCCAAAAACTATATGCCCCCGTATCTTTGATTCCGGAAGCATAAAAAACAAAGACTTTTTTGTTTTGCCTTTATTCATATTAAATTATACAGAAATCTATGAATGAGAGCTTTTGAATAGTACTGATTTCATCTTAATACATGTAACGTACAGTCAAAATCGTGTTAATCCAATTAACACAGACAAGTTGTTAGCGGACAATATTAATTCAAGTGAGTTGTGCAGAAATTGAGCCAATTTATTTTCCAAACAGCAGTGTACGGTGTATCAAACCTCATGACCCAGTGAAGCCACTTGGACAAATTATTTTCGGTAAATATGCTGAAATGCGGCCCTTGGAAATGTATTTTTAGCATATTGAATCAATAGTCGTGATAAATTTAACTTCGAACTTGATCTTGTCTTTTATGCAATCTACAGATAGGTGTGAAAATATGCAAAATTCGGAACATTTTCGTTAAAAAAAGTGAAATTTGCGAAAAAAGGACATGCATGACCCCCCCCTTTTTCTTTACATTTTTATGCGTGCAAAAGATTCGCAATCAAAAAAGACCAATTTTACAGACTTCCAGGCATTTCAAGTCAGTCAAAATTTTTAGTGTGCACCTTTTTATTTCCTGTAGTTACCCCTACTAAAGGGGCATGGAGGTATTGAACCAATCAAATCTGTAACACAAGATATATGGCGGCTATGTTTACCATAGATACAGAAATAAGACAGAGAAAATAATCAAGTACATGTATATTGGCTTTTAAAGGCAAAACCACTCAAGCAGAAAAAGTAGGTCAAGGTCATTTTATGAAAACTTGATCAAAGATACATCCAATATGCAAGTTTGGTACATGTAGCAGTTATACTTTGCTCAATATTGGCTTTATAGAGCAAAATCACTCAAGCGGAAAAAGTAGGTCAAGGTCATTTTATGAAAGATTGATCAAAGATACATCCAATATGCAAGTTTGGTATATGTATCACTTATACTTTGATCAATATTGGCTTTTAAAGGCAAAATCACTCAAGCGGAAAAAGTAGGTCAAGGTCATTTTATGAAAGTTTGATCAAAGATACATCTAATATGCAAGTTTGGAACATCTAGCACTTATACTTTGCTCAATATTGGCTTTTAAAGGCAAAATCACTCAAGCGGAAAAAGTAGGTCAAGGTCATTTTATGAAAGTTTGATCAAAGATACATCCAATATGCAAGTTTGGTACATGTAGCACTTATACTCTGCTCAATATTGGCTTTTAAAAGCGAAATCACTCAAATGGAAAAAGTAGGTCAGATGCTGCATCCGATGCATGGGTCCATCTCGGCATCCAAAGATGAATCACTTGTGCAAGTCTGGTTACTGTAGCATTAGTACTTTGTCAGATACTGAGCTACCCAAAACTTCTTATCCAAATCACTCAAGCGGAAAATGTAGGTCAGATGCTGCATCCGATGCATGGGTTCACCTCAGCATCCAAAGATGAATCACTTGTGCAAGTTTGGTTACTGTAGCATCAGTACTTTGTCAGATACTGAGCTACCCCAAACTTCTTAACCAAGTCACTCAAGCGGAAAATGTAGGTCAGATGCTGCATACGATGCATGGGTTCACCTCAGCATCCAAAGATGAATCACTTGTGCCAGTTTGGTTACTGTAGCATTAGTACTTTGTCAGATACTGAGCTACCCCAAACTTCTTAACCGGACGCGGACGCGTGGGGTTATAGCATAAGCTCACTCAACTTCGTCGAGGTGAGCTAAAAATGATGGTATGTGAAGAAAGGTCTTGTCACATGGAATGCACATGTGAAATATCAAAGCCTATCACTCAGCAATCAAAAGAAATAGCCAATCTAAGATTTTTTGAAAAGTAGGTCAAATATCTAGGTCTTGGTCATGAGGTCAAAAGTTATGATATGTGTAGAAAGGCCTTGTCACAAGAAGGAATACACATATGAAATATCAAAGCTCTATCACTTACCAATCAAAAGACATAGCAAATCTTAATTTTTTTTGAAAAGTAGGTCAAATATCTAGGTCAAGGTCATGAGGTCAAAATTATGGTATGTGTAGAAAGGTATTGTCAAAAGGAATACACAAGAGAAATATCAAAGCCCTATCACTTGCCAATCAATAGATATAGCCAATCTTGGTTTTTTTAAAAAGTAGGTCAAATATCTAGGTCAAGGTCATAAGGTTAAAAATATAGTATGTGAAAAAAGGGCTTGTCACAAGAAATACACATGTGAAATATCAAAGCCCTATCACTTACCAATCAAAAGATATAGCCAATCTTAGATTTTTTGAAAAGTAGGTCAAATATCTAGGTCAAGGTCACGAGGTCAAAAAATATGGTTTGCGTAGAAGGTCTTGTCACAAAGATTACACATGTGAAATATCAAAGCCCTATCACTTGCCAATCAAGAGATATAGCCAATATTAGATTTTTAGAAAAGTAGGTCAAATATCTAGATCGTGGTCACAAGGTCAAACATTTTATGTATAGAAAGGTCTAATCACAAGGAATACACATGTGAAATATCAAAGTCCTATCACTAATCAATCAAGAGATATAGCCAATATTAGATTTTTAGAAAAGTAGGTCAAATATCTAGGTCAAGGTCACAAGGTCAAAAATTATGATATGTGTATAAAGGTCTTGTCACAAGGAATACACATGTGAAATATCAAAGCCCTATCACTTACCAATCAAAAGTTATGGGGTGTGACACCCAAGTGTGACAGACAGACGGAGGGACGGATGGACGGACAGACGAACAACGGACAAAGTGATCCCTAAGTGTCGCTGTGCTTCGCAGGCGACACAAAAAGTCAACATCTTAAAAATAAATTCAGAGTATATTTGATAGCGTATGTGGCCAAGTTAATTCGAAGTATGAAAATAAGTACACAAAGCCAAACTAGCTATAGCTTGTCTTATTTAAAAAATCATTAAAAATCTAAAAGTTGATATTTTGACAAAATTCTTTCACAGTTTCATTTCTAGCGATAAATATAAAAATAAAAAGAGAAAAAAAACTGAAAAAGGGAAAAAAAAATTGTTGGGGTCCCGCCGGGGTTTGAAGCTACTCCCCATGGGTCCATTTGGCATGGAAAACATACATTATACCAATGTACAATCTTAAAAAATATTCCTTAAAAATCCAAAAGTGGATATCTTGACAAAATTCTTTCACTTGTAGGGTACCATGCATGAGAACCTCATACCTACAAATTGTCATGACAATCTGAAGAGTGGCTATAGAAAAGAAGCAGAAAATGTATGAAAATCAACCCCCCCCTTCCTTTTTACATAAGAAAAAAATTCATAAAAAATCAAAAAAATAAATTTTAAGCATAAAATACATATCAAAGCATTAAGTAAGTTAAATATGATAAATATGTAGTAAATGAGTGTGTAAAATCATACACTTATTGAGTTATTTAAAGAAATAGTGCAAAAATATGCATTTCTGACTAAGTCCGAAAAGACGTCAAAAACGCGTCAAAAATTTGACTTCGAAGTGGAACCAAAAATAACAACACTTCTTAAGACATCTCTCTAGATCATCCTGATGCTTTCGGTTTGTCGATACATGCTTCGGTTCTGAAGAAGAAGTTTGTCAAAGGAGGGTACCCCCCGTGACCTACTTTTGGCTGTGGTGGCGCCACCTGTTGACAGATCCGGACGAAAAACAACAACACTTGTAGGGGACCATGAGTACTTCATACCTACCAAGTTTCATCAAAATCCCTTCAGCCGTTCTGGAGAAGAAGTTTAAAATGTGAAAAGTTTACGACGACGACGGACGACGACGACGACGACGACGACGACGACGACGGACGACGGACGACGGACGCAACACTATGACAATAGCTCACTTGAGCCTATGGCTCAGGTGAGCTAAAAAAGAGGGGGTGGGAGTAGGGGGAGACATATTTTGGATATAATGACAGAATTAGTACACAAAGCTCATCAAATTGAAAAATGATATTTCTGTTACTTAATCAAAAATGCATATTAAAAAAATTCTGTGAGTAACAATGTCAGGGTGAGCTTTTTCTTCTTTGGCATTAGATTGAAGTTTTAGCTTTTAGTACTTTTAAGGAGGTATTGAACACTTGGACGCCAAATTCAATTTTTCTAAAAATTTCTGAAATTGAATATTTTTTGTCTGTTCTTGACTATACAAACTTACATTTGATTCTATCCACAGGAAAATTTTCTACGACACTTTGAAATAAGCATAAATCGAGTCGTTTTCACAAATTTCTTGATGACATCATAATATTGAAAGTGTCATTCCAGTTCTCGTAAAGCTTTTGGAAATTAATTTTGATTTAACTTCCAAAATATCCATAAATGTATTAAACTTACATATGGAAAAGATAAGATGAATTGTGTTTTAAACACAGGCAAGATACTTGAATAAAAGATGACACTGTCGCTAAAAAATTGCATTTTCGAGTTAATCATTAGGAATCCTGTGGATGAATCTTTGTCAAAAACTATCAAAATTATCAAGAATGTCTAGAGATGATTTCATGATTAAATGGGAAATTTTGAATTCAGGATTAAGATATTACAAGGCTTTATATTTTCCAATTTACTTCCAAAATCGTCAGTTTTCAATGAAGTGACATCCGCTTTCATGTAACGTAAAGGAGAAGGTACGTTATGCCCCGGCCAAAATCGGCCCTATCTGAGAAATGAAGCAAACTTTGAACATTGAAAATACAAGACTTACAGAATGTTAATCAGTTTAAATTTTGAGAATCGGATATTCCTTTGCGATTTTATAGCAATTTGAAAGCACGTAGGTAAGCTTTCTGTTTCACTGACTTTGAAGTCATGTGACGTTATGATCACGTCGTGATGTAACATTGTCAGATAACAAATTGCTGTATTAATTCTTACATTCTTCATAATGATTGTTTTGCTCAAGTTTTTGCCATGAAACGATTTCATGAATCCTCGAAAATCTGCAATTGATAAAGTATTGTACGTCGTCTTTTAGCTTCTAGGTTATTCTTCGAGACTGTCTCATTTTAATGCTATAACTGATTCTAGAATCTAAAGGAATTACGATGTTCTTTAAAAATCATATCCGTGCAATTATTACAGTCATTCAAACAAACGAAACGGCTTAAATTTGAGATGGGGGATGTAGTGAATATCAAAAAGTCAAAGAGTCTGGGAGAGCAATTAGGGTCCCTGTCCAAGGGGTCCAGGGCGTTCCTGAAGGGGGACGGAAAATTATCTTACGGCGATTGACCCTTTTGCTTGATGAAGGCAGTGTTGAAATAGCCATTTGAATCTTTATCATGGTTATTGGATTGTTATGAAAAGCTATATTTTTATATGATCGAGAGTTATCTGATGAGCAAAGCAATTTCCCGAACGTTCGACATCAAAACTCAAGTATAAGCCCACCTTTTTTTTTTTTTCGGTGGTGGCGCCCCAAACGCCCATCTAAATACGCCTATAAGCATTAATTTAAAATGAACCTTAGTTTGTTTAATATATGTGCATTTATATATCTAGCTGCAATAAATGGATTAGGTATATACGAATAAAACATAAATGAAACAAATTAATCTTGTGTATACAGTTACATGTATCACAACCGTTGCAAGAAACTGTGATAGATGGCGCCACTGAAGGAATTCGATAAAATCACGATGAATAACAGGGGCTACAGTACACAGGGATTACAATATAAATACAATCCCCCTTATAACACATAAGCATTTTTTGTTTATGTATTAGAAGTGGGGGGATTTATTTTGTACTCTTTGCACTGTAGCCCCTGTGAGTAAATTTCGATTAATTGAGGTATTTACGAGAAGTCACAAGATTGCGAGAAAGCTACCAAAAGACAGACGCAGACTATATTTTTCTTATGACTTTACTGTTCGATTCCAATTACTGATTTAATCATTTTTTATACATAATAACTAATGTATAACAGGGTGATGTACTTTTCCAAGACAGTGTGTATATGGTTTGGTTTGGTTTTGTTTTTCTTTTACCTAAACACCTAAAAACGCACATGGTTCGCTTATTGTTTTACAAACTGTTCATTTAGTGAACCATGTGCAATAAACTCTCTATGTAAACGAGGCATTACATTTGTATCGAATCGCTGACATATTTCATAATTTAAACGCGGAAAACTTTGGTGATGTTGGTGGTGGTGGGATGTGGAGATAAGGATTCGGAACCCTTTTAGATCATATAGTACGACAGTCTTTCAATTATGCTAACGGTATGAAAATGAAAAAGACACGAATAGAGGACTTGTTCTGATAAAAAACAACAACAACAAAAAAAAACAAAAAACAAAAAACAAAAACAAAAACAATTCGCTGCCTCGGTGTCGCTCGCCATATTTTGTATTTCATATCATTAATCAAGTACAATAATGTGAAAATTCAAGGTTTTAGTACTATGATGTGAAAATTCAAACTTTTTGTTCGCTGTATAGCCCGCCAGTCATTTGTTTTATTTATACATGTAATGAAAAATAGAACTGACAGTCATTAATCAAGAACTTTATTGCCTGGTGTGTAACCCCCCTTTTTTGGTATTCAGATAAAAACGGACTTACGGGCCAATCCTGAAATAAAATCCTGGATCCACCCATGATCTTGACCGTCTACAGAGATTTGTCGGGTTGAAAATGCCAATAGAATGCGAGGCGAAGCAGAGCCTTCTTTGGGCTTGATCTCCGTGGGCGGTCAGTGACAAACCTAATCACTGCAATGCATAGTTGTTTCTTTTTTGGGGGGGGGGTGTTTTGTATTGCTGAAAATTTCTGTTTCGCGACTCCTTTTATGTACATGCAAATTTATTTATACGGAAATAGCTTACGGTCTACAGAAATTTATTTTGATGGTGTGCACATTGGGGATTGGTTAGAACAATATGTTCTTCTCGATCAATCAGATTGCAAAAAAATAAAAAAATAAAAAAATCCAGACATGGGATAAATATATACGTAGGATTTTTATTGGAAAAATATACCTTATATATATATATTTTTTTGGTCTTTGTCTGGTGAAATGCATTAGTTCTCTCTCTTTCTCTTCCTCTCTCTCTCTCTTTCTCTAGTGGAGGTTTTTGTTTGTTTGCTTTGGTTCCTGTTTTATCCTGATTTTGTATGCCTTCGGTTTCTGATTTTCGATATGGTCATTATCCATATTTGTCATTTTATTACCTAAACTAGTATTGGATGCGTTCTATTTCATTTAAGAATTTTTTAGCACTATATATAGATAGAGTTAAGTTATCTTTTTTGAGTTGGCAAAGCCAACTATTCATTGGAATAGAATGCCCAAGTTAGGACCAGCACGAACCGTGCAACGGTCAAAAATCTGTAGTCTTACTTTAGTAAGAAATAGTACCACTATTATTTGGACAAAAACATTTTAAACGACACAATGAGTGCAAGTTGTAAATGATGATTCCAATGCAATTATTGGAGTGAAAAAATGGTCTATAGAGCTAATTGTAATGAAGATTCGGAGTATAGTTCTCGTATCGCGTAGGAATTCAACTTTTAAGTAGTCCAAAGTAGCGCTGCACTATGCCGGCCATGCGGTTTTTTCTCCGGGGGAATTACCAGAGGTTAGGCCTAATGATAGTTATTATAACCGTATCGATTTATATTTCATTGATGAAAAGATAGATATAAAATAGTCTGTTGATGTCAATATAAATCGCTATGGTTCTTGCGTCTTAAGATCAGAGGACACTCCGAAGGCCATACGATGAACGGCGAACTGGATTTGTAGTAAGTTCGTCATGGACTCGCAAAATTTATACACTCGGGTTGAGAAATCGCCATCACTCCCTCGTGGTGGTGTAAGATTATATTATTCTTTTATCCCATATTTACAGAACTGTACTCGTATAAAGCAAAATGGCAAATCGATCATCCACGTTGACTATGACGTTTAGTCTTGATAAGGCATAGGAAAAGTACTATTTTTGACGTTTTAGCACATACCCGTAAGGAGAAAAATAATCGACACACTGCGTCGCTTCAACCTTGATCAAAAGATGGAAGAAAAGAAAACTTATCGAACACATCAAATTACTTTTCATGTTCAAGAAATTTCCAATTATCATATACGTTATAAAGTCTTCACCTTAACTTCCCACAGCCAAATGTAAATACATTGATGGGTCTTTACATAACAAGGGAGACACATGGAAGGATGGCTGTACGTACATGTGTACATGTCAATGAGTTAAAGAAGATCAAGATCCAGTCACTAACCTGTACAAATGTAATGCAAGGTAAAACTATACATTTTCAAGTATCATACATAGTGAAAAGTATAACGATACAATTGTCAAATTGCTCATTGTTATATCAAGTGCAACACAATGGTAATTTGTAGGGATCACATAGCTAAGGGTCTCTGGAAGGAACACTATTGTAGAATAGACCATTTTCTATTCTTGCTAAGAAAGCACAGAATGTCCGAGTCAGTATCTTTTGGCATTGTATTCATTATGACGTCACTGTTAAAAGAGGCAATTCCATTGAGACTTAACAATGAATTGTCTACCTCAGACATTTTTCGTCATTTTGTCAGTCATTATGAATTTCGGCAAGTGGCCTTTTGGCCAATACTAAGTTATTAGACATTATACCTCCATCAGACTTTCAGAAATTATCCACCTCGAGAAGACTCGACACTGGAAGGTCAATTTTATTTTTAAGGTCATGGTCTGACATTAAAGGTCAAACAGACAACATACATGTACACTGTATCTGTTCATGAACAGTCTTGTTCTTCTCTTCATTTAAGTATAGATGAAGTGTTATACAAGTTAAGGGTTTTCTGCCTTTCAAAATTGGAAAATTAATGTTTAAAGAAGACACCCTTAGAGAAATGAAATTCATTTATTTTCCATTCCAGTGCCATTTGTTTTCTTTCATTTATTTTCCATTTCTTTGCCATTTATTTTTAAGACAAATGGAAATGTTTTACTGCTAATCACCATTTTTATTCCATTTTTCACTCAAACACCATTTTCTTAACCATTCAGTTTCCATTTTTTACCATTCTTTTCAGCGAAATATGCAAATGAGATAGAACATTTAAATGACATCAACAAAAAATGAAGAATAAATGGTTGCAGCTCCAATTTATTGATTGGCCAGTTTAGTGACATCAAATAAATGAAAAAAAATGTTACTACTTATCCATTTATCTTGCATCATTTAAATAGAGAAAAAATGTTAACCTTACTATTCAAAAATACATACTTGAAGTATATTAAATGCGATCGTGTAGTTTCAATGTAACACTTGAAATTTCATTGATATATTCCCAATATGATACACAGAATTCCGTAAAAGATGGTTACTCATGTTACTGTTCTTCAAAACTGCCACTTTGCTTGCACTCCAGAACCGCATATTTTATCTTATTTTGAATAGTTTGAGTAAAGGTCTTTGGATTTATCTGCTCCCATCCGAGATTCACTCCCTTGGCATAATGTTTTCTTAAAGAAAAACAAAACATATATTAGACTGTTTGAATGTTTAACATGCTTACATATACCGGTATGTGACTTAATTTTGCTTTATTAATTTTATATTTATATGTATAAATTTTGTGCAATTGACGACACACTTGAATCTTCAACATATTAAGATAGATGTATCACAAACTATATTCCTCTTCATTGGCATTCAATCCACGTTTTGAAGCTTAGTTTAATCAAAAAGGAAGACAGAAACATCTCGGCAATTCTCAGCTTTTATTGATTTATCAACACATTAATTGTCATATGTGTTTTAGTGGAATCGTCTTCTGAAGTTAAAAACAAGGAGATATCTTAATGCTGCATCAATCAAGTTGTAAATATAAAGTCATCCAGTATTCAATAGCTTCGTGTATGTTTATTGACTTGGCAGGTTGTGTCAAACCGGTAATCAGTAAGAATAATACTAATGTGTCTTTTTTTTTTGCCTTGTTTACATAAAAAAAAACAAACGTTGTAAACTATAGCTACTTTTAAATCATTCCGGCCAGTCATATAATTGTTGTGCGCATGCGTAATTTTACCGCTCCTTTCAAATCATTTTACAAAATTCAATTTGTATTTTCAGATTTCCGCTGTTCAAAGAACTGCCAATTCAGTTATCAGTTACACTACATGTACTTTATAATAAAGCCAAGAAATACAAATAAGATACAAGTACGAAAATATTGATACATGTATGTACAAAAATAAAAACTGACCGGTGTTGTAGCATAGATCATCCCCCGCATAGGCCATCCCCCCGGATGAACTGGCCCAATATAGGTCATCCCTCCGGATGAACTGACCCAGTATAGATCATCCTCCGGATAAACCGGCCCAGTATAGAACATCCCCCACGGATAAAACGGCCTAGTACAGACTATCCCCCACGGATGAAACGTCCCAGCATAACTTATCCCCTCTAAACAGAGTACGCTTCATCCCCCCTCAAGATGGAAATCCGTTTTGCTTTGAATATTAGGATATACCAAGTTGATTTTTCTTCAGTTTAGGTTTTCTTTATTGTGTGTTTTTTTCCTCTCGTTTACACTCCTATGTTTTTTTTTCTTTTTACATTAACGAAATATGAAAGTACCAGAATGCAAATTAAGGAATCTGTTAATTTATTTCCAATAATTTGTGCAACATTTGATAATTCTTTAAAACGTCTTTTTTTTATAATTTAGCAAGTTTTATTTCTTATTTTTAAAAGTGGCTTAATATTCTTTGTGTATTTATATATCAAACAAGTTAATAAAACATAGGAGGGGATCTTCTTGGTAATTTCGATTATCTCTGGCAATACATGTGCATGTATTGCCAAAATGATCTAGAATGTCTACAAATTAGGGATTACCCACAAAGAAGTGTTTTTTTTTTTTCATAGAATATAAGATATTAGTATTTCCGATCAAATTTATACTGAAAAAAAAATTTTCAATAAGTTTTACTAATTTCTATATTCATATGAGGCGGTGTTTTATTATTCATTCCTCTTTTTTTTATATCACAATTTTTTTTTTATCAAAATCAAAATTTTGATATCCAAAAAAAAAAAAAAACCCAAAGAAAACTGGTGATGTCAAAAAATTCATTTTCTTATTTCAAAAATTTCAATTTCTTATTTCAAAAATTTCATTTTTTTGATTTTAAAAAATCCATTACTTGATATAAAAAAAATTAAAATTGTGATATCAAAAATTCGATAAGATTTTATGATATTACAAAATTGAATGTTTTATATGAAATAATCAAATTAAAAAGTCTATTAATCGGTTTTTTATATAGAATATAGGCTGGGATGCTGGGATGTATCACTGGGTTGGGTTCATCCCCCCCTTGATCCTCCAAAACCGGCCTAACTTTGTAGCATTTTTTGCGTTCTTTCAGATAAAAATTTGTCTCATGGAAATTTCCATTGCAAAAGTGGTGTTTTTTGGGAAAAACAAGTTTTTTTTAGTGAAAAATCACTGAACATAGGGAAAAATTATAACTTTTATATGGTTGATGTTTTTAAAAATTAAAAAGTGTGAATATATAGTATTTTTTATGCTCTTTCAGATGAAATAAGTTGCAAGTTCCAATTCCTATTTTTACTGTGTGTTTTGGGGTAAAAAAAAGTCGAATTTTTGCCTAAAATTCACAGAAATTTGAGGAAATTTTAATTTATTCCTGCTTCTCAGCTCCTCAATATTGCATATGAGAGTTCAATGATGATTTAAAAAACATCTTCACAGTCTCCTCTTTCAAATGACATATATTTTATATTTTTATTATTTTGCAAAATCCTCGAAATTAATTATTTTATACAGAAACCTGTATTTTCAATCAGAAATCTCAGATTTCTGTATATTTATTTGAAGAACACTTATTTGTTATGAAAGCAATGATTGAAAGCTATTTTCTAGTGTAACTTTTCACACTCTATCAGATTATATATGTTTTACTAACATTTCATTCAAAACCAAAGTGTTTTTGGGGAAAAACGTATTTTTCATTTAAAAATAGCTGATTTCTGGAGAATATTTATTGAATCCATAGAAGTTGTTGAAATGATAGCAGGAATGTATTTTGAACTGTAATTATTTAGGTTCACTCATAAATTACATGTATGAAACATAAAAAGTATATTTTCTACTTAACTTTCGGGCAAAATGCCTGTTTTTTGTCTAAAAATTACAGATTTCTGGAAAAATTTTATTAATTCATTTTCTTTGCTAAAACTATACATTTCAAGCTATTATCATTATAGAAAGTAATCATCTTGTCAGATGATTGTGAAATTAAATGTTATAATTAATTAAAACCATCAATTTTGGGTAAAATATGCATTTTTTATGCAAAAACCACTTATTTTGAGAAAATAAGTACTAGCTCTTTTAATTTGCCTAAATTGATATGTTTTAGCTTTGATAATATGCTGTTTCTTATTATAAATGGATAGAAATGTTATTTGATAACTGAAATTTAATTTATATCTTATTTTGGGGCAAAAAAAAACTTATTTATGTTAAAAATTCACTTATTTATGTGAAAAATTCACTTATTTCTTTTAATATACTTTTAAATTTATATGTTTTATTTAATCAACACTGGAGAGGTTTCATATAATTGGATGGCATAAATGTGATCAATTTTAATGAGTTAGAAGATATTTCTTTGATTATCTTGCTATTTTGGGTGGAAAATCTCGATTTTTATTTAAAAATCGCTAATTTCTGGAAAATCCTTATTACTATGAAATCAGACGTTATTATTTATATTCAAAAGAGTTCCTGGGTATATCATAGTTTGTCCTTGTAAGTCATATGCATTTGAAATATCCTCTGTTAATTCAATTGATATTTTGGGGCAAAAAACCTAATTTATGTGCAAAATTCACTTATTTCTGTGAAAATTGTTTTAAATCTATATTTTTATTCAATCAAAGCTGGAGAGGTTTCATATAATTGGATGGCATAAAAGTGATAAAGTTAAATGAGTTAGAAGAGATAAAAAACAGGCATTTTGCTCAAAAATTAAGTAGAAAATATACCTTTTATGTTTCATACATGTAATTTATGAGTGAACCTAAATAATTACAGTTCAAAATACATTCCCGCTATCATTTCAACAACTTCTATGGATTCAATAAATATTCTCCAGAAATCAGCTATTTTTAATTGAAAAAAATACGTTTTTTCCCCAAAAACACTTTGATTTTGATGAAATGTTAGTAAAACATATATAATCTGATAGAGTGTGAAAAGTTACACCAGAAAATAGCTTTCAATCATTGCTTTCATAACAAATAAGTGTGCTTCAAATAAATATACAGAAATCTGAGATTTCTGATTGAAAATACAGGTTTCTGTATAAAATAATTAATTTCGAGGATTTTGCAAAAAAAAAAAAAAAAATAAGAATATAAAATATATGTCATTTGAAAGAGGAGACTGTCAAGACGTTTTTTAAATCATCATTGAACTCTAATATGCAATATTGAGGAGCTGAGAAGCAGGAATGAATTAAAATTTCCCCATATTTCTGTGAATTTTGGCAAAAATTCGATTTTTTACCCCAAAACACACAGTAAAAATAGGAATTGGAACTTGCAACTTATTTCATCTGAAAGAGCATAAAAATACTATATATTCACACTTTTTAATTTTTAAAAACATCAACCATATAAAAGTTATAATTTTTTCCCTATGTTCAGTGATTTTTCACTAAAAAAAAACTTGTTTTTCCCAAAAAACACCACTTTTGCAATGGAAATTTCCATGAGACAAATTTTTGTCTGAAAGAACGCAAAAAATGCAACAAAGTTAGGCCGGTTTTGGAGGATCAAGGGGGGGATGAACCCAACCCAGTGATACCTCCCAGCATCCCAGTCTATATTCTATATAAAGAACCGATTTTGTGGTATCAAATAAAAGAGACTTTTTGAATTCGATTATTTCATATAAAACATTCAATTTTGTAATATCAAACATTGTAATTCTTGATATCATAAAATCTTATCGAATTTTTGATATCACAACTTTAATTTTTTTTATATCAAGTAATGGATTTTTTAAAATCAAAAAATGAAATTTTTGAAATAAGAAATTGAAATTTTTGAATTAAAAAAATGAAATTTTTGAAATAAGGAAATGAAATTTTTGACATCACCAGTTTTCTTTGGGTTTTTTTTTTTTTTTTTTTGGATATCAAAATTTTGATTTTGATAAGAAAAATTTGTGATATAAAAAAAAAGAAATGAATAATAATACAGCGCCTCATATGAATATAGAAATTAGTAAAACTTATTGAAAATATTTTTCAGTATAAATTTGATCGGAAATACTAATATCTTATATTTTTTGAAAAAAAAACTTCTTCGTGGGTAATCCCTAATTTGTAGACATTCTAGATCATTTTGGCAATACATGCACATGTATTGCCAGAGATAATCGAAATTACCAAGAAGATCCCCTCCTATGTTTTATTAACTTGTTTGATATATAAATACACAAAGAATATTGAGCCACTTTTAAAAATAAGAAATAAAACTTGCTAAATTATAAAGAAAAGACGTTTTAAAGAATTATCAAATGTTGCACAAATTATTGGAAATAAATTAACAGATTTCTTAATTTGCATTCTGGTACTTTCATATTTCGTTAATGTAAAAAGAAAAAAAAACATAGGAGTGTAAACGAGAGGAAAAAAACACAATAAAGAAAACCTAAACTGAAGAAAAATCAACTTGGTATATCCTAATATTCAAAGCAAAACGGATTTCCATCTTGAGGGGGGATGAAGCGTACTCTGTTTAGAGGGGATAAGTTATGCTGGGACGTTTCATCCGTGGGGGATAGTCTGTACTAGGCCGTTTTATCCGTGGGGATGTTCTATACTGGGCCGGTTTATCCGGGGGATGATCTATACTGGGTCAGTTCATCCGTGGGGATGACCTATATTGGGCCAGTTCATCCGGGGTGATGGCCTATGCGGGGGTTGATCTATGCTACACCGGTCAGTTTTTATTTTTGTACATACATGTATCAATATTTTCGTACTTGTATCTTATTTGTATTTCTTGGCTTTATTATAAAGTACATGTTGTGTAACTGATAACTGAATTGGCAGTTCTTTGAACAGCGGAAATCTGAAAATACAAATTGAATTTTGTAAAATGATTTGAAAGGAGCGGTAAAATTACGCATGCGCACAACAATTTTATGACTGGCCGGAATGATTTAAAAGTAGCTATAGTTTACAACGTTTGTTTTTTTTATGTAAACAAAGCAAAAAAAAAAAGACACATTAGTATTATTCTTACTGATTACCGGAATGACACAACCTGCCAAGTCAATAAACATACACGAAGCTATTGAATACTGGATGACTTTATATTTACAACTTGATTGATGCAGCATTAATATATCTCCTTGTTTTTAACTTCAAAAGACGATTCCACTTAAACACATATAACAATTAATTTGTTGATAAATCAATCAAAGCTGAGAATTGCCGAGATGTTTCCGTCTTCCTTTTTGATTAAACTAAGCTTCAAAACGTGGATTGAATGCCAATGAAGAGGTATATATTTTGTGATACATCTATCTTAATATGTTGAAGTTTCAAGTGTGTCGTCAATTGCACAAAATTTATACATATACATATAAAATTAATAAAGCAAAATTAAGTCACATACCGGTATATGTAAGCATGTTAAACATTCAAACAGTCTAATATATGTTTTGTTTTTCTTTAAGAAAACATTATGCCAAGGGAGTGAATCTCGGATGGGAGCAGATAAATCCAAAGACCTTTACTCAAACTATTCAAAATAAGATAAAATATGCGGTTCTGGAGTGCAAGCAAAGTGGCAGTTTTGAAGAACAGTAACATGAGTAACCATCTTTTACGGAATTTTGTGTATCATATTGGGAATATATCAATGAAATTTCAAGTGTTACATTGAAACTACACGATCGCATTTAATATACTTCAAGTATGTATTTTTGAATAGTAAGGTTAACATTTTTTCTCTATTTAAATGATGCAAGATAAATGGATAAGTAGTAACATTTTTTTTCATTTATTTGATGTCACTAAACTGGCCAATCAATAAATTGGAGCTGCAACCATTTATTCTTCATTTTTTGTTGATGTCATTTAAATGTTCTATCTCATTTGCATATTTCGCTGAAAAGAATGGTAAACAAATGGAAACTGAATGGTTAAGAAAATGGTGTTTGAGTGAAAAATGGAATAAAAATGGTGATTAGCAGTAAAACATTTCCATTTGTCTTAAAAATAAATGGCAAAGAAATGGAAAATAAATGAAAGAAAACAAATGGCACTGGAATGGAAAATAAATGAATTTCATTTCTCTAAGGGTGTCTTCTTTAAACATTAATTTTCCAATTTTGAAAGGCAGAAAAACCTTAACTTGTATAACACTTCATCTATACTTAAATGAAGAGAAGAACAAGACTGTTCATGAACAGATACAGTGTACATATATGTTGTCTGTTTGACCTTTAATGTATGACCATGACCTTAAAAATAGCATTGACCTTTAAGTGTCGAGTCTTCTCGAGGTGGATAATTTCTGAAAGTCTGATGGAGGTATAATGTCTAATAACTTAGTATTGGCCAAAAGGCCACTTGCCGAAATTCATAATGACTGACAAAATGACGAAAAATGTCTGAGGTAGACAATTCATTGTTACGTCTCAATGGAATTGCCTCTTTTAACAGTGACGTCATAATGAATACAATGCCAAAAGATACTGACTCGGACATTCTGTGCTTTCTTAGCAAGAATAGAAAATGGTCTATTCTTCAATAGTGTTCCTTCCAGAGACCCTTAGCAATGTGATCCCTACAAATTACCATTGTGTTGCACTTGATATAACAATGAGCAATTTGACAATTGTATCGTTATACTTTTCACTATGTATGATACTTGAAAATGTATAGTTTTACCTTGCATTACATTTGTACAGGTTAGTGACTGGATCTTGACATGTACACATGTACGTACAGCCATCCTTCCATGTGTCTCCCTTGTTATGTAAAGACCCATCAATGTATTTACATTTGGCTGTGGAAAGTTAAGGTGAAGACTTTATAACGTATATGATAATTGGACATTTCTTGAACATGAAAAGTAATTTGATGTGATAAAAAGAATTTAAGGTCACAGCATACAAATCAATATGGTACTCGAACTTAAGTTCAATTTTGATATCTTACGTAATAATTTTAGACCAAAGACATTCTGCAATCTCTTCAAACACTCTGACCAAGTAAACTACCTTGGCATGGTATGAAACTGTTACAATTTCTTTCATATTAATACATGCATGTTTTAAAAACTTCTCTTACCTCCACAACAGTTACAAGTCCTCCTGCAGTTGGTCTCTAGAACAGCTTTGTAGTAAGGATCGTTACATCTGGATGCAAAGCTGGCACATGTGGGTAGTTTGTCCACACAAGGGGGAGGAGTAGTTACTGGAGCTGTATATTTAAAAAAAACTCTTGGAATCTGTGAAATATTCTATTTACTGCACTTGATCTTCCTTTAAGTACTAGCATCTTAAATAAAGTTTAGAAAAAGAAAATCAATTTTTCACGTTATAAATTCAAAGGCAATCAAATACCAACAAAACAAGAGGCTCAACTCACCTGAGTTGCAAACAAAAAATGATAGTGGACAATCTCGTTGAGGCCCTTGAGTACTTGCTTCCTTTAAGGTTTCATGAAATTATTAGCATCTGTTTTGGAGATGTCGAAAATGCGTCAGCCAATCAGAGCCCTCAGTGGCCATATATTTGTTGACCAATCGGCACGAATAACACAAACTTTGTACAGGATCATAAGTACTTCCTTCCTGTGAGGTTTCATAAAATTCTATGCAGTGGTTGCAGAGGAGAAGTCGGAAATGCGTCGGCCAATCAGAGCCTTCAGTGGCCATATTTGTAGACCAATTGGCACTAAAAACACAAACTTGGTGAAGGACCTCAAGTACTTGCTTCCTGTAAGATTTTGTAAAATTCTTTGCAGTCGTTGCAGAACGAGACCAATGGGCAACTGGTGCCGACTTAGGACGGCCATCTGCCACGTAAATAGCAGACGGTGTGGTTATCATGGATTACGTGCGCACAACCCTCCCACTATTCCGATTTCCCAGAGGTCTCGAAGAACGCACAATTATGGTGTAAAACAACCTCCTCACTGTTAGATGACCACACACAAACAAGACCGTAAAACACAGGGGTCCAAGCAACACAGATGAATATGTAAATGGATATAAAAAGAGGACGTGCGTAATACAGTCCGTGCTCTGCCGGCTGTAGCGAGCTCATATATGTTATCACCCGAAGAGTCCGACTGACATTCAGAGAGGACAGGTGGTCGGGGCCCTGTCTTCTCTAAGGAGGTTTGGACAGGGCCCGTCATGGAGTCCCGTCGTCACAGTCAGTCAGAGTGCAAGTCTTAAGAATGCGCTCGTACGAGACTGTATATTGGTCAAGTACCAAGCTTAGTGTCCGTCTGGTGACATTGGGATCATATCCACGGTATAAAAGGCGTTTAATGACTCTGACGCATTTTCGATACATATGCTGTCTACCTTTGATCCTTCTTATTTTGTTAATTATGTCACCATAAAATGCCGGTTGTGAAATACCTAAAGTAATATACTCCGTTGTTTCTATGGGTCCGAATTTCAAAAGAAGTTGATCATAATTTTTGTAAAATTTCCAGAAAGTCTTTACTAGTTTGTGAAAGCGAAAACCTTGACCTAAAAGTTTCTTTGTAATTTGTAGATTTCTATTATGTAAATCCAAAACATCAGTACATGCTCTAGCATACCGGATGAGCTGTGAAATGTAGATACCGTATGACGGTAATCTAGGGACATCACCGTCAAGCCAGGGGAAATTTACTATGTGGAATCCAAAATCATCTCGTTTGTCATATACACTTGTATGAATTTCCCTATTGACAATTTTGATATTTAGGTCCAAAAATGGTGTTTCTGTGTCTGTAAAGTTTGCCTTGTTTAGAGTCAATTCTTGTGGATAAATAACATCTTTATACTTTTCAAAAACAGGATTATCGATAGAAAGAATATCATCCAGGTACCTAGAAGTACCAATGAAGCATTTCACATCGTCATGCTTTCTTTGCTTTTGAAGATTTTGAATAAATTCTTTTTCATATGTGTATAAAAATAAATCTGCAACAAGAGGCGCACAATTTGTACCCATAGGAATCCCTACAACCTGCTTGTAGAGATTCTCACCAAATCTTACGTAAATGTTGTCCAAGAGGAAGGACAAGGCACTACACAGGTCGCTACATGTCCATGATTTGAATGATTTGTATTCTGTAGCGGGAAAGAAACCCTTTGATTCAGATGTACAAATATAAGTTTTCCCCTCTCGATTATAGCTCCATTTAATGAGTTTGGACAATTGATCATTGATCTTGTCGTGAGGAAGCGTGGTGTACATATTTGAAAAATCGTATGAAGAAATCGTATTGGCTTGAAAATTTCTAGATGTCATTTTGTCGATCACATCCCCGGAATTTTTTATAGACCAAAATAAATTTACATCATTCCTGTTAAGAACAGTTTCACAATATTTTGCAACGTGTTCCTTTACCGCCGTGAGGGCTGACGTCAGATGTCTAGACAAACTTGTAGTTGAGCAGTTGCTAGAATTAGCAATGTATCTAAATTTGTAAGGAGATTTGTGCAGTTTTGGTATGCAGTATATTGTAGGAAGATCCAATTTAGAAATAGGGATGTTGTATGAAGAAATTTCACTGTTATGTTTGCTCAAAATGTTAGGGACACTTTCATTGCTTTTAATATAAGTATTTGTAGACGAAAGTTCCGAAACTAAAGTTGATATATAGTAAAGTTTTCATATGATTATGGTGTTGTTGGCTGCTTAATCTGCAGGAGCGAAGACAAATTTTTCATGTAAATTACGTAATTTGGATTTAAAATATCTTTCAGATCTAGAACATGGATTTTCAAACAGATGAGGATTTTTGTGGAAGTTGTCTATTCGAATGTCAGTAATGTCCAAAATGAGGTTTTTCCAGTCATTCAGAGAATGCGATTCGACTCCTTCCGATTTACACCATCGTTTGGTATAGTTATCTAAGGCTTCTTTTAGTACTTCGCGACATTTAATAAAATCTATCTTGGATGGGATTCTATACTTAGGTCCTTTTTTGAGAAGACCACGGAGCTGCCTGTCTTGGATAATTGAAAAGTCACCTGTAATAATATGACTAGCTGGTATATATAGATATTCAGATGTTGCACATTCTCAAAATAGAAAACACAAACACATAAATTACATGGGTTTTTACAGTCACCAACTCACCATAACAAATAAAGAATCCATTTTTCATTTGACCAACTGACCTTTGGGTTGAGGTGCGGTTGGAGTCGTTGGTGGAGAGCTCGTTGGTGCGGGTGGGGAACCAATAGGTAGGGGTTGAGTAGTTGCGGTGAACGGTGCAGGGGTTGAAGCTTTGGTTGCAGTACACTCTGTCTTCTTACAACACTGATCATTCTGATCAACAACTAAACGGCAGTTGGATGGAATCTCCAGATAAGCTGGGCATCTGAAAGGTTATACTGTGAAATCATTTATTTTCGTGGGACCCAATTTTCGTGGATTCATGAGATTCAGTATTTTCGTGGGGACGTTATTTCGCGGAATTCATAGTGCAATGAAACTTTCACAAATGGTTTTCAGCACAGTTAGTTGAAGGGCTTGAATAGTCCGAATGTGGCGCCAATTAGGCTAACGTTGATCTCAAAACATGGGACACCTTAAAGCCCTTCCATGCTTTAAGGCTTGTTGCCACTAACGCAAAGATATCACTGAAATGCTACCTAATTGAAAGCGGGTTTCCGAGGTTGGCTTTAGAGAAACAGTTTTAAAAACAGTGTTGACAAACATTGCAATTTAAAGCAATGAACGTACGTGTCCATATTATTGGAATGTGTTTACACGTCAATCGCCTGTAAAATATGCATACTTGTTTTTCATTAGAAGTTGCTTTTTCTTGCTTAATGTACAATTATTCGATGGGGATGTAAATTTGTGGATGAGGCTATCCACAACAACCACGAAAATTGAGCCCTCACGAAATATAATGATTTCAGAGTAATATTGTACATGCATTCCAAAAAACATTATTCCTTTATTTCATAAATGCATTTTCGAGTTTCAACTGTTTTCAATCATCATTTTTAAGTTGGCTCATTATGTGGGATTATGACTTTACTTAAGGAATCATTGTAATATTTTTTCGGTTGATCGAGGTATCAACACCAAAAATTGAGGGAAAACTGCATCGTGCGCGTAGCGCAAGATGCACAAGTTTTCCCTCAATTTTTGGTGTTGATACCTCGATCAACCGAAAAAATATTACATTGATTACTTATCATTTCATTTCGTCGCTTTACAACGTTTATTTGCAGCTTTGAAATCGTGTTGCTCACGACGTTGCTTATGACGTTGCTAAGCGCGTACTTCCGTTTTGCGTTGATGCAGGTATCAACAAAATTTCTCGGCCAATCAGAATCGCCGTTTCTTAATAATTACGATGGAAATTAAATGATAGTAGCATCACACTTCTGTTCATAGGTAGCATTTTCATTATCCATATTTGTCATGAATCAAGGTATCCGTTGTACAATAGAGTCATTTTACATAGCGTTTTAATCATCTCCATCGTAAAGTATGCTTTATTTTATGCCTGGTAAGGTACTATAAACTATATATTTTCTGAACGGTAATGATGCCTTAAGTACAGATACATGTATAAGACTCCCGGGTCTCAAAACTCAAAGGGGAAAAATTTGGTACAATTTTTTCATTTTGCATAGGTTATATAGAGAAAATGTACTATTTAAATGCTTCACTTGTTACCCCCCTTTATTTTTCTGACCCTAAAAAATTTTTTTTGAGCAGTTGGTATTATAACCTTTCAGAAAATATATAGTTTATAGTACCTTACCAGGCGTAAAAAAATGGTATTTCATTTGTGGAGCCAGGAAAACAGATCTGGACGCTGGACGTTTTTTATAAATGGGACCATTCATGATGCAATGTGAAAAGCCTTCCATTTATAGTATGCAACAAATCTGCTTTCAAATCTTCTTAACTTAAACTGCAACATAAATCCAAAGTCAAGGTCAGAAAGTCAAAAGTCATGATACCAAACTGTAGTACTCTTTGTGGTGAATGGTTGTATGAAATACGAAATACCTACCAGACAGACAGACAGACGGACAAAGTGATCCCTAAGTGTCGCTATGCTTCGTAGGTGACACAAAAAGGGAAATGTGATGCAGTGTAATGCAGTGTAATAATTAACGCCCTTACTATGAGTTGCATCCAAAATAAGTCGTTCTACTTTCATTTTCATCTACATGAATCACGCTGATCGTTTTTCAGCTTTATAAAAGGATATTACCTCTCTTACTTTGGATAAAATTCGTAGCTAAGGCATCCTTACACTGGATCTCATTCCCTTTTTTGTGAAAAAATAATTTGTATTACATGAAATGTTAGATAAACCCGAATGTTCCGCGTAGCGAGATTACCCACCGTAATTATGAAAGAAATCTGCTTTCGAAATTTCTAAACATGTCCTAATTTTAACATAAGCCCAAAGTTCAGGTCAAAGTCAGAAGGTCAAAAGTCATGATACGAAACTGTAGTACTCTTTAAGGTGAATGTGTGTGTGAAATATGAAAGGCCTGCCGTTTATAGTATAAAAGAAATCTGCTTTCAAAACATCTCAATATAAAATGTTGTACAGGGTGAAGGTCAAGATCACAGGGTCAAAAGAGTTAAAGAAGATCCTGACAATAATCTCAACAGCACTCACCATTAATAGAATAAAAGAAATCTGACTTCAAAACATATGTTAACATTAAATGTTGTATAGGGGGAATCACAAGGTCACAGGGTCAAAAGTCATGGTACCAAAATGTAGTACTCTTTATGGTGAATGATTTTATGAAATATGAAAGACCTACCATTCATAGTATAAAAAAATATGGTTTCAAAGCTTCTTAACAGGACGGACGGACAGACAGACAGACAGACAGACAGATAAACAGACAGACATACGGACAGGGTGATTCATATATCCCCTAAAACTTCGTTTGCGGGGGGTATAAATATAGCTTCAAAATTTTTTCCCGTTCTCATACACTTCTATACATAGTATACACTTATGTTACCTGTCTGCACATCTATATCTGCCATGCTCCATGTCCACACATGTACATTTGTGTAGCATAAAGTAAAGTTACCTGTCTGTACATCTGTATCTGCCATGCTCCATGTCCACACATGTACATTTGTGTAGCATAAAGTAAAGTTACCTGTCTGTACATCTGTATCTGCCATGCTCCATGTCCACACATGTACATTTGTGTAGCATAAAGTAAAGTTACCTGTCTGTACACCTGTATCTGCCATGCTCCATGTCCACACATGTACCTTTGTGTAGCATAAAGTAAAGTTACCTGTCTGTACATCTGTATCTGCCATGCTCCATGTCCACACATGTACATATGTGTAGAATAAAGTAAAGTTACCTGTCTGTACATCTGTATCTGCCATGCTCCATGTCCACACATGTACATATGTGTAGATTAAAGTAAAGTTACCTGTCTGCACATCTGTATCTGCCATGCTCCATGTCCACACATGTACATATGTGTAGAATAAAGTAAAGTTACCTGTCTGTACATCTGTATCTGCCATGCTCCATGTCCACACATGCACATATGTGTAGAATAAAGTAAAGTTACCTGTCTGTACATCTGTATCTACCATGCTCCATGTCCACACATGTACATATGTGTAGCATAAAGTAAAGTTACCTGTCTGTACATCTGTATCTGCCATGATCCATGTCCACACATGTACATATGTGTAGCATAAAGTAAAGTTACCTGTCTGTACATCTGTATCTGCCATGCTCCTTGTCCACACATGTACATTTAAGAGTACAACCATCATTCCAACTCTCACCTTGTTTGTAGGCTACACCTTTATACACACATGCTGAAACGTACATAACAGATGCTGTATTATCTTTATAAATTCTAAAAGAATTGAAAATATGCTGGTTGTGGAAAAACATGCGTTGTTACTATTACCTGTTTTATTCATTACCATAAATATAGAACATTTGTAATTGAGAAGTTTATTTTAAAGCATTTTAAAACTTGATTTGCTACTTTGAAAATTGGAATAATTTAAAATTTAGGATACATTTAATAAGTCTGTGGTTTCGCATTCTTACATGTATGTCAAAACATGAACTCCCCTAAATTTGCCTGCATTAGAATAATAAAATCTATCACAACGTTGCAGCTGAGACAAGGGAATCTCATATGAGCTAGTGTAAAAGATTTGCAATGTATTCAAGACATTTAAGGCTTTCTGAGTCGTGGATGTATCAAATATTTTGTATACATACACATGAGGATAAGATTCCATTGTCTCAGTCAACGTTGTATGATTTTTCTCACTCCATTAATTTTATTATAACTACATGTACATGTAATCTGATTTTGAATCAGAATCTATACCAAAATGTGCACAAATCTGAAAATAGCGTGATAAGACGTTCTATGACGTCATACAAATGAAATATGTGTCATATGGAGTGTGAGACAAGAAAATCTCGAACTGCATCGTCTCAAGACATACAGTGAGTGAGTGAAAAAACTCTATGTCCCCTCCGAATAGCCGGTAGGTGACTAATAAAATATCACAGATGCATGTATTTAAGAACACTAGATGAAATAAAAAATGTCTGACCTTTTCCTTTTACTCCTACTCCTATACCTGAGATGACACCTGGTAAGGCTGTAGGTACTGGTTGGGGTTTAGGTTCAGGGGTGGATCTGTTATAAGGTTCCAGGGCGAGGAAGAGGTTAGGTGCATAGGTGCCCCCTGGGTAAGGTGTTGGTCTCTTATTGGGGGCATAGGTGAAACCAGGAAGGGGTGTCAGGTGGTGGTAAGGAGGGATGAAGGTATGGTCGATACCAAAGGTTGATCCTGGGGCAAGGGTGGGGAGTTTGTAGGGGGTAGGGAATACACCAGGTTGGTACGTCTGATCGGCTGCTGGGGTTGGCCTCATGTTTGGAGCGTATGTCAGAACAGGGGCTGGGGTAAGATAAATACCTGGTGGTATGAGGGTCTGCATGGGACCTAGTGTTTGTCCAGGAGCCAGTGTTGATATTTTGAATGGAGTTGGAAAGAGGTCAGGAGAATATGTAAGACCAGGTGCGGGAGTTGGTCGCTCATTTGGTGCATAGGTCAGTCCAGGCCCTGGTGTAAGATAGATATGAGGTGGGAAGAAGGTCTGACCTACTGCAGGGCTCTGACCAGGAGCTAGAGTTGGAAGTACAAACGTTGTGGGGAATAAATATGGAGCATACGTCTGGCCTGGATCTGGAGTTGGTCTCTTGTCGGGTGCATATGTTTTACCATATGAGGGGGTCAAATATATTCCTGGAGGAATGAGGGTTTGACCAATGCCCATGGCCTGTCTTGGTGCAAGGGTTGGTAGTTTGTATGGTGTTGGGAACACATGTGGTGCATATGTCATTCCTGGACCTGGAGTTGGTCTCATATTTGGGGGATAAGTTTGTCCAGGAGCTGGCGTGAGGTATATACCTGGTGGGATCAATGTTTGTCCAGTTGCCATTGTTTGACCTGGTGCAAGTGTTGGTATGTGATATGGAGTTGGAAACAGGTATTGTGCATATGTTTGTCCAGGGGCTGGTGCTGGAAGCATGTTTGGTGCATATGTTCCTCCTGGGAAGGGAGTCAAGTACATATGTGGAGGAATCAATGTCTGGCCACCTGCTAATGTGTAGCCTTGGGGTAATGTTGGTGGAAGGTAGGGAGTTTGGAACACACCTGGACGGTAGGTTTGACCAGCAGCTGGGGTAGGCTGCTTGTAAGGAGCATAGGTCTGGAAAGGTGCAGGTGTCAGATATATTCCTGGTGGGATCAAGGTTTGGGATGGTCCCAGTGTTACACCTGGTGCAAGAGTTGGTATTTTGAAAGGTGTCGGGAACACATCAGGACGATAGGTCTGACCAGGTGCTGGAGTTGGATGCAGGTTTGGTGGATAGGTCTGATATGGTATGGGAGTGAGGTACATTCCTGGTGGAATCAAGGTCTGACCAGGTTCAAGTGTTACACCTGGTGCAAGAGTGGGAGGCAGGTAAGGTGTGGGGAATACACCTGGTCTGTAGGTATGATTTGGCCATGGTTTTGGTAGTCTTCCTGGAGGATATGTTGAGTAAGGTGCAGGTGTTAGGCAGATTCCAGGTGGAATCAAGGTACCTCCTTGAGGGATTGTTTGACCTGGAGCTAAGGTTGGTACCTTGAAGGGAGTGGGGAAAATTTCTGGAGCATAAGTACCTTCTGGGTATGGTGTTGGTCTTTGGTTAGGAGGATATGTCTTACCAGGAGCTGGGGTCAGATAGAATGGAGGTATCAATGTCTGACCAGGGGACAAGGTTTGCCCAGGTGCTAGAGTTGGGAATTTAGGTGGAGTGGGGAAAACATGAGGAGCATATGTTTGCCCTGGGACAGGTGTTGGTTGTAAGTTTAGAGCATATGTCATACCAGGTCCAGGTGTCAGGTAAATACCAGGAGGAATCAATGTTTGGCCAGGTGCAAGAGTCTGCCCAGGGGCCAAAGTTGGTACCTTAAAGGGAGTAGGGAAGAGGTAAGGGGCATATGTCTGACCTGAAGCAAGTGTCGGTCTCTTGTCAGGGGCATATGTCATCCCTGGAGCTGGTGTCAAGTAGAATGGTGGAACAAGAGTCTGGCCAGAAGCCAGTGTTGCACCATATGAAGTTGTCAAATATATTCCTGGAGGAATAAGAGTTTGACCAATGCCCATGGTCTGTCCTGGTGCAAGGGTTGGTAGTTTGTATGGTGTTGGGAACGCATGAGGTGCATATGTTTGTCCAAAGGCAGGAGTGGGCTTCATATAAGGAGCATATGTAAGTCCTGGTCCAGGTGTCAGGTAGATTCCTGGAGGAATGAGAGTTTGTCCAATTCCCATTGTTTGTCCTGGAGCAAGGGTTGGCAGTTTGTATGGAGTCGGGAAAAGATTAGGGTCATAAGTTCCCCCTGGGTAAGGAGTTGGTCTTTGGCTAGGAGCATAGGTTCCACCTGGATATGGAGTGATATAGAAATTCGGTGCCAAGAATGTTGAACTCTTATTAATGGTTACTGGTGCAAAAGTTGGTTGCAAAAATGGTGTTGAGAAAAGTTCAGGTCTGTATGTTGGACCAGGGTCGGGTGTAGGTCGTACATGTATTCTTGCTGCATTTGACCGGTATGGTGCTGGGGTGAGGTATAAACCGGGTGGGACCAAGGCATGCCATACACCCAAGGTCATGTCTGGCACAAGGGTTGATAACTTGTAAGGGGTGGAGAACAGATCAGGTTTGAATGTAAAGGGTTCAGGGGTGGGCTGCATGAATCCTGCATAAGTCGCAGGAGGGGCAGGGGTCAGGTATATTCCAGGGACGATGAAAGTGTGACCAATAGATGGAGTAATTGCAGGAGCGAGAGTGGGGATCTTGGTAGGTGTGGATCCCCCATGTACAGGAGCAGGTGTGGCTTGAGAATTTTTGGTAGTGAGACATGTGCGTTTTTTACAGCATGGATCTCTGGGATCTGTCTCCATTGTGCAACCCAGTGGCATACTATTATATGTCATACACCTAATAAAAACAAATACTCTGTAAGGATCAGGCTTACCTACTGTATTGCAATTGTAAGCATATATTTGAAATTTTATTTCCATAGAATTTGTCTATTCAAATTTTGACAGAAGTGTTGAAATGTACAAAAAAGGAGATTCCAAATGACAGATGTTCTTTTCAGTGCACTTAACATAAAAAACCAAATTTGAATGAGCTTATGCATGGATTATGTTGATATCACACATTTTTTAATCTTTAAAAGTTGTTAAAATTTAGGTTATTCCAACAGTTATAGGATAAGGAATTGAAATAATTGAAAATTTAGGTAAACATTCAAATCAAAAGGGGCATAAACATTGTTAAAAAGATATGGACTATTCATTTTCTTGCGTGAACATCGACGGCGGATGCGACTAGCCAACAGGGGATGCTTACTCCTCCCGGGCACCTTGTCCCACCTCTAGCTTGCTAGGGGTCCGTCGATGCTCAACTTGGTGCTCTATTGTGAGTGCTGTTGAGATTGTCGTCAGGATCTTCTTTAAGTGATATGTAGAATGATGCTATCAGAACTTCTTTACCAAAATACTGTTATAAGGTCAGAGTTCAAGGTCTAGGTCACTATGTCAAAAACGTCTTTATCAAAATGTAGTACTTGTTAAGATGAATGAAAATCTGTCCCAAATGACACGAAAATACCCATCTGCAGCAATATTCTTTTTCTTAAGTTAATCATATTTTATTCCAAATAATAGAAAAAGATTGGGCAAAAGTTTGCATAGCATTATATAATATGTCTTCTATCAATATTCTTTTCAAAGTTTATTTTGGATCAAGGTAAAGCATCTATTATGACCTTGACCTTAGACCTTGGTTCAGGTAATGACAAAACCTTAGGCCCTTAAAACATTTCTGTGAAATATTATTGAAATCCATCCACAGGGGGAGGAGTTATGGTCTGGATAAAGTTAACTAATAGTGTCTATTGTGACCATGATCTTTGACCTATGACCATGGTTTAAGGTCAAGACACTCCCATTGGTCCTAAAAAAGGTTTCTATGAAACACTATTGAAATTTGTCAATAGGGAGAGGAGTTTTGCCCCGGACCAAGTTTTGATAATGGTGTCTATTGTGCTCTTGACCTCTGACCTTCGTTCAAGGTAATGATACACCCTTAGACCCTAAGAAACATTTCTGAGAAATATTACTGAAATCCATCCACAGGGGGAGGAGATATGCTGACAAGGTTTTATTAATTATGTCTAATGTGACCTTGACCAAGAATGTACTAATGGTGTATCTTGTGACCTTGACCTTTGACCTTGGTTTCAGGTTATGACATCTTTAGTTCCCAAGGAACATTTTTGTGAAATATTTTTGACATCCATCCACAGTGGGAGGAGTTATGCCCTGGAAAAGGTATTTACTAAATGATGTCTATTGCAGACCTGCCTACCTGCTTTTCACCAAAAGTGTACAAGTTTGCTAAAATATGTGTTACATGTATTCATGGAAATTAAGTTTAATATAAACAATTGATTGTAATTTTGAGAAAAAATCATCTTTGACCTTCTTTTCCATTTTTACAACTCTTAATGAAAACTGCCCTAAATGGACGAATTATACCCCCCGCCGAATACCTTTTCTGAGCAAATCCATTTTATTACCTGACCTTACTTAAATTTTCCAAATGGACATTCTCTCATATTTATAAGGTCGTCATTCAGGGTAAAGATCACTATATCGGATAAAATACTTCGTACATTAAATGTTTTATGATATATACAACTGTATAAGATAGCCTTGAGATGAGTTATGACAAGATTCATCATTTAAAATGCATAAATGATCTAAGTCAAAGGGCAATAACTCTGGTGTAACCTTGGCTGCAATCCCCTTTCTTCATGCACATTTATGTTTATTTATTATGATCTTTCATTGTTTAAAGTTTCATTGAAATCTATTAAACGGTTTTGGAGGAGTTGATGATGAAAATCATTCAATGCATGAAAAATCTCAGTCTAAGGGCCATAACTCAGGTCTAACCTTTTCAACAGCAATCCCCTATCTTCATACACATCTACATATCATGATCTTCCATTGTATTATGTTTCACTGAAATCCAAGAAATGGTTCAGGAGGAGTTGCGATGACGAGGTTTGACATTGAAAATGCACGAAAAATCTAAGTCCGAAACCCATAACTCAGGTCTAACTTTTTTGAAAGCAATCCCCTTTCTTCATGCACATCTATATATCATGATCTTTCATTTTGTACAGTTTCACTGAAATCCATCAAACGGTTTGGGAGGAGTTGCGATGACAAACTTTTGTCCACAGACGGACGGACAGACAGACGGACTGATGAACAGGGTGAATCCAATATACCCACTAACTCTGTTGCAGGGGTATAATCATTTACATAATTACTAAACGATATCAAACTTTCAACTTACAACAAAAATTATAAGCGAGTCTATTTGTTTGTTTAAAATATTTTAAAATGTAATTTTGATTGGAAATAAGTTTTAGGCGTAAAACTGAGTAGAAAAAGGTAAAGAATCGTAAAAATTACGCCAAAATCGTAAAAATAGGCAACTATGCTATTGTGACCTTGGGAAAACATTTTGATTTCATGTCCCTGGGAAAACACTGTGATTTCATGTCCTAAGGTAAACATTGTGATTTCATGTCCTCGTGGAATACATTTCGATATTATGTCCTAGAAAAACATTGTGATTTCATGTTCAAAGGAAAACATTGTGATTCATGTCTCAGGGAAAACATTGTGATTTCATGTCCTAGGAAAAAACATTGTGATTTCATGTCCTAGGAAAAACATTGTGATTTCATGTCTTAGGGAAAACACTGTGATTTCATATCCTAGGGAAAACATTGTGATTTCATGATCTCAGGGAAAAGAATGTGATCTCATGTCCTAGAGAAAACATTGTGATTTATATCCTAGGGACAACACTGTAATTTATGTCCTATGGAAAACATTGTGATTGCATGTCCTCAGGGAAAAGAATGTGATCTCATGTCCTAAGGAAAACATTGTGATTTATGTCCTAGGGACAACACTGTAACTTATGTCCTAGGGAAAACATTGTGATTTCATGTCCTTGGGGAAACATTGTGATTTATGTCCTAGGGAAAACATTGTGATTACGTGTCCTAGGGAAAACATTGTGATTTCAAGTCCTAAGTAAAATATTGTGATTTATGTCCTAGGGAAAACACTGTGATTTATGTTCTAGGGAAAAGACTGTGACTTTATGTGTTAGGGAAAACTATGTGATTTAATTTCCTAGGAAAACATTGTGATTTCATGTTCTAGGGAAACACTTTGACTTCATGTCACAGGGAAAACACTGATATTTCATGTCCCAGGGAATACATTTTGATTGCATGTCCTAGGGAAAACATTGTGATTTCATGTCCTAGGGAAAACATTGTGATTTCATGTCCTAGGGAAAACACTGTGAGTGCATGTCCTAGCTTAAGCTAAGGAATACATTTTGATTTATGTCATAGGGAAACACAGTGATTTCATGTCCTAGCTCGCTAAGGAATACATTGTAATTTCATGTCTTAGGAAAAACACTGTGATTTCATGTCCTAGCTCGCTAAGGAATACATTGTGATTTCATGTCTTAGGAAAAACACTGTGATTTCATGTCCTAGCTCGCTAAGGAATACATTGTGATTTCATGTCTTAGGAAAAACCCTGTGATTTCATGTCCTAGCTCGCTAAGGAATACATTGTAATTTCATGTCCGAGGTAAAAACTTGTGTTTTCATGTCCTAGAGAGAACACTGCAGTGAAAACACTGTGAGTTCATGTCCTAGGGAAAACACTGTGATTTATGTCCTAAGAGAAAACACTGTGATTTCATGTCCTCGGGGAAACATAATGATTTATGTCGTAGGGAAAACATTGTAATTTCTATCCAAGGGAAAACATTGTGATTTCATGTCATGGGGGAATAACTGTGATTTCATGTCCTAGGGAAAACATTGTCATTTATGTCCTAGGGAAAACACTGTGATTTCATTTCCTAGGTCAAACAGTGTGATTATATTGCCTAGTTACATGTAGCTAGGGAAAACATTGTGATTTCATGTCTTAGGGAAAAAAATGTGAATCTATTTTCATGTCCTAGTGAAAACAGTGTGTGATTTCATGTCCTAGGGAAAACACTGTCACAAGTGATTTCTTGAAATTTAACAATTTCAGAAAAGGGTCAATTTGATAGTCTTGAAAGTTAACCATAGAATTTGGACATTTGAATACACAATGTTAATGAAATGCAATCATCAAAATAAAATAATAGTAGAAGTAATCTTACTTCTCGATACACTTGTAGTATCCTGTCCTGGAGTCTTCACACACACAGTTATAATCACATCCATCCTCCCAGTTCTCTCCCTGCTTGTATACCTTACCCTTGTATAGGCAGTACCCTACAATCAAAATATCAAATAGTAAAATACAAGTTCATATGTACTTGTGCATGTATTACATTACATTGTATCGATTATGTGTATTATTCAATACATCTCAATCATTACAAAAAATGCAGTCATTTTTTAATCTGTATCATATATGACTAAATTTAATTTTAACCCTCAAAATTCTTTCCCTTTAAAAGGGGGAAGTTTACAGAAAAAATATTTTAAAGCAAACTAATGTAAAGAAAATCTTATATGCTTTAGTATTGATTATATACAGATACAGGTTTCATTTATATGAATTGTATAATCTTAGCATATTGCTGGAGATTTTTTTTCATTCTTTGTTTCATTCTTTGTTTTCCGAAACGAATTACAAGATGACGTTGGGCATTAGAAAATGTAAGGCCAAGACAGTAAGACTAGTTTTTTCTTTTCTCTTGTTTTTTTTTTTTTCTTGAAATACATTTTGTTTCCGCTTGTATAAGGGGTTTGGGTGGGGTGGGGTGGGGTGTGGTGGGGGTTGGGGATGGAGGTGTGGGATGGTGGGTAAAACACATATGCTGCGGTGCCTCACCACAGAGAACCAATTCTTTTTTCTTTCTTGGTCTAACGAATACACGTATAACATATTTACCTATTCCTCCAGTAACATTAGTCTTTGCGGTAGGAGGTGCTGGGGTGTTGACAAGAGGGTTGATGGTGATCCTTGACGTGTACACAGAAGAATCAGTGACGACTCCAGGTTTTGGTGGCTCCACCACTCCGGATCCTGTCACTGTGGGTTTGAATACAGGTATGGGAGTGAAGGTTTTACCTGTGGTAGGATCATACCTACAAACCGGCTTCTGACAGCAGGGATCGTTTGGATCTGATACGTAATGACAGGAGTAAGGGATCTGTCCGTATGTAGGACATCTAAAAATAAACAAATTTAGATTGAGAACAGTTTTGGTTTATTTTCGAACATGGCTTTAATCAATGCAAGTGCCTAATATTGTTTGATATATCTTGGATATAAAATTTGAAAATTTCTCAAGGAAAACAATTTTGATGCGAAAATTTATCTGGTTCTGAATTTTTTTTCACTTTTGTAATATATGAGCAAATTATAATTTTTGCATCCTTCATATAGCGTAAATGACATTGAAACAGTAATGTTGATAGTGCAATATAGAAACATATTTGGGAATAATTGCAGAACAGATCTGGTTATTAAAATTATACAGTGCATACTTTTCTCTGCAGGAGTAAGATCCCTTGCTGGCATCAGTACAAATACATGATAATTCACAGCCATCCTCCCAAACTTGGTTCTGTACATACAGGTTACCCTTATACAAACAGCCATCTGTGTGAAAACATAGGGGCAATGTAAGATTGGGTGATTTCTGTTACATTCATATTTCATTATATATAGAGCAACTACGGCAGATGGTAAAGCATGTACTCATGTATATTGAGAGCAAATCAAAAGAAAATTTTGCCTCTTCCCTACTGTGAAGGATTTGATTTATAAAACTATTGCAGTAATGAATCCAAGTATTGAACACCTTCTGTCCTATACACCTTTACATACATGTATACTTGAAATGAATAAAAAAAATACATTTAAATAATTCTATAATTACTTGGAGTGGACAGAAAAAAAATTGAAAAAAAAATTGTGTGAAGTATTTTTATACTGCACCCTTCTATACATTTCACTCTGCAACCTACTTCAAAACTCGACAGTTGTTATATAAAATAAGCGACTTCTTACTGATTGTGTTTCCAAACATTTCTGTACTGCCTGATCCAGGTTGGGTTGAGTTTTTCAGCATGGTGGGGGTGACATACTGCTGGGCCCCTATGGGATTATTTATATGGATGTTTGCTCCGTTCCCGAGGGAATGGTAGTTAAGGGAGGAGCTCACAAAGTAACCACTGTCACATTGTAGGGTCGTACAGCAATCTCTTGGCTTCTTTTTCTCATAGCAACCAACTGGGATGTTATTATAGGTTGGACATCTTTAATTTGAAAAAAAAATAGAATAGGTATTGCTATTAAAATGAAAGGAAAATGTCATCATACAAAAAACATAGTGTCATCAGAGATGACAGAGCTCATCTCAACGACAACATGACCAGCATCTGTACCTACATTGCACAAAGTATTCCCAGATGCATCATCCACACATGTTTGGCTGATAAAGAATTTAAAGAAGGCTGAAAATGATTCTAATTTTGCATAACTTGGTCACTCAAGTATGAAATATAGGTCAGACACAGCACCTGTACAGTGCATTTCAGTGAGCATCCTCAGATGCATCACCAACACAAGTTTTTTATATTGATCTAAGACTTAAAATAGGCCTGAAATGGACCTGTTCCATTTTACCTGACCTGATTGCTCAGGCATGAAATATGGGTCAGATGCAGCATCTGTACCATGTATTGCAGTGAGCATCCTAAGATGCATCATCCATGTAACTTTGGAAGACCTAGGACTTACAATAAGGCGGGAATGGACCTGTCCTATTTTACCTAATCTGCTGAATCAAGCATAAATTGGATCAGATGCAGCCTCCATACCATGTATTGAATCCTCAGATGCATCATCTATGCAAGTTTGGTTGATGTAGGACTTATAGTACGGCAGATATGGACCTGTCTCATTTTACCTTATAACCTGCTCTTTCAAGCGTGAAATGTTGTAGCCTCCGTACCATGCACCGTAGTAAGCATCCTCAGAATTGCATCCTCCATGCAAGTTTGGCTGATGTAGGACTTAGAGTAAGACGGGAATGGACCTGTCCAATTTTACCTAACCTCACCCAAGCTTGGAATGTGGATCAGATGCAGCCTTCATCCCATGCACTGTATGCTAGGTTTACACTTAGGCACAATCGCCCTGATTGCCCCGATTGAGGTTAATCGTACGAAACATAAGAGCGTGTGGGGTTGAATCATGACGAACGTAAGAGAGCGTGGTGGAATCGTGATGATCATAGGACTTCGCAGATATCGTGGCAAAATTTTTGATTCTCAATAGATTTGCTACGATCGTCCCAGTTGATCCTTACATCTATGGGGCTCCGTTTTACTATTTATTCCCTATTTTTTTTAAATAACAAATTCGAATTTGTGATATCACAAATTCGATTTTTTGATATCAGAAATTCCGTCAAATTTTGTGATATCAAAAAATTGATTTTTTGATACCACAAATTCTATTTTGCGATATCAAAAAATCGAATTTTAGATATCACAGATTCAAATTTGTGATATCACAAATTCAATTTTGTTATATCACAAAATGGATTTGTGATATCAACAATTTGATTTTTTGAAATCGCAAAATATGACGGAATTTGTATATGAAAAAATTGAATTTGTGATATCAAAAAATCGAATTTGTGATATCAAAAAATCGAATTTGTGATATCACAAATTCAATTTTTTGAATTAAAATAATAGAGAATAAATGGTAAAACGGCTAATACAAATTGATGTTTTGATATAAAAAAATCCATTATTTGATATCAAAATATAGAATTTGTGATATCACAAAGGATTTTTTGATATCTCAAATTCGGTCATATTTTGTGATACCACAAAATCGATTTTCTGATATCATAAATTCTATTTCGATTTTTTGATATCATAAATTCGAATTTGTGATATCACAAATTTGATAAATCAATCTTGTGATATCAAAAATTGTATTTTTTGATATCAAAAAATCTTATCGAATTTTTGATATCACAAATTCGATTTTGTAATATCAAATAATCGATTTTGTGATATCAAAATATGAATTTTTGATATCACAAATTATTTTTTGATATCAAAAAATAAATTTGCGATATCAAAAAATGAATTTGTGATATCAAGAAATAAATCTGTGATATCAAGAATAAATCTGTGATATCAAAAATGATTTTTTGATATCAAAAATGATTTTTTGATATCAAAAATGATCTTTTGATATCAAAAATGATTTTTTGGTATCAAATATGAATTTGTGATATCAAAAAATGAATTTGTAATCGTTACAAATCGCTAAATTTGTGATATCATAAATTATTTTTTGATATCAAAAAATAAATTTGTAATCGTAACAAATCGCTAAATTTGTGATATCAGAAATTTTTTTTTGATTTACCTGTAAAGCAGGCGAATCATATTAGCATAAGCCCCCCTCTACTTCGTCGAGATTAGCTAAAAGTCTTGCTAGCTTTAATTAGACTTATACAATATTAGCAAAAGTCTGTTAAAAGTTCAAGTAGTTTCGAAATACCATCACTGCTTCATGTATGTCAAAGAATTTTGATTACACGATGTCATGTTTCACTTTGTTCCAAACAAATTACATATAAGTGAGGCCAATATTATATGACAAAACATATCATACATATTTACATGTTTTGAAAGCAATGAGTTATTGAAAGTTTCTATTCAAACTGCCATGAATATAATTGTTTAAATCCAAATATTTCTATAGATATACAGTGTATATTATATCATACCTCATTGCATTACATTTAGTACGGGAGAAAATTAATTTTGAAAAAGGTAGAAACTATAACTGTTTCATTTTGAGACGAAAAAGCCCTGATGGACTGTTGAGACTTCTAGCTCTATAAGGCATCTGTATGATAAAGGTTTGTGTAAAAATCCTTCCAAAGAAGCAAACATAGCCTGTGATAATGAAGTCATTGAACTGTTTGCATTGTGACGTCGACATCCCTAAGACCTTTACTACATTTTAGAATTTAGGTATAAAATGACGTTATTTGTCGTGTTGGGTCAATAAAGACAACTTACGAGCTGACACATCCGTAGTAACCATGCACAGCATTTTCACATGTACATTTGGTATCACATCCAACTTTCCATGTAGCTCCTTGACGGTATGATACTCCCTGATATACACATACATCTGGAAATTGATGAAAATTTAATTTTTGATTTTTATTTAAAAAGAACATTCCGACATACATGTAATCTTAGTTCTTTTCATACATGCACATGCACATGCAGTTTTGAAGTGTAATTGCAGTGATATTGCTTATTAGCATTACTGAAAGTGAAAAATACAAAAATGTGGATCAGATGCAGCCTCCGTACCATGCATTGCAGTCAGCATCCCCAGATACATCATTCATGCAAGTTTGGTTGATGAAGAACCAATAGTATGGTGGGAATGGACCTGTGCCATTTAACCTTACCTGCTCACTCAAGCATGAAATGTGGGTCAGATGCAGCCGCTGTACCATGCATTGTATAAAGCATCCTCAAATTCATCATCCATACATGTTTGATTGATGTAGGACTCAAAGTTACTCAGGAATGGACCTGTCCCATTTAACCTAACCTGCTCACTCCAACGTAAAATGTGGGTCAGATGCAGCCTCCGTACCATGCATTGTAGAAAGCATCCTCAAATGCATCATCCATACATGTTTGATTGATGTAGGACTCAAAGTAATTCAGGAATTGGCCTGTCCCATCAAATCAAACCTGCTCACTCAAGCGTAAAATGTTGGTCAGATGCAGCCTCCGCACCATATATTGCAGTAAGCATCCTCAGATGCATCATCCATGCAAGTTTGATTGATGAAGAACCAATAGTAAGACGGGAATGGACCTGTGCCATTTTACCTAACCTGCTCATTCAAGCATGAAATGTGGGTCAGATGCAGCCTCCGTACCATGCATCGTAGAAAGCATCCTCAAATGCATCATCCATACATGTTTGGTTGATGTAGGACTCATAGTAAGGCAGGAATGGACCTGTCCCGTTTTACCTAACTTGCTCACTCAAGAGTAAAATGTGGGTCAGATGCAGCCTCCGTACCATACATTGCAGTCAGCATCCTCAGATACATCATCCATGCAAGTTTGGTTTATGCTAGACTTATAGTATGGCTGGACTGGACCAGTGCCATTTTACATAACTTGCTCACTCAAGCGGAAAATGTGGGTCAGATGCATCCCCTGCACCATGCATTGTTGTAAGCATCCTCCGATACATCATCCATGCAAGTTTGGTTGATAAAGAACCAATAGTATGGTGGGAATGGACCTGTGCCATTTAACCTAACCTGCTCACTCAAGCATGAAATGTGGGTCAGATGCAGCCTCCGTACCATGAATTGTAGAAAGCATCCTCAAATTCATCATCCATACATGTTTGATTTATGTAGGACTCAAAGTAACTCAGGAATGGACATGTCCCATTTAACCTTACCTGCTCACTCAAGCGTAAAATGTGGGTCAGATGCAGCCTCCGTACCATACATTGCAGTCAGCATCCTCAGATACATCATCCATGGAAGTTTGGTTTATGCTAGACTTATAGTATGGCTGGACTGGACCAGTGCCATTTTACATAACTTGCTCACTCAAGCGGAAAATGTGGGTCAGATGCATCCCCTGCACCATGCATTGTTGTAAGCATCCTCCGATGCATCATCCATGCAAGTTTGGTTGATGAAGAACCAATAGTATGGTGGGAATGGACCTGTGCCATTTAACCTAACCTGCTCACTCATGCATGAAATGTGGGTCAGATGCAGCCTCCGTACCATGAATTGTAGAAAGCATCCTCAAATTCATCATCCATACATGTTTGATTGGTGTAGGACTCAAAGTAACTCAGGAATGGACATGTCCCATTAAACCTTACCTGCTCACTCAAGCGTAAAATTTGGGTCAGATGCAACCTCCGTACCATGCATTGCAGTCAGCATCCTCAGATACATCATCCATGCAAGTGTGGTTTATGCTAGACTTATAGTAAGGCTGGAATGGACCTGTGTCATTTTACTTAACCTGCTCTCTCAAGCGTGAAATGTGGGTTAGATGCATCCTCTGTACTATGCTTTGTTGTAAGCATCCTCCGATGCATCATCCATGCACGTTTGGTTGATGTAGGACTTATTGGGAGTCCCCCTTCAACAGAGGAGAGTTGACAGGTATGCATACACCTACCAACAAGTAGTCCATACTGTCATTGTCCATCAAAAAGTATATAACACATTTACTACACATTCCAAACTTGAAAATGTATAAATGCGCATGTAAATAAACCAGTGATAGGGAAATAGCTATGTAAATAAATAAATAAATAAATGAATATATACATGTGTATTGTACTATGACAAAGGAGCAGGTTCGGAAACATGGAAAATCGGCCTTAATTTTAGAGTGTTTTAGATTTCGATAGTATTTCGTATCAAGGAAGTTAAATGTTTGGTTGTTTGAAATACCAAATAAATATTTCAAAATACGTGCAAAAGTACACCGAAAGATATGGCTTCAAAGTCGGCTTAAAGTCGTCGTAAAATGCAGCAAAATCGTAAAAATTGGCATAATTCTGGTCAAAATGTATTAAAATAAGTAGGGCGCCAGCCCTCACCCGAAATAATTTTCTTATAAATAGTTAGATTTGCAATTTATCTTTCGATCTACATAAAATTTATGTTGGGTAAGGGTTGGCGGTTCAGCGATTTATGCACAAAATATGGCGATTTTCCTTCATTTTCCGTTATGCAGAGCAAATGACATCAAAATGTGACGTCATAACGAACGCACGTGACGTTTTGACAATGAAAAATATTTACTTTCTATTTCGCCAGGTATTTGAGATGAATATAAGAGATGCTGAATAATAATTTTCATAAAATTATTTTTCGCAAAAAATTAGGGCCGATTTTAGGTGTTCGTGAACCTACCCCTTTGAAAAAAGATATTTAGATTTGCTTAATGACTAGTCATAGTCACTGCGAGCGTAGTATTAGTCGTATGGGTACATATAATTTACACCGATAGTTACGAGAGCTCGAGATCTATCCCCCTATATAAATTTCAATTGCAAAATGTGTCGACAAAGAACGATTTCTGAAGTGACAGTGAGCTGCGCGGACAGTAGTTTCTTTTCTCGGAAAAGAACAATATTCTACACGCACATGTACAGGTAGCTTCAATATTTCCCCCGTCCCACACGTTGTTTCTAGTTGATTATTTCACTCATAATAAAAAAAGAACAAAATAGAAACACAACGCATAGGACAGGCGAACTGTTGAAGCTATTGTACAGATAGTCAGAGAAAATATATGCACGTTATTCCTGCTACATGTATATGATGACGTAACATTGTGACGTTGCATAATGACGTCACGTCACATTAGCCGTAAGCTGTTAGAGATGGTAGTCGGATGAAACGGTTTCAATTCACATATAATCTGTAACTGTAATCAAGTAAGTAAAGCATGATTTAATGGATTCAATTAGATTATATTAAGGTTCATGGTTACACCCTTTCCAAAACACCCCCAAAACACTATTAAACATCACAGGTTAAGTTTTATTGATTTTATTGGTAGAGAACAATGTAATGTATAGTATTTTAATGAAAAAAGTATATGTCATCGAGCTTCCAGTTGATTTATGACCTTCCAAAGAAGTACATGTCCAAATTTTCTTTAATTTTCCCCAAATTTGCATCATATCATCAATAGACCCCTGTTATTTTAAACCTGATGCATGAACGTATATGGTCATTCTTTTAATAACGAAAGAATGTCTAAGACAAATAAAAAATAGAAAATACATCAATGCTGGTGAGTCAAATTCTATGAAATAGTAAATATTATACCATTTTAGGCTCTATTCTTGACGTCATTATTTTTAGAGTCCAACCAGTAAATGATGGGTTTAAGTACTTTGTTAACATGCCATTGAGCGGAAAAATTGCTATCTTAATCTAAGTTAACATATCTTTCAACAATAAAAATAAATGTAGCAATCATCGCACAAAATTTTAAGTTTGATACAAAATTATGACCTTACCCCCCTCCAGATTTTGTTACAAAATGCTGGCAAGATATCCCCTCCGTGCTCTATGTGGATTGATATCTCCTGAACCGTTCATCTAAATTACTCCATTTATCATCCATATATCAATTGGAAATAGAATTGATCAAAATGTCTGTTTTCTTCTAAGAAAGGGTAAACAATAGCACGAACAACGTCGTTTTGAACCAGGACGCCGCCTTATAATTGCTCGGCGTTTTGAAACCTATTTGTAAGAATCTGTGTTTCAAAACAGAAAACATTTAAAAGGATTTTTTAAAATATTTTTGACAAAAAAATCCATATAGACAATGTGAAATGCAATTAACTGACTTATAACAGTAAAACAATGCTGCAACTGAATTCTATCTTCGATTAATATTATAAAAGTGCCATACCCCCCCCCCCCCTCCTCCTTTTTTTTAACTGGTCTACGTGCACATATTTCATTATAGGCGTTTAATGACAAATTCTTTCCTGACTGCAAAATAATTTTAGTGTACTAAAATGTAAGACGATAAAAACAGTATTCCTTGCATTTAAGTATCTATGGAGATCATATAATGTAGGTAAGTCGGCATTCGCATTTTTTCATCAAACATGCTGGGATATTCAGCATTATGGCATCCAACGTGGGTCAAGGTCATCCTCAAGGTCAGTGTGACTTGTTCAGGATCAAATATCCTTTAGGTAATCAGTGGCGGATCCAGCGCCCCCTTTGCCGAGGGGTCAAGGGGCGAATTTTGCCGATTTTTACTGAAAATGGGCAAAAATATACCTGTTTTTGGAAAATTTGGGGTCATTGCCGGGGGGGGGGCGCCCCCTCCGCATCCCCTGAATCCACCACTGCTAATTTTAAAATATGAATGTACTTTCCATTCCTATATTAAACGTATACCGGTTATAATAATTCACTGCCGGGGAGAGGGTTAAATTTAGGCAATAATCCTGAAATTATTGATTTATAACAGGTCCATGAATATTCGCATTGTAAGAAAAGGAGAAGAACAAATAATGTAAAAAAGGGAACTTTTTCAAAAGGAGGAAGATTTGACTTATAGTACTATGTCATTTGTCATGAAAAGTCTTCTGTTCGATAAATTCAAAATATAATTATTACGGTTCGCTTATAATAAATGGCGAATAAATGGCGAATCTTACACACAGCGGAGAGAAATTGCGACGTAGCAGTAATACCCCCCCCCCCCTTTGCCGTTATCGTGATGCTTGCTGTTCTAAATATCACTACTCTTAGATATATAGACATAGAAAAGTCAATTCATTGTTTTACCCAAATCCCGCATGTAAATTAAGGATTTGTTTCCTAATATATTAGACATTTTTCATCGTGACGTAGCTGCCGTTCGCGTATAAACTCATAAGGGGAATCATCTTCATTTTGATATGTATACTCAATGGAATGATATATTGGACTTCCTGTACAACTGGCGCGCTTTTTTCGGCAACCCACTTATGAAAAAGTGCGAAGTTCGAAAAGCGAAGTGCGAAGTTCGTCACGGTGAAAAAGTCTAATAAAATGTGCAATTTTGTAAGATGTTGCAAATTTAAACCCCGCGTGTAAAAAAAAAAAATCACACACATTTTAATTAGATTCAATTGCTCTTTTAACCCCGGGTATAAATCAAACGGTTGTTTACAAATAAAACAAGCATAAAATTATTCTTTCGTGATTTTCTCGTAGAGATGACGGCGAGCGGCAGAATGCGCTGTACATAAGCCTTTTCTCTGAATGAACATACCCATCAAAGAATTGTTTTACATCAATTTTTAATCAAGATTCAAAGGAACACGATAGAAGTCCCAATTTTATCAAAATACAGTTTTATTTAGCACAATCCCTAAAATACTAGTTCATGTTTCAGGAGGTAGGTGAGTCAGCGTCAAATAATAAGAGTGCCGATGCAATTTTGGCGCGTTTTTTCGTGACGTCATAGATAACGTGACGTCGATTTTGGCGACGAGAGAGACTCCGAAGTGATTTGTTGTTCGGATGGTGTATCCTTGAACCTTAAATGCGTAATGCGATTTTAAAATAAGGTTTTCCAATAATCCTCCGTCCATGCAGACAGGAAGTGATCCGAATTTGATGAAGTGATTAGTAAGTCCCGAGACCAAAGTGAAACCGCACGGCTGAGTTTGTAGGTTATACAGATTTTGAACAGAATTTGCAATGGAAAAAAATATTTTTCCTATTTACTTACACGTGTTATCTTCAAGAGGACTACATCCTGCGTCCTATACTAGCTTAGCTATTCCCTAATTGCTCACTTTCTTAAGTGTTGGCTTTTAAATTTTGAAAATGTAATAAGATAGTATAATTCTGTTTTTTTAAGATACACAGAGTTATTTCCCATTTGGGACAGTATCTGAAAGAAATACAGTACATTATGATGTAAAGAAGTCATATCTGAAACATGTTTTCCCCAAGTTTTACGCTAGTACTTTCCGACAATTTGATGACGTCACAATTAGTTAATGTAAGATATATACAAACTACCCCAATGGGAATTAACTCTATATATCGAAAAGACTGAATTCCTCGTTTGAGCCGCACCAAACTTCCTTCCCATAACATGTATTTGAAGACGTTTAACATTATCAGCAGCAAGCACTAATAGACTGACCTACTCCTTTTCCACTTATAGACCCAGTTCCAGTGAAGGATCCGTGTTGTTGGTTAAACTCACATACAGGTTTCTGACAGCAGTCTCCTGGAGCTTTCTGTAGCTTACAGTAGGAGGGTAGATTGGAATAGGTCGGGCAGCTGAATGAAATCAGAATTTTGGAACATTTACTTATCTACAAATTTCAAAGCAAAATCTTCTACAAATTTATAATTGTAAGGACAGCATGTAAGAATTCTGATGCTCAGAGCATCGGCTTATTGCCCAATGTCACGTTTCTATGCTATGACAGGCCATTAACATATATTTATTATGTCAAAATTCAAAAGGTTACTGACCAATGTGAGATATTTTATTTAAAAAAATCAGCATGGACTGAAGATGCATGTAAATTCTAATATCATTCACAGAACATAATTGAACAGCAAGGTGATAAGCCATACAGTTATGACACATTTTTAGCTCGACTGCACTTTAGTGAAAAAGAGCTATTGCAATAGCCACGGCGTCGGCGTCAGCGTCGTCCGAACTAGATGACAAAGTAAATGTTAAGACCACACAATTTCCTTTCCTATATTCATATTCTGTTGGTACTTTTTGTTGTTAATGTTTAATTATACTTTGTTTAATATAACCAGATGGGGATGTAACCCCTGGGTTGGAGATTTTTAAAATTATTTCAAATGATAAGGCAAATGTTGAGATGATAAGGTAAATGTTAAGAAAGCAATATTGCCTTTAATGGCCAATATTAAGCAAAGTATAATTGCTACATGTTCCAAACTTACATGGTGGATGTATCTTTGATTAAACTTTCATAAAATGACCGTGACCTACTTTTTCCGCTTGAGTGTATTTGTCTTTAAAAGCCAATATTGAGCAAAGTATAGGTGCCACATGTTCCAAACTTACATGGTGGATGTATCTTTGATCAAACTTTCATAAAATGACCTTGATCTACCCTTAATGTCAAATATTGAGCAAAGTATAAGTGCCACATGTTCCAATCTTACATGATGGATGATCTTTGATCAAACTTTCATAAATGACCTTGACCTACTTTTTCCGCTTAAGTGATTTTGCCGTTAAAAGCCAATATTGAGCAAAGTATAGGTGCTACATGAGTAAACAATTGTGTATAATTATATAAATTCGAGAAATAAGTGAGCTTAAGAAATTAGCTGTCATTAAAGACATTATGCTATGCAGTCGAGCATTAGGTGACTCTGGCAACTATTTTAAAATGTCTGTTGACAAAATGAATGCCTTATTGTTAAATCGAAGACAAGAAAACTTTGTGCATCATTTTAATCAAAGAAGAAGTAAATTTGCATTATGAAGGATTCCGACTTCCGTCGGAATCCTTTCTGTTATTAAGGATTCCGACTTCAGTCGGAATCCTTTCTGTTAATTTATTGTCTTTTCTTTATTAAGGATTCCGACTATTCCGTCGGAATCATTTCTGTTATTGCAATGTCTTTTCTCTATTCTTATTCTTATATTATTTTTATTCTAACACCCGTCATCATTTCCAGATACTTTATTCAAAGATCTTTTTTTCACATAGCAAAAAGGATGGTACCATTAGAAAGAGCATACCACGATCTTCTTTAACTATTTCTTGTTTGTCGATAAGCTTACCAATGTCCCCACTAGAGGCCATCAAAGGTCAAATCTTTAAACTCTTATAACTTCTAAATTTACCGTACAATTGCAAAGAAACTTTTTTAGTTTTATATTGTTCTTTGGAAAATTTGCAAACTTTTGTACACTGACATGCTCGATATAATGTTTACGGTTTTCGCGCTGTGCCAATTTCTACAGTTTTTGAGAGTTTGACTCGAAATTTGGATGGTAGGTTACTTATAGGTAATAATTTAATGTTGACCTACTTTCGAGATCAAATTTTGATTCTCAAGGTCGCAACAAACCTTTGCCTACAGAACAAAGACTATTTGACCTTCAGAGTTCAAACTTTATACATTTAATCCTTGGGTCAAGCTCTTTCACCTTGACCTTGACCCAAGGTCAATTTCTCATTCTCAAGGTCACAACAAACTTTTGCCCTTTGAGCAAGACTATTTAACCTTGAAAGTTCAAACTTTACGAATATATTTCAGGACCCCAGGTCATTTGTTCGTTTTCAAGGTCACAACAGACTTTTTTTTTGAAATATTGAGCTTTGATCAGATTAAGATGATTCTTGATGAAGATAATCTCAAATAGGTATCTTTTATCTGTGACCTTGGTCCAAGGTCAAATAATCATTTTCAATGTTATAACAAACATTTACTCTTGTAGATTTCACAATTTTGTCCTACACTATTTATTCTTCACATAAGTAATCCTTCTTACCTGAGCTTAACATAGTATAAGAAAGATAACTCTTCTCCTCTTGTTCTCTGTTTTCTTATTTTTTCTTAGTAGCGTTACTTGTCTGTATTTTGATGCTGTTGTCATTTTCTATTTATAGAAATGTTCTCATTGCAAATCATTGCGCAATTCTGTTTTCAGATTGTGATTTTAAAGGATTTAGAATTGATAGATCACGGAGTATAAAGCTGTAAACATAAAAGGTATTTATTATCTATTCTTCTATTTTGTTGATAGATAAATAAGAGTTCCAAATTAGACATAAAAAAAGTTTCGTATAGACTGTGAGTTCCTCACATAAATTAGGATTAAGACTGAAATATAAATTTTCACTGTAACTCTCTAAGCTCTTTTGAGTCATTTGCTGAAGTGAATAAGGTACTAAAACAACTATTCCTTTTTCCATCTTCTTTATTCGAATTTTAACACTTCAGTTCCGAGGAAGGTCTAATAAAGGAGGAATCCGTCTGTTGCTTGCAACAGTAGCCATCTAGTTAATAGTATATTTTAGTTTGTGAGAAGCAAGCTGATGTACTTGTAATTTTCCACTTGATGTACATGTAACAACTTAATACATCTGTGCCTCAAAGGATATAATAAGCAAGCGTACTTCATTTCACAAACTTAAAAACTTACATGGAGTCACAAGAGTAGAGTCCCTCTGTAGCATTGACACACGTGCATTGTCTATCACAGCCATCTCTCCACGTCTGTCCTTGGAAGAACTGCTTACTCTGGTACTGACATACCTCTGGTAAGCCATAACATTATTTCATTATTGAAAGATCTTTAGTGCTCAGTTAATGTAAAAAAAATGTAAATTAAAAAAAAATAAAAATTTATATTTTAGTCTGAATCCAAATTGATGTGAGAAACTCACAGTCTATACGAAACTTTTTTTCAATACATCGGACATAAGAAAACCCAAATCGGACATAAGGTAATAGAAAGGAGGGAATCTCCAAGAACAGTAGGTTGCAGCACCCACAGCAAAACACCAAAACACCCAATGCAAAAAAAAACCCCACAGAACAGACATCCACACAAAGAGACGCAAAAGGGACAAGGAACACCAACTCACACCATTGAAACATTAAACATAAATGACCACACATAAACCAACGAGACAAATGGGCAACCGGTGCTGACTTCGGACGGCCATCTGCCACGTAAGAAGCAGACGATGTGGTTATCCTGGATTACGTGCGCACAACCTTCCCACTATTCCGATTTCCCAGAGGTCTCGAAGAACGCACAATTTTGGTGTAAAACAACCTCCTCACCGTTAGATGACCACACACAAACAAGATCGTAAAACGCAGGGGTCCAAGCAACACAGATGAATATGTAAATGGATATAAAAAGAGAACGTGCGTAATACAGTCCATTCTCTGCCGGCTCTAGTGAGCTCATATATGTTATCACCCGAGGAGTCCGACTGAACTTGGAGAGGACAGGTGGTCGGGGCCTTGCCTTCTCTAAAGAGGTTTGGACAGGGCCCGTCATGTAGTCCCGTCGTCACAGTCAGTCAGAGTGCAAGTCGTAAGGATGCGCTGGTACAAGACTGTAGATTGGTCAAGTACCAAGCTTAGTGTCAGTCTGGTGACATTAGGGTCATATCCACGGTATAAAAGGCGTTTGATGACTCTGACGCATTTTCGATAGTTTTGCTGTGTAACAAACAGTTAAGGAAGTGAATCAGACCGGTTATAATTTTGTCGGACAGGTCCGATGGTGTGATGTGATTTGCATACACTGAACTCAGGTTAAATTTGAAGAAATATTTCTTACAAAAATGCTGAGTTAATCCTAATTCAGCTGAATCAGAGAAATCAATTCATTTCAGTTTTAAGATTGAAGTTCTGCTAGTATCAAAGTGGTTGCTAATGATGAAAAATATCAATTTGAGTTTGCTTTGATATAGTAGATATTTGGTACTTACTTATTCCAGTTGAAGTTGTGCCTTTTCCACTACCTTCAGTTTTTGAAATACTTTGACGGAAATTACAGGCAGGTTGTAGACAGCATTGTCCTTGTTGTCTCACAAGTGTACACTCACTGGGCAAATCATGGTACAAAGGACATCTGTTGATAGAACATATTTTAATTATACATGTACTATTTATAGATAAATTCAATGTCATTTAACCAATAAATGTTTATTTCCGTAAACAATTAATGCAAACAAAAACACTTCTTTCACAACATGTATGACTTGCACATTTTTTACACAAATAAAAATTGCTCCATATGGGGAAAAATCAAAATTCCTTCAAAAATGAAAAGTACAGAAACCTGTCACACTGGCAAGATTTCAATGCTGCAATTATAAAGTAAGCTGTATATAAACATTTGAATATAAGAATAGCCTGTCAAACAGAATTGTACCTGTTTGTGCATTTGTAATGTCCATTGCTACCATCCTCACATACACATTCATAATCACAGCCATCCATCCAATGCTCTCCTGTCTTGTACATTCGTCCTTTGAATGAACACTTGCCATCTGCAAAATATCAAAAATAATCAATTCTTTAATTCCTCGAAGAAGTTATATTTTGAAATCTTTATATGCACATTAAATTATTTCAAAGCTTCAGTATTTTGCCAGTCGCACATAATAGCAATTGTTGTTTTTTATTCACATCAGGGTAAAAGTAACAGACAATCCGAAAGTCACCAGACAAACAGGTAAAAATTTGCTTCGGTCTGGTAAAATATTTCAGTTTTTTCTCAATGAAAATTTTTGAATTTCTACAAAAATTATAAAATGTCAAGAAAGTTGTTAACATTTTCGCGATGTCTGATTAGACAAAATATGTTCTTAACTCAATGACGTCACTTTCCCAGACTCCCAAACAGACGGAAAGTTACAAACAGCAGGAGAAACAAACGCTAAAATATACTAAATGAAGTTATTTTGAGATGTCCTTTAACACGTCAGTTATTTTTCAGAGTACCTACTGTCCGCGCGGTTCACTTCGGAAACTGGATAAACGCAAATTTGATAACTTTGTCATGCAAAAATTAGAATAAAATTCATATCATTGAATATATCTCGCTTTGTCGTAAATGTTGGTATATGTTACATGGTCGAGGGTTTATGCAATGATATTATACATGAAAAATTAAATACATTTCAGATGGGGCGTTTTCAATGTAATTTTTGCGTGACGTCGCCGAGTTTAACATTGAACCTATGGAGAGCGTCACGACGTCATGGAAAAAATAACATGAGAAACGGCTAAACTTGTTTGTCTATTAAGTTTGATTGCGTGCATTGACGATCCTATAACTTATACCAAAATTTTCGACTAAGCAAGATCTATTTGATGGTATCAATTTCATTTAAATTTTTGCATGATAAAGTAGTCAAAATCAGGTTCATCCAGTTTCGAAGTGAGCTGCGCGGACAGTAGATGTCTGTGTCACCAAAATTGTGAAAAAGTATCTCCAAGTAACTATTAGGTAATCGTTCGGAAATATCTTCAGTTCGGAAATATCTGTTTTGCCCGAAATTTTAGGCAAAGTCGCGGCAAGTGCTTGCACCTCCTCCAATGAATTGCTTGATGGTTCTTCCCCTAGGTGTAAATTTCCTAGGTACAATTCTCCTGAAAATAGAGTCACTGAGAATCAGGACATCGCAGGTTTGTGGTGAGGGTTTCTCATGAGGAGAGAACGTTTCCTTTTCTTGTGTTTTTTCTCGCACGTTGAGCGATGTCTCTTTCTGCCTTTCGAAGAATGGTTCTTCCTCTTACGCGTGTGTAGTAATTCAACTGTTTGATAAAAGTGCTTTTGTGTTGATAATTTTCGATTTGATCTTTCAAGGACCTTTTTATTGTTGCCAGTTGTTGTGATAAACAGGTCGTTATGTTAGGCGATAAGTCGTTCGTTACGCTTCTTAGATCTGTTAACATTTCAACTGGTGACTTAAATTATATTTCTAGGGTTGACATAGTTTTGTTGATGTTTTCTAATTTTGTATTCAGTGTAAGGATGTACTTGGGAGAAATAATGATCGGAGTGGACGTTTGAACATACACTTTTTCGGCAAAGGTGATGGTGTCATCACTGATGGTATTATCACTGTTTCGAGTGTCACCAGCGGTTGCCTCTTTAACAGAGGTGATAGAAACCGTTTTTTACCACACTAAAAGTAGTAGTCCAAGTTGAGACATCAAAAAACGAGATAATTCATGAATGGGCGATGGATTTTGTTCAAACTTTCAGAATTTGTTAGAAATGGATATTGCAATGCTCAGAAACCTCCTTTTCCCAGATTTATGGATAAAATCTTGTTTTAGAACTTAAATAAGTAAAAGTCGAGTCCGAGTCAAAGATAAAAAAGCCGAGTTGAGGTTACACATCGATGAAATATTTGGAAGATAAGCAAATTTTCAAATTCAAATGATATGCATCGTTTTTGTGTATAAAATAGATATTATTTTCGAAAAATTCATCAAAATCTATCAACCTAATACCGAAAAAAATCCGAATTTGAAATCTCAAATCGGATTTTTGTCTTTGACTCGGACTCGGCTTTTACTTATTTTAGTTCAAACACAAAATCATTCTCCATGAATCAGGGAAAAGGTGCGTTCTGATCATTCTAATGTCCATTTCTATCAAATTCTGAAAGGTTGAAAATATTCATCCGCCCATTTATGAATTATCTGCGTTTTTTTTTTATTTCTCAACTCGGACTCGGACTACCACTTTTAGTGTGATAAAAATCGGTTTAAAGGTAATTACTTCCAATATCAACAAATGTTTCAAAATCAAATAATACACATCGATTAGTATGTATAGAATTGATATTTCCTGAAAATTTCATAAAAATCCATCGACCCGTTGTCACCGTTGTCGAGAAACTCAACTCGGCTTTTCCCCGACTCGGACTCGGACTACCACTTTTAGTATACACCCTATTTATCTCCACGAGTCACGGTGATTTATTCGCATCTCTACTCTTCTCTTGAGAACAAGAGAAGAGTAGAGAAGGTGCACAAACACATACCGGTAATTTTTTTTTGTACTATGAATATACATGTAATCATGGTAATTTCACTCACAGGTAGAGAGAGAGAGAGAGAGAGAGAGATAGATACATAGAGAGAGAGATAGAAGTATGATAATATTAGAATCATACTTCATACTTGTAATCAACAATTTTGCTTTATAATAAATACGTTTTTAACATGTAAATGTAAATTATAGTTTATAATGTTAAATAATAATATGATAATGTAATATAAAACATGTACAAGTTGTGAAAAAATGAGCATATAAATCAGAATGTACTTACAGAATCCAGTAGAGTTTGAACCAGAGCCTATAAAAAATTATATTTTGGAAAAAAGAGATGATACCGTGCAAAATTTACGTTAAATAGAATATAGCAACAATTTATATTACAAGATTTTATAAATAGAACATGACGATATTGGATATTACCTTATGATTGAAATAAACGTAAAAAATAAATACAATATATTACTTATTTTAAACATATATGGTCCGAATAGAGACAATCATAAATTCTTTGAATCAATTTTTCAATACTTAAATAATTTAACAGGATATATCATCATTATGGGAGGAGACTTCAACTTGGTACAGAATGTATCACTTGATTACTCAAATTATATTAATACCACTGGTAATAATTCAAATGCTTGGAATAAATTACTCAGCTTTTTGAACGAAAATAACCTAATCGATCCCTGGCGTGAACATCATGAATATACAAAAAGATATACTTGGTTTGGCACATCCATTAAAAAAGCAAGATTAGACTTCTTTCTAATTTCTAACGAACTACTTAGTTTGATAGAGAAAACAGTTATAACCCCTGGCTATAGAACAGACCATTCCCTTATAACATTGAATTTTAAACTCACAAATTCTGTAAAAGGCACTGGTACATGGAAATTTAGCAATTCGCTTCTTTATGACGAAAAAGTAGAAGGAGTTAAAAAAAACCATAAATAAAGTTTAAAAATTGTATGCAGCTACATGTACTCCTTAATAATCCTATGATATTGATACAATAGATTTGAATGGAATATCTTTTATCATTGATGATCAGCATCAGCAAATATTTGAACAAGTATTGCTTCAAGTAAGCGGTTTCATAATTAGTTTCTGCTCAAGTAAGAAAAAGGAAAGAAAGAAAATGACATAGTAAATGAAATTTCTAATCTTCAAAAAAATAATGAAAATTCGGAAAGACTAAAACAGCTAAAAGACCAACTTGAAAACCTTAGAAAAGACCATATTAAGGGAATTTTTGTTCGATGCCGTGCCAGATGGGTCGAAGAAGGCGAAAAACCAACAAATACTTTCTTAACCTAGAAAAACGAAACTATATCAATAAAACAGTAACCGAATTGATAGATAACAGTGGAAATACAATAACAGATCAAAATGAAATATTATCCGAAATTGAATTTTTTTTTTTATAAAACTCTTTATTGTAATCACGATAAAAATTTTGATGATGTTAACTTGAATTCTTTGATTTCTAATGATGATGTCAAAAAACTTTCATCTAAAATGTTAGAGAATCTTGGGGGGATTACATATTCTGAGGCCCTTGCTGCACTAAAATGACTCAAGAATGGAAAATCACCAGGGCTGGATGGTTACAATACAGAGTTCTTTAAGTTCTTTTGGACAGACATAGGTATTCTTTGGTTAAGATAAGTAAACGAGGGCTTAAAAAACGAACACTCTCGGTCACACAGAGACAAGGGATTATATCCATATTACCAAAAGGTAACAAACCGCGGGAATTTCTAAAGAACTGGATGCCTATAGCTCTACTGAATTTTTCTGACAAATTACTATCATCTTGTTTAGCAAATCGCTTCAAATCAGTCCTCCAGTATATTATTCATGAAAGTCAGAAGGGATTTCTTAGAGGTAGATTCATTGGAGAAAACACTCGCCTGATATATGATGTTCTGCATGAAAAACAAACAAAATTCCGGGAATTCTTTTAATGATTGATTCTGAAAAGGCTTTTGATTCGGTATCAAGGAATTTCGTTTCTAAAACACTTCAATTTTTAACTTTGGCCCAGACATTAGAAGATGGATTCAGACACTTCATCATAAATCATATCTCTGTATGACCCATAATGGATTCCTTTCAGAATTCTTTAAAATAGGTCGGGGATGCAGGCAGGGAATTTCCGTCTCATCTCATCTGTTTAATTTATGCGCAGAAATAATGGGTATACTAATAAGAAAAAATTAGGATATAAAAGGGATAAATATTGGTAAAGACAATATGCCGACGACACTGTCATATTCCTAAATGGCTCTGATAAAAGTGCTCTAAAAAGTACACTAGATCTTCTTTTTCAGTTTTCCAAATACTCTGTGCTTAAACCCAATATTTCAAAAACAAAAGCAGTGTGGATTGGTTCCAAAACAAACTGTGCTGAATCAAATTTTAATGGCTACATTATCCATTAGGATGATGACCTTTTCACTATTCTTGGTATTACATTTGCAGCTGACTTAACAAACTTAGAAAAATTAAACTTTGATGATAAGATATCTAGAATCAAAAATGAAATTCATTCCTTGAACAAAAGAAACATAACTCTGATTGGAAGAGTAACTGTTAACTTACCCTTCTATTTACAGTTCTTCCTAAACCAAGTACTACGTACGTTGATTAAAAGACTGGAATCTATTCTATATAAATTCATTTGGAGCAATAAACTTGACAAAATGTCTAGAAAAAATGCAGCAAGATTTATTTCATGGAGGTTGTCGTATGACTGATATTGTATCATTTATCAAAGGTTTGAAGTTAACGTGCCTACGACATATCATCTTTAATATTGAAAATGTGTGGGTAGATTCTTTTTTGTCAAATCTGTAAGTGCAATATTTTATCAATCTATCACTTGGGAACCAGCTACATACATGCTAGAATTAAACAAACAGCAAATCCATTTTGGAAAGAATTTTTCTTTACATTAGTATAATTCATTGAAATAAGTAATAGACATCAAATTTCAGATGTTTTAAACTCTCCCCTATGGTGTAATCCTTCCATTACTGTAGGTGGAAATAGTGTATTTTATAAACAACTTTATGACACTGGAATCATAATAGAACAAGATCTTTTAAGTTATAATGGTGAATTTTTATCTTATCAAGATTTTGGAGGCTCTGCAAACTAAATATTCCTTTTACAATTTTTATGAGCTTAAGGAGTTCTGTAACAAAGGCATGGCCAATATTGAAAGAAATGAATTATGACAAACTTATACAACTCGCTTCTCAGCCAAATTTCATTAAAATCGTTTGCAAAGATAAGTCAGAAAGGACCACAGAATATTTACTCTGTTTACCAGAAAAGCGACAATAGTTGTTAAAGAGTCTGAACTTAAAAAGAAATATCCTCTTAATCTACCAGATAATTTTGATTGGACAGAAATTTACAAATCAATTCAAAATGTACTAAAGACACGACACTCATTTGGCTTCAATATCGAATTAAGTGCAGAATACTAATGCTAAAGCGCATTACATGTACGATAAATGCACTTGCTGTGTGTTGCATAAACGTAACAAAACACAAATTAAGACACTCATTCTCTCTCTATATATATACTCGTTTATAGTAAATGTTTTAGAATATAGAAGGTATATTTAACAAAATAACAGGTATACCTCCAGCAGTTGTTGGTGCCACTGTTGACTGTACTGAAATAAGATAGAAAAGGAAGGCATGAATTTTGTTTTTGAAATAAAGGAAGGCATTTTAAAATTTTCACTTTGTATGCACTACTGTGAGTACGTTTCACAAATTGAAATTGCTCCTTTTTGAGGGCCTGCTTGTTCTAAATCATGATCTTCATTTTTAAGATAATCCCTTATTGTGGGAATATACCAAAAATACGAAATGCTTCTAAAATGTTAAGAAAAGAAGACAAGAGGAACAATGCAATCGTGTAATAGTCGGAATCCTTAATAATAAGAATACAGAAAAGACTTTGCACTAACAGAAAGGATTCCGACGGAAAGGTCGGAATCCTTGATAATATACTTAAGTTTACTCATATCCATGAAAGATTTCAATGAAACTTTATAAACATGTACCCTGGCAAGCTTTCTGTAAAATCTTATCAACAATGGCATCAGGGTCACTGATGGATCCCGCGAGCACTACCTTGCTGTTGTCGTCTGCGATGCTGTTCAGCTCGGCGTTGTTCACACGGTTACCAATTCCAACTGAGATCATTCCTGTATGAACAAACATTAATTATATACATGTACAAAGAGCAGTCTTCCTGACGGAAAATACTAAATGCAGTGCACTAGACGCGACCACCTGTCCTCTCTGAATGTCAGTCGGACTCCTCGGGTGATTACATACATGAGCTCGCTACAGCCGGCAGAGCACGGACTGTATTACAGTCCTGCAACCCACTTGTTTGACAAAAAAGTGGATAGGGTAGGATGTAGGATGCAGGATGTAGGATAGAAAGTGGATAGAATCTTATCCTATCCTATCCTATTCCATCCTATCCTATCCCATCCTATCCTATCCTATCCTATCCACCTCAATCCTATCCACCTCAATCCTAACCATTTCTATCCCATCCTATCCTACATCCTATCCTATCCTACATCCTATCCTACATCCTATCCTATCCTACATCCTATCCTATCCTACATCCTATCCACCTCGTTCTTCAATCTAATATTTTTTTTCTTCATTTTTAAGTTATTAGGAGACAAACATACTTATTTGATTAAATTTGAAAATTTCCATTGAAAAATTTCACTTGACTTAATGGGTAATATAAATTTTATTTCAATAAAAAAACAAACTTGGAGGTTTTAATGTTATATTTTTGTTTCTTTCACAGCAAATACAAAACTGGTATTCAATCATCTAAATAATTTTCATTTTATAAAATCCAAGAAAACAGCAATAATTACAGATAATTTACTACTTATGCATGACTTTGTATCAAGTCATTAAGTTTTAATCATAATATCGCTAAAGGTGATGAGAAGTAGATACAGGTGGATGGGATAGGATAGGATGTAGGATAGGATGTAGGATAGGATGTAGGATAGGATAGGATGTAGGATAGGATAGGATGTAGGATAGGATAGGATGTAGGATAGGATTGGATAGAAATAAATTTAAATAGGTGGATAGGATAGGATAGGATGGGATAGGATAGGATAGGATAGAGTGGATAGGAGGTGGATGTAGGATGTAGGATGGTGGATAGGATTGGATAGAATTGTCAAACAAGTGGGTTGCAGTACTGTACACATGCCCTCTTTTTATATCCATTTACATATTCATCTGTGTCTCTGGGGCCTCTGCGTTTCGTGGTCTTGTTTGTGTGATGTCATCTTACAGTGAGGAGGTTGTTTTACACCACAATTGCACGTTCTTCGAGACCTCTGGGTAATTGGAGAAGTGAGAGGGTTGTGCGCACGTAATCCAGGATAACCACACCATTTGCTACTTGCGTGACAGATGGCCGTCCAAAGTCGGCACCGGTTGCCCATTGGTCTCGTCGGTTTATGTGTGGTCTTTTGTGTTTGATGTTTACATGTCGTGTGTCTCTTTTCCGTCTCGTGCTGTACTTGTCTTTTGTGTTTTTGCATCGGGTGTTTTGGTGTTTTACTGTTGATGCTGCAACGGGGTCTTGTTCGAGATCTCCTCCCTTCTCTTTAGACATACTTGTTACAGATAATTAATCCTTATCAGTGGTACTATAATTAAGCCAAATAGATTTTAAAAAAGAAAAAAACAAAAAACAAATTAACGAAACGCACAAAGTTTAATTTGAAAGTTCGCGCATCTTTGCAAAGAGTGTGTGGGTCCAACTGGGCGAATATGTGGATTCTAGGACATTGACTCAGCTTGTCAATTGAATTCTTCAGTATCTCATGCCCAATATTTTGGTGTTCCACTGCAATGGTTAGAGGTATTGTTGAAGATTATTAGGCCATTTCTTTGGTATTTTCTGTTTTGCGTCCTCGTGCAGGTAGGTTTTGAGCCCAAAGTTATAAAACAAAATGAAATTAAAATATAAGATGTTTTGCAAATTAAATGTGTGTTTTTACAAAAATTAAAGAAAAATTGCATATTTCTTTATATTTCATGTCAAAACATAAAAGTATTGCAATGACTTATTGTCTATAATTCTTCTGTTCACTAAAATATGTCAAGATGATCAGATAAAACAAGCACAAAGTCATATAATATGAAATTGCAACTTTGTTTTATATGTTTGTTTGTTTTTCTCCCCGGCTGGCTGGTAGGTTTTTCAATTTCAAAAGGACACAAAACAGAATAAAAACAAGGAATGGCCTTATTTAAGAAACAACGGGACTCGACTTTATTGGCCAACAGATTAATTCCTCATGCATATAGAAAATGGAATATTTAAGTACATCTGATGGATCAAAACGTTCAGCATCCTACGGAGTAACGCTGAAAGTAAATTACTTCGTAAGAATTAACATGAAGACTACACACTAAGCTTATAGTCATGGATACATGACGATACAGAAAGAGGCCAGAAACATATTTATGAGCCGAACAATTCACACCCGAAGTTAAATTTGACCGACCATTGTCTTTATTCGTGGAACTGTCACCGTTGTCAATGCGCTGTCAAATGTATTGATGATCAAGATTAAAATGCATATGAAATTCTATCATATATTGTAAGTTACTTCATATATCATATCATTTTCTATTCAAACACTGAAAATAAGGAAGTCAAAGTGATCTGAAAAGAATGGCAATATGTTACATTGTACATCGTAAAGAACAAAAGAAGGTGACGACTACCTATGTTGTTTTGTCGGGCTTTGTCAGCTTGTGTTGTGGTTGCAGCATTATTGATGGAATATCCGTCAGTTAACACAACTTCAATTCTTGGAACATTAGGACGGGCTCCACTATTCTGAGAGAATAACTGATTGGAAGCGAACTTGATGGCATCTGCCGTGTTACTGCTGCCGCTCATCTGGGACATCTTCTCTACGGCTTTAAGGGCATCGGCTCTAGTACTATAAAGTCAAATACACATGTTTTGTAGAAGATCTTGAAGAGAGATGAGGAAATCTCCAACAGAACTCGGTTGCAGTATCAATAGTTAAACGCCCAAGTGCAAAGACACTGGGGGAGTGGGGACTTTGTTGTCAAGCAACCAAGAGGTTGCTTTTACTTCTTCATGATATGTTGTTGATTATTTTCTAATTGCAGAATCCTCCATAGATTCAAATGCTAAAATATCATAACTATATGAATTTGTTTGTCAATGAGAATTTGGAAGACCAATAAAACACAAGCAACGTATTCCAGCAATATGAACCATGAATAAATGCAATCTCTTAATGCTAATTATACATTGATTAAAGAAAGTTTAATGTTATTTCAATTAATTTGCGAGGATATGGAAAGATCTCCTGCAGCAGCAAATTGCACTGTTCACAGCGGAACACATTCGCAATGATGTAGCAAACAATGGACATAAAACAATCAATAAATGAAAGTCAAATACAAAAGCCGAAATCAGATTCCAAAAGTCACCATCGAAGGGCTCACAAATTGTGGAAAAAATACAACACTGAAATTTCATATGCGAAAGGAGAAATTGGACAAAAAGATCAAGACAACGGCATAGTTCCATAGAATCACAAATACAACTTAACCAATGAACAATCTCCAGAGTCAAGTGCACGTGCAGAATTAATGCATTGTACAATGTATATCAGGCGGTGGTGTTAAAACGCACCGTGCTAATTTGCAAAGATAAACATATTCATATACCATATGAATCATGTTACATATCTAATGCAAATGAGTTTAAGAAGATCCTGACTACAATGTCATTAGCACTCACAATAGAGCACAAAATTGAGCATCGACGGATCCCCAGCAAGCTAGAGGTGGGACCAGGTGCCCGGGAGGAGTAAGCATCCCCTGTTTAGCTAGCCGCACTCGCCGTCGATGATCACGCACGAAAATGAAAACAATATTTAAAATAAATGCACTGTCTGGGGTTACATCTATAAAGAAAGTGCGATCATGTCAGGGAAAAATTTTCAAAATACTTACTGTCAAACCCCTCGAGGGGAACTTTTTTTACGAGCTCCACACGACTAAGGGCATAAGTGTGACACAAATGAGTTAAAGAAGACCCTGACCACAATCTCAACAGCATTCATTCAAGTATAGTATCTATAATTGCATAGATCTATACTTGCACAACAACTACAACAGATATAGGAGGACTACGAAACAATTCCTTTTAAATGTTGAATGAGTATAAAACCCCATTCAAATGTGATTCTTCAAATCTACCACGAATTATAATCATGTAATCAAAAGAATGGGATACTTACGTTTATTGAGAGAATGGAACACTCATGTATTAAGTACATTAAGAGAACGGAACACTTACGTATATTGTGTTAGCGGGAACTGGATAGAAGGATAGCTGCTGTACTGCATGAGTCCGACATGGACTTTGTCCGGACCTATGTCCATCTTTGTGACGGCTGTTTTCAGTACGTTTTCCAGTTTATGGAAAGTACCAGAGTCGATACTTGAAGAAGAGTCCACCACAAATGCAAAATCAGCCTTAGTCAAACAGCCTATCACAAGGGAAAAACGAAATATGCATTTTGCTTCACGTCTAAGTTAAGGGGATAGGAAAAGGGTGAATATAGATAGAACCCAAATGGCAAGGTAAGTACATTGCATAATATTGTCGATTGTCTCTCAAATGCTATCAACTGAACTTTACCTTAAGATTCATTGTGACTAAATTTTGTTTATTCGAGCAATCGGGAAAATGTTGCTCAAGCGGAGCTAGCTCTACTTATTTTCAGTTGAACGTTTAAGGTCATAGAAGTAATGTTTGTACGGGTACATGTACATAAACTTTGAATTGCCTCTTTTTCGTCCCAAATCTTCAACGAGGAAACATTATATTTATTATATTATGTTCACTAAAAAGTTGAAAATTAATATTAGGGATATAATATTTTGTTAGTTTTTCGAAAAATCTTAGGATTTGAGTATCTTCTCTGTCGAGGAAAGCTATGAAATTGAAGAGAAAATACTTTATAAAATTTGAAAGCTTACTTGTTGGTGCTGGAAGTTGATTCAGACTGGTAGGTAATTCTGAAATGGAACAGAAAATATATATGTAAGTTTGTATTTGAGTAACAATTAATTTATGCAAGATGGATTTAAGTATAAATGTACTCTATGTCATCTTGAAAATTGATTTTTTTCAAAGTAATGGGGAACTGTACTTGAAAAAAACCCCGGTGTGATCCTGAAAATTTGATGAAAATATATCAGCGTCCAGTGTCAATGTGAGATTTTTCCTTTAGAGATAAATTGCTAATTATGATTTTACTTCTATCTGGCTTTGACTAAATTCTTGACAAACTAAAGCCTCTCCAAGGCAAACAATAAGGGGATCAATCAGACGCTTGGTAAGAGGAAGTGTTTTAATCTTTCTAGAAAAAATGAGACAGACAGACAGATGATTACATCTCCTGCTTGATGGAAACGCTTCCATGAAACAATTTTCATGAAAAATATAAATACATAGCCTTCGAATATTTCATACTTACCGTTACATAGTTTTGCGGATAACACTCCAGATAGAGAACTCAACGATCCATAACTTTCCGCATGAAGAACGTATCTTCCTTTTGGATCACTTGCTATTCCGGATAATTCATTCATATCCACTGCGCTTCCGACTCCTACGCCGTACATTATTATATTATTATCCTTTGCTGTTTGCGCTTTGAGTTTTGTGATGTCTGTTGTGGTTGAATGGCCGTTCGTGACGAGTACTGTCACGTGAGCGGCGTTATTTCTCGCTCCATGGATGGGATTGAATGAAGTTTGACTGACGTAACGGATTGCGTCAGATGTATGCGTCCTTCCTCCATAGTACGGTGTAGAAGATATTGCATTTACAATATCTGCCTTCGAACTATATTGGTTAAAAAAGAACTGATTGTAGACACCATTGCCAAACGTCACAACACTTATCTTTGCTTTATCGGAGGCTATTGTTAAATCATTGACAGTATTTTGTACGAATTGCAATTGTTTCTGAAAGTTATCTTTTCCGACACTATCGGATGAGTCCAATAAAAATGTAATGTCTGATTGTGTATCGCATCCTGAAATGAAAAAAAAGAGAAATTATGGAACATTCTTGCTTATGAACATGATGAAACTAAATGAGTTAAAGAAGATCCTGACGATAACATCACGCACAATAGAGCACAAAATTGAGCATCGACAGACCCCGCTACATCTCAACCTGTTTACCTTACTTTTAGAGACGAATCATAGAAGGCTTGTTGCACAAGATAATCAAAGGACTGAAGGTCCTGAGAGATACTTCTAGATCAAAATTTATTGTCAGCAGATATTTTAAAAAATGTGGAATGATTGGCAATGATTTTTTAAACACAGGATGCATGTGTGAAGCTTATAATATCTCTATAAATAACACAAACTATGTTTATCTAACATCAGTTTTGATATAAGAAAGACAACTCTATAACTTTAATGCAATTTTTGCTTTTTATCTTTCCAAACATTTCATAAACAAAGTAGTATATTACTACGCCACCATTGTGCTGTGAAAACAAGAATTATAGTTGATATTGTGTGATGCATTAATTCTATATGAAATGAAATTGACAAATATGGTAAATGACCATATCCCTGTCTACAGTACAAAATCGATAATTCAGAAAATCAGAAACCGAAGGCATACAAAATCAGGATAAAACAGGAACCAAAGCAAACAAAAATAAAAACCTCCACCATATGAAAAGAAGCGAACTCCCGATATGAGAGTGAGACCAGGTGCCCAGGAAGAGTAAGCATCTCCTGCTTGCATGCAACACCCGTCGCTTCAATTCGGTAGAACTGTCACATCCGGTTACTTCCATTTTGGAAGATATAGAGTACAATCTTTGGTTGGATGGTTTAAATGGTCTATGACAGAATATCATCCACCATTCTGGATAGTGGGACATCATAGTGTATGACGAGTTCCCCATATCGACCGTAGAACTTCCTCAGTGACGATGTTAGTCGGTCACAAACATATCCCTGACTGAGAAGCTTATCTGAAAGACGCCTAGCTCTCAGAACAAAATCCGTATATTTGGTACTTGCTCTGGCATAGCGTATCAACTGAGATATGAACACGCCATAAGCAGGCGATGAAGGGATGTTGCTACTCAGAAAAGGAAAGTTCGTAATGCTGAAATTGAAGTCGTCACGTTTGTCATAGAGTGAGGTGTTCATGTGACCATCAGTGTCGTAGGACAACATTATGTCCAAATAGGATGCTGAATTATTTGTCTCTGTAGTTTCTTTGACTTCAAGCTCCGAAGGATAGATACTGCTCAGGTAATCCGCGAATTTTGGATTATTGATGGACAACACATCGTCTATGTATCTGTAAGTGAAGTTGAAGTCAGAAGCTAAGTATCTTTTCCCTTCAGAGACCAAAGATTGAATGAATTCAGCTTCGTACGAGTAAAGGAAAATGTCGGCAAGGAGTGGGGCACAATTGGTCCCCATTGGAATTCCGACAATTTGCTGGAAGACCTTTCCTCCAAACACCACAAAAATGTTGTCGATCAGAAAGTTTAATATCTGAATAATGTCTGTTTCAGTGTACTTATTTTCAGAATCTGACTTTTCTTTTACAAAGTAGGTTTTGTCATAGTTAACAACAATAAATTTGTATTTGCGATTACCGTTCTTACTTGTAAACGCATTACTTATAATTTTTGCGAGTCTTTCTTTCAATTTAGAATGTGGAATTGTAGTGTAAAGTGTCGAAAAATCAAAGGCTTTGATCGAATGGACTCTACTAAAAAGAGTGGATTTCAGATGTTCTAAAAGTTCCTTCGAATTCTTTAAAATCCACATCTGGTTGATACCACTGCGAGAATATACTGTCGAACAATATTTTTGTAGCCCAGATTTGATTTCAGATAAAACTTTGGTGAGTAAGATCGATACAGATTTGGTAGAACATTTTGAGGAACCAGCGATGAAACGTTGTTTGTACGGATTCTTATGCATTTTAGGTATGCAGTATAAGTATGGTAAATCTAAATCTAAATTGGTAGTGTCGAAGCCAAAGGAAGCAAGAGCTGATTTGTGGTTATCTATTATTTCAGAGGCAGAAAGGTTTGTTGGGGTGTAAGTGGGATTTCCAGGTGTCGAATTTAAACCCAACTCTTTAACTAGACTGTCGAAATAGTACTTTTTGCAAGTAAATGTGTAATTATTTGAGGCTTTGTCCGCTGGTGTGATGACATAATGTTCTTGGAGGTAGGTAAGTTCTGTGATAACATCAGGGTCTTTAAATATAGACACGAATCTGGTGTTCACAGTTGATTTTAATCGGTTAATTCTAGATAAAAGTAACCCTCTGATTGATTTTATCCATTCGGAAAGGGTGTCGAGCTGTACATCCTCTTTCTTTGCCCAACGTCTTGCATATTCCTCACAAGAGTCCATAATAATTTTGACATTTTGGTTCCATGTAAAGGACATACTTTCTCTGTATTTGGGACCCTTTTTTAACAATTCTCTCAACTTGTCGTTCTTGACTATACTAAGGTCACCAGTAATAACGTGTCCACAAGGAGAGTAGTTGAAATCCGATGAAGAACATTCGCAGGGAAGTGGATGTAGTGAGGGATAACTTAAATCAATACACTGCAGGAATCGTTTGTAATTGTAAATTGTTTTCAAGATGTTTTAAAACTGTTTTCAAGATGGAGAATATTCTTGTTCTTGCATTTTGTATGTGGTAGACAGCAAATTCCTGACCTAGACACAGCACTATATTTTCAGGTGCAAAGCGGCAGTATCTCAATTTGCATACTTTGAAGCAGTTACCATAACAGTAATATACTTCCTGAAAGGAAGTATCTCAAAAAGTAAAATGTGACGTCTAGTCCAGCTTTTATCATGTTTATCTAGATTTGGCAAAATCTAGATAAAATCCACGCATGATATGTGTGGAAAATGACTAATTCATTATTGAATTTCCTTCGAAGTGCTAGACTAGTCAACTGTGAAACTTACCAATAGATCCTTTTCCTATGAAATTGTCAATATTGAAATATACATTAAAAGCGTTCAGGGAACCATATGCGCATTTCAACACATTTTGTCTCTTCAGTGATGCTCGAGCCCGAAAAGGAGGAAATCCAAATAATATGAAATCATGAAAAGCAAAAGTCTAAATTCGACCTAAAATTTCTGCCAAAGAAACAGAGCTATTATGAAACACTCTTGCTTATGAAATTTAAGTTACATCTCACACTGTTTTACTTTACTCTTAGATATGCTTTATAGAAATCTTGCTTCCGCAAGACAAAAAAGTAAAATGTGATGACTAGTTTAGCTTTATCTTGATAAAAATAAAGAACGATACATGTGGAAAATCATCAATCCAATATTCTTAAGACTAGCTGTGAAATATTCATCGTTCTGATATGACAGATATTTCATAAGTTATTATAAGTTTCATCCGAGGTTTCCCGGTGATCACATCATTTATCCAGGATCAAAATGGTCTTATTTTCATATAATACCATGTGAAACAAAAGGTTCACATACTCATAAAAGAGAAACACAAACACAAGAAAAGGGAAGGATCTCAAGCATAACCACCCTGTACGTACACACCAAGCAAACAAACCCATGAAAAATTGACACATAAATGACATCAGACAAAACTACAAATCGCAAAAAGACGCAATATTCACTAGCATATCATAAAAAGGAATCGAAACAGATTTACAGAAACATTTACATTAATGACAACACATTAAAGGAAGGAGACCGATGTGCATCCGGTGCCGACTTTGGACGGCCATCTGCTATTAGCAAATGACATTATTATTCTGATTACATGCGCACAACCCTCCTGCTTATCCGGATACAAAGAAGTCTCTATAGTCGCACAATTGTTATATGAATATAAAAATTGTAATTGTAAGGTGACATCACAAAAGAGATAATTTAACACAGTGGCCTTTTGTAACACAGATGCAAGGTCAGCCCTCAAGAAAAAATGAACCCAGAAAGGCAAGTGATCAGGTATATGCATATAGTACCAAACTCTTGCTTATTCTTGCAATGAATCTGAAGACGTAACATTTGTACCACTTGGCGAGTGTGACTGCTGATCGAACCGGAGTCCCCATGGGCACATGTAGCCAAGTTCGATCAACTTCGTTTGATCGTTTCTGTGCACCATCCCTCCAATGCTATTTTGAATATAGATTTTATTTGGATATGCTACTGAATCGACCCTACAGGAAATTTGGAACTGCGCACTCTCCTTAAAGTAAATACACAAATTTAAATTCTAAAAATAAAACCGCTAGTGAAATTAATTTTGGCGGCTTATGAAAAAAACTTTGGCTGGAAGCATCACTGATGAGAATCTAATATTCGACACACGTGTCTGGTGCATAATAAATTGGTTTGAAATTTTCTTCAAGAAGGTATAGAGTTGGAAGCCTTCCGCATTCGAAAAATTCTGTTATCAAAATTTCTTGAAATTTCTAAAACGTGGGTCCACGCATCTTGCGACGTCTTTCGGTACATTTTTGTACAAACTAATTTTCACTCTCTTTGGCCATATTACACTGTTTAGATTGTGGATCACTGACGAGGGTTAAGTATCCGAAACGTGTATGTCTGTTCCATGCTGTAAATTCTTTCTGTACTTATTATATCATAGAGAGGCTGCACAAAATGTCTTTGGATTCTCTTAATCGGTTTAACTTAATATACATTATACATTGCTTCAATATTAGAAGCTATATATTTATTGAATATATATTACACAATGCTTAAGTTGAAACAAATATTTGCAGGTGTTCACATATCAAAAACACAAAAAATCTCCATATCTTACGTTTAATTAAACGATAACACATTTATCCTTACGTCGTCTTACTTAGAGTAATTCATCATGTACGGCATTCAACTAGCAAAAACATGATTCCACATGTTTTATGACATAATTGATTTCATGTGTAATGTAAAATAACATAATTCATAATTAAATTAATAGTTAAATTAGTTATATTCAAATCATTTGCATAAATCAAATTTAATATTTCATATGTATAATGAATCATAATTTGTCTTAATATTAATTCATAAAGTCATATCCACCGTGGCGATACATTGCCTTCAAATATATAAAAGTATTTCAATAGTCTTTAGAATATAAATATATATTCAGGAAAACGAAATTAACCCGCTCGTTTTACTGAACAGATTGCTTTATGTACAGCTTCCAAGATAATTAGCTAAATAAGATACACAAGACTAGCAAGTTTCGGATAATCATGCAGTCCTCTTCAGTTTTACTTAGGGTCTCACACTTGAATATATTTCCCGGTTCTTTCCACCATTATAAATATAAAGTCTATACCAAGATTATTATTTCCCTACTTCAATGACAAATATGGATAATGACCATATCCCTGTATACAGCACAAAATCGATAATTCAGAAAATAGAAACCGAAGGCATACAAAAATCAGGATAAATCAGGAACCAAAGCAAACAAACAAAAACTTCCACCTCTTGAAAAAGAAGCGAACTCCCGATATGGGAGTGAGACCAGGTGCCCAGGAAGAGTAAGCATCTACTGCTTGCGTGCAACACCCGCCACTTCAATTCGGTAGAACTGTCTCATCCGGTTTCTTCCATTTCGGAAGACAAAGAGTACAATAGTTCAAATGGTCTATGACAGAATATCATTCACCATTCTGGAGAGTGGGACATCATAGTGTATGACGAGTTCCCAAAGTCGTAGCCGTTAGATGAGAGGAGGATGATGGAGTGGGACTACAGATATATGCATAGGAAACATAAGTACCTCAGGACTGTACAACTATAAATATATTTGACTTACCTCCCGTTGCTCTCTTCGAAAAAGTCGCCGCCCTTGAGGCGACGGCGAAACACAGAAGAACCGCGACGTATAACATTATCCTTCTGTTCGAAAGAAAGAGATTACATTTTTAACCAGACTTTTTATAACCTTTGGATCATGGTACCACGTGATATACGTTTCCTTATGAATGAACCTATGCTATGTAGTATACCGATAAGAGACTTTCCAAAATTAAGAAGGTTCAAAATGGGTTTCCTCAAACTAAAGTGCCGATTTAAGTCTTTATTTTCGGAAAATCATGAATTTATCAATGAAAAGAATTTTACAATGAGAAATATAAGATTCAAAAGATGTAAAACGATACATGTAGCCGAGTACGATAAACTTCGGTTGATCGTTTCTTCAACGCATTCGAAAATTTCTTGAAAATTCTAAAACGTGGATCCTGTTGAACCATATCCTACCGACCCTACTACGTCTTTCGGACTTTCACACATTTTTGGCTATATTACGAGGGTCCAGTACACGAAACGTGTATGTCTGATCCATGCAGAAAATTTATCATCTCTTAAAGACATACACGGGTGATACTTTGCTGTTGCCTCCACACTGAAGAATTTTTAAATGCAGGGATATAATGATATATTAGCACACGATAGTAAGTAGTAAGACCTTGACAGCTCAGTCAGTAAGGGTTCATCCTCGTAATCCTGAGGTCGTGGGTTCGAGCCCGATCTCGTCTTTTTCTCACCATAAATAACTGAAGATCAAGTATTGAATATTTCCACTTTTTTCATGCATTTTTATAAAAAAATATCCAAGGGATCATATATTTTACTAAGTGCCAAAATGTTTATTATGGGAAAGGTCGCTTTTGTGCAAATAATTGCGGAATTTCGCCTTTTTTCCTGATTACCCAGCTCTGACCTTAAATGATGCTATTGAATTCGAAGACGTTTAACATTTGTACCACTTGGTGAGTCCCCGAGGGCACATGTAGCCAAGTACGATCAACGTATCGATTTATCGACTTTGTGCTGTATACAGGGATATGGTCCTTATCCATATTTGTCATTCTTGAAATTTTAAAAATGTGGGTCCTGTAGCACCATATCCCACCCATCCTGCTACGTCTTTTGGTACATTTTGGACACCACTCTCACACTTTTTGGCCATATTACATTGTTTAGATTGAGGATCACTGACGACGGTTCAGTACCCGAAACGTGAATGTCTTGTCCTTGCTGAAAATTTATCAGCTCTTACATAAAAATGATGCTATTGAATTTGAAGACATTTAACAAGAATCAAGAATTTTGAGATTCCAAAATTTTCAATTCTAAAGACCCCGTGTTACTCCCAGTGTTTCGGATTGTCACCTTTGAGGTTCTTTTGGTTTCCTCATAAAATTTCATTCTAAGGAAACGAAATTCACTACAACCTTTATCATCTGAGTTCACACTCGTTCTCCAGAATGTCAAATGTAGGATTTCCGTTACCTTCTTCTGCGTGCTTACGGCTGAATATGACCATGAGATAAGACGAGGATTTAATGAGATTACAGGCTTTCGCATAGAAAAAAATATAGGCTTTAATTAGATGCATATTTAAAATTCGATCGGATCATGAAAGGGGGAGAATGTTTCAAATTTTTATTAATCAATTTCAGTGTGTAAGACAACTTCATATTCATTTTGACAACCCCCCCCCCCGCAAACAAACAAACAAACAGACAAAACAAAAGACAGTGAACAGCTAATGGATGGTATGAGCTGCAAATTTCACACGATTATAAATGGGAGTCTTTTTAAACAGCAACTCTCTGTAAGAACCAAAGAATTTCAAAACATGTTGGCGCGGCATGTCATGGATTTTTGAGATTTTTGGTATGGAAGTTCAATATGAAGTACTAGTATGTAAATCAACCCCAGTTTTTTTCAAATAGGTTGTCGTTGCCATGGTGACCGTGTCTGAAGTTTCAAAAATCGGTAAAATTTACAGGACCAGACATATTTATAGGCCATGTAAACAGGTACTTTTTCCATCTGAAATCACTTTGATTATTTTTTTTTCAATCCTTATTATTATACATATTTGTAAAAAAAATTTAATCTCGGATGCCTTTTGTATACGAGATTAAAATTTGTGCCAAAACAGGGTATCAAAAGGCTCTGTCTGGGGCAATTAAAGACCCTTTCTTGCATGTTTTTACTGTTTTACAAGGTTGAAAATTTCATAAAAAGCACCAATTTTTGAAGTCCAGATTCTAGTTATCCAACTAGACATTTTTCACCGTGACGAACTTCGCACTTAGAACTTCGCACTTTAATTATGATCGAAAGTTTCATAAATTGGTTAGTTTAAACATATTTATTCAGTACAATAATATATAATACATTAATACATTTGATACAATTAGTATATATGAAAGGATCAGAAAAAAAGCTTAAAGCTTGTATAAATTCTTCTCCCAAAAATTCCTGTAAGTACACTGGTGAGAAAAAGAGGCAATTATACAATCATGTGACAAAATGAAAAAATGCAATTAAACGTAAGAAGAAGAAGAAGAGAGAGAGAGAGAGAGAGAGAGAGAGAGAGAGAGAGAGAGAGAGAGAGAGAGAGAGAGAGAGAGAGAGAAAGAGAGAGAGAACAATGCAGTCATAATGTGATAGATGTGAGAGGGACAGAGAGAGAGAAAAGTGTAAAGATATGATAATTAGGTCACAATACAATCAAAACATTGAGGTGATGAGAAAGAAGAAAAAAAATCATATAGTAATATATTTACAATGGCGATAATCCTTGTCCAACTTAGATAATAAGATGAGATGTTTGTGTTGGTGGCGAAAGAAAATAAAATAGATGATTTAGGAAAATCGTTTACTTTTCAAAATATAACTTTGTACTTCGAGAAAAATGTTTTTATTAAACTCAAATGATTTATTCTCATCTCCAAAAAGTAAAAGGTTGCAAGTCACGGGAAAATTTAAATTGGTCAGTAAAACAGTACGTAGATTAGTGAAGATCGAACACTCCAATAGGAAGTGGGCGGCAGATTCTACCTGGCCACACTGACAATACGGGTCGTTTTCAATATTGCGTAGATACAAATGTTGTTTTAGTGCACTGCAGCGTGTTCGAATTCGAGTATGAAGCACCTGACCGCGTCGTGAACCAACATAGTAGTAGCTTGGGATTTTACCTGGATTATATAGTTTAGAAAGTGCAGTTTTAAAAGAAATAAGTGATTTGGAATTTTTAACATTTTGTGGCAAGTTGTTCCAGAGTCGAATTGAGGAGGGGAAAAAGCTATTGAAATGGTAAGTAGTTCTACAAAGTTGAGATGTAATATTTTGAGAGTTGCGAGTGTTATAGTTATGCTGCTCGTCATGATTGGGTGGAAGAAGGTTACTAAGGTACTCTGGCGTAAGATTATTCTTAATTTTATAAAATTGAATCAGTTTATGCTTTTCTCTTCTTTTATCTAACTTTTCTAATTTAGACTCAGAGTATAATGTATTATGACTTATTAACTTAGTTGTTCCTGTAATTATCCTAGCTGCTTCTATATTAATATTTTCTAATTTATCACTATAATAATTTGGAATATTGTCGAAGATAATATCACCATATTCAAGAATAGGTCTAATAAAGGATAGGTACATAATTTCTAGAGTTTTACGATCTAAATCAAATTTTAATCTCCTAAGTAAGTTCATCTTTCTGTTAGCTTTCGAAATTATAAAGTCAATATGTTCGCCCCAGTGGCAGTTACTGTTAAATATGATACCTAAATGTTTATGTGAGCTTACTTCAACAATAGGTGTATTATCGAAATGTAGGACAGGATGATTAGTTTTGTTACTTTTACGTGATATCAAAAGGGTTTCAGTTTTTTGGGGATTAAAGTTGACGAGCCAATTTTTTGACCAATTGTGCACTATGTTTAAATCTTGATTAAGAAGCTCTGCGGCTGAATTGGGATTTTCGATTATAATATAGATAGTAGTGTCATCAGCAAATAATTTTATTCTACAATGAATTTCTAGTACAATATCATTTATAAATATAAGAAAAAACAGCGGACCTAAAATTGAACCCTGGGGGACCCCTGCATAAATTTCCAATAATTTTGATTCCTTACCCTCAATAACAACCCTTTGTTTACGACCTAAAAGATAATTTTTGACCCATAAATTGGTTGCCAGTAGTACAGGACGTTCGGTATACAAATTCCATTGAGTATACTTATCAAAATGTAGATGACTCCGCTTATGAGTTTATACGTGAATGGCAACTACGCCACTGATTCTTCAATGTTCGAAGTGCGAACTACGAAGTCCATCACGGTGAAAAAATGTCTATTAGCATCATCTTTGAACTACACATTGCTGTAAAAATTTGATTGGGCTAATTCGTCCTTTTATTTGCCAAGAAGCATCAAATTTAGTTGTCATGGCAACAATCAGCTGAAAGGTTTCGATGCGATGAATTTAGATACAATCTCTATCAAGCTATCCACGTATGATATTGGAACAAAAGTTTATGTATACATCTATCAGAGACGTTTTTATATAACGATGACCTTGAAAATATTTCAAGGTCACCCATTGTATTTCCAAGGTCATTTAACTTTAAGTCACCAGATTGGACGAAAAATCCTGATTTTTCATTAAATGAAGGTGCCAATATTTTAGAAACCTTGAAATATTGAACTTAACAATCATATGCCATAAAATGATTAATATAACACTAATTCCTAGAACTATTTATAAAGTTTATTCACATCTTTGAATTTCTAAATTCTTGGTGAGTATTTTGATAAAAAAAGGAACGAACTCCATATTTTCTTGGGGTTTTTGACAGAAAAAAATCCAATTGAATTATTACAATTCAGTAAATTCTAAGACTTTTCTTTCTTATATGCATTAACTTTCATAATAAATATGACCTATGAGAATATTCAAATAAACATTCATTTAAGTCGATAACAAAGAAAAATATGAAAAATTCAATACTTTTTGCATTATTTGAGTTTCAAAGTATCAATGACCTTGAACACAAAGTAAATGACCTTGAACATTTTAATTGTTATTAGGTCAATGGATTAAGTCATATCTATCTATGTATACATTTTGACAATCATACGTAACTCTTAAGAGGAATAAATTCAATTTCAAAGATAATATGAAGCAAAAATGTCTAATATTGCCATAGCAACGGGTTTTGACGACAGAATTTAGGTAAACTCTTAAAAAGCCGACTCCAATTTTTCATTCATTTTATTTTTCAATAAACATATATTTCCTTTGACGAAAATCGCTGGTCTCTTATTGGTGCATTTTGTAATATCAAAGATTTAAAATGTTCAAAAACATACTAAATTGGCCCTTATTTTCACCTCTTTTTTCGCTTCATTTTAACGGATTTTGGATTTAGACAATAAGCTTTCTGTAATATATATATCACATAACTAAGTGTACTAAGTGAGAATGGAAGTAAAGAAGAACACATTATATAAAAATGAACAAGCTGTTACAGTTGTATCCATGGCAACGCAGTATCCAAAGCTGGCTTATTTCAAGGTCTCAAAAGTGCTATAAATAGAGTTACCATGGCAACCAGAGGTATCACCGACCGAAAAGTGTTTTCATCGTCAGTACTTAATATATACCTATCATAACTAAAATCGCCAAAATCCATGACATGCCGTGCCAATCTATTTTGGTCCTTACAGAGAATATTTCTATATTAACTCAAAGCTTCACTATTGGTTAATCATAATGAGCGTATTTTCTACATATTTCATAACATTATTTCAGTTCAGATACATTCGCATCATGGATCAGACATGCATGTTTCGTGTACTTAACCCTCGTCAGTGATCCTCAAACAAACAATGAAATATGGCTAAAGACTGTGCAATTTATGTCCCAAAATGCAGAAAGACGTAGTGGTATAGTTGGGACATGATGCTACAGAACCTTAAACATGAGTTTATCGCTTTTGGATTTCCAGGTATGTCTTGAAAATCTTTTATTGGAACACTTTTGGGGGGGGGGGGGAAGGAGAGATAGGGGCGGGTGCCATTATATGAAATATCAAGCATACACTACAAGTTGAAAAGAAAACATATTTTTTCTTATCGCTCAATCAGCACTATCTGTATTCCTTAAGGTTAATCAGAAATGGATGTTTTTCGTAATTAGAAAAAAACTTAAGTACATGTACGAGGGCCTCGTAAATCAATCTATTTCGTTATCTGTGAACTAAATAGCATATCAATTTACGAATCCTTTGATCATTTGTGGAAAAAATAGTGAAGTACAATGCAGAAGCTGGCAGAATACTTTGAATATCATTACTATCTTATCCTACAACGAAAAAAAACCCCATAGAAACCCATTGTAAATACATGAGATTAATATGATGTGAAAAATGCTGATAATGTACTATAAGATAACCTTGTACGAGTAAAAGAAAGTAAATAATAATGACGAAGCTATACTATGCCTTGATATAAACTTTTGATAGATGGTAAAATGTACAATTAGGGATTGGCAAAATTGAATTCCGTAAAAATACAACGAAAAAAAAAAAAAACATAATGACGTGAGAATGAAAATTGAAAATTAAAACGCTAATGACTTAAAGTATCGTATTCTAAAACTGCCTTGTGAAAATTGCGATATTTTGTATAAAGAAAATTCATCAATCTATGCTGAAAACTATCATTGTTACAAATGATCCAAAATCATGATACTATAAAGGTACGTGGGCGTGCTATTTAACGGTATCACTTCCTCAAAGATTACCATATGACTTTAAGGTGTGTTAATGTACTGATAGACTAGTCATTGTAATTTCACTATAGCTTTCATTGTTATGATTGTTATGAAACAACAGGTACAAATCCTTGATCTTGTAAACCTTTATTTCCGTATAGGAATGGTTTGTACTTCAATATTTGTTACAATCTGGACTGTTGAACCTCGACCTTTTTTCGGTCTATGTAAACGAAAGGAGGGAATCTCCAACAACATACAGTTGCAGCACCCACAGCAAAACCCCAAAACAACCAATGCAAAACACAGAGCAGACACGCACAGAAACAAAGGATTGGATCTCCAACAACACCAGGTTGCAGCACCCACAAAAAATCCATTGAAAACATCCAATGCAAAAACACAGAGTTGACACGCACAGAAAGAGATGCAAATGGGACAAGGAACACCAATGAGTTAAAGACTATCATGACGACAATCTCAACAGCACTCACAATAGAGCACCGAATTGAGCATCGACCAACGCACAACACAGAAACATCAAACACAAAGAGCCACACATAAACCAACGAGACCAATAAGCAACCGGTGCCGACGTCTATCGCGAAAATAACAGACGGTGTAGTGATCCTGGATTACGTGCGCACAACATCTCATTTTTCCGATTACCAAGAGGTCTGGAAGAACGTACAATTGTGGTGTAAAACAACCTCCTCACTATTATATGACCCCACACAAACAAGACCGCAAAACGCACGGGACCATGCAACAAAGATGAATATGTAAATGGATATAAAAAGAGGTCATGCGTAATACAATCCGTGTTCTGCCGGCTGTAGCGAGCTCATGTATGTTATCCCTCAAGGAGTCCGACTGAAATTCAGACAGGACAGGAGGTCGGGGCCCTGACTTCTCTAAAGAGGTTTTGACATGGCAGGTCATATAGTCCCGCCGTCACAGTCAGTCAGAGTGCAAGTTTTAAGGATGCGCTCTTACAAGACTGTAGATTGGTCAAGTTCCAAGCATAGTGTCCGTCTGGTGACATTAGGATCATATCCACGGTATAAAAGGCGTGTGATGATCCTGACGCATTTTCGATGCCTATGTTGTCTATCTTTGATCCTTCTTATTTTGATAATTATGTCACCAAAAAATGTAGGTTGTGAAATACTCAAAGATATATACTCTGTTGCTTGTATTTTTCCGAATTTCAAAACAAGTTGACAATAATTTTTGTAATATTTCCAGAAACTCTTTACTAGTTTGTGAAAGCGAAAACCCTAACCCAAACGTTTCCTGGTAATATTTAGATTTCTACTATGAAAATCCAAAACATGAGTACATGCTCAAACATACCGGATGAGCTGTGAAATGTAGATAACAAACGTAGAAAGAGACGCATAGGTAGAAGGAACACTAGATCACATAGAAACATCAAACACGAACGACTACACATAAACCAACGAGACCAATGGGCAATCGGTGCCGACTTAGGACGGCCATCTGCCACGCCAGTAGCAGACGGTGTGGTTATCTAGATTACGTGCGCACAACCCTCCCACTTTTCCGGTTACTTCGAGGTCTAGAAGAACGCACAATATAGTTGTAAAATAACATCCTCACTCTAAGATGACTTCATATTCATTATTACCTATGGCACATGTAACCATTTCATCATGAAGTCATATGAAGTGTTTCAACTCTACTTTGTCCAGTTGCAATCTATCAAGTAGGAATGTTTATCATTATTGTTGAGCAACGTGTGTTTCTGGGCCTCACAAGGTTCCCTTTTAGATTGTGTGATCATCCTTCATATTTTTCTTCATCTACACAAAAAAGTGTTATAGTAGGACTTCTTGTTTCAAATTTAAATCGTTTCTCGAGTCCAAAATTACTTTTTGTGAATCAAATAAGCTACATTTTTTTTCTTGTGGTATTTCTCGAGTTACCTTTCGTTATGCGGAGGAGGCTCTCCTTTGAATCTAATGGAAAGGGTTTTTTTATTAATTGACGTAGTGTTATATACAAGAAAATTGTTCAAATGAAAATGGTCTCCTCTTTAAGATGTTTAAGCAACAGCGCAGAGCGCAGAATAGTGAAAAAGATCACTAAGACAGAATGCTGATTTCACATATAGATAAAAAAATGAAATGGTTCCATACAGAAAGGGAATGCTGAATAACGACAAAATCATGGTATGTCGAAAGCTGGAGATGGTGTTTTGTACTTAAAGGGGTTGGGAACTTAAAAATGAAACCATACTTTTAAGATGATGAAACGAGTGTTTGAAGGAAACATTTCCCATAAACTATAAAGGAATGGTTATTATCTCTTTCTATTTTCATCTCTTCATAAAATATTTTATTGATTGAAACGTTTTAAAGTACATAAGTGAATTGTAAAATGGATAAAACCATACATATATACTTTATTTGAATGAAAAACATAAAAAATCATACATGTATGAAACCAAGCAAAAATGGAAACCTTACTAATGCAATAAAACGATATAAGTACATGAAGCAATTTGTCGATGTTTTCAAGATTTCTTCTGTTATACATGTATATATATCTTGTATGTCTGTATAAAGGGATATGGTCAATATCCAAATCTGTCTTCTTTTACTCATGTAGTAAATTATATCATTTCTTGAAAGTTCATCGGAATCTTAATCTATATTGTGCTATGTACACATGTACAATACATGTATATAGCCTGAATATCATAGGAAGACAAAACGAGTGCAACCAATTATTTATTCGAAGGTTTTTTAAAAAGAGATGTCAACAAAAGAAGGAGATATTCTTAATCGAGCTCAATAAAAACAAAAGGAACAACACAAGCAAAATCAATAGATAAATTAATTAATAAATGAATAATAAATGAATAAATAGATAAGAAATAAATAAATTAATTGATTTATCAATAAGTAAATAATGAATAAATAAATAGAAATTGAAAGAAAAAACACAAACAAGATATGAAGAAGAACTACAAAAAGACAGCGTTGCAGTGATCACTTCGGAACAAACACGCACAAGCAAACATATACCACCAGACAATACTGAATAGATAACAACCATAGTATCATTGGAGATTATCTATTAGATAAGCTGTCCTTGAAGTTTCAATGTAGCTGTGTTAAACATTGTCTCCTTCTTTTGTCCGATTTTCCTTTTTTCCTGAGAAACTTCTGTTTAATTTTTTCCAATAATTTGTAGGCATAAAAGGAGGACGTGGAACTAGACACACTCTCCGAATGGCACTCAGTAAACAATAGACACGAGTCAATTTTTCATGCCCCTGTTGTTGCCAAAGAACTTTAAATTTTGACCTTCATTAAAAATACATCATTGTTCCCGCAGACAAAGCGGCAACCAATTTTACTTTCGTTTGCAAGTCATACTATTTCAAATGCTTGAGAGAGGAACTTGGGTTACATTCAGCACCTAAATATCCAACATACACACTTACAAACTTATCTGTATCTGAGATACTTGACAACCACAAATCTGTTCTTGAGTCCATCGGTATTCATACTGATGACTCTGATCTTTGAACTACCTACCGATTCATTGCCGGTTCGTCCAGGTGCTCCACAAAACCTCTTTTCATTTTGCTTACGAAAATATTAACTCGCATCAAGCAAGGTCTTCAAACATACTGCGAAACAACATATTCCAGAAATGGAATCAATCAGATGTGGATCCTAAAGAATTCTAAGGAACCCTTGGAAAATTTAAAAACCACAGAATTCAATCATATAACCAGCATAAAGTCTTTCGATTTCTTCATGCTCTACACTACCATTACACACCAAAATCTCAAAAACAGACTGTCCAATATTATTACTTTATTAGCAATACCCTTCTTTCAAAAAATGGGAACAGGAGATACAAATACCTTGTCATAGGGTGGGAGGATACTTATTTCGTGAACATTTTTGTGGTGCATGGAGGAACTGTATTCCAGCAAATAGTTGGCATCCCCATGGATACCAATTGCGCCCCACTGCTTGTGGACTTATTTTTATATTCATACGAAGCTGACTTCATCCAGACCTCGCTCTCGAATGGGCGAAAGTATCTCTCATCTCAATTCAACTTTACCTTCAGATACATAGATCTATGACGTGTTGTCCATCAATAATCCGAACTTTAAGGATCATCTACATGAAATCTATCCTCATGAACTAGGGATCAAGGAAAACAACCCAGAGCGACACGACAGATTTGCTTCGTACTTTGATATGCTTCTAACTTTCGACGCAAACGGCCATTTGAATACCTCACTGTATGACAAGCGTGATGATTTCAGCTTCAACATAACGAACTTCCCTTTCATGAGTAGCAACATTCTGCTTCTCCTGCTTATGGTGTTTTTGTTTACCAGCTCATACGGTACGCCAGGGCATGTTCTAAATATGAATATTTCATCGTTAGAGCCAGACGACTTGCAAGTAAGGTACTCGTTCAGGGTTATATTGCACAGCGGCTGAAATCATCTTTGAGGAAGTTCTTCGGTCGCTACGGGATATGATAAAATCATATCAGATCCCCCTCTCAAAAATGATTAGTGACATTCTGTAATTGTGATTGAATGGCTGTCGTCATCACCAAACAAGACTTACCTGATGTGTACACCAATATGTACATCGAGACAATCACCGAATTTGATAAGTTTCCATGGAGCTGTTGCATGCAATCAGGAGACGCTGACTCTCCCCATGCACCTGGTCTCACTTCGGAATTTTGTTCATTCCGGGGTTCACAACGGTTCCTATGGAAAATCTAATGATTTTGCCTTGCCTTCTCAACATTGAGACAGAATAACTGATCGGTGCTTCTTTGATGTTTATTGAAAGCATTCTGGTTGTGATTTTTGGAGTCTAATTTCAGCTTTTGACATTTACATTCAATGTTGAAGGGATACAAATATGTGTACGCCGATAGGCTTCGAAGTCCACCTGGTATATAGATAATGAATGTTGTGATTATCCTGACAACTTTCACACTACCACCCGCAATGTACAAAAGTAGGCACATAAAGTACGTTAACATTAATGATTTGAGAAAAATGAAAAGTGTGAATATATAGTACTTTTGATGCTCTTTCAGATGAAATAAGTTGCAAGTTCCAATTCCTATTTTTACTGTGTTTTTTTGGGTAAAAAAGTCGAAATTTTGCCAAAATTCACATAAATTTGAATAAATTTGAAATTGTTCCTGCTTCTCAGCTCCTCAATATTTCATAAGATCCAGGTGTTGCTTAAGTAGGTCATAAGGCAGTGGTTGAGTAGATGCTTTGGTCCGCAGGTTGTTGAAGGCGGGTACGATGTGGTCTGATGGTAGATATGGTAGGCTGAGTACTTTCCTGATGAATTGGTGGGTCATCTTCCTCTTTAAGTAGGTACCACGTAGTCATAAACTCCCAACCTTCCTCATGACTGCTTGGTCCCAGTGAAACGAACAACCATGGATCTCTGCGTCGGGGAAAATGTCGGTGACGGATCGCCAAGTGGCTGCCTCGAAATCCATAGTAAAGGAGATCTGATGTGGAAAACATGAAATGAACAAACAATATGACTTGCTTGAAAGAGAAAAAGCATACAAATGACAAATATGGATAATGACGATATCCCTGTATACAGCACAAAATCGATAATTCAGAAAATCAGAAACCGAAGGCATACAGAATCAGGATAAAACAGGAACCAAAGCAGACAAACAAAAACCTCCGCCATATGAAAAGAAACGAACTCCCGATATTGGAGTGAGAGCAGGTGCTCAGGAAGAGTAAGCATCTCCTGCTTGCATGCAATACCCGTCTCTTCAATTTGGTAGAACTGTCACATCCGGTTACTTCCATTTCGGAAGACATACTGTACAATCTTTGGTTGGATGGTTCAAATGGTCTAATATGAACATAGGCAAAGCCTATAGGAGAGCGCAGCTGAAGTATATTCTTTGTACGTCTTACATTCATTCAAAATTCAAATATTTATTTAAACTTATAAAGACCAAATGCTTATTTCTCTGTTAAGATAAAATTTCATTCCTATTTAAATAGTGAAGTAACGTACGTTTTATTTAAGAAATTACTGATTCATTGAGCCAAATAAAACGGAACACCCCTCCCTTGCAACTTTCGTTTAATCTTTATTTTTACAAAGAAATGAAACTACCTTCATTTTCAATGATGAGAAAATTATTGCATTCTAGACGATTTTACCAATACAATGAAGCGAAAAAAAATTCCGACATGCCCCCCCCCCCCCTTTCTTGTAGCTCTCATGTTTTAAAGAAATATCTAAAGATATAGAAAATTATTATTTTCAAGGAATAAAAATTTCATCAAATTAAGATATGTTTACAATATAACTACACAAACACACATAAAAATCCGACCCCGCCCCTCCCCCCTCGGAATTTTGCGCTAAAAATTTCCTCGGGGACCAATATTCGTCCGGACTAACGAATCGTCACTGTATGTATCGAAACTGATTGACTGTTGCTCATATTGATCAAGTTATTCATTTCATAACCTCGTGAGAAAATAAAGAATAACTGGCTTGAATGAATAAAAAGGTTGAAGAATTTAAAAAAACAGTGCTGTCCTTTCAATTTATGGACAACACAAAGTTTTCATGAAAATCTTATGTATAAGTTCAGAGCAAGTGCCATTTGCATTGAATTATTGCGATGAACTTTTTAACAGGGGAGAGCGGAGGCGGTGAGTTACTGGGCAAAAATTTGGCTGGCTTAAAATTTCTTACCAAAACAGAAAAAAAATCCAGACCAAAGGGCTCAGCAATATCCCTCCTCTTTCCAAAAGACCCCCCCCCCAAAAAAAATCAGCCTGAAATAGATTACGACTTGTCATTCAAAAAATATTTTCAATCAATATCTTTAGATGAAGAAATGTACAGCGATATAATTGAGCCACCAGGCCTATGTGGTCTTTCCTCCCCCCACCAAACCACTATCCCCTAGAAATCCCCGTTGCTTGTCTTTGAGTTTGAAAAAGCTAGATCCACCAAGGACAAAATATTGTCCATATTATCATCGAATTATCTACTAAGTTTAGTAAGTACTATGCATTTGGCGATCCTCCCATTCCTCTTTGTAGTTGCACGTCACTTATCTACAATTTACACTTATGTGCACGTGTGCGCTGTACAAGTGGCCTAGATTTACATTGTGATGTAGTCAATGACGCACCATGACATGTGGCAGACGAAGTTCAAGGACTGTGCACATGCAGTGTGTACACTCTCAATTTTTCTTAGCTTTCCGCCTAATTTAGGATATACGATTTCGGGTATTAGTGGATCAGACTCATTCAAAAATTAGGATGAAGGTATGATCTACTTTTGTCATTCATCTTCACAGTGCAATCTTATGGGACGCTAGTCGAGTGCTGAACTTGAGGTAAGTCTTCTGACTTCTGACTTGCTAGGCCAACTTAATATTCTGTAGTTTCGCTTGATATAGATCTGCTGCGTGCTGTTGTGGCACTACGATTTTTGTTTCAATTCAGCAATCTAATCTCACGATGATGAAATATTTCATTTAATGTTAAAATCATCGTTAAAAAGGGGGGTTCTTTTTGTTTTTTCGCTTGTTTAAAGAGCAGTACACAAATCTTCACGCGCACTTACGTTACAAGTTACGTCATTCGAATTTTAAAAACAAATACTTTTGTCTACAAATAAATAAATCTAGATATATATACTGAAATAATATTTGTGAGTTCAATCACATAATTTTTATGTATATTTTATTTTAATTTTCTTTGAAAAAGTGTAAATCTCGCAGGAATACCACGATCGCACATGCGCATTCGTTCAGTAGTCACTTCCTATACTTCCTGTGGAGACAGAATTTACGTACCATAGTGTAGGGGGTAGATAAGGGGTTTTTCATCTATTTTTCCTTTTTGGAGACATTTCTATCTATGAGTTCGCTTCGCGAACGGCCGCTCCATTCTGGAGAGTGGGACATCATAGTGTTTGACGAGTTCCCCAAATCGACCGTGGAACTTCCTCCGTGCCGATGTTAGTCGGTCACATACATATTCCTGACTGAGAAGCTTGTCTGCAAGACGCCTAGCTCGCAGAACAAAATCCGTATATTTGGTACCTGCTCTGGCATAGGATATCAACTGGGATATGAAGAAGCCATAAGCTGGCGACGAAGGGATGTTGCTACTCAGAAAAGGAAAGTTTGTAATGCTGAAATTGAATTCGTCACGTTTGTCATAGAGTGAGGTGTTCATGTGACCATTAGTGTCATAGGACAACATTATGTCAAAATAGGATGCTGAATTATTTGTCTCTGTAGTTTCTTTGACTTCAAGCTCCGGAGGATAGATACTGCTGAGTTAATCCGCGAATTTTGGATTATTGAGGGACAACACGTCGTCTCTGTATCTGTAAATGAAGTTAAAGTCAGAAGCAAAGTATCTTTTCCCTTCAGATACCAAAGGTTGAATGAATTCAGCTTCGTACGAGTAAAGGAAAATGTCGGCAAGGAGTGGGGCACAATTGGTCCCCATTGGAATCCCGAGAATTTGCTGAAAGACAATAACAATAAATTTGTATTTGCGATTGCCGTTCTTACTTGTAAACGCATTACTTATAATTTTTGCGAGTCTTTCTATCAATTTACAATGTGGGATTGTAGGGTAAAGTGTCGAAAAATCAAAGGCTTTGATCGCATGGACTCTACTAAAATGAGTGGATTTCAGATGTTCTAAAAGTTCCTTCGAATTCTTTAAAATCCCCATCTGGTTGATACCACTGCGAGAATATACTCTCGAACAATATTTTTGAATCCCAGATTTGATTTCAGGAAAAACAAAATTGGTGAGTAAGATCGATACAGATTTGGTAGAACATTTTGAGGAACCAGCGATGAAACGTTGTTTGTACGGATTCTTATATATTTTAGGTGTGCAGTATAAGTATGGTAAATCTAAATCTAAATTGTTAGTGTCGAGGCCAAATGACGCAAGAGCTGATTTGTGGTTATCTATTATTTCAGAGGCAGAAAGGTTAATTGGGGTGTAAGTGGGATTTCCAGGTGTCGAATTTAAACCATACTCTTTAACTAGACTGCCGAAATAGTACTTTTTGCAAGTAAATGTGTAATTGTTTGAAACTTTGTCTGCTGGTGTAATGACATAATGTTATTGGAGGTAGGCAAGCTCTGTGATACATGTAACAGCAGGGTCCTTAAAGATAGACTTGAATCTGGTGTTCACAGTTGATTTTATTCGGTTAATTTTAGATAAAAGTAACCCTCTGATGGATTTTATCCATTCGGAAAGGGTGTCGAGCTGTACATCCTCTTTCTTTGCCCAACGTCTTGCATATTCCTTGCATGTAATACAAAACCAAGTTCTGAATTCGTTATTTATTACATACATGTCCAATACTATAAATGTTAAACGTCTTCAAATTCGATAGCATCATTTAAGAACAGATGAATTTGCAGCATAGACCAGACATGCGCGTTTCGGCCAAAGAGTTTGAAAATTATGATGCGTGCGTCCATGCGTCCGTCCGTCCCACCTGTGGTTTCCGGACATTTAAAGGAAAACTATTACAGATAATCAATTCATTTCTTGCATATAGCTTTTACACCAAGAAATACAGGTCAAGTTCGAATATGGATCATGTCCCTCAATTTTGTGCAGAGTTATGCCCCTTGAAACTTAGAAAAGTTCAAAATTTTGTGGTTTCCGGACGTTTAAAGGAAAACCGTTATAGATTATCAATTCATTTCTTGCATGTAGCTATTACAACAAGAAATACAGGTCAAGTTCGAATATGGGTCATGTCACTCAATTTTGTGCAGAGTTATGCTCCTTGAAACTTAGAAAAGTTCAAAATTTTGTGGTTTCCGGACGTTTAAAGGAAAACCGTTACAGATAATCAATTCATTTCTTGCATATAGCTATTACACCAAGAAATACAGGTCAAGTTCGAATATGGGTCATGTCCCTCACTTACATGCAGTGTTATGCCCCTTGAAACTTAGGAAAATTCACAATTTTGTGGTTTCTGAATATTGGAAGGACAACTGTTACATATTATAAATTAATTTGTTGAATGTAGCTACACATTACACCAAACATTACAGGTTAGGTTTGAATATGGCTTAATTTTATGCAGAGTTGTGTCCCTTCAAACTTGGAAAATAATCAATATTTTGTGCTTGCCTGACATTTAATTGAAAACTGTAATGGGAATATATTTATTTCTTAGATATAGCTTAATTTACATTGAGAAATACAGGTCAAGTACAAATAAAGGGTCATGTTCCTTAATTTTGTGTTGAATTGTGCCCCTGCACACTTTTTTATACACTGCTTATATGTAGAATATGCCGGGCGGGGGTATCATTGATCCTTAGATCAACAATAAATTTCATTGACCTAGTGACCTTGCCCTTGATATTTGACCTACTTCCAATAAAAAAAAAAACAATCCGCTTCGCAGGCGCCACAAGCATTCCTTGGATTGTTATTTTATTGTAATAAATTATCTATTTTGCGAAAAATATATAGAACTAGATGGCTACTGTTGCAAGCAACAGACGGATTCCTCCTGTATAAGACCTTCCCCGGAACTGAAGTGTTAAAATCCGAAAAAAGAAGATGGAAAAAAGTATAGTTGCTTTAGTACCTTATTCACTTTAGCAAATGAGTCAAAAGAGCTTATGTCTAACCTGGGACTCTTATTCATTTATCAACAAAATAGAAGAAAAAAATAATAAATACCTTTTATTTTTACGAAAGCCTTAACCTCCATGCTCTATCAATATCAAATCCTTTACAATTACACTCTCAAAACAGAATTGCACAATGATTTTGCAATGAGATAATTTCTATTAATAGAAAATGACAACAACATAAAAGTACAGATATGTAATGCTACTAAGAAAAAAAAAAAGAAACAGAGAACAAGAAGAAAAGAGTTATCTATTTAACTATGTAAAGTTCAAATAAGATGTACTACTTGTATGAAGAATAAAGAGTTAAGGACAAAATCCTGTGAATTTTACAAGAGTAAATGTTTGTTATGACCTTGAAAAAGTTTATTTTACCTTGAACCAAGGTCATGGATAAAAGATAAGCATTTGAGTTTATTCTCATCAAGATTCCTCTTCATCTAATCAAAGCTCAATATTTTATCAACAAAAGTCTGTTGTGACCTTGAAATCGAACAAATGACCTTGGGTCAAGGTCAAGATGAAAGGACTTGATGCAAGGAATATTTGCGCCAAGTTTGAACTGTCAAGGACAAATGGTCTTTGTTCTATAGGCAAAAATTTGTTGTGACCTTGAGAATCAAAATTTGACCTTGGGTCAAGGTCAAGGTGAAAGGGCTTGGCTCAATGATTGTATTTATGAAGTTTGAATTGCCAAGGTCAAATAGTCTTTGTTCTATAGGCAAAAGTTTGTTGTGACCTTGAGAATAATAATTTGACCTTGAAACTAGGTTATCATCATTGACTACCTATAAGTAGCCTACCATCCAAGTTTCAACTCAAAATCTCGAAAACTGTAGGAATTGGCACTGTGCCAATTTAAAGTTCCATTTTCAACTCATAATAGCGCGAAAACCGTAAATATTTTATCGAGCATGTAAGCGTATAAAAGTTTGCAAATTTTCCAAAGAATGATATAAAACAAATTTCGTTCAAATCGTGTGATTAATTTAGAAGTTATAAGAGTTTAAAGATTTGACCTTTGATGACATCTAGCGAGGGCATTGGTGAACTTATCGACAAACCAAAAATAGTTTAAGAAGATCTTTGTATGCTCTTTCTAATGATACCATCCTTTTTGCTCTGTGTTGAAAGACCTTTGAATAAAGTGTCTGGAAATGGAAAGGGGTAAGAATAATAAGAATAATAATAATAAGAACTAGATGGCTACTGTTGCAAGCAACAGACGGATTCCTCCTTTATTAGACCTTCCTCGGAGCTGAAGTGTTAAAATCCGAATGAATAAGATGGAAAAATGAATAGTTGCTTCATTACCTTATTCACTTCAGCAAATAAGTCAAAAGAGCTAATGTTTAATTTGGGACTCTTATTCATTTTTCAACAAAAAAAGAAAAAAAATCAATAAATACCTTTCATGTGTACTAAAGCTATAAAACTCCATGCTCTATCAATATCAAAATCCTTTACAATTACTTTCTCAAAACAGAATTGCACAATGATTTTGCAATGAGATAATTTCTATTTATAGAAAATGACAACAACATGAAAATACAGATATGTAATGCTACTAAGAAAAAAAAAAGAAACAGAGAACAAGAAGAAAAGAGTTATCTTTCTTATACTATGTTAAGTTCAAACAAGAAGGACTACTTGTGTGAAGAATAAATAATATAGGACAAAAAGTGTGAATTCTACAAGAGTAAATTATTGTTATGACCTTGAGAATGATTATTTGACCTTGAACTAATGTCATAGATGAAAGATAAGTATTGTGATCATTCTCATCACGATTGATCTTAATCTGAGCAAAGCTCAATATCTAATCAACCAAAGTCGGTTGTGACCTTGATTTCGAACAAATGACCTTGAGTCAAGGTCATGGTGAAAGGATTTGATGCAAGGAATATTTGTGTAATGTTTGAACTCACAAGGTCAAATAGTCTTTGTTTTATAGACTAAAGTTTGTTCTGACCTTGAGAATGAGAATTTGACCTTGGGTCAAGGTCAAGGCGAAAGAGCTTGACTAAACAATGATATGTATGAAGTTTGAACTCTGAAGTTCAAATAGTCTTTGTTCTATAGGCAAAAGTTTGTTGTGACCTTGAGAATCTCAATTTGACCTTGGGCCAAGGTCAAGGTGAAAGGGCTTGGCTCAATGATTGTATTTATGAAGTTTGAACTGTCAAGGTCAAATAGTCTTTGTTCTATAGGCAAAAGTTTGTTGTGACCTTGAGAATCATTATGTGACCTTGAAACTAGGTCATCATCAATGACTACCTATTAGTAGCCTACCATCCAAGTTTCAACTCAAAATCTCAAAAACTGTAGAAATTGGCACTGTGCCAATTTAAAGTTCCATTTTCAACTTGGAATAGCGCGAAAACCGTAAATATTTTATCGAGCATGTAAGCGTATAAAAGTTTACAATTTTCCCAAAGAACATTTTAAAACAAATTTCGTTCAAATCGTACGGTTAGTTTAGGAGTTATAAGTGTTTAAAGATTTGACCTTTGATGACCTCCAGCGGGGGCATTGGTGAACTTATCGACAAACAAAAAATAGTTAAAGAAGATCTTGTTATGCTCTTTCTGATGGTACTATCCCTTTTGCTCTGTGTTATAAGACCTTTGAATAAACTGTCTGGAAATGATGAGGGGGTAAGAATAAAAATAATAATAATAATAATAAGAATAATAATAAGAATAAAGAAAAGACATTGCAATAACAGAAAGGATTCCGACGGAATAGTCGGAATCCTTAATAAAGAAAAGACATTGCAATAACAGAAAGGATTCCGACGGAATAGTCGGAATCCTTAAAAATCAATTGTTCAGCGTTGCGAAATTACCCAACGTGATACTATAAATGGTAGGTCTTTCATATTTCATACAAACATTCACCACAAAGAGTACTACAGTTTGGTATCATGACTTTTGACTTTCTGACCTTGACCTTGACTTTGGACTTATGTTGCAGTTTAAGTTAAGAAGATTTGAAAGCAGATTTGTTGCATACTATAAATGGAAGGCTTTTCATATTGCATATCATAAATGGTCCCATTTATAAAAAAACGTCCAGCGGGGGGTATAAGTCGTCCACTTCTAGTTCTAGTTCTAGTTTCAGCTGGTTAATGCTGGTTATATTGTTCATAGATCTGGTTGTCTGGCTCCACAAATGCAATACCAAAGAAATTCAGATTGTGACTATAAATTTGAAAATAGTGTATACTGGCCTCATACATAATTTCGGAAGCTAGTTATTTCCTTAATGCATCCTACCTATGAACAGGAATGTGATGCTACTGTAAAGTCATAATCCCACATCATGAGCCAACTTAAAAATGATGATTAAAAACAGTTGAAACTTGAAAATGCATTTATGAAATAAAGGAATATGTATTTTGGAAAGCATGTTCAATATTACTGTGAAATCATTATATTTTGTGGGGCTCAATTGTCGTGGTTATTGTGGAGACTCATCCACAAATTTACATCCTCGACGAATAATTGGACATAAAGCAAGAAAAAACAACTTTTAATGAAAAACAAGTATGTATATTTTGCAGGCGATTTGCATTTAAACACCTTCGAATAATATGGACACGTACGTTCATTGATTTAAATTGCAATGTTTGTCAACACTGTTTTTAAAACTGATTGTCTTAAGCCAACCTCGGATAACCGCTTTCAATTAGGTAACATTTCAGTGATATCTTTGCATGAGTGGCAATAAGCCAGTTGGCATAGAGGGGCTTTAAGGTATCCCATGTTTTAAGATCGACGTTAGCCTAGTTGGTGCCACATTCGGACTATTCAAGTCCTTCAACTAACTGTGCTGAATACCATTTGTGAAAGAAAGGAGGGGATCTCCAACAACACTAGGTTGCAGCACCCACAGCAAAATCCCAAAACACCCATGCAAAAAACACAGAACAGATACCCACAGAAAGAGACGCAAAAGGGACAAGGAACACCAACTCACAACATAGAAACATAAAAGACTACACATAAACCAACGAGACCAATGGGCAACCGGTGCCGACTTAGGACGGCCATCTGCCAAGTAAATAGCAGACGGTGTGGTTATCCTGGATTACGTGCGCACAACCCTCTCACTTCTCCAGTTACCTAGAGGTCTCGAAGAACGTACAAATGTGGTGTAAACAACCTCCTCACTGTAAGATGACGTCACACAAACAAGACCGCGAAACGCAGAGGCCCCAGAGACACTGATGAATATGTAAATGGATATGAAAAGAGGGCATGCGTAATACAGTCCGTGCTCTGCCGGCTGTAGCGAGCTAATGTATGTAATCACCCGAGGAGTCCGACTGACATTCAGAGAGGACAGGTGGTCGGGGCCCTGTCTTTTCTAAAGAGGTTTGGACAGGGCCCGTCATGGAGTCCCGTCGTCACAGTCAGTCAGAGTGCAAGTCTTAAGAATGCGCTCGTACAAGACTGTATATTGGTCAAGTACCAAGCTTAGTGTCCGTCTGGTGACATTAGGATCATATCCACGGTATAAAAGGCGTTTGATGACTCTGACGCATTTTCGATACATATGCTGTCTACCTTTGATCCTTCTTATTTTGTTAATTATGTCACCATAAAATGCAGGTTGTGAAATACCTAAAGTAATATACTCCGTTGCTTTTATGGGTCCGAATTTCAAAAGAAGTTGATCATAATTTTTGTAAAATTTCCAGAAAGTCTTTACTAGTTTGTGAAAGCGAAAACCTTGACCTAAAAGTTTCTTTGTAATTTGTAGATTTCTATTATGAAAATCCAAAACATCAGTACATGCTCTAGCATACCGGATGAGCTGTGAAATATAGATACCGTATGACGGTAATCTAGGGACATCACCGTCAAGCCAGGGGAAATTTACTATGTTGAATCCAAAATCATCTCGTTTGTCATATACACTTGTATGAATTTCTCCATTGACAATTTTGATATTTAGGTCCAAAAATGGTGTTTCAGTGTCTGTAAAGTTTGCCTTGTTAAGAGTCAATTCTTGTGGATAAATAACATCTTTATACTTTTCAAAAACAGGATTATCGATAGTAAGAATATCATCCAGGTACCTAGAAGTACTAATGAAGCATTTCACATCATCATGTTTTCTTTGCTTTTGAAGATTTTGAATAAATTCCTTTTCATATGTGTATAAAAATAAATCTGCAACAAGAGGCGCACAATTTGTACCCATAGGAATCCCTACAACCTGCTTGTAGAGATTCTCACCAAATCTTACATAAATGTTGTCCAAGAGGAAGGACAAGGCACTACACAGGTCGCTACATGTCCATGATTTGTATGATTTGTATTCTGTAGCGGAAAAGAAACCCTTTGATTCAGATGTACAAATATAAATTTTCCCCTCTCGGTTATAGCACCATTTAATGAGTTTGGACAATTGATCATTGATCTTGTCGTGAGGAAGCGTGGTGTACTTTTGAAAAATCGTATGAAGCAATCGTATTGGCTTGAAAATTTCTAGATTTTATCTTGTCAATCACATCCCCGGAATTTTTTATAGACCAAAATAAATTTACATCATTCCTGTTAAGAACAGTTTCACAATATTTTGCAACGTGTTCCTTTACCGCCGTGAGGGCTGACGTCAGATGTCTAGACAAACTTGTAGTTGAGCAGTTGCTAGAATTAGCAATGTATCTAAATTTATAAGGAGATTTGTGCAGTTTTGGTATGCAGTATATTGTAGGACGATCCAATTTAGAAATAGGGATGTTGAATGAAGAAATTTCACTGCTATGTTTGCTCAAAATGTTAGGGACACTTTCATTGCTTTTGATATAAGTATTTGTAGACGAAAGTTCCGAAACTAAAGTTGATATATAGTAAAATTTTCATATGATTATAGTGTTGTTGGCTGCTTTATCTGCAGGAGCGAAGACAAATTTTTCATGTAAATTACGTAATTTGGATTTGAAATATCTTTCAGATCTAGAACTTGGATTTTCAAAAAGATGAGGATTTTTGTGGAAGTTGTCTATTCGAATGTCAGTAATGTCCAAAATGAGGTTTTTCCAGTCATTCAGAGAATGCGATTCGACTCCTTCCGATTTACACCATCGTTTGGTATAGTTATCTAAGGCTTCCTTTAGTACTTCGCGACATTTAATAAAATCTATCTTGGACGGGATTCTATACTTAGGTCCTTTTTTGAGAAGACCACGGAGCTGCCTGTCTTGGATAATTGAAAAGTCACCTGTAATAATATGACCAGCTGGTTTATATAGATATTCAGATGTTGCACATTCTCAAGAAGCAGGACATGATTCAAGTATTTTAGGATCTGATGTAACTTTGTTGTAGTTAAAAACAAAATTTCGAATAGGTCTCTTATATTTGTAACAAATAAGAGGAGGTTCTAAATTTTCAAAATATTGAGGAATGGCACTTTGTACACGATGATCCCGAAAAATATTAGAGATGTTAAGAAGATCGAATCCTTTGTTAATAAATGGAATTTTTAAGAATCGTTTTTTAGGTGGGATGTTTTTAACAACTGGATAAAGTTTATTCTGTGCGAATGCAACAATGATATTAAGTCTGAATCAATCCGTATTTCTTAAGAATGCAACCAGTGCTTCATCCAAGATAGATTTCAATTGAACTGCTGGAACTGATGAGAGAGCATGAAGCAGTTCATGTCTGCCGCCGTTGCGAGCAATGATCAGAAGATCGTTGAGGGTACGGTGTAATCTAGATCTTATTCTGAGTTTTCGGTTTCGTCGTCTTCCGTGAGACCTATGCTTCCGTTTAGTGTTTGGGCGGATTGAAAATACATTAATATTAGTTGACGTCGAGGAAATGTTTCCTTGTCCATAAATTTGATCGTTTAGACCAAGGGGGTACGCAGTTTGGAGTTTTGTGATCCAGGCAAGTTCAGCTTGTAGTCGGCGTTTTTTAATTTCCGTTTTACTAAGATTTTTAAGTTTAGAAAAAGACTGAACCGGTGTAATAGTTATATCCGAGATGGAATGATTGTATTTAACGAAGTGATTATAAAGGAAATTTCTTTGTTTTTTTGTGATGTGAGTTTCTTATCTGATACGAATGACTTCTAAAACGAGATTTTAAGGCCTGACCTGTTTCTCCAACATATTGGGCGCCACATCCCCTAGCGTTTCATGTTATAACATAAATGACATCTTGGTACGATCAATCGATGTCGTTTTCAATCTCAATTTTAAAAGTCTGCCCGTTAACACTTGATTTAATTGTGGAATTGCAATTGATGAGCGGACACATACCGCATCTTTTCCCTTTGCACGTAGAAACTGCTGAGAACCCTCTATGTTTGTTGTTAAATGTAGAAAGTTTCATTGCACTATGAATTCCACGAAATTACATCCCCCCGAAAATACTGAATCTCATGAATCCACGAAAATTGGGCCCGGGCACGAAAATAAATGATTTCACAGTATAACCTTTCAGATACCCAACTTATCTGGAGATTCCATCCAACTGCCGTTTAGTTGTTGATCAGAATAATCAGCGCTGTAAGTGTACTGCAACCAGAGCTTCAACCCCTGCTCCGTTCAACCACTCAACCCATACCATTAGGTGTCACTTCCGCACTAACGACCTCTCCACCAACGACTCCAACCGTACCTCAACCCAAAGGTCAGTTGGTTTGTTTGTTATGGTGAGTTAGTGACTGTAAAAACCCATATAATTTATGCGTTTGTGTTTTCTATGCCTTCTCCTCTGCAACAACTGCACCAACAATTTCACAAAATCTTACAGGAAGCAAGTACTTGAGGTCCTTCACAAAGTTTGTGTTATTCGTGCCGATTGGTCAACAAATATATGGCTACTGAGGGCTCTGATTGGCTGACGCATTTTCGACATCTCCAAAACTGATGGTCATAATTTCATGAAACCTTAAAGGATGCAAGTACTCAAGGGCCTCAACCAGATTGTCCACTATCATTCGTTTGTTTGCAACACAGGTGAGTTGGGCTTCTTGTTTTGTTGGTATTTGATTGCCTTTGAATTTAAAACATGAGAAATTTATTTTCTTTTTCTAAACTTTATTTAAGATGCTAGTACTTAAAGGAAGATCAAGTGCAGTAAATAGAATCTTTCAAAGATTCCAAGGGATTTTTTTCTATATACAGCTCCAGTAACTACTCCTCCCCCTTGAGTGGACAAACTACACACATGTGCCAGATTTGCATCCAGATGTAACGATACTAACTACAAAGCTGTTCTAGAGACCAACTGCAGCAGGACTTGTTACTATTGTGGAGGTAAGAGAAAAGTTTTTAAAAGTACATGCAGGAATTAATATGATTGAAATTGTAACAGTTTCATATCATGCCAGGGTAGTGACACTTGGTCAGAGTGTTTGAAGAGATGGCAGAATGTCTTTGGTCTAAAATTAGTCTTGACCTATTACATTTTCATATCCGATGTTTTCAGTATTTTGTGCCAAGAGAGATTGAGCTTAGTGTTACTTTTGGTCTTGGTAAGTAATTAGGAAGGGAACAGGATGGTCCAAGACTTTCTTGAAAAAGCTAGACACATTTTTGTGCAGATCAAAAATAATTATTGCAAATTTTGCTTACTTATAAGTTAGAAAAAGGAGCATACACATTTCTTATTGCCCCGAACTCTGTCCAGGAAAACAGGTTCACTTAAACAAGTTTTAAGACATAGAACCCAGATTTATATTCATCTAATTTGTTAAATGGTAGTAATTTAAGTCAAGAGCATCAGATAGGGTAGTCAACGTAATCAAAGAAAAAGAAATGCTGGCAAATGTGCAAAAGCTTTAAAGAGAAAATTAAATTTTATGTTGCATGTATAAAGATGTATTATGTGTCACGTAAATGTAAATGTTAACTGCAGCACAGAATCTCACAAAACCTTACACGAAGCAAGTACTCAGTGTCTACCAAGTTTGTGTTTTTCATGCCGAACGGTCAACAAATATGGCCGCCTAGGGCTGTGATTGGCTGACGCATTTTGGACTTCTCCTCTGCAACGGCTGCACAGATTGTCACCAAACCTTACAGGAAGCAGGTACTCAAAGTCCTCAACCAAGTTTGTGTCATTCATGCCGATTGGTCAGCAAATATGGCAACTGAGGGCTCTAATTGGCTGACGCATTTTCGACTTCTCCTCTGCAACAGCTGAGCAGAATTTCACAAATCATTACAGGAAGCAAGTACTTCAGGTCCTTCAAGATTTTTTTTTCGTGCAAATCGTTCAACAAATATGAATGCCGAGGGCTCTGAATGGCTGACACATTTTAGACTTCACCTTTGCAATGGCCGCACAGATTTTTAGGAAACTTTACAGGAAGCAAGGACTCAAGGTCCTCTACAAAGTTTGTGTTTTTTGTGCCGATCGGTCAACAAATATGGCGGCCGAGGGCTCTGATTGGCTGACGCATTTTCCACTTCTCCTCTGCAACCACTGCATAGAATTTCAGGAAATCTTGCAGGAAGGACGTACTCATGAACCTCTCCAAAACTGATGCTCATAATTTCATGAAACCTTGCAAGCTTGCCCACTTTCATTCTTTTGTTTGCAACCCAGGTGAGTGATGTGGGCCCCCTTTGGGCCTTTTGTTTTGTTGTTTTTGATTACCTTTTAATTTAAAACGTAAGAAATTGATTTTCTGTTTTCTTAACTTTATTTAAGATGCTAGTACTCTTAGTCATCTACCAAGTTTGTGTCATGCCGACTGGTCAACAAATATGACCACTGACTGCTATGATTGGCTGACACATTTTCCAGGAAGATAGTACTCATGAACCTTTCCAAAACTGATGCTCATAATTTCATGAAACCTTGCAAGCTTGTACCCAAGGGGCTCAACCACATCGTCCACTATCATTCTTTTGTTTGCAACCCAGGTGAATGATGTGGCCCCTTGGGCTTTTTGTTTTGTTGTTTTTGATTGCCTTTTAATTCAAAACGTAAGAAATTGATTTTCTTTTTTCTAAACTTTATTTAAGATGCTAGAACTTAAAGAAGATCAAGTGCAGTAAGGGAAAAGTTTTTAAAAAGTACATGCATGTATTAATATGAATGAAATTGTAACAGTTTTATATCATGTCAGGGTAGTAAACTTGGTTAAAGTGTTTGCAAAGATTGCAGAATGTCTTTGGTCTAAAATTAGTCTCGACCTATTACATTTTCATATCCGATGTTTACAGTATTTTGTGCCAAGAGAGATTGTGCTCAGTGTTGCTTTTGGTCTTGGCAAGTAATGAGGAAGGGGAAGGGGGTGGTCCAAGACTTTCTTGAAAAAGCTGACACATTTTTGTGCAGATCAAAAAATATAATTATTGCAAATTTTGCTTACTTATAAGTTAAATAAAGAAGCTTACACATTTTTTTATTTCCCGGTATTCTGTCAAGCTAGTAAATAGGCTCACTTAAAAAAGTTTTAAGACATAGAACCCAGATTTATATTCATCTAATTTGTTAAATGGTAGTTTAAGACAGAGAGCAGATATGGTAGTCAACGTAATCAAAGAAAAAGAAATGCTGGAAAATGCACGAAAGGTATTAAGAGAAAATGAAACTGTATGTTAAGCTTGTACATATTATGTCTCATGTAAATATACTATGTAAAATTATCGATCTTTGTTTGCAGGAGCTGGCTCAATTACTACTACTACACCAAAGACCATTACAGGTATGGTTTTTATCACACTCAGCAGCGAATAATACTTACTCCATGACGGGCCCTGTCCAAACCTCTTTAGAGAAGACAGGGCCCCGACCACCTGTCCTCCCTGAATGTCAGTCGGACTCCTCGGGTGATTACATACATGAGCTCGCTACAGCCGGCAGAGCACGGACTGTATTACGCATGTCCTCTTTTTATATCCATTTACATATTCATCTGTGTCTCTGGGGCCTCTGCGTTTTGCGGTTTTGTTTGTGTGATGTCATCTTACAGTGAGGAGGTTGTTTTACACCACAATTGTACGTTCTTCGAGACCTCTGGGTAATTGGAGAAGTGAGAGGGTTGTGCGCACGTAATCCAGGATAACCACACCATTTGCTACTTGCGTGACAGATGGCCGTCCAAAGTCGGCACCGGTTACCCATTGGTCTCGTCGGTTTATGTGTAGTCTTTTGTGTTTGATGTTTACATGTCGTGTGTCTCTTTTCCGTCTCGTGCTTTACTCGTCTTTTGTGTTTTTGCATCGGGTGGTTTGGTGTTTTACTGTTGATGCTGCAACGGGGTCTTGTTGGAGATCTCCTCCCTTCTTTTTTTACTCAAATTCATTCAAACTGCCATAGATATACGTGATTGTACATACAGTCCCATCTGTGTTATGATTTTTATCACACTCAGCAGCGAATAATACTTACTCAAATTCATTCAAACTGCCATAGATATACGTGATTGTACATACAGTCCCATCTGTGTTATGATTTTTATCACAATCAGCAGGGATTAATACTTACTCAAATTCATTCAAACTGCCATAGATATACGTGATTATACATACAGTCCCATCTGTGTTGTGATTTTTATCACACTCAGCAGGGATTAATACTTACTCAAATTCATTCAAACTGCCATAGATATACGTGATTGTACATACAGTCCCATCTGTGTTGTGATTTTTATCACACTCAGCAGGGATTAATACTTACTCAAATTCATTCAAACTACCATAGATATACGTGATTATACATACAGTCCCATCTGTGTTAACATACACCTTTATATACCGGACAACTGTACATAACGGACAATTTCAATCCCCCCGAACGTTATTTTGTACTATAAATGTCTTTATGTAGCAGACACCTCTGTTCTCCGGACAACCCTTCTGGTTCCCCATCGGTGTTAATAACCTCCTATAACGGACATAATTATCTCTGTTCCGCCTCTGATAACGCACAATGCCTTTGTAAAATCCTTTTATGTCCTGGCTTCACAAATTCATGGTCATTAATGTGGTAAATAATTAATTAATGGGACGGGAAATTAGTGGTCAGTTTATGTTTACCTGTGTATACATTAATTAAAAATATAAACAGAGGTTTTAACGCTGAAGGGTGTAATACATAAATGGAAAATCACAAAAGTACAATTAAAAGCCTTGTATTCACAATAGAAAGCCTTCGTTTCACAATCGAAAGTTTACATCCCGACTTCACTCACGCGTTCTAAATATAAATTCTTAAGGTAAAATGAAAGATTCGGGGGCATACAGTTTTGGCCTTCCGTCTGTTTGTCTATCTGTTTGTCCAAAAAACTTTAACATTGGGCATAACTTTTGAATGCAAGGTGATAGAGCTTTCATACTCCACATGTGTATTCCTTGCGACAAGACCTTTACATTGATACCAAAATTTTTGACCTCTTGACCTTGACCTTTGACTTACTTTTCAAAAACTTTAACATTGCGTATAACTTTTGAATGGTAAGTGATGGGGCTTTTAATTTCACATGTGTATTCCTTGTGACAAGACCTTTCCATTGATACCAACATTTTTGACCTCGTGACCTTGACCTTTGACTTACTTTTCAAAAACTTTAACATTGCGTATAACTTTTGAATGGTAAGTGATGGGGCTTTTAATTTCACATGTGTATTCCTTGTGACAAGACCTTTCCATTCATACCAAAATTTTTGACCTCATGACCTTGACCTTTGACCTACTTTTCAAAAACTTTAACATTGGGCATAGCATTTGAATGGAAAGTGATAGGGCTTTCATATTTCACATGTGTATTTCTTGTGACAAGACCTTTCCATTGATACAAAAAATTTTGACCTCGTGACTTTGACCTTGAACTTTGACCTACTTTTCAAAAATTTTAATATTGGGCATATTATTTGAATGGTAAGTGATAGGGCTTTGATATTTCACATGTATATTCCTTGTGACAAGAGCTTTCCATTGATGCCAAAAGATTTTAACCTAGTGACCCTGACCTTTACCTTTCATATTATTACAAAAAATTGCGTTTATAATCACAAAAATGCCACCGGGGGCATTCGTGTTTCACAAACACAGGCTTTATTTCATATTGTTTTAAGTTTATTTAAGCAGGTCGTCTGCCTATATGTCTGTCCTTAAACACATACATGTAAGTCTAGTTCTTAATGTGCACATTCTTCAAGACATGAAACTTCATTTACGTCTACAGTACTATCAAGTACAGACTTAGTGTGAAAAGTTTCTGCATATACTGTACAGTAATATCTTATCTATTCTTTTATGTAGAGGCTGTGTGTACAAGGGTCAAGTCTACAGCCAAGGTCAGTCCTGGAGAGATGGATGTGACTATAACTGTACCTGTGAAGATGCTCAGAATGGACTCTATAAATGTGTTGAAAGGTAGGCATGTCAGATTCATTTGATAAACTGAAAAGGAGAAGGTTGAGTCACATGGGCAAAGTATACAGCCAGGGTCAGTCATGGAAGGATGAATGTGCCGTTTGGATTTTGGAAGTCCAAGGTCATAGTCTTTTTGAATAGAAAGGTTACAGGTCAATGTCAGATAACTAATAACTAAAACATTGTAAATTTTGAATGTACTTAATTCTGATTTACCTGCAACCTTAGAAAGCTTGTATTTTCATTTCTTGTGAAGAACTTACTTTCTTGTTTCATAATGACCAAAAGATGTCCACAGTATACTGGCCTTCCAATGTTCTATACTGTGAAGAAACAGCCCGGTGAATGCTGTGGACAAGTCTTATATGATCCATATATTACTAAGACACCAACACGTGCACCTGATAGTAAGTTTGAATACGTTAATATTCAGATATTACTGGGTATTGATACTTTACAGTATGAACAAATTGCTATGTTTAGGGTAAATGCAGATGAGCTTATTTCTTTGATTGGGTGCGGCTAGCCAACAGGGGATGCTTACTCCTCCCGGGCACCTGGTCCCACCTCTAGCTTGCTAGGGGTCCGTCGATGCTTAATTTTGTACTCTATTGTGAGTGCTGTTGAGATTATCGTCAGGATCTTCTTTAACTCATTTGAAATGATTAAAAGAAAGCAAGCAAATAATCTTTAATTTTCTACATCACAATTTTTTTTAAATTCATATGGAAATTTTTATTTCAATTATTTCTGATGACATCTCTATTAATAACTGTACTAATTTATGCAACATCTTCTTTTGCAATAGATGTGACAGGAACAAGTACTGTATATTATATTTACTTCTTCTATTCTGCAGATGTCTGCTATTACAAGGACATTTCTACGCTCAGAACGCTACATGGGATGATGGATGTGATTACTCGTGTTCTTGTTTGGATGCTAGGCGTGGCTACTACGAATGTAATCCCAAGTGAGTATTTAACATATACATGTACATAGTATAAGTATTGTCCATTTTCAAAAAATGATAGAATCAATACGATCAAAGAATTGTGCCAAAGCATGTATGAAGAATTTATATAGCATCAGAAAGTTTGGCACCATAACATATGGCGGTTTAAACCAAATATTTTTCTTTTTTAATTTAAAAAAAAAAAGAAATTTAGGAATAGAATGTGATCTTGAGTCCCAGCATGTTTTCAAAACATCTCTGAAGGAATATTTGATTCTTTTTTATAAAGTCTAATGTTTCAAAAATGTTTGGAAGGAGCTTAGGTTTAAAATGATAAATAATTTTTTGGTTTTTAAAAAGTTTGTGAAAATGGTGAAAATATGTACCATGCAAATTTTTCTTACAATGCTGTAAAATTATCGGAAAAATTCAGATAACACGAACAAATGCATTGTATATACATTGTATTTTCACAGATGTGTGCAATGGCAGTAGCCGTCCATATGCAAACTGGACCCACCCAGACCTGGTTGTTGTTGCCAGACGCCTAGCTGTCCTAGCTACGTAATAGTGACGTACCCCGACGGTTACAAACCAGAGGTGTGCAAATCAACAAGATGACAAAATGACTGAATTAATTTTTTCACCATTCATTTTGATATTCATTTTACGTAAACTTGTTCTGCCTGCAATAAAATTTACTGTTATATTAACATAATGTTCTGGGTTCTATCACTGAATGTTTTTACAAACTTTTAGCTCAAACAATGAGCTTCAAGGATATAAAATCAAAAATTAATAGAAATTGTGGCCACTTCACCAAGGTATCAATGTTGCTTTTCGAAGACAGCTTCTTTATTTTTATTATGAACTTGTCAAGTATTTGCAATATACTTCCATCAAACTAGCAGTCATGGTACATCTAAATAAAGATAATAGATACCACAGCCAATATGATCAAGATTACCATGAAGGTCAAATCACATTTCAAGGTCAAAATGTGAAATATGTTACATGTATGCACTCGTTCTAGTCCTGAATAAGACTCCAGGGTGTGCAAGTATCATGGAATGAAATACATACAGTCATATGGTGAAGTTTTCCTGAGGCACAATTTGTTTATTTACAGAAAAAAAAACAATAGAGCTATGAATCCAATCTAGAGATCTTGGAGCTGGAACTATTGAATATATACATATATCCTTATGAACATGGTGATTTCTGCTTTACCACTGTTGCACTCCTGAAAAAAAATCAATTGAAACATGTGAAAGTGTGAGTCGATCACAGAGCAAAAATCAGAATCCATAACCAATGGTCTTACAAAACGTAGCTCATCCTCGGTTCCTCATGCTATTTCTACCGGTATATGCACATAAATCTATTTTTAAAAATTCAAAAATATGTAATTAAGGCATAAATAAACATATATATATCACAGCATTAAGAGACTTGAATATGACAAATACACAGTGAACAAGTGTGCAGAAACAAAAATGAAAATGGAAAAAAATAAAAAAAAAAATTGGTCAAAAATGAAATTAAAGGTATTAAGATGATTTGAAAGTGCATAAAAAGCTGACAAAATGGAAAAAGTGAAAAAGGCAGAAAAGAATTGGATTGCCGGTGCCGGGACGTGAACTTACAACCCTTTAGGTCATGTGCACAGTAAACATATCTATTCATGTATTTAAAAATTCATAAAAATTCCAAAAAAAGAAAGATTATAACATTTACTGTATTTCAAAGCAAATAGTAACTAAAATATGACGAACATGCACCAAACGAGGGCACAAAACCACAAATTTATAGAGTTAGTCAAAGAAACAGTTAGAAAATTAGCATTTCTGACAAAATCAAAAAAACGCGTCAAAATTTGACTTCGAAATGGAACCAAAATCGACAACACGTTTTAAGACATCCTTCTAGATCCTCCAGATACTTTCGGTAAGTCCATGTGTGCCTCGGTTTTGAAGAAGTTTGTCAAAGGAAGGTACCCCCTGTGACGTACGTTTGCCTCTGGTGGCGCAACCTATTGACGGAACCAGACGAAAAACAACAACACTTGTAGGGGCCATGAGTACTTCATTCCTACAAGGTTTCATCGAAATCCCTTCAGTTGTTCTTGAGAAGAAGTCGAAAACGTCAAAAGTTTACGACGGACGACGGACGCCACACTATGACAATAGCTCACTTGAGCTTCGCTCAGGTGAGCTAAACACTGACGGTAATGGCTGTGCGCAGACCAGTGAGGATAGTATGTGAATCGTACACAACAGGGAACTTTTGTTGGTTACCGGAATATTTGTATCGAAAAAATCTAAATAAATTAACAATTTGATTGTTGTCTTAGGGCATTAAGAAGACTACCTTACCTAGTTGAACATGCACTATTTATCATTGCTATCAAAAAGACGTTTGTAAACTATTTGTAAATTATAATATGAGCAAACCCAACATGTACGTGTACGAGAACTTGTACGTATATTTATTACACGTTAACTGTTTACACATTGACGTTATGCTGTTGAGCAGATATCACGACCCGTACTGGAACATATAAATCGTATCTACGTTTTTGTGACGTAAAATTTTCTTTTGTTGAAGACAGCCTGTTTGTCAAGAACTTGGCGTCTATTGCGTTTTCATTGGTTATCTGCATTCAGTAAATTGCTTATAAAATCTACAATTGTAAGTAATCATAAACGTGTACTTACCGCTTTACACGTTTTACCGAACATGTAACGTATAGCAGATGTGCGTGGAACGCAAACTGTAATGACGTCATAAACAACTTTACGCGTACACGTACAAGTTCGTTTTGCTCAACCTCTCTATTTTGCGATTGGATAAACAAGTTTGTGAGGGAACCAATCAGCAACATTTGCATATTAATGGAAATCCCCGAAATAGTACGATCTGAACCAGGGTATTCAGCCAAAGAGCAAAAGGTCTTGGGAACCGAGGATGACAAAACCTTGAAAAGTACAACACCAAGGAAAGAAGGGAGGAGATGTCCAACAAGACCCCGTTGCAGCATCAACCGCAAAACTCCAAAACACCCGATGCAAAAACACAAAAGACGAGTACAGCACGAGACGGAAAAGAGACACACGACATGTAAACATCAAACACAAAAGAGTACACATAAACCGACGAGACCAATGGGCAACCGGTGCCGACTTTGGACGGCCATTTGTCACGCAAGTAGCAAATGGTGTGGTTATCCTGGAATACGTGCGCACAACCCTCTCACTTCTCCAGTTACCCAGAGGTCTCGAAGAACGTACAATTGTGGTGTAAAACAACCTCCTCACTGTAAGATGACTTCACACAAACAAGACCGCGAAACGTAGAGGCCCCAGAAACATAGATGAATATGTAAATGGATATAAAAAGAGGACATGCGTAATACAGTCCGTGCTCTGCCAGCTGTAGCGAGCTCATGTATGTAATCACCCGAGGAGTCCGACTGACATTCAGAGAGGACAGGTGGTCGGGGCCCTGTCTTCTCTAAAGAGGTTTGGACAGGGCCCGTCATGGAGTCCCGTCGTCACAGTCAGTCTGATGGCAAGTCTCAAGGATGCGCTTGTACAAGACTGTAGATTGGTCAAGTACCAAGCCTTCTGTCCTGTTCACTGATTCCAGAGCACCCTGTTTTCCCGGTTTTCTCTAAAATATGATAATTTCATCTTCCAAAAAGGTATCAATTTTATAGTACTCCTTTAGTCATAACAGAAAATACCATTGTTTTATCTGTGCGTCAGCTAATTTAGAAATAGAACGGAAAATAAAAAGTCTACGGGGATTTTCTATAGTAGAATCGCTGAAAATGTGTGACGTCGGAGGCTTTGACGTCACTGTTTACTGTTGTTGACACGGAGAACAATATGGCGGCGGCTTGAAATTAACATGGGAATTTCCCGTAGACATTTTATTTTTTCATATTGCGGGTTGAAGGCAGCTGATAGGGTAAGTTGAAGTTAATTTCCAGTTACGACTAAAGGAGGTCAATTCTCGGAAACAATAATTTTTAGCAAAATTCTTCAGACGACAGAATAAATCGCCCAAACAGGGTGCTCTGGATTTAGTGAACAGGACAGTAGTGTCCGTCTGGTGATATTAGGATCATATCCACGGTATAAAAGGCGTTTGATGATTCTGACGCATTTTCGATGGTTATGCTGCCTACCTTTGATCCGTCTAATTTTGTTTATCATATCACTATAAAAGACAGGTTGTGTAATACCCAAAGTAATGTACTCTGTTGCGTGTATAGATCCGAATTTTAAAAGAAGTTGACTGTAATTTGTGTAAAATTTTCAAAAAATCTTAACTAGTTTATGAAAGCGGAAACCTTGACCTAAAAGTATTTTTGTAATTTGTTTCTACAGTGAAAATCCAAAATATCAGTACATGCTCTAGCGTACCGGATGAGCTGTGATATGTAGATGCCGTACGACGGTAATCTTGGAACATCACCTTCAAGCCAGGGGAGAATCCAAAATCATCCCTTTTGTCATATACACTTGTATGAATCTTTCCGTTTATAATTTTGATCTTTAGGTCCAAAAATGGTGTTTCTGTATTAGTAACGTTTGCCTTAATTGTTAAGTGATAATTCTTGTGGATAAATTTAATTCTTATATAATTCAAAAGCAGGATTGTCAATGGTTAGAATATTATTCAGATACCTAGGAAAATAACTTTAACATTCTGCAAAGATGCTATAACGAAAGAGAACCACCAATGGAGATAAGATCGGGTTCCTGTCTGCTTGCTAGAAACACATGAAACAGTCATCACTTTTAAAAAAAAAACTGTGAAATGTTTAAAATGAATTAAAGAAAATGACTTAAGCTTCAACTGGTTGCCATTCAATATTGGATAAGAAAATGTTGAAAGTAAAGCTCTATATACTGAGGACTTAATTTGCTTTAAAAATTGTTTTGATAAGATTTCAATAGATTGTATAATTTTTTACATGTCATACTATATAAATCTTCTTTTTTCTTTATCAATACATGACTAATTTCATCTAAAATGAAATGAAATGAGAGGAGTACGTTCCACTTACTCGCATGCTACTAAACATGGGTTATTGTATCTCTTTCCATTTGAGCCACATACTTGGTCAATGCCTGGACATCTATCTTTTACCTTTACACCCCTATAAGACCGAAAATCTCATGTTAGCTAGACATGTTGAATGCGATACTTGCCATGATTTTATTGGTAGAATATCGGCTTGTGGATATCTTAGTTCACACACTAAATCAAATGTGGGAATAACTGTAATAAAATATAACTAAATACTACACTTAATCTATAAGTTCACAACGTAAAAAAATCAGACAAAAGTTTATCTGTACTTATTTCTATACATCATAGAATAATCTGATTTTTTAAATCTATCAAAAACAAATAAGGTTGCCAGAGTTACAAAAATGAATCTTTCTTACATGCACTCAGCGTCACAGTCACATGGGTACACTTGTCCATCCTCTCCACATACCGGTATAACATACGCACAGGGACATTTATTTTCAGGAAGTCTCACGATGTACTTTCCTCCAAGAAAAGCGCGGGAATTGGTTGCAAAGATTGTAACGAAAACTAAATATATCCAAAAAATCTTCTTTTTGAAAAAACAAAGTTTCATTTAAATTCAAATTATGTCCGAGACAACTTTCTAATTGGCAAAAAATATCACAAAGATCAGCTTCTTAACCTTTAACATTATAGTTGACCATTTGCCTTTCACGTCAAGTATGCAAGATAGCAAAACATCCGAAGGCCACCTGGCCTTCTGTTGCAGACACGTTGGTCAGGACATGATTGCACGACTATGACCGGCCATCTGATCTTTTTTTAAGATTTTTCTTCAACAGCTAGCCTGTCAACTTTGTCAAAACCGCTAAACGATAAATGGATTACAAATACATACAGTATGTATTGTTAAAATATACAAATGTATATGAAATGTGATAATAATTAAAAGTTCTCTGAAAGTATTAATGACGCAAAATATTGAATAAGTATAATTAATTAAAACAATCCTGATACAATGTGACTTACCTTCCTGCGTTAAAGACTGATGGAAATTCTGTCCAGAATATTTAGCAACAGAGTCCGCTACATCACATGTATGCACGTTTCATCATCATCCATAATTAGGTATGATCTGCGTTGTCTTTGATTTCTGTTATTTGCTTTCATGTGTCATATAAGATTAATACTTTATTGTGGTGGATGATGAATTCGGTACTAATTATGCATGATGGATGAACGTTCACATGTGTGACCTGGAGATTGTAAACATTGTCTTGACCAGCTGGTACACTGTGCGTTTGAATGTACTTGGATTGACCGACAGTTCAACTTCTTGCAAGCTCATTATCGGAGATTCGGGGGCATATAGTTTTTGGCACGTCCGTCCATATGTCTGTTTATTTGTTTGTCTGTTTGTCCACAAAAACTTTAACCTTGGCCATAACTTTTGAATGGTAATTAAGTGATAGGGCTTTCATATATTACACGTGTATTCCTTGTGAGATGACCTTTCTATGGATACCAATGTTTTTACCTTCTGACCTTTGAGTTTGACCTACTCTAGAAAACGTTAACCTTGGCCACAACTTTTGAATTGTTGTTGTAATGGAGCTTTAATATTTTACATGTGTATTTGTTTGTGTCAAGACCTTTCCACGGATACCATTTTTTTTTCACATTGAGGCCTTGACCTCGGAGTATGAAATTCTTTTTCGTTACAGCTGTTGTACTATCAAAGATGCCAACAGGGGATTTCGTATTTCACAAACACTTTTTTTAAAACTTCCTATTATGTGTTATGCGTAGTAGTATAGTATACTATAAAGATGTCTAAATCTGTTATACTCTTGTCAGACAGTAGTTTTGTCGATCCAAATAATGAGAAGTACTGCGAACTTTTGTCATGTTTGTCAGTCCGAAAGAAAATTTGTCTGACATTTTCTTCGGACCGACACTTTTCGACATCTTAAGTACAATAAGCATGGCTTCCAGCTTAAACAAGACATTAAACGAACACTTCGAACACTTTCTTCTAAGCGTCACAGGCAAATCAAGATAATACATGCTTTTGTGAAATGAGCTTGCAACAAATTTCATTTGAACTGTCACTTAATCCCAGTGCATTCTTGAAATGATACAGTGTACCAGCTCGTCAAAATAATTTTACAATATCCGGGTCACATGTGTGAACATTCATCCATCATGCATAATCAGTACTAAATTCATCCACCACCACAATCAAGTATTAGTCTTATATGACACATGGAAGCAATACAAAGACAACGCAGATCATGCCTAAATATATATGGATATTGCCGAAATGTACATGTAAAAAAAGATTCTTACAAGTGCAAAATTTGAAGTGAAAAATGATAACCCATTAGAAGGTGTTTCAAAATGTAAAAACAAAAGATGCAAAATATGCGATATCCTAATTGAGGGAAAATATTTCAAATTTAAAAATTCAGCCAGAGACTTTGAAATTAAAAGAAATTTAACATGCACTTCTAAAAATGTGGTATATGTCATTCAATGTGACAAATGTAAGGAGGAATATATTGGCTCAACAAAGCAACTAAACCACAGAATTTCTCTTCATAAAAGTAATATAAAACTTCCACAAAACAGGATTCTTTTTGTTTCAAAACATATTTTTGATTGTAGTGATGGGAATTTCAAAGTAATGCCTATTTACCAAACAGACGATTACTCCATGATCACAATCAAAGAACAAATATTCATTGATAGATACAAACCTATGTTAAACAGAACATAAAAACACACACAATCCTATAAACATTTGACCACTTTATCTGATAAACAAAGCTTTTCCTGTAGATAGAATTGATAAGACCATGCATATTTACTATTTCTGTTAGGTATAAGCAATAAGCAAATTTTCAGCAAGGAGTGCAAAATGATCTTATTAACGCATCCTGATTTTTATCACTGTATCTACCATTGCTTGTACTGTATTCAATGTTAATACAAATGTTACATTATTATTATCTGAAGAGGCTAACTATACTAGCCGAAACACGTGTCGTAATAAAAATGTAAAATTTTACATCGCCTTTTTTGTGGTGCTTATTCATATCCTTTACGTTGGATCCTATTTTTCTGATTTTGGATGTGATTATTTGTATATACATTTAACATTTGGCGGTTTTGACCAAGTTGACAGACTAGATGTGGAAGAAAATCTTAAGAAAACTTCTGAAAGATTAAGATCAGATGGCCGGTCATAGTCTTATAAATTAATCAATTTTCAGGCCAGCGGGCCTGCAATTAAAGGCCAGGTTTTTTTTTTTTCAACAAATGGCCGTGTTCATATTCTTTGAATATACTTTAGGTCAAGGTTTCCGCTTTCATAAACTAGTTAAGACTTTCTGGAAATATTACAAAAATTACAGTCAACTTCTTTTAAAATTCGGATCTATACATGCAACAGAGTACATTACTATGGGTATTACACAACCTGTCTTCATGGTGACATGATAAACAAAATAAGAAGGATCAAAGGTAGGCAGCATAACCATCGAAAATGCGTCAGAGTAATCAAACGCCGTTTATACCGTGGATATGATCCTAATGTCACCAGACGGACACTAGGCTTGGTACTTGACCAATCTATAGTCTTGTACAAGCGCATCCTTGAGACTTGCACTCTGACTGACTGTGACGACGGGACTCCATGACGGGCCCTGTCCAAACCTCTTTAGAGAAGACAGGGCCCCGACCACCTGTCCTCTCTGAATGTCAGTCGGACTCCTCGGGTGATTACATACATGAGCTCGCTACAGCCGGCAGAGCAAGGACTGTATTAAGCATGCCCTCTTTTTATATCCATTTACATATTCATCTGTGTCTCTTGGGCCTCTGCGTTTCGCGGTCTTTTTTGTGTGATGTCATCTTACAATGAGGAGGTTGCTTTACACCACAATTGTACGTTCTTCGAGACCTCTGGGTAATTGGAGAAGTGAGAGGGTTGTACGCACGTAATCCAGGATAACCACACCATTTGCTACTTGCGTAACAAATGGCCGTCCAAAGTCGGCACCGGTTGCCCATTGGTCTCGTTGGTTTATGTGTAGTATTTTGTGTATGATGTTTACATGTCGTGTGTCTCTTTTCCGTCTCGTGCTGTACTCGTCTTTTGTGTTTTTGCATCGGGCGTTTTGGTGATTTACTGTTGATGCTGCAACGGAGTCTTGTTGGAGATCTCCTCCCTTCTTTTGATGTACTGAAGGGCAAAATGATCAACTATTTACTTTCCTTTTAATTTCAAAAGGTCAGGAAGCTGATCTTTGTGATATTTCTCTATCAATAAGAAAGTTGTCTCGGATAGAATTTGAATTTAAACTTTTTTTCAGAAAGATGATTTATTGGACATATTAAGTTTTCCTTGCAATCTTTGCAACCAATTCCCGCGCTTATCTTGCAGGAAAGTATATCGTGAGACTTCCTGAAAATAAATGTCCCTGTGCGTATGTTATACCGGTATGTGGAGAGAATGGCGAGTCTACCCAAGTGACTGTGACGCTGAGTGCATGTAAGAAAGATTCATTTTTGTAACTCTGGCAACCTTATTTGTTTTTGATAGATTAGAAAAATCAGTTTATTCTATGATGTATAGAAATAAGTACAGGTAATTTTTTTTCTGACTTATTTTTTTTACGTTGTGAACTTATATATATAATATAGTACGCGTATTTTGTTATCCTTATTGGTTTTTCCCTTTCTTGATTTAATTACTAGCATGTGAACAAAGATATTCCAGAGAGAATTTCTTCCACAAGCCGATATTCTACCAATAAAATCATGGCAGGTATTGCATTCAACATATCTAGCTAACATGAGATGTTCTGTCTTGCAGGGGTGTAAAGGTAAAAGATAGATGTCCAGGCATTGACCCAGTCTGTGGCTCAAATGGAGAGAGATACACTAACCCATGTTTAGCAGCATGCGAGTAAGTGGAACTCCTCTGACTTCATTTCATTTTAGATTCCATTTGCCATGTATTGACAAGTAAATCAAGATCTATATATGATAATATGTAAAAATTTATACAATCTATTGAAATCTTATCAAAACAACTTCTAAAGCAATCAAAGTCCTCAATATGTAGAGATTTACTTTCAACATTTTCATAACCAAAATTGAATGGCAACCAGTTGAATCCTCTAGCTTCTATATAAACATCAAAGGGATAGGGGCAAACTCAGCCGTTTTTTGTCCCATGTTTTGCTATTCTCAAAAGTTGTTTTCTTACTGTTTCTTATCTTTCAGATAAGGGTAGAGATATTGTTGTTTATTGAAATTGAATCGAAAATAGATAAACATTTAAGAAGTACCGATCAGTCATGCAGTCTTAAAGTCGAGAAGGCAAGGCAAAATCATTAGATTTTCCATAGGAACGGCTGCGAACAACGGAATGAAGAATATTCCGAAGTGAGATCAGGTGCCCGGGGAGAGCCAGTGTCTCCTGATTGCATGCAACAGAATATCATCAATTAATATGAGTGTTATTTCCCGCCCAAATTGCCCACCATTACGGAAATTAGTGGTAAAATGATAACAACCAGATTTCAACATTATAGTTCATAGCATACATAGAGCAAGCGCATGTAACAAATGTTAAACGTCTTTAAATTCAATAGCATCATTTAAAACCTGATAAATTTACAGCATGGACCAGACATGCACGTTTCGGGTACTAAACCCTCGTCAGTGATCCTCATTCTAAACAATGTAATATGGCCAAAAAGTATGAAAATTATTATGTCTAAAAATGTACCAAACGACGTAGCAGAATGGGTGGGATATGATGCTACAGGACCCACGTTTTAGACATTTCAAGTAATTTTGTAACAGAAATTTTCAAATGCGTTGAAGAGACAAACGATCAACCAAGGTTGATCGAAGTTGGCTACATGTGCCCTCGGGGACTCTTGGTCCACCAGCAGTGACACTCACCAAGTAGTTCAAATGTTAAACGTCTTTAAATTCAATAGCATCATTTAAAACCTGATGAATTTAGAGCATGGACCAGACATGAAGTTATACTTTCCATGTACATTCAGAATATAAAAGGGAATGACCCATATTAGTTTAAACCTTTTACATCCCCTTACTCTGGGACTTGCAACTGTAGGTATGTTTTCCCTTGCCGAAAATCTGAATTTCTAATGTGAAGACATAGAGCTCAATTTTCAATCACTTTTCCCTAAAAGGTTGGGTCTTCGAGAAATAACATAAACTTGGCCTTTTTTGTTTAGAAGAATCCTACTGAATAAGAAAATAGAACCTTTCTTAAAATTCTAATTGGGACCAAAAATGGTCACTTTTGCCCCAACCCTTTTGACACATAAGTTTAGGCTTATGTCATAATTAAGTTTTTTTAAGTGACGACTGTTGCTAGCAAGCCGGAGATTCTCAGTCCTGTCAGGAACCTGATCTCATCTCCATTGGTGATTCTCTTTCATTAGCATCTTTGCAGAATGTTACAGTTATTTTCTAAACTGTTATACTATAAGAGTTTGTCATCCTCGGTTCCCCACGCTATTTGCGCTTTGGCTGAATACCCTCTGTCAGATCGTACATGTACTATTTCGGTGATTTCCATTTATATGCAAATATTGCTGATTGGCTCCCTCACAAACTTGTCTATCCAATCGCATAATAGAGAGGTTGAGCAAACCGAACTTGTATGTGTATCTGTAAGTAAAAAAGTTGTTTATGACGTCATCACAGTTTGCGTTCCACGCACATGTGCTACACGTTATACGTTCGGTAAAAAGTGTAAAGCGGTAAGTACATGTTTACTTGTAAATTTGATAAGCAACTGAATGCAATAAACCTATTAAAACCTATATAAAATTTATTTTTAATAGCGCACCGTCCGGCGTCCGTCGTAAACTTTTCGACATTTTCGACTTCTTCTCCAGAACCACTGAAGGGATTTTGATGAAACTTGGTAGGAATGAAGCACTAAAGGTCCACTACAAGTGCTGTTGTTTTTTTTTGTCAACGGGCCACCACAGGCAAAAGTAGGTCACGGTCGTACCCTCCTTTGACAATCTTCTTCTTCAGAACGGAAGCACGTATCGACAAACCGAAAGCATCAGGATGATATAGAGAGATGTCTTAAGAAGTGTTGTTATTTTTTGTTCCACTCCGAAGTCAAACTTTTGTCGCGTTTTGACGTTTTTTCGGACTTTGTCAGAAATGCAGTTTTGCACTATTTCATTAAATAACTCAATACCTGTATGATTTTACACACTCATTTACTGCATATTTATTCTATTTAAGTTGCTAAATGCTTTGATATGTATTTTATACTAAAATTTTAATTTTTTGATTTCCTATTATTTTTTTTCTTATGTAAAAAGAAAGGGGGGGGGGATTTTCATACATATTCAATTTCTCTCCAGAACTGCTGAACAGATTTTCATGAAACTTGGTAGGAATGAAGTAATAATGGTTCCCTACAAGTGTTGTTTGTTTTTCGTCCGGTTCCATAAACAGGTGGCGCCACCATAGGCAAATGTAGGTCGCGAGGGTACCCTCCTTTGACAATCTTCTTCTTCAGAACGGAAGCACGTATTGAAAAACCGAAAGCATCAGGATGATCTAGAGAGATGTCTTCAGAAGTGTTGTTAATTTTTAATCCACTCCGAAGTCAAAGGAGTAGGTGCGCTAACTCCTCATATCGGCCCTATAATTTTGACGAAAAATGCTTTTGATAAACGAATTATGAATTATCACTTTTTCCAATGTTGAATGTTTGAGAAAATACCGCGTCATAATTTCAGCCCATGCGCGTGATGTATGATGTTCTGACGTCATTTGCCCTGAATGACGGAAAACAAAGGGAAATCATCGTATTTTACATACAAATCTTCAAAATTCATCTACGCTCCAGGTCCCGCCCACGATATTTTTCATGTAAATTTAAAGGACCATCGGAAATCTATCGATTGGTATAAAAATATTCAAGGCCTGGATTGCTACTTGATTTCATGAGTTTGTATCGAAATCTTGCTCATTTATTGATATTTTCAATGATTTCAACGTTTTTAAACGTTTTGAGCGACGTATTATTCAGTATAGGACTGTGAAATCAAAACAGGCTCTTCTGATTTGGATTCACCATACACGTGAATTTTATAAACTAGATTTTAAGGGATATATGAACAATTATGAATATAAAGCCGAAATGGCAGGTTACTGCACCTACTCCTTTTTGTCGTGTTTTTGACGTTTTTTCAGACTTTGTCAGAAATGCACAGTTTTGCACTATTTCTTTGAATAACTCAATACCTGTATGATTTTACACACTCATTTACTGCATATTTATCATATTTCAGTTACTAAATGCTTTGAGATGTCTTTTATACTAAAATTTTAATTTTTTGATTTTTATCAATTTTTAGCTCACCTGAGCCAACGGCTCAAGTGAGCTATTGTCATGGCGCGTCGTCCGTCCGTAAACTTTTCACATTTTTGACTTCTTCTGGTGCGCTTGAAGGATTTTGATGAATCTTGGTAGGAATGAAGTACTCATGGTCCCCTACAAGTGTTGTTGTTTTTTGTCCGGATCCGTCAACATGTGGCGCCACCACAGGCAAAAGTAGGTTACAGGGCGTGCCCTCCTTTGACAAACTTCCTCTTCAGAACGGAAGCACGTATCGACAAACCGAAAGCATCAGGATGATCTAGAGAGATGTCTTAAGAAGTGCTGTTATTTTTGGTTCCACTCCGAAGTCAAATTTTTGACGCGTTTTTGACGTGACAGTCTTTTTGGACTTCGTCAGAAATACTCATTTTTTCACCTTATCTTGATCTTCTGCACTCATTCGCTGCATATTTGTCAAATTTAAGCTACTTAATGCTTTGATATACATTATATGCTATAATCTTATTTTTTATGAATTGTTTTTTATTATTATGTATAGATATGTTTACTGTGCACATGGACACAAAAGTTATGGGTTAAAGTCCCGGCATCGGCACCCCTAAACATTTTTTTCTTCATTTTTTCCAATTTTGTCAGCTTTTTATCCACTTTAGATCATATAAATACGTTTAATTTCATTTTTGACCCAAAACAAAATTTTTCGTCATTTTCATTTTTTCCATTTTGCTCATTCATTTATAATTGCATATTTAAGCCACTAAAGTTAATTTTTGAAATATATTTTATGCTTATTTGTTAGATTTACATCATTGAATACTTTATATTGATTCTGACTAAAGAAATTATTTTTTCTGATTTTTCATGATTTTTTTCTTATGCAAAAAAAAAGGGGGGGGGGGGTATTTTCCTACATATTTGACATCTTCTACAGACAACTAAAGTGATTTTAATGAAACTTAGTGGAAATGAAGTGTACTCAGGGTTCTTTACAAGTGTTTTTATTTTTTGTTCGGATCTGTCAACAGGTGGTGCCACCAAAGGCAAAAGTAGGTCACGGGGGGTATCCTCCTTTGATAAACTTCTTCGTCAGAAGTGAAACACTTATTGACAAACCGAAAGCATCAGGGTAATCTAGAGGGATGTGTTATGAAGTGTTGATAATTTTGGTTCCACTCTGAAGTCAAACTTTTGACGTATTTTTGACATCTTTTTTGGACTTTGACAACAATGCTCATTTTTTAACTATTTCTTTAAATAACTCTGTAAATGTATGATCTTCTGCAATCATTTATTGCATGTTTGTCATATTTAGGTTTCTCAATTCTTTTATATACATTATTTGCTATAACTTTATTTTTTTGAATTTTTTAAAATTTGTCTAGATATGAATAGATATGTTTACTGGCGTGCTTATGGACCCAATGGTTGTGGGTTCAAATCCAGGCACCGGCACCCCTTCTTCTTCTTCTTCTTCTTTTTTCCATTTTGTAAGCTTTTTAATCATCTGAATACCTTTAATTAAATTTTTAAACCCCCCCCCCCCAAAAATTTTTTCCCTTTCATTTTCATTTTCTCCATTTTGCACACTCATTTATTGCATATTTAGGTCATTCAATGCTGTACTTGATATTCATTATATGCTTCAATTTTAATTTTTTGGGGGGAATTTTTACGATTTTTTTTCAAAAATGATCTATGGCATATGGACCAAAAGGTTGTGGGTTCAGATTCTGACACTGGCACTAACATTATGCAATGTCAGTATGTTCAGAGTGTGCATGGGTTTCAGGTGAGCGTTGTGCCCCCTGGGGCTCTTGTTTTCTTATTTCAAAAGGAAGGGGGGGTTCATACATATTCAACTTCTTCTCCAGAACTGCTGAACAGATTTTCATGAAACTTGGTAGGAATGAAGTACTAATAGTCCCTTACACCTGTTGTTGTTTTTCTTGCGGATCCATTATAAGGTGGCGCCATCACGGGCAAAAGTAGGTCACGGGGGTACCCTCATTTGACAAACTTCTTCAGAACGGAAGCACATATCGACAAACCGAAAGCATCAGGATGATCTAGAGAGATGTCTTAAGAAGTGTTCTTAATTTTTGTTCCACTCTGAAGTCAATTTTTTTCTTTTACAAACTTCTTTCTATTTGATATGCTTAGTTAACGTAGTCTGGTGAGCGATTGTGGTCCTCTTGTTTAACTTCACGAAGAAGAGCTCTTTCTTTTAAAATCCCAAAATAGTACGGTCTGACCCAGGGTATTCAGCCAAAGCGCAAATAGCCTGGGAACCGAGGATGAAGTTTTGTAAGACCATTGATAATGAATACTGTATTCTGATTTTGGCTCTGTGTTCGACTTTCACTTTCACATATAGCAATTGAAATGTTTTTTTTTCAGGAATGCAACAGTGGTCAAGCAAAAACCACCATGTTCATAAGGATACATGTATATATTAAATAGTTCCAGCTCAAACCTCTAAATTGGAATCAGAGTTCTATGGGCAATCATGAAACCTTTGATCCTTGTGTAAATAATCAGATTGTGCCTCAGGAAAACTTCACCATATGACTATATGTGTTTTATTCCGAAATACATGCACACCCTGGAGTCTTATTGAGGACTAGAACCAGTACCTGACCCTTGAAATGTGACTTTGACCTTCATAGTGACCTTGATCATATTAGCTGTTACATCTGATATTGCACTACTTGACTAGTTTATGAATAAAAGATGTCTTTGACAAATAACCTTGACACCTTGGGGAAGTAGCAACAATTTCTATTAATTTTTCATTTTATATCCCTGAAGCTCATATTTTGTGCTAAAAGTTTGTAAAAATATTCAGTGATAGAACCCAAAAACACTTTGTTAATATAACAGTAAATTTTATTGCAGGCAGAACAAGTATAAGTAAAATGAACATCAAAATGAATGGTGAATACAAAAATAAATGAATTCTGTCCTTTTGCTCATCTTGTTGACTTGCACACCTCTGGTTTGTAACCGTCAGGGTACGTCACTATTACGTAGCTAGGACAGCTTGGCGTCTGGCAACAACAACCAGGTCTAGGTGCATCCAGTCTACATATGGACGGTAACTGCCATGTCACACATCTGTGAAAATACAATTGGTATACAGTGTATTTGTTCATTTTATCTGAATTTTTCCGATAATTTTACCGCATTGTAAGAAAAATTTGCAAGGTACATATTTTCACAAAAATTTTAAAAACGCAAAAATTATTTATCCATTTCTCTTTTAATCTTAAGCTCCTTCAAAACATTTTCTAAATATTAAATAAATTCTTTAGACATGCTATGGCTAAATTCTTTGATTGTATTGATTCTATTTTTTGAAAATGGACAATACTTATACTATGTACATGTATATGTTAGATACTTACTTGGGATTACATTCGTAGTAGCCACGCCTAGCATCCAAACAAGAACACGAGTAATCACATCCATCATCCCATGTAGCACTCTGATTGTAGAAATGTCCTTTGTAATAACAGAGATCTGAAAAAAAAACCCCAAAAACATGTGTTATGAAACATAAATGCCACCGTAAGCATCTTTGTCAATAAAAATTGTAAAATGTTCAAACTACAGGGTCAAGGTCACAGGGTAAAACATTTTGGTATCCATGGAAATGTCTTATTTACAAGGAATACATATGTGAAATATCAAAGCCCTATCCCTTACCATTCAAAAGTTATGAGAAAGGTTAAAGTTTTTCAAAAGTAGGTCAAACTCCAAGGTCAAGGTCACAAGGTAAAAAATTTTGGTATCCATGGAAAGGTCTTGTCACAAGGAATACACAAGTGAAATATCAAAGCCCTATCTCTTACCATTTAAAAGGTATGACCAAGGTTAAAGATTTTAAAAAGTAGGTCAAACTCCAAGGTCAAGGTCACAAGGTAAGAAATTTTGGTATCCATGGAAAGGTCTTGTCACAAGGAATACACATGTGAAATATCAAAGCCCTATCTCTTACCATTCAAAAGTTATGGCCAAGGTTAAATTAGTTTTTGCAGAAAAACAGACAAACGAACAGGACAAACATACAATTAGATTATCACAGATTACAAAGCTCACCTCACGGCAGCAAAATTCAATTTAGATATATTTCTAAGAACATGTATATTTGTTTTTAAAGGCAAAATCATTCAAGAGGAGAAAGAACATCAAAGTCATTTTATGAAAGCTTTATCAAAGAAACATCCAATATGCAAGTTTGGTGCATGTAGCACTTATACTTTGCTCAATATTGGCTTTTAAAGGCAAAATCACTCAAGGAGAAAAAATAGGTCAAGTTCATTTGATGAAAGTTTAGTGAAAGATACATCCAATATGCAAGTTCGGTACGTGCATGTCTGGTCCATGCTGTAAATTTATCAGGTTTTAAATGATGCTATTGAATTTAAAGACGTTCAACATTTATTCTTTGCTCAATATTGGCTATTTATAGCGAAATCACTCCAGCAGAAAAAGTAGGTCAGATGCTGCGGCCGATGCATGGGTTCATCTCAGCATCCCAAGATGAATCATTTGTGCAAGTTTGGTAACTGTAGCATCAGTACTTTGTCAGATACTGAGCTACCCCAAACTTCTTCACCAAGTCACTCAAGCGGAAAATGTAGGTCAGATGCAGCATCCGATGCATGGGTTCCCCTCAGCATTCCAAGATGAATCACTTGTGCAAGTTTGGATAATGTAGCATCAGTACTTTGTCAAATACTGAGCTACCCAAAACTTCTTAAACCGGACGCAGACACGGACGCTTGTCCGCGGGGGGTATAGCACAAGCTCTGCACTCAACTTCATCGAGGTGAGCTAAAAACTTTATGCCCCCGAATCTTCGATTACGGGGGCATAAAAAGGAAGTAAATATCATACACAATAATTAATTCTGTCACAATAATTATTGTAAAAGTAGATGTTGCATAAATTAGTACAGTTATCAATAGGGATATCATATGTCATCAGAATAAATTGAAATAAATTTTTTTGAAAAATTCTGATGTACAGATTAAAGATTATTTTCTTTCAAAGAAATAAGTTCATCTACAATTACCCTAAACATAGCATTGTTCAAATTGTAAAGTACCATGACCTAGTACTTTCTGAATATTGATGGTATCAAACTTACTTTTAGGTGAATGTGCTGGTTTCTTAATTACATAGCTTGTATTACAATAGACTTTTCCACAACATTCCCCGGGCTTTTTAACCACTGTACATCTCGCAGGAAGGTCAATATATGATGGACATCTATTGGTAATTGGTTTGAAATATAAAGAAGAATCACTTTGTATGATAAAAATCTTTTAATTGGAATTATCTATATTCCTCCAGAAAATTTGAAATACAGTAATAGAGATGCATTAAGCTCTATTGAAATAGAAATGCATGAGTTTTTAACAAATGATAAACATGTACTATTTGCAGGAGGTAATACAATGCTCGAACTGGCACTGAAAGTGAAATCCACAACAGCTTATATAATGTAAATTCTGACATAAATTACATGTCTGACCAGACAACAACTGACTTTGAAATTGGAAGTGAATATAATAATTATGAGAAATAATACAGACAAAATGGTCAATTCATATGGAAGACTTCTAATAGAATTTTGTAAATCAAACAATTTACTTATATTGAATGGGCGTGTTGGTGACAATTCCAGTGGAAAACTTACTTGTAAAAGTTCGAGCACAGTAGATTATTTTATATATGACTATAGCTTGTTTAATTATGTAACAAATATGCAAGTTCTGGAGTAAAGTGTCCTGTATTCAGATGTTCACACTAATATTAACTTATCCTTAAATGTAAGAATCATAGACTATCACGAACAGTTCGAAATGTCCATTCATGAAAATGAAATAATAAATAATTGCATGGGAACCAGCACATGAAAGTATCTACGTAAACGCTTTTGACAATGAACAAATAAGTAACCTATTACAATATGAAATAGAAGAAAATGATAATATTACAAGACAGTGAAAATGTAAACTATATTGTTGAAACATTGAATACGTTATATATCAATGCTGCTAAAACGTCTCTTGGGACAAAAACATTGAGAATAAAGAGCAGAAAAGTTTATAAAAGAAGCAGTAAACCATGGTTCTCTAAAGCATGCACAGAAGTCCGTAAAGAGTATAGAAAAAATTAAAAATTATTCTTTAAGACAGAAGTCTGAACGTGCAAAGGCTACATACAAAGAAAAACAAATAATTTACAAGAAAACACTTGATAAAGAAATCATGGAATATAGAAATGATCTGAGTAAAAAATTAAAAGAATTTAGAACCATTATCCCAAAGGAATTTAGGAAAGTATATTAAACAAACATGGAAAAGAATCAAATTAAAACGATAAATCTACAATCGGTATAAAGACTTTATATAATTACTTTAAAGATCTTAACAAAGCACCCAAAATAAATGATGAAATGAATGCAATGATTTAAAATGAAATGTCAAAACTAGATCTAAACGAATTATATGATAAATTAAATGACTACATCACACAAGAAGAAATAGTGAAAAGTATAAGGAATTTGAAAAATAATAAATCATTTGATGAAGACCAAATAAGGAACAAATTCATAAAATCCACATGCTATAAACTATTACCATTTTATGATAGATTCTTCAACTTATTATTTACAACTGGGATAGTACCAAAATGTTGGCTAGAAGGAAACATAAAACCTATTTACAAAAAATAAAGGTGATAAAAATAACCCCCAAAATTATAGGCCTATCACAATTTTAAGTAGCGTCAGTATTGAGTATGCTTTTTACTTCATTGCTAAATGAAAGATTTTAAAAATAACTACTCTGATGAATTTAAATACATGAAAATCAGACAGGATTCCGAAAAAAGTATTCAACCACTGATAATTTATTTTCTATTCAATTGCTATTTGAACTTCTTAGAATCAAAAAGAAAAAGTTATATTCATAGATTTCCAAAAAGCCTTTGATATGGTTAGGCATAAAGCATTATGGTTAAAACTCTTGTTGAATAATATCAATGGAAAAATATATTATAACATTTTTAACATGTATAGTTAAATTAAACAAAAAAATATTCATAATAACGAGTTTTCACCCTTCTTAGATTGTGAAAATGGAGAAAGACAAGACGAAAATATGTCTTCCTTCCTTTTTGCCATTTACATAAACAATTTACAAGATTTTTTAACTGAAACTGATGACCAAGGTGTACCTACTATCTCCAAAATGTTTGAAAATAAACTAGAAATATATATCAAATTAGTCACAGTTCTTTATGTGGATGACACAGTTTTGATGAGCAAATCTCCACTTCAACTACAAAACCAACTAAATCATTTTGAAAACTATTGTAAGAAATGAAATTTAAATAAAAAATATATATATACATTTTTTTTAAATCATTTTGAAAACTATTGTAAGAAATGGAGTTTAAATATTAAGGTAGATACATGTAAAACAAAAATTGTAATACTTAGGAAAAGGAGACAACTCATAAATCATAATTATAATTTAGGCAGGAAAACAATTGAAGTAAAATATCAGATTTCAATTACCTAGGATGGATTTTAAATAGAACAGGCTCATTTGGAAAAGCTAAACAGAAACAAATATCAAATGCAACGAAAGCTCTATATGATGTACATGTATTAAGAAAAGGCCAAATGCAAAATCTTTCAATTAAATGTAAATTAGATCTCTTCGATAAAATTGTGCAGCCTATCTTATTATATTGATGCAAAGTGTGGGGTCTTTCCAATGTTGCTAAAATAGGGCGAATTCATCTAAAATTCTGTAAACTTTTGCTTCATTTAAAACAATCTACTCCTGATTTCATGGTATACGGTGAGCTTGGTCGACACCCTCTACACATTCAAATACAAACATGTATCATTTCATATTGGGCTAGATTAATTACTGGTAAAGAGACAAAAATAGCTCATTTACTATACAAACTAAGTCATAATATAAATGAAGAAAATGGAAAATTTGCTGGATACAAAATGAGCGAAATATTTCAAATAATTGTGGCTTAACATTTTACATATGGCAAAACCAATTTTTATCATCAATTAACTTTAAATGGATTAAGGCGAAAGTTAAACTTACTTTCAATGATCAATTTAAACAAAACTGGTAGGGCTGGGCGGTGCACCGAAAATCTCGGTGCTTCGAAATCAGAATTGTCGGTTCGATGCATCGACGTAGAATTGCAGATTTCGATTCGGTTCAGACGTAATTTATCAAAGTAAACTGGAGCAAAACAGTGACCAGAGAAAGCTATATGTCCACTGAAATATTTACTGTGAAACCTGTTAATACATTGTATTTATATTTAATTTCACATGCATAGTATATGCTGTTTTGTTGGAGCACATGCATCCAAAATAATTATCGATGCAAAACTGATATGATTTTTTTGTAAATATATATGCCCACACATTCTTCAGATATACATGCAAATTAATGCTCTATAAGGTTACACTGTCTGACTGAAGTGATGGGTTGGTCAAATCAATTTAGATTTTTTTTTTTTCATATTTTTGAAATTTATCCATTTAACATATATTATTTTGTACTTCAACTCACTCAAATGAACCGAATCGAAATTAACCGAACCGAGGCCTTGTGATTCGAAACCGAACCGAATCGAAGGATACCTGAATCGTCCCAGCCCTAAAAACTGGTACTCTAATTTAGACAACTCACCTAAAGCGCTTAATTACAGAATCTATAAACATGAATTAAAATTAGAAAATTATTTAAATATAATTAACAAAAAAAGATTCCAAAACTTTCTGCAAATTTCGATCTTGCAATACTCACTTACCTATTGAGATAGGACGTTCGAAGAAAATATCACGCGAAAACAGAATTTGTCAAAAATGTAAATTAAACGATATTGGAGATGAATTTCATTATATTCTAAATTGCAGTACGTTAACAGGAGAGCGAAAAACATGTTTAGAAAATAAAAATATTAGAAATAGAAATAGAAGTAATGTCTTCCAAGAATTTTTTTTCCCTTTTTAAATGAGCTTCACATTCAGTCATATTATGTCATATAATCGCCATAAAATCTGAGAAGGCTCACTCTTTTTTTTAATCAAAGCTCTGAAGGAACTGATGGCGAGTTTCGTTTATTCATTTTAGAATGATATCAAACTATTCTATGGGATTTTTAAATATTGTATTAGATAGAACAAATCCATTTTCCAATGTTCGGAAATAAAACATTTCTGAACCCAGGGACAGAAATTGGTGGTCGCCCAGTCGCCCATGGCGACCAAATTTTTAGCTCAGGGCCCCAAAAACATCATGTCCTACTCGCCCATTTGGCGAATGAAAATAAAAATACATAGTCCATATTTAATTATAAAAAAAGGAATTTCTTTTGCTTCTATGTTAGGCCCCATACTTCGTCAATGAAGCTCTTTTTCTATGCCCAATAGCTTGAATTCATGTTTTCCCCAACATAAGCCCCAGTCCTTACACAATTTTTTATTACTGTACTTTTCGCTCCCTATCCATACTACCTGAGTTGTTTCAAAATTTACCTTAAATCCAGATATTTCCTCGAACCATTTTAATGTGCATATATAGAGCTAAATTTAGAGATTTTTCTGTACCGTCCAAGAGAAGTGTTGTATCGTCCGCATATGGGAAATCTTATACTCAAACCGATCAATATTAATACCCTTAATATCTTTATTTGACCTTATCTTAATTGAAAGTATTTCTGCACACAATAAAAATAGATATGAGGAGACAGGATCCCCCTGCCTGCAGCCCCTTCCAGGGAAGAATACATCTGATAAATTTCCACCTATATCTATTCTAGACATAATGTTTTTATAGAACACTGATATCCATTTTTGTATAGAGGGGCCGAAATTAAAGAAATTAAAAACATTTTTAATGAATTTCCAAGAAACCGAATTGAAAGCCTTTTCAAAATCGATAAATAAAAGAAGTCCCGGAATATTTTCTTCTTCTGTGTAGTCCAAAATGTCGTAAATAAGCCTAGTATTTTCACCGATGTATCGTCCTGCTATGAAACCTGTTTGTTCTTTGCTTATCAATTTATCTAAATATCGTTTTAAAGGAGGATCCTATTTTATAGACGGTATTTAATAACGTTATAGGCCTCCAATTATTTAGGAATTGTTTAGGCTTATTCTCTTTCGGTATACACGTAATAGTCCCTTCTTTTTGAGTGACTGATAACTCTCCGTTCATGTACCCATGATTTAATGATCTAATTATGAAAGCTCCAAGTTTTTTCCAAAACAATTTGACAAACTCAACAGTATAGCCGTCTGATCCAGGCGAGCGTTTATTCTTCATTTTAGATAATGCAACTAATGCTTCACTATGGGTAATTGGACCTTCTATTGATAAGGACTCTTCCTCCGAAAGAATAGGTACATTTATGTCTTGAAATTCACATTGTAAATCAATATCTTTTGTATCTGGTCTTTCTTTGTACGAATTATTATAAAATTCTCTTGTCGCTTTCAGGATATCATTCTGATCTGTTAAAACAGTACCACTGTTTTGTTCAACCTTTGGAAAGAAATTGTCTTTCCTCAGAAAACTTTGTACTTTTATTAGAAAATCAAATCTCTTATGCTCCCCTAATTAAAATTCAAACTAAATTCCACTTGCTCCTTTTTATCAAGTATCTTTATTTGTTTGTATCATATCGATATCTTTGAATTATAAGAAATGCCATTTATGTTCATGCATGCCACATTTCATTTTCATTGTAATGTCTTGTATACATGTTTATCTCTTTGTACCATTGCTTTGCAAAGGTGAAGAGTAATAAATTTAGTTCAGTTCAGGTAATTATGAAACAAGAAAAATTTGCAGTAAGTTCTTCACCAAAAATTAAAATACAAGCTTTCCAAGGTTGCTGGTAAAACAGAATTGAGTACATTCAAAATCTACAATGTTTTAGTTATCTGACCTTGACCTGTAAAATTTCTATCCAAAGAGACTATGACCTTAGACCTCAAAAATCAAAATGATGACACATCCTCCCCATCGCATTCATCCATCCATGACGGACCCTGGCTGTATACTCAACCCATGTGCCCTACCCCCACTCTTCCCCTTTTCAGTTTATCATTTGAATCTTACATGCCTACCATTCCACAAATTTGTAGAGTCCATTCTGAGCATCTTCACAAGTACAGTTATAGTCGCATCCATCTGTCCATGACTGAAACTGACTGTGACCTTGACCCTTGTTTACCCCTCCCCCTTTTCTCCATAACCCTTCCCCTTTCAGTATGTCATATGAATCTTACATGCCTACCTTTCCACACATTTGTAGAGTCCATTCTGAGCATCTTCACAGGTACAGTTATAGTCACATCCATCTGTCCAGGACTGACCCTGGCTGTAGACTTGACCCTTGTACACACAGCCTCTACCTTAAAGAATAAAAAAGATATTACTGTACAGCATGTGCAGAAACTTTTCACACTAAGTCTGTACTTGATAGTACTGAAGACGTAAATGAAGTTTCAGTCTAATGTCTTGAAGAATGTGCACATTAAGAACTAGACTTACATGAATGTGTTTAAGGACAGAAAAACAGACACACAGGCCCGCTCAAATCAACTTAAAACAATATGAAAAAAGTTACTTTGGTCTTAACATTAATTTGGCATCAAAACTTACTTGTCGATGTTGTAGGGGTTGTTATACCTGTAAGGAATAAAGCCTGTGTTTGTGAAACACGAATGCCCCTGGTGGCATCTTTGTTAGTATGAACACTATTTTCTGTTAAGTACATGTATGTGAGGTCACTGGGTTAAAAGGTCAAAGGTCAAGGTCACGAGGTCAAAAAGTTAGGTATCAATGGAAAGGTCTTGTCACAAGGAATACACATGTGAAATATGAAAGCCCTATCACTTCCCATTCAAAAGTTATGCCAAATGTTAAAGTTTTTGAAAAGTAGGTCAAAGGTCAAGGTCACGAGGTAAAAAATTTTGGTATCAATGGAAAGGTCTTGTCACAAGGAATACACATGTGAAATATGAAAGCCCTATCACTTCCCATTCAAAAGTTATGCCCAATGTTAAAGTTTTTGAAAAGTAGGTCAAAGGTCAAGGTCAAGGTCACGAGGTAAAAAATTTTGGTATCAATGGAAAGGACTTGTCACAAGGAATACACATGTGAAATATGAAAGCCCTATCACTTCCCATTCAAAAGTTATGCCCAATGTTAAAGTTTTTGAAAAGTAGGTCAAAGGTCAAGGTCAAGGTCACGAGGTCAAAAATTTTGGTATCAATGGAAAGATTTTGTCACAAGGAATACACATGTGAAATATGAAAGCCCTATCACTTCCCATTCAAAAGTTATGCCCAATGTTAAAGTTTTTGAAAAGTAGGTCAAAGGTCAAGGTCAAGGTCACGAGGTAAAAAATTTTGCTATCAATGGAAAGGTCTTGTCACAAGGAATACACATGTGAAATATGAAAGCCCTATCACTTCCCATTCAAAAGTTATGCCCAATGTTAAAGTTTTTGAAAAGTAGGTCCAAGGTCAAGGTCACGAGGTAAAAAATTATGGTATCAATGGAAAGGTCATGTCACAAGGAATACACATGTGAAATATGAAAGCCCTATCACTTCCCATTCAAAAGTTATGCCCAATGTTAAAGTTTTTGAAAAGTAGGTCAAAGGTCAAAGTCAAGGTCACGAGGTCAAAAATTTTGGTATCAATGGAAAGGACTTGTCACAAGGAATACACATGTGAAATATGAAAGCCCTATCACTTCCCATTCAAAAGTTATGCCCAATGTTAAAGTTTTTGAAAAGTAGGTCAAAGGTCAAGGTCAAGGTCACGAGGTCAAAAATTTTGGTATCAATGGAAAGGTCTTGTCACAAGGAATTCACATGTGAAATATGAAAGCCCCATCACTTCCCATTCAAAAGTTATGCCCAATGTTAAAGTTTTTGAAAAGTAGGTCAAAGGTCAAAGTCAAGGTCACGAGGTCAAAAATTTTGGTATCAATGGAAAGGTCTTGTCACAAGGAACACACATGTGAAATATGAAAGCCCTATCACTTCACATTCAAAAGTTATGCCCATTGTTAAAGTTTTTGAAAAGTAGGTCAAAGGTCAAGGTCACGAGGTCAAAAATTTTGGTATCAATGGAAAGGTCTTGTCACAAGGAATACACATGTGAAATATGAAAGCCCTATCACTTCCCATTCAAAAGTTATGTCCAATGTTAAAGTTTTTCGGACAAACAGACAGACAAACAGACAAACAGACAAACAGATAAACAGACAAACAGACGGACAGGCCAAAAACTATATGCCCCCGAATCTTTGATTCCGGGGGCATAAAAATGAAGAAAATTCAGAAAGTTGTAAGAGTATTATAAACCTTGATGTATACATGTACATGTATGGTGGTATAAATTAGTTAAATATAATTTGGGATGCTGAAAAATGGGTATTTTATCATAGTTTTTTCTCTCATCCCGGAGAGAGATATCTACAGATTTACTCGTTCTGAGAAAACTCTATCTCGCACACCTGATGTTTGTCTCAAGCCCCCTATTGTTACATCATAGGCGTTTACGTAGGTTAAGCAGTGTTTGACATCACATGGAACAACATTTAACGCAAAACAAGCAATGTTTATTCATGAATTATGTGAAAATATATGGGTGAGAGAAAAATAATCAATCACCCCTTTCTACAGGGACAGGGAAATCCCACCATCGTATCAAAGATTTGCAACGTCCACGACTCGGCAAGCCTCGTTGTGGACTACAAATCTTTGATACTCAGGTGGGATTTCACTGTCCCTGTACAAAGGGATGATAGATTCTATTAATCTTGGTTATCAAATTTATATCTATATACACTGTAATTATGAATCTTTAACGTACAATTCACATGAAGTTTTAGAGGAAGTTGAACTTCAGCATGAAGATTCTTTTTTAATAATCTTAAAATTGAATAACTTACATGTGCTGTGTCCTTGAATTGCAAACACATCTCCAAATTTTGGTGTAGCTTAAAAATACACACATTTCATAAGAAACTAATTTGCATTTAAAAATATACTGAAATGTCTCTTCTTTTTGGATCCATGAATTCATTATTGTCCTTTTGATCAGAGATTACCAAGTTCAAAGATATAAAAGAACATAAATGAGTTTATAAATTGGTAAAATCAAACAAGTTTGAAACTAGATTTTTCTCAATATCCTGGAGGATCCATAAGTAACAAAACAAAGTAAGCATTGAATATAACAAACGTTAAACTCTCCTTGAAATTTAGGTAATGTTCAATCAACATCCCCATTTTAGTCAATAGTAAATATTTGAAGGAGGTTTTATCAGTGAAATATGTATAGTTGAAAATATGTTAAGAATAAAAGTGGAATTTCTAAAAAAAAACCTCCAATAATCTTGTTATTAAATATTCCTAAAATTCTGGTTATCATAAAATAAAAATAAACTAACTTCTTCCCCAATTGACAGCAGACTGTCCTGGAGCGTAGTAGAAAGCGGGTCCGTTCTTGATCTCATACGGACATTTATTACTGGTGGAGACCATGATCCAGCCTATAGAGTCACAGCCTTGTACGGTTCTACTGTTAACATAGAACTCACGACCAAAGCTAGGATCCCTAGATAAAAAGATTGTAAAGTGAAGAATACATAATTTCATATATGCAAATGAGAATTACAGGATTTTTATGACCTTAGGATTTTTTTTTGTTCAAATACCTCTGATCATTGACCCTAGCGTTTTAAGAATCTATAAGTTATATATAATCTATAAGTCTTTCATCTTGGAAATACAAACAGTTAATCTTTCAGCTTCTGGATCCTACACGAGCGCAACTTAACCACATGGACGCAAACTTGGATGTTGAAAGCAGCAAGTGAATTACAAGTATTTAGTTTTATGACTACCAAGCGATGTTTAATTTTCTTTTACTCGAGCAAATACACATTTACTCGAACAAATACACATTAATTTAAGAGATGTATTAATTTTGATCTAAGTTCTGACCGAGTTCCGGTCTTTTTTGAAAAATCGATCAATGAATAGCTACATGTACGAGACTTCCTGTAAAATGATTACGCTGCATCGCCAAACAAACGTTTACCTCTCATTAGTCCAATTATCTATCTAGCAATGAATAAATACAACTGGTTACGTCACTGGACAATGGCTTCACACGTAAACAAAATTAAAACGATGTCCTAGACTGGAGGTTTCCCTTGAATGTGGGAGTTTTGGTTACCCAGTGCGGGAATTACATCAATGCTGGAGTTTTAGAAAAATTTGGCGAAAATGCAGGAGTCTCCGACATAATGCATGTGAAGTGTTGGGAAAACTTTTGACAATCTATATGCAGCATACAGAAATTTAAGTACCCCAAAGCCTTACTTTTGTAGAGAGATGAAGTCTTTTGGCATAGTCTTAATATCAGTGTAGGATGAGTTGATAATCCTGTCAGCTGTGAACCAGCTTGTCTTGTCCGAGTTTGTGGCATCAAATATAATCCAAGCCTTCTCATTACCGTGATCATAGACTGATACCTTAATCTGAAAAACACAATCAGACAATTTCAGGTTGTGACCAATCTGAACCAAAAGTTTACATGTATATACATACACACAAGACTAGCGCCATCTTGATGCATGCAGATACGTCATCATGGTTTCTACTGTGACGTCACGATGAAAATATAACCAAATTTTGAGATGTTCTGTGTTTTGCTGTCTGACTGGATTACTAGCAAATAAGCTATTGGACACAATCGGACAATTAATCACTCACTATTATAACAGAACACTGCATATGTTCGAGATAACTTTTTGGTGTAGTTTTCATTAGGAATACTGCAACACTAGACTTTTAAACACAGGTACTTGGTGTTCTGCATGTTTGACAGCACAATTTAGTTTAAAAAATATCTCCTTCCTTCAATACATGTACTCACAAATGTTCATCTTGCATCACTAATAAAATGATATTGAGAAACAATCTTGAGGTCTATTTTTTATGCCCCCGGAATCACAGATTCGGGGCATATAGTTTTTGGCCTGTCCGTCTGTTTGTCTGTCTGTTTGTCTGTTTGTCCGAAAAAACTTTAACATTGAGCATAACTTTTGAATGGAAGGTGATAGAGCTTTCATATTTCACATGTGTATTCCTTGTGACAAGACCTTTCCATTGATACCAAAATTTTTGACCTTGTGACCTTGACCTTTGACCTACTTTTCAAAAACTTTAACAATGGGCGTAACTTTTGAATGGTAAGTGATAGGGCTTTCATATTTCACACGTGCGTTCCTTGCGACAAGACCTTTTCATTGATACCAAAAGTTTTGACCTTGTGACCTTGACCTTGACCTTTGACCTACTATTCAAAAACTTTAACATTGGGCATAACTTTTGAATGGTAAGTGATAGGGCTTTCATATTTCACATGTGTGTTCCTTGTGACAAGACCTTTCCATTGATACCAAAATGTTTTACCTCTTGACCTTGACCTTTTACCTACTTTTCAAAAATTTTAACATTGGGCATAACTTTTGAATGGCAAGTGATAGGACTTTCATATTTCACATGTGTATTCCTTGTGACAAGACCTTTCCATTGATACCAAAATTGTTGACCTTGACCTTTCCCATACTTAACAGGAAATGAAGTTTATACTAACAAAGATGCCACCGGGGGCATTCGTGTTTCACAAACACAGGCTTTATTTAAACATGACCTCTACTTACCTTATCTAAGCAGAGTGAGTTCCAGTTGTTAGTGAGATCAGGTTTGTAGTGGTGGGGGAAGTTGGCCAGTAGATTCTGAGCATCAGGTGTGTTAGGGTAGGAAGTGTTAGACCCTGACCAGAGCTGGTACAGATCCCCAGGAACTCCGGACACACCCTTCAGCAAGATAATCCATCCAGTTGGTGAGGCTTTAAATCAAATAGATATATTTTAAACTTTTTATCTATTGTTTACTCTTTATGCAGTAACCAAACATAGTGTAATCAAAGATGACAAAGCTCACCTCGATGGCAACACTGTTTGACCAGTATCAAAGCATACAAAGTTCTTAATATGCATCAACTATACACACACATTGCCCATATAAGTTTGATTGATGTTGTACTTACAGTAAGCTGGGAATGAAGGGGTTTTAATTTCAACCTGATCACTAAAGAGTGAAATGTGGGTCAGACACAGCCTCCACATACCATGCATTGTAGTAAGCATTCATAATTTATAAATACTATACTTGTGCAGGTTTGGTTGATGCAGGACTTAAAGTAAGCTTGCTTGTATAAATGTGGTCAATGTAGAGAAACATTAAATAAGAAATATCAATTTACTTCATGTCTATTCTAATTTGTGGAACTAGTTAGAACTAGATATCGAGGGAGAGCTTTCTTGCCTGTCACATGTTAATCAGACCCTTTTAAATGTGACCTTGAGATTTAAATTTTCTTTGTTAATACATGTAATTGAGCTTAGTTGACATTGGCTTCGTAAATCAAAGTAAAGCTTGAAATAGTGGTATCCCAATCATTCCTTACCTTTTCACACAAGCATGAAAATTGGGTCAAACCATGCATTGTAGTAATCATCCCCAGATGCATCATCCATGCAAGTTTGATTGATGTAGGACTTATAGTAAGGTGGGAATTGACTTGTTTTACCTAACCTGCTCACTCAAGCTTGAAATGTGGGTCAGATGCAGCCTCCTTATCATGCATTGTAGTAAGCATTCTCAGATGCATCATCCATATAGGACTTATAGTAAGGCAGGAATAGACCTATCCCATTTTGCTTAACTTATAGTGCAGGGGGATAGCATAAGCTCCCTCCCTACTTCGTCAATGTTCTTCGTTTGCTTCCTGGCACATATACTAGTAAATAATTTTGCAATGACGACGATTTAAAATTATTCTACTTTTGAAACCAAACATTAATTTTTTCATCATGATAGTTATGAAATAGTAACGAGTCTCAAAGATCTAAAAAGAGTGTGAAAAGAGCCAAACACCATATCCTCCTTGGTTGTGAGACCTTGGGCCAAAAAAATGTACATACCTGTAATGGTCTTTGGTGTGGTAGTAATGGAGCCAGCTCCTACAAACAAAGATTGATTATTTTGCATATTCATGAGACATACTCAAAGTATAAAAGTTACATACAATTTAATATTCTCTTTATACCCTTTATGCATTAATTTTGCCATATTTTTTTCTTAAATCAAGTAGGTTAGCTCCTACCCTGGTTTAAACACTAAACCACGACAATGGAACAATTTGAAATAAGATTAATATCAATCTGTGTTATTTCAAGTGAAATTGTTTACCTGGACGGAACTCCAGGCAACAAAAATAATTTGTATGTCCCGTTATCTAACCGATTAGGTAACAAAAGGAGCTATTAATCTGAACAAAATATATCCTGTTTCAAGAAAGTCCTAAACCAATCCCCTCCACTTCCTCATTACTTTCCAAAACTAAAAGCAACACTGAGTTTAATCTCTCTTGGCACAAAATACTGTAAACACCAGAGATGAAAATGTAATCGGTCGTGAAGAATTTTAGACCAAAGACATTCTGCCATCTCCGCAAACAATGACCGAGTGAGCTACACTGGTATGATATGAAACCATTACAATTTCATTCATATTAATACATGCATGTTCTTTTAAAAACTTTTCTCTTACCTCCACAATAGTTACAGGTCCTCCTGCAGTTTGTCTGTAGAACAGCTTTGAAAGTAGGATCGTTACATTTGATTGCAGAAGTGGCACATGTGGTTAGTTTGTCCACACAAGGGGGAGGAGTAGTTACTGGAGCTGTATATAGAAAAAATCTCATTTGAAATCTTTGAAAGATTCTATTTACTGCATTTGATCTTCCTTGAAGTACTAGCATCTTAAATAAAGTTTAGAAAACAGAAAATCAATTTCTCGTGTGTTAAATTCAAAGGCAATCAAATACCAACAAAAAATAGGGGAGGGGGAAAGAGACATATTTTGGATACAATGGCATAATTAGTACACAAAGCTCATCAAATTGAAAGATCAAATTTCTGTTAGTTATTTAAAAATGCATATTCTGTTAGTAACAATGTCAGGGTGATCAAGCTTTTTTCTTCTTTGGCATTAGATCGAAGTTTTAGCTTTTAGTACTTTTAAAACATTTCTGCAAAAAAATTATGCTTTTAACAAATAAGAAACTACATGTATCAACAAAAGAACATTTTTGGTGACTGTATTTATTAACTAATTACAGCCCTATCACCATATTTTTTTTCTGTTCACCATCTACACATCAATGCTACATAACATTCTATTCCCCAACCTAACTAAATGTTGTTCTATGCAATAGGAATACCACTTCACTACATGATTATTCTAAGAACACCAGTACATTACAAGTTGTTCTATTTACTATGGTCACTACTACCCTATATCCACACTTGTATTCACTTACACTACACATTGTTCTATTGACTATTTCCACAACTACACTACACCCTTTTCATATCTTACCACAGGGGCCTAGTTTACTACACTACAACATTGCATATTATTCTATTTAACACTATGCACCACTACACTACATGCTGTACTACAGTATTGACTAACTCTACAACTACACTACACCCTATTCTTATCTTACCACAGGGGCCTAGTTTACAGAATTTAGCACAATTTTCAAGTGCCCATGTGGCGTAAGCTGAATTTGTGCATGTGTCCATTCCTAACACAGCACAATCTGTGCTCTTGTCATAACAGCTAGGATTAGGCGTATAGGGGCCAGTGACAGGTCCAGTTACCGGTATAGGAGCTGGTACATAAATTCTCATATAAGAATATCTGATACGACAGTAATTACATGTATATACATGAACATATGTGAAAAGTAGGATACACAATGCCAGGAGAATTTTCGTTAAATACATGTATGAAAACTGTAAAAATATGTACTGTATCTAAACTGCATATAATTTCATATGCTGTATTTATAAATACATGTAATGAATATTTTGATGGAAAAAAATAACAATAATATTATGATCACTTCAAAAGGTGGTAAACTTCCTAATCAGAGGAATACTTTGCCTTTCATCTCTGCGTAATACAGCATTTAAGAACAAAAAAAATGATATCGATCTATTGTTTGTCCCCCTAAACTAAGCTTCAGATTGTTCTGCATAATGATAATGTGAAATGGGAGGTAGCCATTTTCAAAATTATCATTACGATAACTAGATATACTTACGACATATCTGACAGTATGCTGCACAGTTTCTCTTTGCCCATGGTCCATACTGGGAACATGCCGTAGCACCGTACTTGGCACAGTTTGGTATGGCGTCCTGTACACCATTACAGTCCACTTTAGGATTGGGTGTAGGTGGTGGTGGAGTTACGATAGGTTGGGGTGTGGTGGTTGGAGGCAGGTTGCATGTTAATTTCTTGCAACACTGGCCTGGTTGGTCAATCAACTGGCAGGTGCTTGGTAGATTGGTGTACTCAGGGCATCTGTAGATGAAAGTGGAGGCATGTTGTTTTTTAAATTGCAGTTAAATATATATACAGGTAAAAGTTTTAAGAAAAGGAAATATTCACTGAACAAAATTATGGAGTGAAGACTCTAAAACGTTTTAAAAGTGGAGTTACTACAGTCAAGAGTGCAAGTAATCCCCTGCTGCTGACAGACTTTTACATTGCCATGTCATAATAAATGGCTTGTCAAACATTGATTTTAGAATTTGATATTGTAATGTTTAGCCCTCCAATAGATGCGATTTCAGACATTTCAAAATCCCAGCTAAATTCAGGACTACATGTACATGTACAGTCATGTATATGCAAACATCTACATACATGTATATGCATTTGTATTAAAATATGATATACATGTACATGTATTTTAATCAGAAGCAAAATTTGTTATCAAAGAATTTGAAATTATGCAAATTTTCTACTCTTTCAAGTAAAATTTGGTATTGCTATTGCAAATGCATGCAGGTAAAGCAATTATTTCTTAAATCATAGGAATATGCAGAAAACTTTCTTAAGGAATGAAGCAACGCAGTATTGATATATCATATCTAATATAATATTACCTCTTGTCACACTTGTACCTTCCTGTTTTACCATCCAGACACTCACATCTGAAGTCACACCCATCATCCCATGTGTCTCCTTGTTTATAGGATATACCCTTGTACACACACCTGTCTGTAAACAAGGATTGTAAGTTTGAGAGCATTTGAATATTTTATTCTTAATGTAACAACATGCAAGCTTACTGTATACAAGGACACTTTTGCCCTTTCTTCCTTCTTGCCAAATGACCATCTGAGACTTGGCAAATGAAATCAAATAGAATGGATTGTTAAGTAAAATCATTTAGAGGGTTATTTCAAGACTAGCCAATTCCGTTTCTAATTATATCTATTTGCCAAAATTGACTTGGAAAATTCAAAGCTGAATGAGACTATTAAACTTGACTGATGAATAAAAATGGTGCATGTCTATTACAATAAACACTTAGTTTTTGAAACAGAAAGACTACAATATAAATTTCAGGAGCAAAAGTCAAAAATCAAGGTTACTAACCTCTTGTACCAGAGATTGATGGCTGCTGAGGGAAGATCTGCTGGAAGTTTGTATCTGGTCTGAATCCTGAGAAGCCACCAGAGAAATAACCGGCCAGGGATATCGGACCTTTTCCGTCAGGCTTGAACTCAATGAGTGTGCCATTAGGTAGTGAGCATTGTATAGTGTCACAACATTCTGTTCCCCTCTTGGCTTGTACAAAACATCCTGCACCAGCCAAGGCAGCTTTGTCATATGATGGACACCTGAAAGGGAAAACATTGGTGAATGGTCTTGAAAGAAATTAGAAGAGATACAAGCAATTATGATAATTAGTAGTGATGAACCAATTGTCGCGGACAATCGATTGTCGATCGCTAAAACTCTTTCGATTCCGATTATCGATTTCATTTTCTCACAATCGATTGTCGCTGAAAGAAAGGTATTTTGTGTAAAGATATTTATTATCCTCTTTTCACATGTAAAATAAACCATTACTCGTTGTCTTGCATGTAAACAGGCAGACGCTTGGAAATTGAATGCTTTATATTTTGTTTTCAGCAAAGTTTTCTGAATTTTATGCAGAAAAATACAATTTCTCTACCGTTTATGTTCCATTTTTCATGGACTTTTGTTTTCCGATTTAAATCGATAATCGATCGGTTTACTCTTTCCGATTATTTTCCGATAATCGATTCTTAAAAGTCTTCCGATGTACAACACTAATAATTAGATTTTTGCTTGAGTAAATTGCCTGCAGATAAAATCATATGTGTAATTTGGAACATTCAAATTGAATTTCCTGGGTATTAATCTATTACTGACGACATAGAGTGATCACCTAGATCTGATGGGGGATTGCTAAAGATGTACGAAAATGATAATTTATCTTACATGTATTTATAACAGAATCCTTACCTAGGATTACATTCATAATATCCTGTTCTTCCATCCATACATTGACATGTGTAGTCACATCCATCCTCCCATGTCTCTCCCTGACTGTACACCTTGGAATTGTAGATACACTGACCTAAAAAAAGAATGTCACATGTAATTTAGTAAAACATTGAAAAAGCTGAAGAAATGCATGTTCAAAATGAACAAACGTACAAGTATATAGTTATTATATTATATAACTAGATTAGAGTGCTCAATTATCTTTAAGTTCTACCTTTATATTGACCTTGAACATTCACAAGTATATTGCAAGTTTTCAGGACTGACTTACCCCTATGATTTAACTCATTTCAAAGTTATACTGTAGCTACTGATGGAAAATATGACTACCAGATGTGTGGACAAACTGATAGACAGACATAAATATGCTTGTGCTTTGGAAATGAAAGAAAATCAGATCTTACATGCAATTTCAAGCACAATGTTAAGTCTAAAACCTATGTAGTCTCAGTGAAACTAAAAGTCTTGTTTTTCAAGAAAATATCGAACATACACGCATGAAAGGAGAAAATGGGTACATCATGACTATAATTTATTTTCTGATCTATCAGTGGGGCATAAAATCTGAATAGTCATAACCTTAAGATCACTACTGGGTCATAAATTTTTCTAATCTCAAAGAAATAGAAATTTAATTGTAATACGACTGTATATTGAGTAAAGTAACTGGAAATTCCAAACAATATGTATCCTTATGATTGAGCATGTAGAAATTGACCTTAAAAATATGTTTAAAGAATATCATAAGCCACATTAAAATTCTTGAAGAATACTGACTTGTAACTGCAGAGAAGTTGCTTGGGGCTATAGGGAATCCATTTCCAGGCCATGAGCTGACCATTGTAGTGGGTGGGTTAGGATTGACCACTGGGTTGGCTGTTGGCATGGCAGTAGGTGGAGTAGGGGTCATTCCCGGGCCAGGGGTGGGGTTTATCTGTGGTGAGGGGTTGTATGTACCGTATCCAGGCACGTCACATCTCACTGACTCACAACATGATCCTGGTACCCTCACTGACTGACAGTAGCTGGGTAAGGCTGGGTATACCGGACACCTGATAATATTAGTTATTAGGTTTGTTACTGACCTTACACGGAAATCTGTCGGGTTGATAAAGCCCATAGAAGGCGAGGCGCTTGCGCCGAGCCTTCTATGGGCTTTATCAACCCGACAGATTTTCGTGTAAGGTCAGTAACAAACCTAATAACTGATTTGTTTTGTCGAGGACCATTTTGTCGAGGACCATTTTGTCGAGGACCGTTTTGCTAATTGTCGGCCATTGCCTTACAAATTTTTGAAACTGACTTTCCACAAGAATTTGTCGGGCAGTCACATGACCAAATTCAAGCATTCCCATTGGGTCAAACTAGTCCGAGGCAAAACAAAGTAGCATGTACATCATAGCAAAACTATTTCATTTGGTTGTTGATTTATTTAGTTGTTGATTAACACATGTATTACATGTATTAGAGGTTTTCAACAAGATGGTGTAATTATGACTTATTCAATACCTGATAGTATTTGATTTATACAACGTAAAATATTACATATCTACATGTACATTGTATGTGTTACCATGCTTTATGAGAATGAGGGAAAACAACTTACACGCAAATGTAAATGAACTCTTTGAGTTGCATCCTTGAAGATCATAAATTTCTAGCTAATGAAAAAATCTGAAAGTATAATTTTATGAAACAAAACAGTTCACATACTTGGTAACACATCTGTAAAGACCCTTAGCTGCATTCTCACATGTACAGGTATATTTACATCCATCTGTCCAGGACTGTCCTTGTTTGAAGATTGTACCATTGTAGATACAAACATCTAAAAAATTATATCAAAAATTAAAATCAATGAAATGAGAATTTTCGTGATTCAAAATCTGTTCCCTTAGGCCAGCCTAAAATAGCAATTTTTAAAAAAATATTAGTCCAATATGTGCCCTAGACAATGAATTTCTTAAAAAAGCAATCTTTATCTTTGCAAGATTTTGTCCATAAAAACTTTTCTCATCAAAGACTTACAAGACCGTAATTTTTAACAATCATTAGTATTAGAAAGCAAACTGGGATTAAAGGGGTATTTCTGACATTTTAATGTTTTTCCTATGCAATATTTTGAAACTATACTGTCACAATTTGGGTACTTGTAATAATACATAGATGTAGAATTTTAAAACAATTCATGAGCAAAATTTGCACATCAGTTGGATATCTGAATCTGTATATGTAATTACCACTGTGACCAGGAGTAAGAATGTTATTATATCCTGGTGGCCATCCAGAGCCGGTGAAGAACGAGTGTGTGCCGATAGGGAAGACATTAAGGCCGGTAGGTGGCTTAGGAGTGGCTGTGCCATTGAAGCCACCACCAACAGATGGCTGGTATGTGCCGCAGTCTGGCTTCTCACAGCACGTGTCTGCAGGATCTGGTATGAGGCGGCAAGCAGAGGGAAGTGAGGAAAAGCCTTGACATCTATATACAAAGAAATAAAGAATAATAATAAAGAAGGAAACAAATTGTTGGTCAATTAAGTGAGAGAAAGGGTATGGGCTTACCTTGCAGGGGTCTAGAATTTTTTTTCAAAACCTACTTGCCACGGGCAACTCATGACTTAAAAATTACTTGCCCGATCAATAAAATCACTTGCCCATCAAAAATTCTTAAATTACATGTAGAGAAGGAAAGGTATACTGCAACTTATTTTAAAGGCCATGTTGAAATGTGGCATATCTAGCTAAAAATTGAATGCTTGATTCTTCAGAAATTAGAATAAATGAAAACCCTGTCTTACTGGCAGAAGTAGGAGATAAAAAAAGAAATCTGAATGAAGAGGGAAAAATGTTCAGCTACGGCCAAGAAAAAAAACCAATTGGTTCTCAGGCCCCGCCGCATACATGGTTTACCCCCCCCCCTCCTTCAATTTTTAAAACCAAAAAAAAAAAATCCAAAAAAGAAAACCAAAAAAAAAAAAGTACGACTAGAGAGATAGAAGTCCCGGGCTAACATATCGAATTCAAGAGAATTTACGGAATAAGGACCCCGATGCATGAAGGAGCAGGCACTCCGTGGAAGGTGAAAACATAGCTAACGTTTCTCCGATCACATCTACAGTGCAGACGAGACAGGTATACATTTTATAGCATTATCAGACAGACCCAGACCTTCAGCACGAACATCAGTGGCAGATCCAAGGAGTTGAAGGAGAAGGTGATGGTACTAGCAACGCGTAAATGACCGCTTACGTGGCCAGGCAGATGCGCAAATCTTATGTTCAGATCACCTGAAGGGTTTAATAATAATAAAGTGTTCTATTTCATTCAGATAAAATATTGATTTTCTCTATGACATTATTTTGTATTCTTGTTCTGCACCTGAGATTTAAATCTCTAACGTCCACTTGCATCTTATCTAAATGTACATGAACTTGTGTTTGCGTCCATCCGTAAAATTTTCATGTCATTTCAAGCGGTCATTCAATGGGTACAAATTGAAGTAATAAAACTGGACAGAAATGTCAATCACACGCTGAGGAAACAAATTACTAGCATAAAAGATGTCAACACATTCCAATTTGTAGTTGTTCTGAAAATGTTTAATGAAAAAAAAAACGGCCTGCCGCAAATGATTTGAAAAAAATTTAGCCTGAGAACCAACTTTATATTTTTGCTTGGCCTAATCTACTTGCCCACGGGCAAGTGAACACCTGCTTTGCACTTTCCCGACCCAACTTTTCACTTGCCCCGGGCAACGGGAAATGGGAATTCTAGACCCCTGACCTTGTAAACTTATATACATGTGATAATAATGATTTGATGTAAAACCTTCCACCATTGGCATCCGAGTCTTTTTATGCCGTTACAAGTAAAGGGCAAGGGGATCGAATGAGTATGATACATGTAATCTTACCTTGCATTACATTTGTACAGGTTAGTGACTGGATCTTGGCATGTACACATGTACGTACAGCCATCCTTCCATGTGTCTCCCTTGTTATGTAAAGATCCATCAATGTATTTACATTTGGCTGCGGAAAGTTAGGGTGAAGACTTATAACATACATGAAAATTGGACATTTCTTGAAAATGAAAAGTAATTTGATGTGATAAAAAATTTAAGGTCACAACATATAAATTATTATGGTAGAACTTAATTTCAATTTTGGCAGTTTACAAAAATGAAGTTTTAATAGAGTTTTCACATGGAAAGATCAACAAAAAATTCATTCAATTTTTCCCCCCGAAATCTATAAATTACATCCATAGATTTTGATCTTTGAACTAAGAAAAGAAAACAACACCTGTATCAGGTACAGACTGTTCCCAGATGATATTAAAAGTATTAATTAATAATGCTACATACTGATTGGTTTAACTGTAGGGCCAGTGTAAGGAGCTGTCGTTGTAATAATGAATGGTGTAGAGGGTGTGGTCACTAGAGGGGTGGTGGTGGGGATACTGGCCCCTGGGTTAAAGTCACACTTCACCTCCTGGCAGCATTTGTCAGTCTGGGATGGTACATAGTAACACTGCTGAGGCAGATTGTAGTATTTTTTGCACCTGTAAAATGTCATACATGTAAGCGAGGCAGTGTTGAAAGCTTGACTCTTATATCAAATACAATGTAAATGTATTTTTTCTAAATTTGGAACCACATGGAAAAATCTATATACATGTAAATCATCAAAAATCACTCTGAGTTTATCAATATAATTTTGAAATTAAAAACAAATACAGTAAGCATGGAAATTTTTGCATGGGGTACTTTTCACCCTTTTCGTGATTGTACATCTATTGATAGAAATTGAAAATAACCTCTGCTTAAAAATTACAACAAGTATAAAATATTAAAGGGAATACTCCAAATTTTGCCAAAATTTCCCCCAAGCGTACTGTAGCAATGGTCAATCTGCGAAAATTTCCCCCAGCGAAAATAACCTATGTGCACAGTATGACTCAGGATCATATCTGATGAATTTGAATACAAGTTCTATAATTACAATAACTGAGGAGAGAATATAAAGCTTGTAGGTGTATTGCATTTTCCATTCTTCAATTTCCCTCTTTCTAATGGGTTTAATGGAAGAGTGTACTGGAAGAGCTAGGCGTATAAAAATTTAAAATCATTATATGTTTCAGACCTAAATGGTCGACATACCTGTCATTACACCTGTACAGTCCCTTTGAGGGATCAATACATTCACAGTTATAGTCACACCCATCCTTCCATCTCTGTCCCCCAGCATACACAACACCCTTGTACACACAGGCATCTGTCAGAATTTATTAAAATTATTCTTAACTGTATGCAGTTTAAATAAGATAACCAAATACATGTACAATAATCTCCTGATAAGAAATACTTTTTTTCAACACAAGTTAAATAATGTAGAAAAAAGAGTAGAATTTTCTTCTGCTGATATTTGCTGTTACATGTATGTCAAGTGTAATTCTTCCTTTGCATTGACAGTTTGACTATCAAGAACTGGGAAACTGAATTAGCGCCATATTCTTTTCTATTCCCTACCACCAATATTAACTCGATCAGTCTTATGAGGCACAAAACAATCCTTTATTAAGTATTCCCCGGGATCAAAATGGCATTTCGCATATTTGTACATGTAATTATTGATGAGAGATGTTGAGACTTGAATGAAATCTATCCATTTACATACATGTATATAATATGTAGATGGAAATACCTAAAAAAAATTTTTAGCAATATACATGTACATGTACAAAGTATCAAGCAAACGTTATTGCATATAAAGATTGCTTTCAGTGTTCAACACCCTTGCCAACTAATAGTTCACTTAAGAATACTATAATTTCACAGTATGTTATATCAAATCTTACCAAGTGGCGATCCACCACTGAATCCACCAGATGGGCCTACATTAGTGTTACCAGTTCCAGTAAAAGACCCAGATATAGGTGTGGGTACCACAATCTTCATGGGTGTGGTCAGTACCCCAGGGACATAGGGGTGGGGCGTTGGGAACTTGTTACAATCAGGCATCACACAGCAAGCATCATTGGGGTCGGCAACAAGCTTACAATTGTTTCCAAGATTGTTGAAGGTACGACACCTGCATATTTGGGGTTTAGCATTGAACATGTTGAATGTATTACATGTATATGCATGTTAAAATTCTACATACAAGTCTTGTATTTACAAGTATCTATCATAAATGCAAATTTTTTTGTAGGCAAATTGCTTTCATTACTCTCTACTGCTCAGACTTTGTTTCTTATAAAGTATAGTGAACCATTTGCCTTTAATTCACAGTATTTGGTCTTCTCGTAATACAGAGTTACTACCCATTTATGTTGCAAACTTTTAAAAAATCTTGCTTACATGTATCTGATGATACGATAAGGTTTTCATCACCAATTGCACTAAATAAACATTATGCATGTATAAACTTTATGTATATTGATACATGTAATTACACAATTTTAAAAGTACTTAAAATGTAAGTATTAATTTTAGTATAATTAACATGTACGTTACCTCTGCTTGCATGTGATAAGAGCCTTGGCTGGATCCTCACACATACATGTTTTGTCACATCCATCATTCCATGTTTTACCCTGTGTGTAATACACACCCTTGTACACACAAAAACCTGCCAAAAGTACATATATACAAAGTATATGATAAAAAAATTTGATAGGAAGAAATCCAGTCAGTAGCAAACATACTTTTAGTTAATTGACTTACAGAATCTACAACTGTTTTAACATTTAGCATGTTTAGATACATGTATTTAGTCTCCCACAACTCCTTTATTTGCATATGAAGTATTCATAAAACTGCCTGTTATAATTTTGAACTTTCTTGGTCAAAGGTCAGTGTCAAATTGTAATGAAATATAAAATCTTTTGCTCTTTCACAAAAACTTGACATTAGTTATCTTTAATGTACAAGTCCCACATCAGCCTTACAAGCTTCTCAAATTATTGAGAAAAAAAAGATATGTACAGCATTTCATTTCAATTTTACACTGACCTATGATCAAGAGAATTGAAAATCATAATTTACTAATGGGCACATTTGGAGGGAATTTATTATATGCATAACTTTCATACTTTTTGGCATATTACATTGTTTAGATTTAGGATCACTGATGAGGGTTAAGTACCCGAAACGTGCATGTCTGGTCCACGTTGCCAATTTGTCTGTTTTTAAATGATGCTATTCAATTTGAAGACGTTTACATGCATAGATAAAGTTCTTACCTTTAGTTGGTTTGATTGTGTAAGGCGTGGATAAGCCGGGGGAGACTGTGTTTGGTGTCTGACCAGCAGTTGGTGCTACAAAATACATGTACAATCATTTGTATGTAATTTATTACGTATTTCAAAAATTACAGTGAAAGGACAACAGGTAAGAATGGTGGTTGTTGGTAAGTTACTTTTGTCAATTGGTAACTACAGACCTGCCTACCCAATTCTTGCCAAAAGTATAATATTTTGTAAAAGAAATTATAATTTTTGGGAGTAAAGCTTAACGTAAACCACTCAAAGCAATTTTCAGAAAAAAATCCATAATATTTAATTATATATGATATGGCAGAGACTTGTTCAAACACCACCCAACTAATGAGGAATTTATGTAAATGAGTCCATTACTGTGCTAAAAAATTCAAAAATGTAATTTTGCTTGAAAAGCACGTTTTAAGTGTATCTTTGGTAGCAAAAGTGTAGAGGGTAATCAAGGGTCAAAAATTGTAAAAATTACTCCAAAATCGAAAAGTAGACAGGTCTGTAACTATATTCCATAAACTGCTTATCAATAGAATGATAAAAGAGTTTGATGCTTAGATACATATAGGATCTCAAATGAATTTTCATTTCATACGATGTATTATGAAACGAGTTGTGAGTTTTATATCCCTGAGCCTTGGCGAGGGGATATAAAACGCACACCGAGTTTCATAATACATCGTATGAAATGAAAATTCATTTGAGATTCTTTTTATCACATGATATTGCCTAAAAATGTGTATTTCTAACGTGAAATCAACGTTTCCAAGAACTACAGAGGCGAACCACGCCATGATTTAGAAGTCGTCTGCTACGCCATGAGAAGTTGTGTCCCCATCGTATAGATATTCCGTGCGTAAGAGAAAAGTATTTCAATTTTGTATAGTATTTTAGTGCAAGAATTAATTTAACAACAACAATTTTAATCATTGATATCGACTCTGGGTCTGAATTTAATAGTTGACCGATATTTGAAAGGTCACATTTGTCAAGGTTTATGTGATTAGGTTCCAAACTTGACCAATCACATTCAAGCAGAGTGATATGTAACGTGTTATCATATCATATATTTATGAAATGGCTTTATGAAACTGCATAACGGGTGTATCATGTGATAAATGTAAATACAACAGGAGCTATTCAAGCTTGAAATAATGACACATCAAACTATATGGACACATTCATATTGATCCATTTGATTCAAATTCAGACATACTGTTATTCGGAGTGAAAAATTGTTAGATTGTCACCTTATGTGTCTGCAGAAGCGACTTATAATAAATTCGATAAAATATGCTTAATATAATAAAATAGATTTATTAAATGTAGAAACCAATTCCTCAACAATTTATACAAGTAACATTAAGCCTTACAGTCTTTTCACTATAATCCATATTTGCAAATTACTAGTCCAAATCTTTCATTTCTGTCAAAAAACCTTTCTAGGATTTATTTATCCTAAGGATGAAAGTCTTTAAAACTCAACAAATTAAGCTTATCATTTCTATGTATTGCAAGGTTAAAAACACTTACAGAATGGTCGAGGTGTGGGTATCTTCGGGGATGAGCTGAAGTCGCAGTACGGTACAACACAACACGTGTCGTTAGGATTCTGGACAAGTACACAATGTGAATCCAGATTACCGAATCTCTGACATCTGCATTTAAATCAAGTCACTATGTCACTATTCAAGTTCTTCTAAAACACAAAGTTTACTTATTTTTGTTCATTTTCAGGGTTAATTTTTTTTTCATTGCTGTTCAAAGGATAACATGGATAAGGAAAACATCACACATTCAGTGACATGTAATATTGCAAAATTTGAATGAAAATGAACCAAAATTGACAGCTTACATGTACTTTTTATGCTTGAATGATAAAGCCTATGTGCAAGTTAATTAAGTAGCCATTCATGTATCATGATTTCATACACCTTTTTTATTATTTATAAGTACATCTACATTCAATTTGCACAAACGTATGCAAGAATAAAATATCCATGATTGTTTAAAGAGTACCTTTGAGTACATTTGTAAAGTCCCTTCATCTGGTCCATACATTCACATTTATAGTCACAGCCATCATCCCATTTCTGACCTTGAGTGTAGATCTTGCCCTTGTACACACAACCTGCAGTATCAGAGATCTTATTTCAGTCTGTGCGAAATGCATCGGACAGTCAGACCTCTCCAGCAAAATCATGAACGGTCCGATTCATACCATTAGTTATTTCAGACCAAATGCCCGATATGGGGTTTGAACTTTATACTCCCTGAATCAACATCCGGCATCCCGAGAATGCAAAATATTTAAAAAATAATGGATTGGAACTTATTTGATATTTGGAAACTGTTCAAACATCAAAGTGACTTGATGTGGGAAAAACTTTAATATGTCGGGGAGCAATCCCTGGAAAACCATTGAAATGGAAAATATCTGACATTGAACAAGATGAGAGGAAACGAAGGTACCAGAAACAGACGCAACAAAAGGTTTTCTGCATCGTAGAAAGTTGGTTGTCTGTGGTTGGAGTATGACCCGGACAAACATAGGGTAATCAGAGATTACATACATGTAGTTCGCCGTAGCAGGTTTTTGTCAAAAATTAAACAACTTCTAAAATCCAAAAAGTATTGTAATGAGAAGTCCTTTTGCATAGGTTATCAGTCTATTGCAATACCATTATATATGGTTGTAAAGGTGTTTGATTTTAATTTACAATATATTCCTTTCTCACAAACACATATCTCAGTATACAAACCTGGTTGAGGAGCAGGTGTAGGTGGGGGTGTGGCACCTGGAGCTAAGGAGGGTGTGATCACTAATATGCAAAGAATAGTTTCTATAGTGCAGTAGTACATACACATACATGCGACTGCTTGCTAGGCATACTGAATTTTTTTCATACTTTCACATTTTCTTCTCATATATTCTTATCTCATGCCCTTACATAATTAACTTATTTGTTTGAAAGAAACAGAAAACTTATCATAAAATTTGCCATGAACAATTAACACTTATATACTTCAAAGATAAGGTAAGCATTTTTTCTATACCTATCTTTTATATAAACCATTATATAATACAAACATTAAAGTGAGAATGTACAGAAAATATCACAATATAGAAGTATCGGTTGTAACATTTTCTTTAACAGATTCAACAGTTAAAAGTTTTTTGGTTTTTTTTTAATGAGTATTTCACAACCTCTTTGAAACACTTCAAAATTAAGCATCATTCTTCCTACGACTTTTTCATATTTCTACAAAGCAAACCTTATCATCATACAAACTTACATGTATTTGGGAAACAAATATTATTCGATGCAATAAAATGTAGGAAACAAATACTATTCCATGCAATAAACGAAGGAAACAAATTCTATTCAATGCAGTAAAATAAAATTTTCCTTACTAGGTCTTGGTGTTGGTACTTTGCCAATTCCAGTCACTACTCCCATAGGGGGTGTGGTTGATGGGATGAAGAATCCTGGGGTGGGATTCTTGGGCGGGACAGGTAGTGGACAGTCAGGTATCTCACAACAAGATGGATCCTTGGGGTCAGGCACCAGTTTACATCCAGTACCAAGGATGGGATACTGTGGGCATCTGAAATGAACATATTAATTACAATGTAGATTTGAATTTTTGAAATTTGGCTTCTAAGGTTCATTGGACTACTTTTGTTCATGAAAAAAATTTAAGCCTTATAGCTAATTAAAGAATTTTCTTTTTTTTAATGCCTTTAAATTTCTCAAACTTTTATGACATTATATTGAATATTTGAAAAACCTTTTGTCATCAAGCTCATTGTGTTTTGGAAAGTAATAATGTCAAAATTTAGATTTTCTTACTTGCTTTATTGATGCCTTATAGCTTTTTTTTTGTTCAATAACATTTAAAATGACTCCTTCCAAATCTACATCACTTAGTTTGTATTCAGTTAATAATTTTTACCTTTCCTGACATCTGTATGAGCCAGTTGTGGCGTTCTCACATTTACATTTCTTGTCACATCCATCATACCATAGCTGACCTTGTCTGTAGAAGTTGTTCTTGTACTCACACATACCTAGTAAAAATATCAAAATACATACCAGTAAGGACAAATATGTACAAATAAACATTGTACCAGTAACACAAATAATTCAATTTTAATGTGATATATGATGGAATTTATGTCCCTGTATTAAAATCTGGGGATTGAGGGCATACTGATTATGCCCAATCTGCAGCTGTGTTTGTTTTTCAAAACTTTAAACTTATGTGTAACTGAAAATGATACATTTTTAATTGGGCTTTATATTCATTGTGACAAGACTTTTCCTTTGGCAATGAGATTTGACCTTGTGATCTTAACTTTGCATTTAGTGCATATTGACCTACATACAAAAGACAGTTACCAATGCGACCATGGTTTCAGAAGGGATTTTTTTTTTTCATTTTTTGGAGAAATCTGAAAGCACATATTAAACAATCAAAAAATTCTCTCAATCTCCAATCTAAGGAACAAAAATGGCAAAAATATGACCCCCTTTCTTTAATATGCAGTAAGTTGTGCTTTTTTTCTTTTTATAACACCAAAAACATGTACACATTACACAGAAAAGGACATTTTTTGTATATAACACATAACAGAAGAGAATGCATGTCGATCAACTTGCAGTCTTAGTGAGGCTCGAACCAGCAATCTTCAAGTTGCTGGCCCAAGGCCTTAACCATGAGACCACATCACAGTAAGTTGTACTACATAAACTTTGACAACAGACCTGGTGCCGGTGTTGGTGTTTGGCCAGGAGTCTGTCCTAATGGTGTGGGCACCAGTGTTGTCTTGACTAATGGTGTATAGTATGGTTTCTCACAGCATTTGTCGGCTGGATCTTGTACTATCTAAACGTACAAAACTCACAAAACCTACCTGGTGCCGGTGTTGGGCCAGGAGTCTGTCCTGATGGTGTGGGCACCGGTGTTGTCTTGACCAATGGTGTACAGTATTGTTTCTCACAGCATTTGTCGGCTGGATCTTGTACTAACTAAAGGTACAAAACTCAAAAAACCTACCTGGTGCCGGTGTTGGTGTTTGGCCAGGAGTCTGTCCTGATGGTGTACAGTATGGTTTCTCACAGCATTTGTCGGCTGGATCTTGTACTAAGGTACAAGATGATGGCAGTTTGGGGTAGCTGGGACACCTATTTCAAAGTTATCAAAAGTACATGTACATGTATATACAAGCAATAATTGAAGCTTTTTCATGTAAAAGGCTGAAATATTTTAGATTAAAGTCTACATGAAATTGTGTATTCTCACAGTTAAAATAAATTAATGATGACAAGTACAAGTGTTCATAGATGGACATGAATTTCTTGAAACTTTAAACAAATAAACAAGTCACTATTGTTCAGATTACACAATATGTTGATACATGTACATGTTTTATTTTTCATAGAATTGACCCTTCTGAACGCGGGAAAATTTTGAGAAATACCATGACGTCACAATGCAATTTCGATGTTTGACCGAGGTTCGAAGCTTGTTTGTCCAAGGTTAAAGCATTGTGACGTCACGAAATTTTGCATTTTTTCCCACAATCGGAAGGGTCAATTTGTTCACTGAATTTATTTCTACATCAAATACAGAAACAGAAAATGAAATATTGTTGACTTACTTCTGGGTACATCTGTACTGGCCAGTAGAGGAATCTATACACTCACAGGTGTATGAACATCCATCATCCCACTTCTGTCCTTGTGAGTAGATCTTACCCTTGTAAACACAGGCATCTGGAAATCATATGTTTGTATGTGTAAAATGTAATTCAATAAAATTTCATGTATACAAAATTTTGCTGCAAAATGTTTGAACTCAATTTTGTATATTTTAACCCAAGAGTGCTATAAAAGCATATTTCAGCTAATGTGGACTTCTTTGGGTTTTTATTTTACAAAACATATACATGTATATCATAAGAGTATACTGTTAAACAGTTTTTGTGAATTGTTATGCATTTTTGAAAAGTTCTACGTCACAAGTGACCACTGGAGTATTTATCTATCTAAGTACATGTATTTACTGTAAAATCTTCATAAACAAAAGACAGTATACTTAGCAGCTGATTGCTATGTCAGTATGACTGAGTTTATGATAGACTCTCCAAAGCGACGACCATTTGCATGGGTAGATTGGTAGTATTAGGATTTATCCACTGTGTGGTTATCAAACACATAACACAGAATGCTAGTACTTAAAATGTACTTCTTGCGGTGTGTTTGTAAAGGAGCCAACCACACCAGTGACAAGGATTGGTAGAGTTAAGATCAATATGCTGTATGGTTAGCAAACACTTAATACAGTACACTTACTCCTTGTGTTAGTAACTTGTGGTGTGTTTGTAAAGGAGCCTACTACACCAGTGACAACTTGAGTAGGATTGGTAGAGTTAAGATCAATACACTGTACAGTTAGCAAACACATAATACAGTACACTTACTTCTTGTGTTAGTAACTTGTGGTGTGTTTGTAAAGGAGCCTACTACACCAGTGACAACTTGAGTAGGATTGGTAGAGTTGGGGTTTATACACTGTGCTACTTGACAGCAAGGATCATTTGGATCAGTGACCAAATTACAGTTGGCTGACAGGGCTGGATAGGTGGGGCACCTTAGGTCAAATACAAAAACATAGTGTTTAAAAAGAAAACCTTATTACATTTTTCTTAAATGTGCTAAGATACATGTACGTTTTAAATGCACTGACATATAAATTAATGAAAACAATTTGAGTAGCTTCATATCATCAAGGTAAATGGGGATAGTTTTATCAAATCTAAACTTTTCCTATTTCTATGCTCAAGACTAGATATTGCAATGTACAATATACATGATATAGGGAATACCAGGTCAAATTTACATTACTTACATGTAGTTTTATAATACTTCATGCATTTGAAAAATTGCAAAGACTTTCAAAACAAGTACATTGCTATATCAAAGACACATGTACATTGTACATGCATGAGTATATGAACCAAGAATGTACAGCTTACCTGTCATCACAGTTGACTACGTTAGTCTTGGCATCGTCACATCGGCACGTCTTACTACATCCCACCTGCCAGCTATTACCTTGTTTGAAGGCCACACCATTGTACAGGCACACATCTGTAATATAATGCATGTATTTCATATCATCAATATGAATAGAAATATTTTTGACATTTCCTTTTTTCATAAGATCACATCAGCAAGTATACATCTGTAACATTTACAACTTATAAAATGTCAAAGTCTTTTCTGAGAGTCATGTCTGTCTCTGAAAACACTGAATGTGTACATACAATTCGTGTCAATAACTCACTTAAAAATCTACAAGTAATTAAACTTAAAATGAGTAGAAGAGTTTTCAGTAAATGTCATATTTTAGCTGAATAAGTGCTCTCATGAAAGGGATACTTCAAGAATTACGCTAAAATCTGTATTTTGTCATGAGCTATGATAGAAATCCAGGTGTGTAGTTTTATTTATAATTACACCATTAGGACACTTTGTCCCTTATTGCCTGTTTCCGCCAAAGCAATGTACACTAAAATATGTACAAGTTAAAGTACATTTGCTCTTTTGATACATGTATGCTAAACTATACTAATGAATATTTCTCTTTTAAAGCTGTTTAATTTACCGAGTGAGAGTGGAGTAGGCGTCATTCCAGGACGAGCTGTAGGCACCTTGGTGAGTACAGGGATCTTACAGCAAGGATCTGACGCATTAATCTCAAGGACAATAAACTATAAAAACATATTTACCGAGTGAGAGTGGAGTAGGCGTCATTCCAGGACGAGCTGTAGGCACCTTGGTGAGTACAGGGATCTTACAGCAAGGATCTGACGCATTAATCTCAAGGACAATAAACTATAAAAACATATTTACCGAGTGAGAGTGGAGTAGGCGTCATTCTAGGACGAGCTGTAGGCACCTTGGTGAGTACAGGGATCTTACAGCAAGGATCTGACGCATTAATCTAAAGGACAATAAACGTATAAAAACATATTTACCGAGTGAGAGTGGAGTAGGCGTCATTCCAGGACGAGCTGTAGGCACCTTGGTGAGTACAGGGATCTTACAGCAAGGATCTGATGCATTAATCTCAAGGTGATACTTGGGGTCAAGGTTAGGATATCGCTTACACCTAGGTGAAGAAATCATGTGTGTATGCCAACATTCATCTAAATTGAACAGATGCAACTTTTAAAGAAATAGAATTGTGAATTTAAAGGAACAAAGAAATTTATTCAAAAGTCAAATCAATCTTAGTACTGAAGTGCTCTTTTGCCGTTTCAACACTTAAGTTGAAGCTTCTTATTAAATTTAGTACAATTTTTAAATGTTCCTCTATGACATTGAAAATATCAGGTTAGACAATCATAGTACTGCAAATTTCTCTCTTTAAATATATCCTTTAAACATAGGTAATCACAGATTACGAAGCTCACCTCGTGACAGCAAAATTCAATTCAAACATATTTCTTAGTACATGTTTATTGGCTTTTAAAGGCAAAACCACTCAAGCAGAAAAAGTAGGTCGAGGTCATTTTATGAAAGTTTGATCAAAGATACATCTAATATGCAAGTTTGGAACATCTAGCAGTTATACTTTGCTCAATATTGGCTTTTAAAGGCAAAATCACTCAAGCGGAAAAAGTAGGTCGAGGTCATTATATGAAAGTTTGATCAAAGATACATCTAATATGCAAGTTTGGAACATCTAGCACTTATACTTTGCTCAATATTGGCTTTTAAAGGCAAAATCACTCAAGCGGAAAAAGTAGGTCAAGGTCATTTTATGAAAGTTTGATCAAAGATACATCCAATATGCAAGTTTGGTACACGTAGCACTTATACTTTGCTCAATATTGGCTTTTAAAAGTGAAATCACTCACGTGGAAAAAGTAGGTCAGATGCTGCATCCGATGCATGGGTCCATCTTGGCATCCAAAGATGAATCACTTGTGCAAGTTTGGTTACTGTAGCATTAGTACTTTGTCAGATACTGAGCTACCCCAAACTTCTTATCCAAATCACTCAAGCAGAAAATGTAGGTCAGATGCTGCATCCGATGCATGGGTTCACCTCAGCATCCAAAGATGAATCACTTGTGCAAGTTTGGTTACTGTAGCATCAGTACTTTGTCAGATATTGAGCTACCCCAAGCTTCTTAACCAAGTCACTCAAGCGGATAATGTAGGTCAGATGCTGCATCCGATGCATGGGTTCACCTCAGCATCCAAAGATGAATCACTTGTGCAAGTTTGGTTACTGTAGCATCAGTACTTTGTCAGATACTGAGCTACCCCAAACTTCTTAACCAAGTCACTCAAGCGGAAAATGTGGGTCAGATGCTGCATACGATGTATGGGTTCACCTCAGCATCCAAAGATGAATCACTTGTGCAAGTTTGGTTACTGTAGCATTAGTACTTTGTCAGATACTGAGCTACCCCAAACTTCTTAACCAAGTCACTCAAGCGGAAAATGTAGGTCAGATGCTGCATCCGATGCATGGGTTCACCTCAGCATCCAAAGATGAATCACTTGTGCAAGTTTGGTTACTGTAGCATTAGTACTTTGTCAGATACTGAGCTACCCCAAACTTCTTAACCGGATGCGGACGCGGACTCGGACGCGGACACAGACGCGGACAAGGACGCGGACGCATGGGGTTATAGCATAAGCTCACTCAACTTCGTCGAGGTGAGCTAAAAACAATTTACAAATTTGACAATGAGATTGAATTTTTAGCTCACCTCGACGAAGTTGAGTGAGCTTATGCTATAACCCTACGCGTCCGCGTCCGCGTCCGCGTCCGTGTCCGCGTCCGCGTCCGGTTAAGAAGTTTGGGGTAGCTCAGTATCTGACAAAGTACTAATGCTACAGTAACCAAACTTGCACAAGTGATTCATCTTTGGATGCTGAGGTGAACCCATGCATCGAATGCAGCATCTGACCTACATTTTCCGCTTGAGTGACTTGGTTAAGAAGTTTGGGGTAGCTCAGTATCTGACAAAGTACTAATGCTACAGTAACCAAACTGGCACAAGTGATTCATCTTTGGATGCTGAGGTGAACCCATGCATCGTATGCAGCATCTGACCTACATTTTCCGCTTGAGTGACTTGGTTAAGAAGTTTGGGGTAGCTCAGTATCTGACAAAGTACTGATGCTACAGTAACCAAACTTGCACAAGTGATTCATCTTTGGATGCTGAGGTGAACCCATGCATCGGATGCAGCATCTGACCTACATTTTCCACTTGAGTGACTTGGTTAAGAAGTTTGGGGTAGCTCAGTATCTGACAAAGTACTAATGCTACAGTAACCAAACTGGCACAAGTGATTCATCTTTGGATGCTGAGGTGAACCCATGCATCGTATGCAGCATCTGACCTACATTTTCCGCTTGAGTGACTTGGTTAAGAAGTTTGGGGTAGCTCAGTATCTGACAAAGTACTAATGCTACAGTAACCAAACTTGCACAAACGATTCATCTTTGGATGCTGAGGTGAACCCATGCATCGTATGCAGCATCTGACCTACATTTTCCGCTTGAGTGACTTGGATAAGAAGTTTGGGGTAGCTCAGTATCTGACAAAGTACTAATGCTACAGTAACCAAACTTGCACAAGTGATTCATCTTTGGATGCCGAGATGGACCCATGCATCGGATGCAGCATCTGACCTACTTTTTCCACTTGAGTGATTTGCTTTTAAAAGCCAATATTGAGCAAAGTATAAGTGATACATGTACCAAACTTGCATATTGGATGTATCTTTGATCAAACTTTCATAAAATGACCTTGACCTACTTTTTCCGCTTGAGTGATTTTGCCTTTAAAAGCCAATATTGAGCAAAGTATAAGTGCTAGATGTTCCAAACTTGCATATTAAATGTATCTTTGATCAAACTTTCATAAAATGACCTCGACCTACTTTTTCCACTTGAGTGATTTTGCCTTTCAAAGCCAATATTGAGCAAAGTATAAGTGATACATGTACCAAACTTGCATATTGGATGTATCTTTGATCAATCCTTCATAAAATGACCTTGACCTACTTTTTCTGCTTGAGTGATTTTGCTCTATAAAGCCAATATTGAGCAAAGTATAAGTGCTAGATGTTCCAAACTTGCATATTAGATGTATCTTTGATCAAACTTTCATAAAATGACCTCGACCTACTTTTTCCGCTTGAGTGATTTTGCCTTTAAAAGCCAATATTGAGCAAAGTATAAGTGATACATGTACCAAACTTGCATATTGGATGTATCTTTGATCAATCTTTCATAAAATGACCTTGACCTACTTTTTCCGCTTGAGTGGTTTTGCCTTTAAAAGCCAATATACATGTACTAAGAAATATGTTTGAATTGAATTTTGCTGTCACGAGGTGAGCTTCGTAATCTGTGATTACCTATGTTTTAACATGTAACTTATAAAACTGAATTTTTTACAACTAACTTGAAAATAAGAAAATACATTTTCATGTACGTGTATGTAGGAAAATAAGAGAATTACTTGTCTACACAGGTGTATTTGCCGGTATTTTGGTCGTTACAGTAACAGATATAGTCACATCCATCCTGCCAGGTCTGTCCTGTCTTGTAGGAATTACCTTTGTAGTAACACACCTCTGTAAAGTGAGAAAGCAAATGGGAACATCACTGTCAAGCTCTAATTACATTTCATGTAATAATTATGATAAATAAGGGATAGCATCAATAGTAAATCAGAAAGTAGTTGGCCCAGTGGTCTAGCGGATAGGCCTTGGGCTAGTAATCTCGAGATTGCTGGTTCCAGCTTTGCTAGGTCCACGGGTTGGCCTACATATATGTATATTCTTCAATGTTCTGTGTTTATATACAAAAATGTCCTTGTCTACATGTCTGTGGTGTTTTTCTTTTTTTAATAATATTTTTAAAAAATCAGAAAAAGAAGTATTCCTGATTTAGATTTAGTGAATTTCAGGTCAAAAAATATCAGAATTATGATATACATGTAGGAAATTTTCAAATTAGAATCATTATTCCGCAGAAATCTTGATGGTTCTGTGTGAAACTTGAGTATGATTACCCTATAGAACCTTTCACATTACTGCTCCTTGGGTTCACTTTTGTTTCTTTGTATGGCATTTTTACCATACAGAACTACCAAATGGCCTCATTCCCCTCCAGTTAGAAGCATGCATTGTCACAAAGGACATCATTTGATTGTTCTGGTTGGCATAAGAATTGTATGTTGAGACAAATTTGAACTGAATAAACATTACAGGATCTAATCTTAGGCCATCTCAGAATGAACGTCATGTTAAAAACTAAATATTCAATTTTCGAGGGCTTACTAGGTGGTTATTATGTAGTAGTTGATTGTGGGTTGTTGCAGGTTGAGGGGGGGGGGGGTGCTAGCCATGGAGCAGGGGTAGGGTATGATGGTACCAACCATGCCTGTTGTAGAATATATTATGAAGACTTACTAGGTGGTTGTTGTGTAGTGATTGGTTGTGGGTTGTTGCCAGGTTTGGGTGTGGGTGCCAGCCATGGGGCGGGGGTGGGGTATTTCCCTGTTCCAGTGATGGTACCGACCACGCCTGTAGTGGAGTTCTGACATCTAGGAGCCAGGCAGCATGTGGGATCACGAGGATCTGGTACCATGGTACACTGAGCTTGGTTCACATTGGTGTATGTTGGACATCTATAATTTGTATAATTGAAAATTATAATTAAAGATTTAGCATCTTTGAAAAATCTGTTTGTTTAAGTTTTAGAATGTTTTGTTTGTATGAATGAAAATTTCAGTGTCTATGTTTCAAAACTTCATATTGTATCAGAAATATGAATATTTGTAATTTTCAGTTAAAGAATTAAATTTTTTTTTGAATGACACTTTACACAACCCAATCAAATTGCCTAAGAAGCTGACGCAAACTTTGAAATCAAACTACACCCTGGAGTACTCTTAGAAATATTAACTATTTAATCATTAAATCTATGAGCAAAATTCTAAATTTCTGGATCTATATTGTATTTCATTATTGGAATGCATCTTGTCATAGGACAGCAGTTTCAAACAAGTTTCATGTACAGATATCAGTACATATAAATTCAATAAACATTAACTGATAAAGTTTGATTTGTACATATACCTGTCAGAGCATGTATGATAGGCCTTCTTGGCATCCACACATTCACACAGCTTGTCACAGCCATCAAACCATTTCTGTCCCTGTGTGTACTGTTTGCCATTGTATAAGCATACATCTACAGTAAAGATAAACATTTGACATCAGAAACATTGCTCTATTAATATTATGTCATCGTTAAATCTGCTTATTTTGTCATGGTTTAATTTAGTTATTTGTCATAAGTTTTATTGATTTTCTGTATTTACATGTATATACATGTTTTGTCTCTATACCAAAACTTGGTTTGTGAGAAATAAATGAATCTTGATATTCTAAAACTGATTCTACGGTTCATTTACATGTATATCTTTGTCCGATAGACCATTTTCATATAATTTTGACTGAAGGCCAGATGTATGACATTATACCATTTGATGGCTTTTTGCACAGTGACATCATAAGTTAAGAAATGACGGAAGAAAAATTTATGTCAGACTTTTACCTACTCTTTGAAGAAAAATCAAAGTATATATACATGTATATACACGTATATCTATAGAAATCTTCAGGAGGATATACATTGTAACTTACATAAAGAACCTTTTTTTTTGAAAAAGCTAATGTCACATATAACATCACAATCGAAATAATGACAAAGACTCTGGATAGAAAGATCAAATATTACGTCACAATGAAAAAAATTGCCAAAGGATATGATGTCTGGTGTCTAAACTTATAAAATCCAGATTTGAAACTGTAACATGGACAATGGATGATTGATTTGGAAACTAAAAACCATGGTAGTGAAATGCAAGTAAATGAGTAAATCTGATTTCGGATAGGAAATATATGTAAACATACAGAAAGTTAAATACCAAGAAGTAAGTTACATGTACCTTTTGGTGGTGTGGGTGATGGTTGTGGTGTGGTAGGTCCTGTGTATGGGTAAGGACTCTTGGTGGTGACAAGTGGTGGTGCATTCGTCTTAGGACAGGTGGGGATCTTACAGCATTGATCCTTGGGATCTGTGACCATTATACTGTAGCTTGGTACATTGGCAAATTTGTGGCATCTGAATAAATCAATGATTAATGTTATTCAAAATGATGGTGTAATATCATAAACACCTGCACGTATCGAAAGTCATGCAATAGTCCAAGTATCAAAATCTAAAACAGTACAACGGATAGATCAACACAACAAACCAGTATATGACAAAATTAACCTGAAATGAAATGAAATTTCAAATATAAAAGGTCACTTCATCATGTATGATGTGATTTTCTGAAAAATTTTAGTAAAATGAAAGACACATCATATTTATGTGTATTTTCAAGAGACAGTTTAAATCTAAAGGAATCGGATATTATTCAATACAACAAGCTATTGCATTCTAAAACAATGCTCAGTCTTTAAAATTTCCATTTTTTTTTTATGCCACAACTGATTGCTTTTTTTTAAATTGTGGAAGAACAAAAAATCAACTTAAAACTTAAATGTTACAAAGACATGTAATTACAGTAGATCTCATCTCTCAGTACAGGTGTACGATCCATTGGCGTCCTCTTGTATGAACACCCGTCATCCCAGGTGTCACCAGTGTGATACTTCTTACCCTTGTAATCACAATATCCTAAATAAAGATACACGTCATCTTACATGTATGTAGGTCTCACCTCTCTGTACACGTGTATGATCCAGTGGCGTCCTCTATACACTGACAGTTGTACGAACACCCGTCATCCCAGGTGTCACCAGTGTGATACTTCTTACCCTTGTACTCACAATATCCTAAATAAAGATACACGTCATGGAGTAAAATACAATGTATGTACATGTATAAGTTAATGAACGTATATGTATATAAATAGCATTTAAACGTCATATCAGTGTTTAATATGTAAGCTGGTGTGTGTAATATGAACTTGTTTCAATAAATTGGACCAGGTACACTTTTGTAGGCTAGCAAGTTAAAGAAGGCAATCTGTAAAATCATTGATATTTCATGCCTACAAAAATAAGGATAGTGTATTAAATCTTCTTATCAGAAAATTTACATGTATATTCTGGTTCAAAGGAGAACAATTTTAGAATTGAAATAACTTGCATATAATGTCTATTGCTTCAAAAAGTCAAATCGCTTCACAATGCACATACATGTAATACTAAAATACATGTAAGTAACATGTAAGTACATGTATAGATGTAAATCACAAATATTTGAATAAGGCCAGACATAAACAAAGTAGAAAATTTATGTCTTTGTGGGATAGAAAAGCTAAGTGACTCACCAATAGTCTGAGGGAGGCCAGTATTAGGGTTGGTTCTTGGTCCACTTCCTGATATTTTACCCAGCGATAATGGAGGCATGTAAGGACAGTAGTCTGTACCAGAGGTGGGGCTAGGGGTGGGTACCTTCTGACAGTCAGGGATCTGACAGCACTGGTCATTGGGGTCAGTCTTCATCTTACAACCATCTGGGAGGTTGTTGTAGGATGGACATCTGGAATTGTTGGAATAACTATGACTTACTGTGCCTTTTGTTTATAGAGTCAGTAATATATTTTATATTCAGCAGTATCATTTGCTTCGATTACTTTCTTTTGCAGTTTTATTATAGTTAACCTTTTGGCAAAAACAAAGTATTGAGCTATGCATTTGGAATCTAAATTCTCTGAAACAAAGTTTTGCAAAGATTTATACACAGCCAATTATTCTATGTACATGTATACCAAATATATACATGTATCTGTATATGCATGTTTGGTAATATTCTATTTTCCAGAAGAAGAGGACAATGTTCTAAACCTAGACTTTATATGTAAAAACACCCCACATCACATCATTTTGCAATTTTTTTTTTCGTTGCGACGTCTCATTTATTTGCTCCATCCTGATTCAAATTCATGTTTAGCAAAGAAAATATTAAATTTTGCAAATTTTGATGTCTGGCTGTCTGACAGGATTACAAGAAAATGTGTTTATACATTTAACAGTCATAGCCATAAGAAAGCATACTACAAAAGATGGAATAGAGTACCTGTCATAACAAGAGTAGTAATTATTCATGGCATCATCACATCGGCACTTCTTGTTACAACCCTGGTCCCAGGTCTGTCCTTGTTTATATGGAGCTCCATTGTACACACAGTATGCTGTAAAAATATCATAGGTACTGGATGTACAATTTATGAAAAAATCATTACAAGTGATGCGTGTGTTGCCTGCGAAAGATAGTAACACTCGGAAATACCTTTTATAGGGTGTGACATCCAAGTGTGACAGACAGACAGACAGACAGACAATGGACAAAGTGATCCCTAAGTGTTGCTATGCTTTGCAGGCGACACAAAAATTAAAGTGAGGTATGTGAAAATGCTCCATATTTTGTATAAGAACAATTCATGTACATGTATATCATTGGCTGGAATGTAGTGAATCTGGCAAATCAGTGAATAAAAGTCAATTTACACAAAAGCTGAAAGCAGATTCCAAAAATCACAATAAAAAGGCTTCGTTACAAAATCTTGAAAAAAATATTAAACAGAATTTTCTCACCAGAAATCGGACAAACAGATAGAGTTAATTTTCATAGAAAAACTTAATATTAAAGAACTTTGTATTGCCAAATCTTGTTTTTATGATATGAACTTAATTTTGTAATTCATTTATGTATTGAGTTCTTGATTTTTTGCTTATTTTTAATCCTTAGACATAACTTTATTTACCCGATTTGAATCATCCTGAAGTCACATTAAGAAAGACCAAAAACAAAACAGAAGCAAAAATTACAGTTTACAATAGACATTTTGAATTATTGACAGGTAGTGTAAACAAGTTAAACAAAAAGAAAATTTCAAGGATATGTGTATGTTTTAATTTTCACAATAATTGCAGGAGTGGGTGTTGGAGCAGGGACTCCAGGCATTGGGGTTGGTCCTGTAACATTGTATACCATAACTTAGAACAATCTTAATATAAAATTGTAAATTACTCATCTGCATATTTATTTTAGTGCTTCCAACGAAGGCTTATACATTGTATCTTCTGATAATTTACATAAACTGTATTCATTTACACAAAAGACAAGATATGGAATAATATAAATAAATGTACAATCAAAGGTGATCAGTTCTCATCACATCTTACATATAAAAACCGTGGCGTTAAACTTTATACATGTATTTACCAAGTGTGGGTTGGGTGACGGGATGTAGGTAATCACACTCAGGTATCAAACAGCACAGATCGTTGATGTCACGCTTCATATGGCACTGAGGTGGCAACAATGGGAAAGTGGCACATCTACAATTTAGTATATACTTGTATGAAAATAAATTGATTATCACTGCCATTGAAATTTAAATAGCAAAAGTCCTGACGTAGCAGTATCACTCTTTTTCAATAACATTAAGAATCAGTTTTCAGAAACATTTTGTATCTTTACATGGAAAGAAGCAGACTTCTTGATAGCTCCAGTAAAACAGAGCACATTTTGGGATTTATCTCAGTTCCAATATAAGTTAAAGAATGAGCTTTTATCAGACCAAACAGTTTTAAGTTGGCAAATCCAATATTCCTGATACTTTTCAAGTAAAATATTCTAATGAGATTATTTACCTCTGTTTACATTCATATTTTCCTGTCATACCATCAATACATTCACAGTTATAATCACAGCCATCCTGCCATTTGTCTCCTTGTTTGTGATATTTGCCCTTGTATACACAGCCTGTAAAACACACGAGATATAATTTTTGAGACTGAAAAACTGATGGGTGCTTCTTCAATGCCTATATAAACTAGACGGCATCCAAAGAAACATGTTCAATAAGTCAATATCATAGAGGCAAAGTTTGAAATACACATTCATATATTTCATGCAGGAAAAAATCAAATTTAATAGGTCATAATTCTGAATTTCATTTGATGGCATCCCATATAATACTGCCAGTAGGTTAATTAAATCATTTGGGTGGACAGATTTTTTTTGGTCTCATATATAAAGAAACTCACATGTAAGCTGAAAACCCAAAACATTAACGAATGCCGAGAGCCCTTAAAAAAGTTTGCCTTTTTTACATTTTTTGGAATGACTAGTTTATATTATCTATGAGATTGTATGTTCAACTGTATAGAATAATCATGACAAAAAAATGTAAAATTGTATCAAGTACTGACCATTAGTAGGTGTGGGTGATGGTTGTCCTAGCATCGGGGTGGGGATCTTACCTCCACCAGTTATAACTCCTGAGAAAAAGATAGAATAACCAAAGAATTAAACACAAAAGGGGCATAATTCTTGATTAATACATGTATGAAAAGATAATACCTTTGACCTACATGTAAAATTTTTATCCATGTTAAATAAAGAATAACATTAAGTAGATTTAAATGTACCTGTATCTGAAAATTCGTCAAAGAATTATTTTCTTAAAAAATAACTCTCTGACTTATTAGAATCTAATACATCTAAGTCAAAGAGTTATTTCCTTTCCTATTTCAACAGAAGTAATAATGAATATAAAAGTCAGTGTCAGTATTATACATGTACAGATTATTACGGTACATTTAAAGCTTAAAATTAAGCAACTCTTCAAGAGAATACCATATCATACCAAGGTCACAAAAGACAGGTTCATTTGCATGATAATTCTTTATGAGTGAAACAAAAGCCTTAAACATATGACAGAAAGTTTCTGTATTACAAGAATCCCCCTAGAGAGCATTCTCCGAACAGAGTTGTCTCCTCCTTACAGTCAAAGACTTCAAGAAATGGCAAGAATCCTGGCATAAAGTAACTATGATGTCATAGCAGCGTTACGTTAAGATATGCTTTATGGCGGCAAGTCTGTGGCAGTGATGTTGAAGAGTAGGGTAACAGAATGTAAACTTAAGCTGCCTGGAGTTTGCCTTGAGAGTAGCAAACTTAAGTTTCCCAAAAAATATCTGGTTTTTAATATGATAAAGAACAACATGTAAAGTGTACATGATGACTGACCTGTGACACCAGTAAACTCAACAATGCCTGTTGGGTTAGGGGGCTTACTGATACACTGTGGTACTTCACAACATGTAGGATCCTTGGGATCTGCCACCAATGTACAGTTAGCTGGTATATTCTGGTACTTGGTACACCTAGAACCAATCAAATATCAAGATTACAATCCAAGGGACATGAACTAGATTCTATTATGATTAACATGGAACTGAAATTCTGCCGTACAGGTATATGTATTGTAAACGGGGAAATTATTGCGATGGTTTTAATTTCGCTATGTTCGCGGTTTTCGAATTTTCCGCGAATATTAAACCCCCGCAACAATTATGTATAACAGACAAAACAAATCACAGAGGAAAAGATGTTCATATGCTTCAGATGTATGAAAGCTATTGTACATGTACGACGGAATCGTTCATGCTTTTCCTGTAAGTTGCTGAAATAGTTTGTACATTAAAAGGTATCAACAATATAACTTACTATGAATCTATTATCATACCAATATTTTTTTTATAACAAAAATGAAGATGACACGCATAGTGAAATGGACGCAGTTAATTAATTTCATCTACTTATCGGTAATCCACTTTAATTGAAATTTAATCGTTTTTGTGTAATTATCACTAATTACTACGTGTTTGTCATTAATTACCACGAGAAACACTTGTTACTACAAACAACAATCAAATTACACGTGTGTTAGTGCGACAACATTTTCATACATGTATCAAAAGTGTTTAAGTTTTTTCTTCTGCAACTTTCGATACCGCGAAATTAAAACCACCGCAATTGGCTACATTCAGAAAATCGCAAACTTTTAACACCGCGAAATTAAACCTGTTTACAGTATTTGAAATTTTCATATCTGAATTAAATTAATTTAAAGAAACTTTACAATTACTTCAGAGTGGCAGCATTCCAAGGAATGAATATGAATGTGACTTTGGAAACATAGCGACACTTAGTGACACCTTAAGTGTGACAGATGGACAGACAAATGAACAGACAATGGACAAAAAATGTTGCTATGCTTCGCAGGCGACACAAAAATGCATGTATATTTTATAAAGTATACAACACAGACCTATCATCACATCTGTAGAATCCTGACTTGCCGTCCTCACAGATACAGGCTTTCTCACAGCCAATGTACCAAGTATTTGAAATTTTCATATCTGAATTAAATTAATTTAAAGAAACTTTACAATTACTTCAGAGTGGCAGCATTCCAAGGAATGAATATGAATGTGACTTTGGAAACATAGCGACACTTAGTGACACCTTAAGTGTGACAGATGGACAGACAAATGAACAGACAATGGACAAAAAATGTTGCTATGCTTCGCAGGCGACACAAAAATGCATGTATATTTTATAAAGTATACAACACAGACCTATCATCACATCTGTAGAATCCTGACTTGCCGTCCTCACAGATACAGGCTTTCTCACAGCCAATGTACCACTTCTGTCCCTGGGTGTATGGTAAACCATTATGTATACACACATCTGTAAAGGAAGGTATCAAGTGCATTAAAGTAATTGAAGAAATTTTGTTTCAAGGCAAGGAGTATCACCCTTTCAAATAAAAATTTAACTTAAGTTTAAATAAAGTCGTAAAATCACCCATCAAATTAAGAATCTAAATTAAGGAGTAAATTTATGATTCGTCAGAAAAAGATCACATGACAGTGCATAAAAATTCATTCAATTTCATGACTTAAGTAATCTCAAATTACTACAACAAAGGAAAGTATCCCTAGGCTTCAGTTGTCAAAATTCTTGCATTCTGACATGTCAGAACATGATAACATAACACATATTTCTCATGCGACTAAGCCATTTCATACATGTAATGAAATAAAAGAGTAAATTATAGCACGTCGAATGGTTATGAGACTATTGAGCATCATTTTGCACTTTCACTTTTGCTCTTTACGGTTTTTCTTTCTAAACCAAATTCAGTCACTAACTAACCATAACAGTTTAATAAAGAATCATGTTTTAATTTGACCTACTAACCTTTGGGTTGAGGTACAGGTGGAGTCGTTGGAGGAGAACTGGTTGGCGCGGGAGTGACACCTATTGGTAGGGGTGGAGTGGGTGCAGTGAATGGTGCGGGGGTTGGAGCTCTGGTGACTGTACACTCGGTCTTCTTACAGCACGGATCATTCTGATCAACAACCAAACGGCAGTTGGATGGAATCTCTAAATAAGTTGGGCATCTGAAAGGTAATAATAGTACATGCTTTACAAAATCAATCTCTTTTCATTTCATAAATGCATCTGGTGAGTTTGAAATGTTTTTATTCGTCATTTTAAAGATTATGACCTTACAATAGTATCACATTCCTGCCCGTGGATAGCATGAATTTAGGAAATAACTAGCTTCCGACATTATGTTTAAGGCCAGTAAATGGTGATACTATGGTCGCAATCTGAGTTTTTCAGGTGTCAAATTAGTTGTGTAAAACCACCAAATCTTTTCACACTCAGTCTGTTAAACCAACATATACATGTACATGTACAAAAATATAGCACCAGAATCGTATCATTCCCATTCTAATGCATACATATGTGTAGAATAAAGTAAAGTTACCTGTCTTTACACCTGTATCTGCCATGCTCCATGTCCACAGATGTACATTTGAGTGTACAAATAGATACATATGTGTAGCATAAAGTGAAGTTACCTGTCTGTATACCTGTATCTGCCATGCTCCATGTCCACACATGTACATACGTGTAGAATAAAGTAAAGTTACCTGTCTGTACATCTGTATCTGCCATGCTCCATGTCCACACATGTACATTTGAGCGTACAACCGTCATTCCAACTCTCACCTTGTTTGTAGGCTACACCCTTATACACACATGCTGAAACATACATAACAGATGCGAGGCTTTTTTATAAATTCTAAAAGGAATTGAGAATATGCTGGTTGTGAAAAAAAGTGTAGATACTACGATCTATTTTATTTATTACCATAAACATTATACAATTTTGTAATTGAGAAATTTATGTTAAAGCATTTTCAAAACTTGTTTAACTTCTTTGTAAAATTCGTATAATTTAAAATTCAGGATAAAGTTAAGTCTGTGGTTTTGCAATCTTACATGCTAACAAAACATATACTGCCCTAAATTTGCATGCATTAGATTAATCACATCTATCACGACTTTGCAACTGAGACAAGGGAATCTTATCCGAATGTAAAAGATTTGTAATAAATTCAAGACAAGGCTTTCTGAGTCGTGGATGTAGCAAATCTTTTGTATGAGGTTAAAATTCCATTGTCTAAGTTGCAACGTTGCGACTGAGGATTTTTCTCACTCAGTTAATTTTATTATCACTACATGTAACATAATTTTTAATCAGCAGTCCAAGAGAATACTGAAAACAGTAATATTACTAAAACTAATAATATAAATTTAATTGGAGTTATCTTTCTTGGATATTTATCTCTTTATTGAAAGCAGTAATATTATATAGATTGTCAGTTCGCTCTTATACTAGTGGATTCGGGGAGAAATGAGGGTGATTAGGAGTTGTATCTCATTCAAATGTATATTGAAAAATTGTTTAAAACATCAGGATTTTTTTTCCCTCAGCATATTTGAAGAAAATGTGAGATCGGAAAAAAGAAAAAGTGAAAAATAGGTTCCAAATGGACATTATTTTCACTTTTAGTATAAAAATTTGTTCAAAATTAATAAATTTGTTGTTGAATGAAAGAATTGTGTGATAAAAGCTCTGCTTGTAGCTTTAAAATGTTGCTTTGTCTATATTACAGAGAGATGTAATATAAGGTGGAAACATTACTGTTTTCAATAATATAAGGGACTATTGTTAACAGTAATATTACAGTTCTAAGTAATATTACTATTTATAGTATTCTCCTGGACTGATCAGAGTCAATACCAAAATGTGCATAAATCTAAAGATACTGTATATCAGGTAATTTCGGGGCGATGGAAATTTTGGCCCAATGGAAATTTTGGCTTTGTTGGCAGATCCAATAAAATCGCAAAATTTAAAAACGCCAAATTTTCCATCCATAAGAGACAGGATTTATTCAGTTAGCGATCAGCCACTGTAAAAGATATTGCCCGTTTTCTGCAGGGTAACGACTTCATTTCCGTAATATATTCACCTATGCTGACCATGTCGTATTTACATGTATCATTGTTTACCTTCAATCAAACAATTAAGGTCCAAACAATTGATGTGTACCCCTGTGTTAATCCAATTGTCTTATTTTTTCACACGGATTCCGTTTATGAAGGGGTAAATAGGATGTGATACTTTGGACTTTGAATGATCAGACTTGTGGGCAGTGACCGTAAAATAGTCGGAACATATTTACAAACAAAAAAATCCGAAACATTAATTGCACTATCACCGCTAAGTCAATTCTCTTTCAAAATGCAGTGTTGATAATTTTAATGTTTAAACAACTTCTTTTTTTTACTATATGTATGAAGAGCATGTCTTATATTCATGAATAAAGCACAGAACTTGTTTTTTTCTTTTTTTTAGTTTCTAGTCATTTCATTTTCGTTTCGGCAGTCATAAAACATTGATACGCCCATGAATTTGACCATTATAATTTTGGTGGATGTTTGAAAAAATCTGCCAATTTTAAAAGCGCCAACATTTCCAACGCCCGATTTGGACCAACTTTGCCAAAATTTCCTGACGCAAATTATCCCATATACAGTAGTGTGACGTAAAGTTCAATGACGTTATAATATGCATCACATGGAACAAAACAAGAAAATTTCAATGCATTGTCTTCATTTTTCTTTCAGTCTCAAGACATAAGTGAGAGAGAATAAAATTTCACAGATGCATACATTTTAAACATTAAATGAAATATAAAATGTCTTACCTTTTCCATTTCCTCCCACTCCTATTCCTGAAATGACACCTGGTAAGGCTGTGGGTACTGGTTGGGGTATAGGTGCAGGGGTGGGTTTGTTATAAGGTTCAAGGGTTGGGAAGAGGTAAGGTGCATAGGTGCCCCCAGGATAAGGTGTTGGTCTCTGGTTGGGGGCATAGGTGAAACCAGGCAGGGGTGTCAGGTAGTGGTAAGGAGGGATGAGAGTCTGGCTGATACCCAAGGTTTGTCCTGGGGCAAGGGTGGGGAGTTTGTAGGGGGTAGGGAATACACCAGGTCGGTACGTCTGATTGGGTGCTGGGGTTGGCCTCATGTTGGGAGCGTATGTCAGACCAGGGGCTGGGGTAAGATAAATACCAGGTGGTATGAGGGTCTGCTTGGGACCTAGTGTTTGTCCAGGAGCCAGTGTCGGTATTTTGAATGGAGTTGGGAAGAGGTCAGGAGAATATGTAAGACCAGGTGCGGGTGTTGGTCGCTCATTTGGTGCATAGGTAAGTCCAGGCCCTGGTGTAAGATAGATATGAGGTGGGAAGAAGGTCTGACCTACTGCAGGGCTCTGACCAGGAGCTAGAGTTGGAAGTACAAACGGTGTGGGGAATAAATATGGAGCATACGTCTGGCCTGGACCTGGAGTGGGTCTCTTGTCTGGTGCATATGTTTTACCATATGAGGGAGTCAAATATATTCCTGGAGGAATGAGAGTTTCACCAATGCCCATGGTCTGTCCTGGTGCAAGGGTTGGTAGTTTGTATGGTGTTGGGAACACATGTGGTGCATATGTCATTAGTGGACCTGGAGTTGGTCTCATATTGGGGGGATAAGTTTGTCCAGGAGCTGGCGTGAGGTATATACCTGGAGGGATCAATGTTTGTCCAGTTGCCATTGTCTGACCTGGTGCAAGTGTTGGTATCTGATATGGAGTTGGGAACAGGTATGGTGCATATGTTTGTCCAGGGGCTGGTGTTGGACGCATGTTTGGTGCATATGTTCCTCCTGGGAAGGGAGTCAAGTACATGTGTGGAGGAATCAATGTACCAATGCCACCTGGTAATGTGTAGCCTGGGGCTAATGTTGGTGGAAGGTAGGGAGTTGGGAACACACCTGGACGGTAGGTTTGACCAGGAGCTGGGGTTGGCTGCTTGTAAGGAGCATAGGTCTGGAAAGGTGCAGGTGTCAGATATATTCCTGGTGGGATCAAGGTTTGAGATGGTCCCAGTGTTACACCTGGTGCAAGAGTTGGTATTTTGAAAGGTGTTGGGAACACACCAGGACGATAGGTCTGACCAGGTGCTGGAGTTGGATGCAGGTTTGGTGGGTAGGTCTGATATGGCATGGGAGTGAGGTACATTCCTGGTGGAATCAAGGTCTGACCAGGTCCAAGTGTTACACCTGGTGCAAGAGTGGGAGGCAGGTAAGGTGTGGGGAATACACCTGGTCTGTAGGTCTGATTTGGCCCTGGTGTGGGTTGTTTTCCAGGGGCATATGTTGAGTAGGGTGCAGGTGTCAAGTAGATTCCAGGTGGAATCAAGGTACCACCAGGTTGGATGGTTTGTCCAGGTGCCAAAGTAGGTACTTTATAGGGAGTGGGGAAAAGCCCTGGAGCATAGGTACCCCCTGGATATGGTGTTGGTCTTTGATTTGGAGCATATGTTTTACCAGGAGCTGGGGTAAGATAGAAAGGAGGTATCAATGTCTGACCTGGGGCTAAGGTTTGTCCAGGTGCTAGAGTTGGAAATTTAGGTGGAGTAGGGAACAAGTAGGGTGCATATGTAAGGCCTGGCCCTGGGGTGGGGTGTTGATCTGGAGCATAGGTCTGACCAACTGCTGGAGTAAGGTATAGTTGTGGTGGAACAAATGTAATACCAGGATATATAGGTTGTCCAGGGGCAGGAGTTGGGAGAATGGGTGGTGTTGGGAAAACATGAGGAGCATATGTCTGACCAAAGCCTGGGGTAGGTCTCTTATCAGGAGCATATGTTTTTCCAGGGGCAGGTGTCAAGTATATACCAGGAGGTATTAATGTTTGTTGTGGGGCAAGGGTCTGACCTGGTGCTAGGGTTGGTATCTTGAATGGAGTTGGGAAGAGATTAGGGGCGTATGTTCCACCAGGGTAAGGAGTGGGCCTCTTATCTGGAGCATATGTTGCACCTGGGTATGGTGTAATGTAAAATGGTGGAATCAATGTCTGTCCAGGGGCTAAAGTTTCGCCTGGAGCAAGAGTTGGTGACTTAAAAGGAGTTGGGAATAATCCTGGGGCATAAGTGCCTCCTGGGTAAGGAGTAGGCCTCTGGTTTGGTGCATAGGTCATTCCAGGCAAAGGAGTCAAGTAGATATGAGGTGGGATCAAAGTTGCTCCAGGGGGAAGTGTCTGTCCAGGAGCAAGTGTTGGTAGCTTGTATGGGGTAGGGAACACATGAGGTGCATAGGTTTGTCCAGGTGCAGGTGTTGGTCTCATGTTAGGTGCGTAAGTAAGGCCAGGTGCTGGTGTTAAATAGATACCAGGTGGGATTAAGGTCTGATGAGGTGGAAGTGTCTGACCAGGAGCCAAAGTTGGTATCTTGAATGGGGTTGGGAAAAGTTCTGGGGCATAGGTTAAACCAGGTCCTGGTGTTGGTCGAGCATTTGGTGCATATGTTCCACCTGGATATGGGGTCAGATAGATATGTGGTGGCACTAAGGTCTGTCCTGGTCTCAATGTATAGCCTGGGGATAACGTTGGTGGCATATAAGGTGTAGGGAAAACGCCTGGTCGGTAGGTCAAACCTGGTCCTGGAGTTGGTCGTTGGTTAGGTTGATATGTTGAGAATGGTGCAGGTGTCAGGTAAATTCCAGGTGGAATCAAGGTAGCTCCCTGAGGAATTGTCTGTCCAGGTGCTAGAGTTGGTAACCTGTAGGGGGTAGGGAAGAGATTTGGAGCGTAGGTGCCTCCTGGGTAAGGTGTTGGCCTCTGGTTAGGAGCATACGTCAAACCAGGAGCAGGGGTAAGGTAAAATGGAGGCACAACAGTCTGGCCTGGAGCCAAAGTTTGTCCTGGAGCTAGGGTTGGTGGCATGTATGGTGTTGGGAATAGGTATGGGGCATAGGTTTGGCCAGGTCCTGGAGTTGGTCTCTTCTCTGGTGCATAGGTTTGGTATGGTCCCGGGGTGAGGTATATACCTGGAGGAACAAGTGTCTGTCCAGTTGCCATTGTCTGACCTGGTGCAAGAGTAGGTAGTTTGTATGGTGTCGGAAACAGATATGGTGCATATGTTTGTCCAGGGGCTGGTGTTGGACGCATATTTGGTGCATATGTTCCTCCTGGGAAGGGAGTCAAGTACATATGTGGAGGCACCAAAGTTTGGCCAACTCCTAATGTGTAGCCTGGGGCTAATGTTGGTGGAAGGTAGGGAGTTGGGAACACACCTGGACGGTAGGTTTGACCAGGATTTGGGGTTGGCTGCTTGTAAGGAGCATAGGTCTGGAAAGGTGCAGGTGTCAGATATATTCCTGGTGGGATCAAGGTTTGAGATGGTCCCAGTGTTACACCTGGTGCAAGAGTTGGTATTTTGAAAGGTGTTGGGAACACACCAGGACGATAGGTCTGACCAGATGCTGGAGTTGGATGCAGGTTTGGTGGGTAGGTCTGATATGGCATGGGAGTGAGGTACATTCCTGGTGGAATCAAGGTCTGACCAGGTCCAAGTGTTACACCAGGTGCAAGAGTGGGAGGCAGGTAAGGTGTGGGGAATACACCTGGTCTGTAGGTCTGATTTGGCCCTGGTGTGGGTTGTTTTCCAGGGGCATATGTTGAGTAGGGTGCAGGTGTTAGGTAGATTCCAGGTGGAATCAAGGTACCTCCTTGAGGAATTGTTTGACCTGGAGCTAAGGTTGGTACCTTGAAGGGAGTGGGGAAAAGTTCTGGAGCATAAGTACCTCCTGGATATGGTGTTGGTCTTTGGTAAGGAGGATATGTCTTACCAGGAGCTGGGGTCAGATAGAATGGAGGTATCAATGTCTGACCAGGGGACAAGGTTTGTCCAGGTGCTAGAGTTGGGAATTTAGGTGGAGTGGGGAAAACATGAGGAGCATAGGTTTGCCCTGGGGCAGGTGTTGGTTGTAAGTTTGGAGCATATGTCATACCGGGTCCAGGTGTTAGGTAAATACCAGGAGGAATCAATGTTTGGCCAGGTGCAAGAGTCTGCCCAGGGGCCAAAGTTGGTACCTTAAAGGGAGTAGGGAAGAGGTAAGGGGCATATGTTTGACCTGGAGCAGGTGTCGGTCTCTTGTCAGGGGCATATGTCATCCCTGGAGCTGGTGTCAAGTAGAATGGTGGAACAAGAGTCTGGCCAGGAGCCAGTGTTGCACCAGGCGCAAGGGTTGGGAATTTTGGAGGAGTGGGGAATACATGTGGGGCATAGGTCAAACCTGGACCTGGAGTTGGCCTCATATTGGGGGCATAAGTTTGTCCTGGGGCTGGTGTCAGATAAATACCAGGAGGAATCAATGTCTGTCCGGGGGCAAGGGTCTGACCAGGAGCCAATGTTGGTACTTTATATGGAGTTGGGAATAGTTCAGGAGCATAAGTACCACCTGGATAAGGTGTTGGTCTCTTGTCTGGTGCATATGTCATACCTGGTGCGGGTGTGAGGTAGAGAGGAGGAACAAAAGTTTGACCAGGTGAAGGAGACATGCCTGCGGCTAATGTTGGCAGTTTGTATGGTGTTGGGAACACATGAGGTGCATATGTTTGTCCAGGGGCAGGAGTGGGCCTCATATTAGGAGCATATGTAAGCCCTGGTCCAGGTGTCAGGTAGATTCCTGGAGGAATGAGAGTTTGTCCAATTCCCATTGTTTGTCCTGGAGCAAGGGTTGGCAGTTTGTATGGAGTCGGGAAAAGATTAGGGGCATAAGTTCCCCCTGGGTAAGGAGTTGGTCTTTGGTCAGGAGCATAGGTTCCGCCCGGATATGGAGTGATATAGAAGTTTGGTGCTAAGAATGTTGAACCTTGACCAATGGTTACACCTGGTGCAAAAGTTGGTGGCATAAATGGTGTTGGGAAAACACCAGGTCTGTATGTCTGGTAAGGGCCCGGAGTTGGCTGCATTCCTGGTGCATATGTCTGGTATGGTCCTGGGGTGAGGTATATACCAGGTGGTATCAAAGTCTGTCCTATACCCAAGGTCATACCTGGTGCAAGAGTTGGTAACTTATAGGGGGTGGGGAACACATCAGGTCTGAATGTATAGCCAGGTGCAGGAGTGGGCTGCATGTTTGGTGCATATGTCAGACCTGGGGCAGGGGTCAGGTACATTCCAGGGGGGATGAAAGTTTGACCAATGGCTGGGGTCATTCCAGGAGCGAGTGTTGGTATCTGGAAAGGTGTGGGTCCTCCTGGTACAGGGGCTGGTGTGGCTTGAGGTTTTGGGGTAGGGAGACATGTGGGTCTTTTACAGCATGGATCTCTGGGATCTGTCTCCATAGTGCAACCCAGAGGTACACTATCATATGTTGGACACCTATTTAAGACAATTGCTTTTTAAGCATATTTTACAAAAATAACCTAATACAAATGAAAACAAAATTATGTTTCATAGGAGTTTATGTCTTAGATCAAATAACTGCTAAAGTCGGCAAGTTGGATTGCAAAGTAGGTTTTTGTTAGTGATTAAGGTGATATCACACGTTTCGTGTTATACAACACTTATTTTCAGAAAAAGAGCATAATTCTGATTTCCTAATTTAATTCAGATGTAAGGGACAATATTAGGAGGTCACCATCCAAAATTTTGAGATTTTGAAATTGATCAGACTTTTTAGCCATCAATTGATTGTAATGGAAATGCTCATTTTTTGGCTATATTATTTTTTCAGCCCAAGATTTTCAAATGAAACTTCACATATGATTCCCTCAACATATTGTGCAAATTCTTATAGAAAGAAATCATTCAATGACCACGTCATATGTTGCAAAATCTGACTGAATGTGTAAATTATCATGTAAAAAATTAAAAGTGCAATTCGAGTTATCTTTCTTTACTATGTGACCAAAGACAAAAGCATCCAAATCTATATTATCATCTTTTTGAAATATCACAGCAGTGTTCCTTCACTCACAAAGATGTCAATATTTAAATAAATAGAGCCGAATACAGATTTTGTGTAATAACACGACATGTGTAATGATATTACATGTACCATATGGGTAACTATATTATACGTTTCTCTCCATTCAAACAATTTACTGACACCTGACTTATTTCTGAATAGATACGACATATGTATGCAGGTAAAAAATCTTAACAAAATTTTCAAATACATTTGTAAGTTCAATTTCAGCAAAAATTTGACTATTGTTGGTCACTCTAGGCTTACCATTACTTTGCAAAGAAAAAAAAACAGTCGCACTTAGATACGAATAACATTCTATTTACTATCATTACGCTGCACTTAGATACGAATAACATTCTATTTACTATCATTACGCTCAGGCTCGAACCGCGGTCTTCCCGTATGGTGGACAAGAGCTCTACCTCTGAGCTATTGGATCGACTTGCCATTTAAGCGATTATAACAAAGCCAGAACATCAAGACATTTTAAGTTACGAAAATTGGAAATCTTCAGCTTGGAGATTTCTTAAAAAATTCTCGTCTAAGGGAGGCTACTGAAACGCGTGTGATATCTCGTTAAAGTAATTAAAACAGTCACTAGGTCAAACATTACAGCATAAATTGAACGTCTGTCATGGAAATTCTGTATAGAATCATTTAATACTGCATATTGTTCCTGAAATTTTGCTTCAACTTTTATCAAAATGTTATAAAAAAAGATGGATGAATGGATGGACGTATGGACAGATGGGCAGACAAATAGACACTTTCTATCTATGGACCATAATTCCTTTGTAATTTACCTAAATAAAATAATGAATGATTCCAAAAAAATTGGCAGATTTCAAGATCTCTCAACATCATACGTAACACAACAACTACCTTGAGTTACATCTATAGTATCCTTTGGAAGCATCCTCACATTTACACGACAGATCACAGCCATCTACCCAGGACTCGTCCTGCTTGTAGTTGACACCATTATATTTACAATCTGAATAATTAGAAAATGTTAAAAGAATCTTATAACTTTCTCCATTAAATAAAAGTTCCAAGACATTTCCATTCAGTTTGAATCTTGTGCTGTAGTATCATTTTTACATGTATATAAATTAGATAATAAAAACTCAGAAACAAAAGTTAGAGAATTTTGGTTTATAAATTACAAAAGAATATGGAGATCAAATTTATGAAAATTCCTGAAAACTTTTGTAAAAATTTCTGTTAAACTAGCAGTTCTGTCCTAGTAAGGGAGCTAAATGATAAAATTCTATGCAGCATTAAATGCACACTATATGTATATAAAGAAAATATAATAAACAACTAGTTCTTACAAGTGCCAGGTTTGGGAGCAATGGTTGTAGCAGGAGTTCCTACACAGTCCAGCTTTTTACAGCATGGGTTGATAAAGTCCTGTACAAGCTGACAGTTACTGGGCACTTCTGTTATACGCTGACACCTAAAGTATATACATTTATCACATGATACACCCGTTATGCAGTTTCATAAAGTCACTTCATAAATAAATGTTATGATAACACGTTACATATCGCTCTGTTTCAATGCGATTGGTCAAGTTTGGAGGTTTGTCTACGTCTGATTGGTCGTATACACTAGCCTAATCACCTAAACTGTGTGACATGTGTGACCTTCAAAATATCGGTCATTTGTTAGATTCAGACGCAGATTCAATATCAATGATCAAAATTGTTGTTGAATTAATTATTGCATCAAAATACTAAACAAAGTTGAAATATTTTGTCCCTTTACACACTGAACATCTATACCATGGAAAACTACTCCTCATAGTTTAGCAGATGACTTCTAGGTCATATGGAGTGATTCACCTCTAGTTCTCAGAAACGTTGATTTCACATAAGATATTAACAGTTTTAGGCAGAATAATGTGATAAAAAGAATCTCAAATGAATTTTCATTTCATACAATGTATTATGAAACTCGTTGTACGTTTTATATCCCTGAGCCTTGGAAAATTATTTAAAACACACAACTTGTTTCATAACTCATCGTATGAAATGAAAATTCATTTGAGATCCTATATATATGTTATATTTGGAATGAATGTATAGAGGATATAAAATGATTTTCTACTTTATACAATATTTATAAAATGAGTTGCGTGATTTTAAATCCCAAAGCATTGGTGAGGGGATAAAAACTCACAAGAGGTTTCATAAATGCCGTATGAAAAAGAAATATTGTTTGAGATTCTTTTTATCATATGATTCACATTCTCATTGATGGAGATACCATAGCGTTTTGATATAATTTCTTGCAAATGACGCATCATTGTCTCTGCTTCTATTGAGACTTCTTTATCGATCTTCAGTATCTCAACCAATGACAATGCTCTGAGCCATTATGTAATGAAGTCATAACACAAAAATTGTGCAATATTGAGGGCATCGTGAGATAATTTATAATATGAATCTTTTAAAAGCACACAATAGGAGGGGAATTAAACTTAAGTACAATGATTATGAATTACATGTAAGACATAGAATGAACAAATACATATACATGTATGAGAATTACTTATGCTCTAGCAAACCTCTTGTTATATTACAGAGATACATTAAATGTTACCAAATTTGAATTACATTTTGTCAAAATAGGCAGAACTGGTTTTATCCACATAATCTACATGTAAATAATGTATCTACTTTTTGAATTTTTCGATGCAAAGTAGGCAAAATTGGTTTTATCAAGATGCATTAACATACAAATGTATCTACTTTTTGTCTTTTTCAATGCAAATATACTAATATTTCGGTTTGGGAACGGTGCAGATATCGGCCCTAAATCAAGACGATCGAGAGTCCTGACATGTATTAACACATAAATGTACTTACTTTTCAGAGCAGCTGTATCGACCATTCTTAGCATCATCACACACACAATCGTACTGACATCCATCTTGCCATTTCTGACCTTGTTGATACATCTTGTTCTTGTAAATACATACATCCTCTGGGAAATAAAATTGAAAATTTATGCACTTAAAAATACAATGTAACGCTTCAGTTTAATGAGACTGACATCAAATAGACATCAGTCTTAGTAGAAATGCAACAGAATAGCCACTTAATAATGTTTCCCCAGTGGAAATACAAATGTAATATTACTAGACAAACTTTTAATTCTTATAATTGTTAACAAAGTTTATCTCCCAACTAAACAGGTTATACTATTTTCCTCAAATCTAATCAATAATTCATTTTAGCAACGGAACACTGAATATACATGTACATGTAGCTTTACTTCCACACAGTTACATGTATTTCTATTCTTATTTCTAACAGAATACATGTACAATGTAATTGAGCTAATTCTGCTAAAAATATGTACAATCTGTCAAATAAATAATCATGATTCAAATTTCAATGTAATGAACATGATTATTAGCTTATACAAATTTCCTTTTTTTCAATTTGTATAACCTTTTCCTTGATACACACATTTTTGGAAAAAATATCTTTGCTACTTCATACCACTCAGAAAGAAAAATTAAATTAAATTTAGATCCTTGCAAACATTTCTCATAAATACTGTTACATCCAATCTCTTACTCACCATTCCGTCTTTTCGATTTTACAGTCCTGCGTTCGATTTGTGCAGGTATCTGACGTAAAAGCATTGTGATGTCATTAAATTCCTTTGAAAACATCATATATGTGACCCTGTTTCCCTGAATTTCATGCTGGTTTCCATAGATTTTGATGACGTCACAATGTGTTGACGTCAGATACCTGCATAAATGGGAAGTAACTCTGTATTTCGAAAAGACCGAATTATGCGTTTTCGTCCCCCTAAACATTTCACATGAAATGGTAATATACTTACTAGGCACAGGAGTAGGTGCTGGTGTAGGATTGCCAGTTAGAGGATTAGGGGCGGGTGTAGGGGAGACGTTAGGGCTAGGTGTTGGCTGAACTACACTCCCTCCTGTGATAACACCTGTACCAGTGTAAGGACCGTTCTTACAATCCGGGACTTTACAACAGGATGGATCCTTAGGATCCGGTACCAGGCTACATGCTGATCCTATGTTAGGGAACTGTGGACATCTATACAATACAGAATTTTGTATGAGTATGAGTTGTGAATCAACAAATCAAAATAGATTTTATAATGTTTAAGTCAAAGAATGTTCAGCAGAAAGTTCTTGATCATCATATTTTTTTCATTGACTGTCAAGAACATTTTACCTAAAATGAACTTTTCCTTAGGCAATAATAATTAAATATTCTGTTTTACGTCTGGAAGAGGGTACGTTTTAGGAGAATAACATGCTAAATTATGCATTTTTCAGGTAAAAAATACAGATTCAGGTAATGATCTTAAATCATAAAATGTCTAGAACATTATAAACATCATGACATACATGTAACAGTGTCTTTTCAAAACACTGAAGTCAGAATTATCCACCTCATTTGAAGAAAGATTCATGTATTTTCTTTTATGCTCTTAGTCTTTCTTTCCAAATCCCTTCGTATCCACCATAAGCATGTGTGTTTCCATACACTGTGGGAGTGTATCTTTCAGAAAAAGATCAGGATGTAAATCAAATTATTTTATTACTACAGCCTTACTTAGAATGCAAATTAAAGTTTCCTGTGTACCTTTCACTGCATCTGTAAACGCCTTGTTCTGCATCTTCACAGTTACACTTGTAATTACATCCATCATACCATTGTTGACCCTGTGTGTAGGTTTGACTCTTGTACACACAAGCTGAAAATAATAAATACATGTAATTAAAATGAAACATTGTAAACATACATGTAGGAGTAACATAAAGCAGAACAAAATATTGAGTTTTGTCAAGAATCATAAACCTCTAATTGACCTTTACATCTTGACTTCATAGCATAGCAAATAAACAATTTGCATAGTCAGCACTAATTGGTAAAAAATCAAAGCACTGAAGGTACTGAGAGCGAATAGCTAAATATCAGAATATGACATTGAATCATTTAAGCTGTGTGTCATCAAACTTTCCTTCGTAGACAAGTCTATGCAAGTATAGAATAATACTGAAATTCTAATCCATAATTGTGTCATTAGAATTTCAAAGATGACCGTCCTCAAACTAGCATATTCAAAAGCGTCAATACTAGTGGCCGACCCAGAGGGTTGACAAAGTGGGTAGGGAAGATAAGTACAGTAAACTTTGTATATAACGAAGCACAGGGAACCATTGGTCCAAATTCGTTATAGCCGTATTTCGTTGCATGCATTTTTGTGCAAAATACACGTATATAATAGGGCAATGGAAACTGAGAGATCAAACTGAATGAGAACAGATGGTGTATATACATACAACAGAATACTGGACATTAAAATAACCATTTTTAAATTACAAGTGCGGGTTAGTCATTGGTCAGAACAATTTTTTTCGAGACGGTGAACACTTCCTTCATACGCCTGTCGTAAATTTTCCAGATTTTTTAAAGATCGCACTCAGTGTTGTTTTGTGGAATATAGTATTTTAAGCAATATCTTATTCTGACTGTCTCATTCAACCTCGTTTAAAATTGATATTTTAGTCCCTTTAATAGGACTTCTGCAGGAACTTTCATTTTACTTCATAATACAATCAGAATTTCACTTTAAACCTAATCGTTATAGGTGAAGTTTACTGTATAGCGGAAGAGGGGAATTGGTTGTCGAGCAATCTGAGACAATCTTTAACAAATAAAGATCAAATGAAAAAAAAATTCCTTAAATTTTTTAAAATATGGAATAAAAAAATAAATTGCATTTCATTTAAAAAAGCCTCCGGTTTCTGGTTCCTTAGTGTTATTAGAGTTTTTCGTTTCATACAGAACTGTATCGGTCAATTAAAGGAGTTTACCCAGTTAAAGGCTTTCATGGAGTCCTATGTAGAAAAACTTATAGACCTGGTATGACATATAATGAAGACAGACGTGTGTGTGTGTGTGAGGGTGTGTGTGTGTGTGTGAGAGAGAGAGAGAGAGAGAGAATCATGAAATGGTAGTGTATTAGGTTCAATTTCTGATAAAAAAGAAATTAAAAGGCATTCAAGGTCTATATTTTGAATTTCATTAAGTTTGTTAACGTCATTGATACATTCTTCTTCATTTCAAATCTTAAATTTTAAACTCCATACGTATATTCTCATCGTCTGGAATATATCAATCCCTATAAACTGGAGACCTTTATTATGTTTTAAAAGTCTACGCATGACGTGGGGTAGTCGTAAGTATTATCTTCTAATCAAAAGCTTGCTCGTATATGTCAAAGCTTAAGGCCAAGGTCACTAGGTAAAATGTCATAGTGACATATTTGAGAAAGAACTTTTTGATATATAAACTACTAATACGTATCTTCTCGATTTTTTTAGACTTAGATCGAAATTAAGAAAGGGTAAACGGGACGGGATGGTGCATACAACGAAAATGATTCTAAATAATTCTTGGTGTTTTGCATTCACTTTCTGAAAATGATATGAAAACTGGCGAAGGTAACAAGCTGAAAAAAAATTCACAAATAAAGAATAAATAGTGTCTAAATTCAGTATTCTGTTACAGTTTTATTTTACGAAGCGGCAAGCTGCGCGAGTCGGTATGTTTTTGATTATCTGTATACATATATTGATATTTTTCCGCGGCTTTTTTTTAACAAAATGATATGGTGTACGTAACAATGAACAAATAATTTTCTCAATTTTTTTAAACGTTGGATTTTCTTAAACGGTAAACAACAATAATTGACGTCTCCCGTAGAAATAGTTTACAATGAATATAATGTAGTTGTATCCCGTCTCTCTCACTCCCTCTCTTAGTTCACATTAGGGACGTACGTATGTATACATGCCTGTTCAGATGTTCAATTTTCAGTCCAACAGAAGAAGGACAGGGGATTGGATCAGTACAGCTACTTATAACAGATTATGAAACGTATCTCCGATTAGTATCGGGTACATCGTATACATAATTATACCTTCCTCGTCAACGACCCGTAATGCTTTGGACCCTCCCTCATCAATGAAATAAACACGTATGCACACATGTACATTGTTCTTTTTATCGTGCTTACATGTTTATATCCCTGTCCACTAAAGCAGTTAGTGTTCATCTCACTCTTCTACGTAACAAAACAGCTTGATTCTAAAGTAAACAGAGTTACATCGTTTATACATAGAAGCAGCATCGGCCCTTCACTTTCTCTGGCAGAAGATTTAATACGTCACGATGATGAAAACCCTGTGATTTGATTGGTTCGTGCTTCAAATTATACATGTATGGAATTGGGGCTCTCAAGCGTGAAAATTTTCAGGTGATCACTTAGAGCTATTCGCTCAATTACGTATTTAAGCTGACAATTTTTCTATCTCACTACAAATTGAGGGCGCAGAACCAATTTATTAAAGCCATGCATACTTAATGTTTATTACTAGCACAAAAGGCCATTTGATCAAGATGTTATGATGATTATTAAGAAAATTTGATAATGCAGGATTAACATTAATAGTCGTTCGTAGAAACAGTTTTAATAAATTCTTTCACTTGATTCTAATAACACAAGCAGAGTTTACGAATGAGACAAAAAAATCCACAGGACATTTGTCCTGTATTTTTATGAAATTTCTTAAAATCCACCGGACAAAGCTAAAAATTACTGGACAAATACAAAATAATTTATAACAAATTAGCTGTTTGTATATAGAAAATAAATTGAGAGAGAGAAGTATACAAACTTTAAAAAAATCACTAGATGTAGTACATGTACTCATAAATATTGTTTTTTAAAAATGTTCGTGGCACATAACGGCACATGGTCTGTGAGTATCTCTATAATTGTCAACCAACGCCGGCTGGGATACAATTTCTCAAAAATTCATTTACAAAATGTGAATAAACTTAATCAATGATCCATAATGTGATACGGCAGTTATTTTTTAAGAGCGGTGTCGGGGAAGCAAATTTTACATGGAGTATAAAAATGTCTTTATTTGAAATCAAATACTGTAAATTTTGCGTCATTATCTTGAACTTTGAACAAAAAATCATCAGACATTTTGTCTGGCTCGAAACTAGAAACAATCGGACATTCGAAAAATCCACCGGAGATCGCTAGCAATACGGCACTTTTCGTAAACTCTGCACAAGTAATCATCAGTTCATGCTCAACAGCTGAAGAGTCACTTTTATGTTCTCAATTAACAAAATATTGTGTACCACACCCTATAAATAAGCTCTAGTGGCATCTTAAAATTTTGCTTAATTTCAATACCACATACCCTTCTTAGGTGGTGAAGATGTTGTTATAGGTGGTGACACTGTGGTAACCGGGAAGGGAGGTGGGGGTGTTTGTGGACCGGGGGTGGGGCTTGGAGTTATTTTTATCCCTGGATCACATGTCACAATCTTACAGCAGGGATTAGCTGGATCCTTCATTAAGTGGCATCCTTGTGGAATGTCAAGGTACTTAGTACATCTGGAAATGAGAGGAAAATCAATTATGCCGAAATTGTAAATTGTACATATGGATGAAGAAATGAATGTGCGAAAAGAATTTTTTCATCATACTATATGATTTTGAATACAATGAGAGAAGTTAAAGGATCATGTAGGTACTTCATATCATTTGTTTTCAAGGGATATTGTTATACCGTTATCAGTATATCTCTACATAAAATCTCCATAGGAGAAATGCCTATAAATTCGAATATTTGACCAAGCGATCAATAGTTACATAAATGCTGGCCCTAGGGCAATATAATTAAAAAACTATTGACCGATATACGTCACGTTTGTGACGTCACGTCAGTGATGAAGTTATAAACTCTACTTTTTTCCACGCTCTTTCTTTTATAGACGAAAATGAATGTAAACATGCCGGCCCAATCGGTTTGTTGCAGCAGTATTGAAGTAAGTGATAACAATACAATTATTCACTGGGAATGAGGGCAATATATGATTTGTTGGACCTTCAGACAAAATAGATTATATTATGAATTTAAAGCTCTTCCCCTTTCCCTTATCAATACATGTTTAAAATTCTTACTTCTCTGTACACTGATAATGTCCTGTGGTGGCGTCTGTACACTCACATACATAGTCACAGCCGTCATCCCATTTCTCTCCTTGTTTGTATTGTACTCCTTTGTACTCACAAAACGCTGAAAAATTAACGATGAATTAATCTTTCTATCTTATATCATTATACAAAATGCAGTTTAAAACTAACATTATCTTTTGCTTCCCTTCCATAAAGGATGGACGAAATAAGTTTCAAAACATTGACAGTGAAAAATGAATAAGGCTTAGATATGAGTATGTGTAAATTACACAGATACATGTATGCACTTCAAAGTTTTGGTATAATTTCTAGAGATTGGCATTTTGGAGCACTGGAAAAGGGCATCTCACAACAAACATTTTAAATGATCAACATTACGGTGATGGCTTATTTCAGAAATGTATTGCTTTGATGTGAAAACTGTTTAATCTGCCTAATTTGGTCAAGAATAATTTTTTTTAAACATTTTCATAGTGTCTCATGTTGATTTATTTTTAAGTGCAGAAAAAGTCTACTTTTTCATTGTCCGGTGATCAGCTATCAACAAGTAAATACGACTGACCGGTAATGAAATAATCAAATATTACTTACATAGTAGTGGTGGTACTACAGGTGTTCCTCCTGGTACTGGGGCAGGGGTGGGGATGTTGATCTGACCAGCGATGATTCCAGGGGCAGCTGTAGGGATGAGATTAGGTGCCAGGGTACCTGTACCATTGATTGTACATTTAGGTGCCAAACAACAAGGGTCCTCTGGGTCTGCCACTAGCTTACAGTTAGACTGTAGATTGTTGTATTTTGGACACCTTTTAAATTTTAGGAATATTCATAATTAATCTATTGTCAATGCACATCTATATAGTGAATACATGTTTAAAACTAGTTGAAGACAGAATTTACTTCAAATTTTAAATTTAAAACAGTATTCAATTCTTTTGCAATCAAACTTTTTATGTATATCACTGATAATGTTGTTTTCCATAATGTTTTGTCAGTATAACATGTAACAAAAAACAAACTGTATCCTAAAAATGTTATGATCGCTGAGCGATATAAGTCCCCTACCGGCGGCATATATTTATGTCCTGCAACTCTGCCTATGAATTACTCTCCAATTAAACATGAGTTTTAATTAAACTTACTGTCTGTGCAGCTCAGTTCTGAGGTTTTATCTGCTTTATCGATTCGAAAAAGAGGTCAAGCGTGACAAAAGTTGAACTTGCTCTGTAACTATCCAAGACTAAGCTGAGTATCAAATTTTACCTGAATATCACTATTTCGTGCAGAAAAAAGTCTGGAAAACTGACAAAACTGAATTGTGCAAGTCATCAAGGGGCATAACTCCTCGAAAAATAGGTTAAGCGTGACAAAAGTCGAACTTGCCCTGTAACTATCCAAGACTAAGCTGAGTATCAAATTTAACCTGAATATCTCTCTTTGTTGCAGGAAAAAGTCCGGGATACTGACAAAAATTGAATTTTCCATGTCATCAAGGGACATAACTCCTCGAAAATTAGGTCAAGCGTGACGAAAGTTAAACTTGCTCTGCAACTATCCAAGACCAAGCTATGTATCACATTTTCACCTGAATATTTCTATGTGTCGCAGAAAAAAGTTCGGAAAACTGACAAAAACTGAATTTTCCAAGTCATCAAGGGACATAACTCCTTGAAAAAAGGTTAAGGGTGACGACTGTCAAACTTGCTCTGTAACTATCCAAGACCAAGCTGTGTATTAAATTTCATCTGAATATCTGCATCTGCTGCAGAAAAAAGTCCGGAAAACTGACCAAAACAGAATTTTCCAAGTCATCAAGGGGCATAACTCCTCGAAAAATAGGTCAAACGTGACGAAAGTCAAACTTGCTCTGTAACTATCCAAGACCAAGCTGTGTATCAAATTTCATCTGAATATCTCCATCCGTTGCAGAAAAAAGTCCGGAAAACTGACAAAAACTGAATTTTTAAAGACATCAAGGGGCATAACTCCTCGAAGAATAGGTCAAACGTGACAAAAGTCAAACTTGCTCTGTAACTATCCAAGACCAAGCTGTGTATCGAATTTCATCTGCATATCTGCATCTGTTGCAGAAAAAAGTCCGGAAAACTGACCAAAACAGAATTTTCCAAGTCATCAAGGGGCATAACTCCTCGAAAAATAGGTCAAACGTGACGAAAGTCAAACTTGCCCTGTAACTATCCAAGACCAAGCTGTGTATCAAATTTCATCTGAATATCTCCATCCGTTGCAGAAAAAAGTCCGGAAAACTGACAAAAACTGAATTTTTAAAGACATCAAGGGGCATAACTCCTCGAAGAATAGGTCAAACGTGACAAAAGTCAAACTTGCTCTGTAACTATCCAAGACCAAGCTGTGTATCGAATTTCATCTGAATATCTGCATCTGTTGCAGAAAAAAGTCCGGAAAACTGACCAAAACAGAATTTTCCAAGTCATCAAGGGGCATAACTCCTCGAAAAATAGGTCAAACGTGACGAAAGTCAAACTTGCTCTGTAACTATCCAAGACCAAGCTGTGTATCAAATTTCATCTGAATATCTCCATCCGTTGCAGAAAAAAGTCCGGAAAACTGACAAAAACTGAATTTTTAAAGACATCAAGGGGCATAACTCCTCGAAGAATAGGTCAAACGTGACAAAAGTCAAACTTGCTCTGTAACTATCCAAGACCAAGCTGTGTATCGAATTTCATCTGCATATCTGCATCTGTTGCAGAAAAAAGTCCGGAAAACTGACCAAAACAGAATTTTCCAAGTCATCAAGGGGCATAACTCCTCGAAAAATAAGTCAAACGTGACGAAAGTCAAACTTGCCCTGTAACTATCCAAGACCAAGCTGTGTATCAAATTTCATCTGAATATCTCCATCCGTTGCAGAAAAAAGTCCGGAAAACTGACAAAAACTGAATTTTTAAAGACATCAAGGGGCATAACTCCTCGAAGAATAGGTCAAACGTGACAAAAGTCAAACTTGCTCTGTAACTATCCAAGACCAAGCTGTGTATCGAATTTCATCTGAATATCTGCATCTGTTGCAGAAAAAAGTCCGGAAAACTGACCAAAACAGAATTTTCCAAGTCATCAAGGGGCATAACTCCTCGAAAAATAGGTCAAACGTGACGAAAGTCAAACTTGCTCTGTAACTATCCAAGACCAAGCTGTGTATCAAATTTCATCTGAATATCTGCATCTGTTGCAGAAAAAAGTCCGGAAAACTGACCAAAACAGAATTTTCCAAGTCATCAAGGGGCATAACTCCACGAAAAATAGGTTAAGCGTGACGAAAGTCAAACTTGCTCTGTAACTATCCAAGACCAAGCTGTGTATCAAATTTCATCTCAATATCTCCATCCGTTGCAGAAAAAAGTCCGGAAAACTGATATTCGGACAGACGGAGGGACAGACGGACAGACTGACGGACGGACGGACAGACAGACCGAGAGGAAACTAAGAGTCCCCTTCGGCGTTGCCGGTAGGGGACTAAAAACATCTTAACAAAAACACTTCTGCTAACTACTGCAACATCTTAACTGGCACCCATCTTCCCAGGTCTGACCTTGAACGTACGTCACACCATTGTAAATACAGTGGAATGTGATATGAAAAATGCCTACGTTTGTGCAGCTTACCTTTCGTTACATGTATACACGCCACGGGAAGCATCGTCACAGCGACATCTGAACTGACATCCATCTTCCCAGGTCTGACCTTGTACATATGTCACACCATTGTAAATACAGAATCCTATAAAAAACATTATCAGTTTAATATATGTGCACACATTGCATTTTCTTTTTTCAAATACTTAAAAATTTTAATATCAAGTAGGTGACCTTCACCAATTTTAGGTGTTACATTAAAGAGACTGTGTGTTTGAGCATCCCTGCAAGTTTAATGGAGGTATAACACATACAAAGTATACATAAGTTATAGCCATATCTTGGTAAGAGTGAGTGACAGAATGACAGAAAGACAACAGAAAGTTAGTGATCCCAAACATGTACTGTATGTTGGCCTTTGTATTGAAGAGTACATATAGTCTAGTCAATCTACAAATAAAACCTAACTAATTGCAACAGAAATAATTCTAACTGTAACATATTTTTCATACTAAAATATGTTTGGAGAAAAAAATTTAGAAAAATTTATGAAGGGGAAAGTGACGAATTTGAGTCTTAAATCTTTATCTTTTTTTAATGACGCAACTGCGCTACCATACCCATGGAACTCTTCACTCTGACGTCATCTATGATGTAAACAAGTTACGAAAATCGTAGTACGAATGTATTTCTGACCGGCGCAGCGATGAAAAAAGATAAACTATGCTTCTATTGATTTTATATGTTATAACGCTGACAAACATTGGAGTTAACCAAAGGTAAGTCCAATCATTTATATTAATTTTCATGTCTTTTTTGTTACGTATAGTGTTAACTCTCTCAATGTGCCTAAAAAACGATTAAAAGTAACTTTTTATGATGGATATACATATCATACATTAAGTGCATGAAATAATTACTGAAATAGTCACATTCCATCGATAATTTCAATAAAAAGCGGATTTTTGGCCTTCTTCTAAACAGGTCCTCGCCGACGAAATTTTAAAGTATGGCGCGCCATTTCTGACATAAGGGATATGGCTATATTTGTGATATATATGAAATATTTGCTATAAATGTTTTTATCGCATTTTGATTTACTTTTTTGTTCATGATCAGTCTAGATAAAGTTTATTTTATTTAGTTCACTGTTTTGACAATGATTTTCTGTTTCTTTGTTTATAAAAAAACCATCAAAGAATGCAAAGGCGAAACAGGTATGTATAATTTACATATAATTTCTTAAGTTCAACGAATTAGTTTTGAGTTTTTCCCTTATGTTTATTTGACTAAGTAATGATTATTTTAATTTATTTCGTTGATCATAACTTCCTCTTGTTACTTTTATGGTATAAAGCATACATTGACTTTTTTTCTAATTTCAGCAGTTCTTCAATTATGGATCACTGCGTCATCTGCCAGAAGAGTGACGATCAGCCTTTGATATGCTTAAGGGAGAAAGGAAGCAATGGGATCAATGAAGCATCTAGGAAGCGTGAAGACACTCTTTTAACCATCGTCGGCCAATATGTACACAAAAAATGCAGAGAAAGTTATGTAAATCCTTTTAATATTGCAAAAGTGAAAATAAATCTGAACAAAGATGGTCCTCGTGAAACCCCGAATACGCCAAACTTGAGATCTCAAGAACAGTTTGACTTTAAGACACATTGTTTATTTTGTGGCCAGATAGCAAGAAAAGATAGAAAGAGGACATGCGAGGTCTACCAAGTCAGAACTGATGAATTTCAAACAAAAATCCTGGATATATGCAAACTGAGAGGAGATAATTGGGGAACAGAGGTATTGGGAAAAATTAAATCTGTAAATGATCTACATGCAGCGGATGCAATATACCACCAGACATGCAGCAGTAACTTTCGGACCATGAAGGCAATCCCATCTTGTTTTTCAAATGATTTAGATAGAGCATCAAAACGAGGACGTCCATACAATAAAGAAGATCATTCAGGGATTTTTTTTGCCCCTTTTTGGGGCCGTTATTCGGCCCCATTCCCAATGAGAAATAGTATCTTTTTTTCCCAAATATGGCTCTAAAATTTCCCAATCACATAGAGATGGAATAATGACTGAAATTAGTGAAATTTACTGGTTCAAAAGTAGCAAATTTACTTATTATTTGCCATATTGTTGTAAGCATAAGAATTTAAATCTTACATTTTGTATTTAAAAGAAAATTATGTGATTAAACATTCAATTCTGAACTTTTGATTGTATAAACTGTCATTTAACTTTTTATAAGTACTTCCCAAAATATTCCCAAACATCGTTAATTTTCCCAATTGCACGGGCCCCGACCCCATTCCCAAATTACTGAAAAAAATCACTGTCATTTTGAAGAAATTCTGGAATATCTCAGTGCGCATCAAGATGAACAAGTATCTGTGAATCAACTTGTGGAGCGAATGAAAGAGACATGCGGCGATGAAGCATTTACATCCTTCCATATGAAACAACGTCTTTTAAAACATTACAAGGACGATATCATCATTGTTGAGAAATATGGCACCGGCGGGATAGTCACATTGAGGGATACTGCAAAATCCATTCTTAATGATTTTTTTCTAAGGCCTTTGGATAAGGACTCAGAGGAAGAGAAAAATCGAATCATTCTAACAGCAGCAAAACTTATTAAGAGTGATATCCGTTCTGTACCAGTTGAAAGAGAGTATTATCCTTCAACAGACACATTATCTTCTGGACAGAAGAATCTCGATTTCGTACCAAAGGGACTGCAGCACTTTTTACGAGAGCTGATTCCCGAAAGCTAACTGAAGATGACATCCATTGGCCAAGCTATAATGCAAGCCTCACGACCCAGAAGTTTGATTGCGCCCCTGCAACTTGGACTTGCGGTTCAACTTCATCATAACTTTGGATCTCGATTTCTTTTGGATGAATTGAACCATTTGGGATTCTGCTCTTCTTATGCTGAGGTTAAAAAATTTGAAAGCAGCGCAGCAATTTCACAAGGTCTTTTGAAAATTCCAGGATACGAAGAAACAGATTGTCTGCAGTTCATAGCAGATAATGTAGACCATAATATTGGAACTTTAGACGGAAAGGAAACATTTCATGGGATGGGAATTGTTGCAGGAATTACTCCTATGAAAGAGACGGCTGAAGAACGAATTCGAAGAACTGAAACATCTACAGAAGAACTTCTTGCAGGGAAAATTAATATAAAATACTACAGGACACAATCGGATGACGTCTCAAAGGTTCAATTTGGGAGATTAGTACCATTACCAACTGTTGATACAACCATGTTTCTGGATATCGTCTACAACATAGCGTGGCCATTGAAATCACCCACACCTGGTTGGTCTGGTATGTGGCAGACGATGTATAATGCCACATATCCTGGAAAGACGTTGATAGTTTTTCTCCAAATGATAGATCTAAATCCATCCGATCCATCATGCATACATACGACAATGGAGTTCGCAGCTAAGCAATCCAAAACTTATGGATCCGTTCCAATACTGACCTTCGACCAGCCTTTATATTGGAAAGCCTTCGAAATTAGAGCAAACGAAGAGTATGGGAGTGGCCTCAAGAAAATGGTTTTACGCCTAGGGGGTTTTCATATGATGATGAGCTTTCTCGGTAGTATGGGTCACATTATGCAGGGATCTGGATTGCAAGAAGTCTTGGAATTAGTATACGCAGCAAATACTGTTCCTCATATTCTCTCGGGAAAAGCCGTCTCTAGAGCTACACGAGCTCACATGCTTGTTGAAATTGCACTTCATATGCTTGCGCAATCAAAATTTGACACGAGTCGAGATGAAAGTACTGGAACATCACTCAACCCAAACACTGAGGATGAAAATTTGAAAACGAGGGCTTTAGATTTCTAAGCGGTGACATAGATACAGATGCTCTTTGCAATATGGAGGCCATAAAGCTTTGCTGTAATCGTTACATGACTGATTTGAGATCATTGATAGAAAGCACACCAACGACTCGACTTTGGGGACAATACATGGAAATGATCAGAATACTGAAAACCTTCATCAAAGCTGAACGAACCGGGAACTGGGAATTGCACTTGAAATCTGTCAGAGATATGTTACCCTTTTTCGCTTCTTCCAGTCACAATCTTTATACAAAATCTTCCTACATCTATCTGACTGATATGCTGAATCTTCCTGAGGACCATCCAGAAATTTATGCAAAGTTTAAGGAAGGTCATCATGTTATGAGGCGATCTGCCAGAGCCTGGGCAGGTTTTCAACTGACTTGATTATAGAGCAAGTTTTAATGCGTAGTTTGAAGACATCTGGAGGTCTGACCAGAGGACGTGGCATGTCAGAAACACAACGCCTTCAGTGGACCTTGTCCATGCCAGCTTGCTCAAAAGTAAGTGATGCCATGTTTGATCTTACCGGATCTTCTTACGCGTCCAGTGAACAGCATAAAGAAACAGGACAAACCAGAATGAAGAGAGACAAGGAAGATGTCATGACGATATTTTCATTTTTGAAAGAGCGGGATCCTTTCGCGGAAATTGACGTGCTACGAAATATTGAAACTGGCGTGACATCAGAAACATCTGTAAACGTAGACAAGGCAAAAGAGATTGGAGAAAGTATAATACGAAACATGGAAGGTCAGCACATAACATCACATACGTTTAACAGATCTCTTCAAGTGAAAACAATGAATGACAGAAATCTTCTGAAAATTGGAGATGACTCTGTGAGAATTGACCCTCAATTACTGTTTCAGAGGTTCTTAACGGCTGCTCAAAATATGCACGAGGACTTAGCAGACGTATTTGCTTATGAGTTGTGCAGTTTTCCACCAGCGTTATTCGAAGGAAACAGACTTATGCGCGAGGCTCACAAGTCAACCTTGGCAGATTATATTTGGAAATGTGGAAATTGTGACGCAGAATCAACCGAGGATATAAAACATGTTGTTGACGGCGGATCATTGCTCCACCGCGTTCCTTGGCTAAGAGGGGAAACGTTTAATTCCATTTGTCAACGATATATCAATTTAGTATCGCAGAGGTACAATGATCCTATAATTATCTTTGATAGCTACCCAGAGAATCCAACAACAAAAGATCTTACTCATATCAGACGTAGCAAAGGAATCGCTACAACGCAAATTATGTTTGACGAAAATATGCCATGCCGCTCAGTGAAGGAGAAGTTTCTTGCTAACACAAAGAATAAACAAAGATTCATTCTGCTTTTTGGAGACAAATTAAAAGATTCGGGATTTGAAGTGCTGCACGCAGACGGGGATGCAGACCTTTTAATAGCCAAAACAGCTTTGTCTTGTTCTTCATTGAAGCACACTAGAGTGATTTGAGATGATACTGACATACTTGTGCTTTTATGTCACCACTACAGATCAACAGAATACGTCTTACATTTTGGTTCCGATATTAAACGTGGAGGACAAATGACAAGAATTTGGGACATAAATAAAACTAAAGAAGTTTTGGGCGAAACAGCAGTTAAGCTTTTACCAGGGATACATGCGCTCACAGGATGTGATACCACATCAAGGATGTTTGGGATTGGGAAGGCGGCCCCAATTAATAAGTTGAAGTTGTCAGAGCAATTTCGTGAAGCAATGACAACATTTACACAGGCAAATGGAGACAAGAAAACAGCTATTGCCAAAGGAACAGAGGTTATATCATGTCTGTACGGCGGCTTGCCATACGAGGGCCTAGACATATTAAGATACAGGAAATTTGGATCAAAAGTTGCTGCAGGTACAATCTCAGTACAGATTCATGCTTTACCACCTACAATGGATGCAGCTACTCAACACTGTCTTCGGGCTTACCTTCAGTGTCATTATTGGATGACAGGAGAAATGTTAAATCCGTGTGATTGGGGTTGGATAAATTCCGCAAATTCGCTCTTACCTATCAAATCTATCAAACCTGCAGCTCCAGCTAAACTTCTCAAAATTATAAGGTGGACGTGTAAAACAAATTGTGACACTCTACGGTGCTCGTGTCGGAAAAATGGCATTGACTGTTCTATCAGTTGTAGTGAATGTCGTGGCAACTGCCTAAATTCATCAGACATTGAGAACATAGACTAGTAAAGATTAATCTAACGTTGAGTTTTGCAATGGGAAATAACTGAAGAGACACCTCTAACCCCTTATGTCAAGACGGAAAAAACTTTTAATGCAGACAATGCTATGAAACTTAATCATTCATTTGTTACATAAAACATTTAAATACTTTCAAATTTTAAAACGTTTCAATTTTTTTCTTAAAATAACAAATTGAATGGCGTATTCACTAATTCAATAAAATATTCCAATTTGAAACATTTTCAATTGATATACACTTAAATTACATGTGCAAAGAAAATTACATGTACATGTATATGCATCATAAGATGGATACACTGAAAATGAAAGCCCATTGAAGGATTGAGCATCTACTGTTTAGCAAGCTGCATCATTCGTTTATCTGATTATATGAGACAAAATAGACATGCCAATTTCTGCATACATGTATAAGACAAGATTAATAAATGTTAGGAAAATGGGAAAAAACAACAACAGGAGAACAAATTATTGATCGTGCGAAGTCGGATGCAATGACGTCACGTGATGCTCTTGTTGGCGCTAAATAATGGGAAGGTGCTATGGTCGTTATTAATATATTAGATTTTACCGACTCAGATTTCATTGTTTTTGTATGTCAATATTTCATCATGTAGCATTTTAATTTTTACAAATTCAAGGGTATTAGTAGAATTTGAATTCTTAAGATAGAAAGAAAAATCTTCATTTTTTGCAAATTAAGAAGCTCTAAATGTATTTTTAGCCCAAAAAATCGTAAAAACGTATTTTCAGCAAATTTTTTTCAGAGAATAAAAGTAAAAATTATTTCATAAAACTAAAAAAACTCAAAATTGGAATGAATTAATCAGCTGATAATCTCACTTTTTGTACTAAAGTAAAATTTTACAAATTTAAAAAATAAAATTGATTTTTCTCAAAATTCCCCTTTTTTGCCCTTAAAAAAGTCACTTTCCCACTTGCGAAAAATTCTAAATTTTTAATATGATATAACCTTGATTATATACTAACATCTGGTGCATGTTTCGTTTCTGTTGCAATTAGTTAGGAAATTGGCATAATTTTCAGCATATTGACTAGACTAATATTAAAACAATACAATGACAATGTCAAATATACCTCGAAAGCTAGTCAAAACTTCCTTTACTTTTGCAAAATTGTGTAAAGCACTTACTTTGATCCGGTGAGAGTGTAGGGATGGGGTTGGGTATTTTAGTAGCTGTACCACTGACTGATGGTCGTGTGCTACTGATACCACACTTAGGTTTCTTACAGCAGGGATCGGTAAAATCATCCACAAGTCGACAGTTTGATGGTAGGCCAATGTACTTCTGGCATCTAAAAATAATAATGAGAATTTTAAATGCCAATCTTTTTTAAAGAATACAGTATCTTGTTTAAGTTTCAAGAAATGACATATAAGATTTTATACAATTCAATTCAACATGTACATGTACCTCAAGCAAATGACTTTGTCACTTAAGGAATTTGGTGATCTAGTGTCAATAAAGCCTACGCTCACGCAGCAAGATACGCCCGTTGGGATTTTTTTCACAACACCAAAATATCTAAGTCCCATAACTCCATAAAGACAAATTGGATGAACCTGAAAATCGAAAGGCGGCTTCCTCTTCAAAGTCTGATCACAATGTACAAATATCATGAAAATCTGTTGACGCATATTCAAGTTATTGCGTTCCATGCACCTGTATTTTGCCCTAAGCTTAACATGTATGTGCATATAACCCCCCCCCCCCCCCATTACACATAATTTCTGGATAATGTGACAAAAAATTTAAGAATCCGTTATAAATGTGAAAGAACATCCTTTCTACTTGAAGTATACAAAATTTCAAAACATTTTGACCAGAAATAGATTTTTAAAGAATTTTTAACTATTTTAGTATATTTTTACATTGTATCTAAAATATCTAAGTCCCATAACTCCGTAACGACAAATCGGATGAACCTGAAAATCGAAAGGCGGCTTCTCCTTAAAAGTGTGATCACAATGTAGAAATATCATGTAAATCCGTTGACGCATATTCAAGTTATTGCGTTCCATGCGCCTATATTTTGCCCTTAGCTTAACATGTTTGTGCATATAACACCCCCCCTCCCATTTCAAATATCTCGGTTATGCGACAAAAAAAATTAACAAGAGGCCCAAGGGGGCCACATCGCTCACCTGAGGAGACTGTATGTATGTTTTCAATCAAAGTCAAGATCTGAAGGAAAACGCTTTTAGTGAAGCTTTGAGAAGGACAAGGTGTACAAGTTACTTCCTGTAAAGTTTGGTGACATTCTGTGCAGTAGTTTAAGAGGATGAGTCAAAAATGTGTCATTCAAATAGAGCCTATAGAGGACATCTTGGATTTCCAATCGGCTCGAAAAACACAAACTAAGTAGAGGGCAATAAGTACTTGCGTCCTGTGAAGTTTCAAGAAATTCTGTGAAGCAGTTTCAGAGGAGAAGTTGAAAATGTGTCAGCCAATCAGAGCCTGTGGCGGCCATCTTGGGTTTCCGATAGGCTCCAAAAACACAAACTTGATAGAGGGTATGAGTACTTGCTTCCTGTGAAGTTTCATGAAATTCTGTGCAGCGGTTTCAGAGGAGATGTCAAAAACTTGTCAGCCAATCAGAGCCTGTGGCCGCCATCTTGGATTTCTGATCAGCTCGAAAAACACAAACTTGGTTAAGAGTAATCAGTACTTGCTTCCTGTGAAGGTTTGTGAAATTCTATGCAGCCGTTTAAGAGGAGAAGTGGAAAATGTGTCAGTCAATCAGAGCCTGTGGCGGCCATCTTGGATTTCCGATTGGCTTGAAAAACACAAACTTGGTAGAGGGCATTGAGTACTTGCTTCCTGTGAAGTTTCATGAAATTCTGTGCAGTGGTTATAGAAGAGAATTCCAAAATGTGTCAGCCAATCAGAGCCTGTGGCAGCCATCTTGGATTTCCGATGGGCTCGAAAAACACGAACTTGGTAGAGGGCATTGACATGATTGAGTAGTTGCTTCCCGTGAAGTTTCATGAAATTCTGTGCAGCGGTTTCAGAGGAGAAGTCAAGAATGTTTCAGCCAATTAAAGCCTGTGGTGGCCATCTTGGATTTCCAATCGGCTCCAAAAACACAAACTTGGTAGAAGGCACTGAGTACTTGCTTCCTGTGAAGTTTCATGAAATTCTGTGAAGCGGTTTCGGAGGAGAAGTCAAAAATGTGTCAGCCAATCAGAGCCTGTGGCGACCATCTTGGATTTCCGATCGGCTCCAAAAACACAAACTTGGTAGAGGGCATTGAGTACTTGCTTCCAGTGAAGTTTCATGAAATTCTGTGACTCAGTTTCAGAAGAGAAGTCGAAAATGTGTCAGCCAATCAGAGCCTGTGGCGGCCATCTTGAATTTCCGATCGGCTTGAAAAGCACAAATTTGATAGAGGGCATTGAGTACTTGCTTCCTGTGAAATTTCGTGAAATTCTGTGCAGCGGTTGCAGAAAAGATATCGAAAATGTTAAAAGTTTACGTTGGACTGACGGATGATGGACGGACGACGCGCTATGACAATAGCTCACTTGAGCTTCGCTCTGGTGAGCTAAAAACAACAATACTTGTAGGGGACCATGATTTCTTCATTCCTACCAAGTTTAACGAAAATCTGTTCAGTTGTTCTGGAGAAGAAGTTGAATATGTATGAAAATCATCCCCTCCTTCTTCTTGAGTAATCTAAGTAACCCGAGAGAGATAGTTATACAGAAGCTAAAGCAAAATAACAGCACCCCTCCCCATCCTTTCACTGTGTTATTGATAACATTGATCTGTTCTTACATTAATATTTTGAGCTGCTCTCAATATTGTAATTTCAAAGTTGTATATCTAAGTCTTCACAAGATAAATTTGAAAATACTTATTCATCTTTTTAAAATTATTTAGTTTCCTTTTCCATACTTATTCAATAATTTAAAATACATAACATTCAAATGAATCAATAATCCAAAAATTTAAACCTCAAAAACATAAATCAATATTAAAGAAAGACAACTCTTGCATACATGAACATGTACCAACTTATACGAAACTAAAGTTACCAGGGTACCAGAACTTGAACCAACAAGCCTTGGGTCCATGTTCACAGTAAACATATCTATTCATGATTGAAAAAATACTCATAAAAATCTGTTCAGCAGTTCTGGAGAAGAAGTTGAATATGTATGAAAATCACCCCCCCCCCTTTCCTATTCATATAAGAAAATAATTCATAAAAAATCAAAAAATTAAAATTTCAGTATAAAATACATATCAAAGCATTTAGTAACTTAAATGTGATAAATGTGCAGTAAATGAATGTGTAAAATCATACACTTATTGAGTTATTTAAAGAAATAGTGCAAAAATGTGCATTTCTGACAAAGTCCGAAAAGACGTCAAAAACGCGTCAAAAATTTGACTTCTGAGTGGAACCAAAAATAACAACACTTCTTAAGACATCTCTCTAGATCATCTTGATGCTTTCGGTTTGTCGATACGTGCTTCCGTTCTGAAGAAGAAGTTTGTCAAAGGAGGGTACCCCCTGTGACCTACTTTTGCCTCTGGTGGCGCCACCTCTTGATGGATCCGGACGAAAAACAACAACACTTGTAGGGGAACATGAGTACTTCATTCCTACCAAGTTTCATGAAAATCTGTTCAGTGGTTCTAGAGAAGAAGTCGAAAATGTTGAAATGTTTACGCCGGACGCCGGACAGACGACAGACGACGGACGCCGGACGGTGCGCTATGACAATAGCTCACTTGAGCTTTGCTCAGGTGAGCTAAAAAGCGTCAAAAATTTGAGTTTGGAGTGGAACCAAAAATAACAACACTTCTTAAGACATCTCTCTAGATCATCCTGATGCTTTCGGTTTGTCGATACGTGCTTCCGTTCTGAAGAAGAAGTTTGTCAAAGGAGGGTACCCCCCGTGACCTACTTTTGCCTGTGGTGGCGCCACCTGTTGAGGGATCCGGACGAAAAACAACAACACTTGTAGGGGACCATTAGTACTTTATACCTACCAAGTTTCATCAAAATCCCTTCAGCCATTCTTGAGAAGAAGTCGAAAATGTGAAAAGTTTACGACAGACAGACGACAGACGACAGACGACACACGACACACGACAGACGACACACGCCGGACGCCGGACGGATCGCTATGACAATAGCTCACTAGAGCCTTTGGCTCAGGTGAGCTAATAAGGGAAGAAAAATTTTTGTTGGGGTCCCGCCGGGGTTTGGAGCCACTCCCCATGGGTCCATTGGGCATGGAAAACATACACTATACCTATGTACAATCTTAAAAAATATTCCTTAAAAATCCAAAAGTGGATATCTTGACAAAATTCTTTCACTTGAAGGGTACCATGCATGAGTACCTCATATCTACAAAATGTCATGACAATCTGAAGAGTGGTTATAGAAAAGAAGCAGAAAATGTATGAAAATCACCCCCCCCCCCCCCCTTCCTTTTTACATAAGAAAAAAATTCATAAAAAATCAAAAAAATAAAATTTAAGCATAAAATTCATATCAAAGCAAATATTAAGTTAGATATGATAAATATGCAGTAAATGAGTGTGTAAAATCATACACTTATTGAGTTATTTAAAGAAATAGTGCAAAAATTAGCATTTCTGACTGAGTCCGAAGAGACGTCAAAAAAGCGTCAAAAATTTGAGTTTGGAGTGGAACCAAAAATAACAACACTTCTTAAGACATCTCTCTAGATCATCCTGATGCTTTCGGTTTGTCGATACGTGCTTCCGTTCTGAAGAAGAAGTTTGTCAAAGGAGGGTACCCCCCGTGACCTACTTTTGCCTGTGGTGGCGCCACCTGTTGAGGGATCCGGACGAAAAACAACAACACTTGTAGGGGACCATTAGTACTTTATACCTACCAAGTTTCATCAAAATCCCTTCAGCCATTCTTGAGAAGAAGTCGAAAATGTGAAAAGTTTACGACAGACAGACGACAGACGACAGACGACACACGACACACGACAGACGACACACGACGGACGACGGACGCCGGACGGATCGCTATGACAATAGCTCACTAGAGCCTTTGGCTCAGGTGAGCTAAAAACCTGTTACATATGTCAAAGAGCATCCTTTCTACCTTAAGTATACAAAATTTCAAAACATTTCCACCAGAAATAGATTTTTAGACAATTTTCAACTATTTTAGTATATTTTCACTGTATTTTAAAATATCTAAGTCCCATAACTCTGTAACGACAAATCGAATGAACCTGAAAATAAAAAGGCGGCTTTCTCTCCACAATCCAAACATAATGTATGAATACCATGAAAATCTGTCGACGCATATTCAAGTTATTGCGTTCCATGCGCCTATATTTTGCCCTTAGCTTAACATGTATGTGCATATCACCCACCCCCCTTCCCATAACAAATATCTCGGTTTTGCGACAGAAAAATTAAAAACGCGTTACATATGTCAAAGAACATCCTTTCTACTTGAAGCATACAAAATTTCAAAATATTTCGATCAAAAATAGATTTTTAAATAATTTTTAACTATTTTAGTATATTTTCACTGTATTTTAAAATATCTAAGTCCCATAACTCTGTAACGACAAATCGAATGAACCTGAAAATCGAAAGGCGGCTTCCTCTCCACAGTCCAAATATGATGTATGAATATCATGAAAATCTGTCGACGCATATTCAAGTTATTGCGTTCCATGCGCCAATATTTTGCCCTTAGCTTAACATGTATGTGCATATAACCCACCCCCCCCCCCCCCTTCCCATTACACACAATATCTCGATTATGCGACAAAAAAAAATTAAAAACCCGTTAAATATGTCAAAGAACATCCTTTCTACTTGAAGTATACAAAATTTCAAAACATTTCGACGAGAAATAGATTTTTAAATAATTTTTAAGTATTTTAGTATATTTTCACTGTATTTCAAAAATCTAAGTCCCATAACTCTGTAACGACCAGATGATCAGATGAACCTGAAAATCGAAAGGCGGCTTCCTCTCCACAGTCCAATCATAATGTATGAATTTCGTGAAAATCCGTTGACGCATAATCAAGTTATTGCGTTCCATAGGCGGACGGACAGACGGATGGACGGACGGACGGACGGACGGACGGACAGACAGACGGACTTCGCCATACCATAATACGACCCGTCAAATGACGGGCGTATAAAAATTCTGATTGGTCATATTCAAATTGGAAAATTTGCATGTACACTTTAGTTATACCAACAGAGACCCAAAAATTTACATTCATTTGAATACATGTACATGTATTTCTTGTTGACTTGAACATCAGTTTTGTACCTTCTTAATTCTCAAAATCACATAAAACACTTTAAAATTTTGCATTGTACTTTCTTTTTGTACATGTACATGTTTAACTGAATATTATACTTACTTTTCAGTACATTTGTAAACACCATTGAAGGCGTCTGTACATGTACATTCATAGTTACAGCCGTCTGTCCAGGTCTGTCCTTGACCGTATTTCTTGTTCTGGTACACACAATAACCTACAAAAAATAATTTCAAAATTCATCCCACATACACAGCAAAAACTTTTAGCAGAAAATTAATGTATGAAAGAAAGTATTTTACAAGTACTGTATATGGCGAAATTATACATTCAAATCAATAACTTCCATATACATGGTATACTCATTATCAAAAGACTAAATTAAATAAAACACCGCTAAAGACGGTATGGCCGGATTGCAAAGTAAGTTTTTGTCACCAAATGGGTCAAAGTCACTAAGTCAAATATTACAGCATACATTGAGAGGTCTTATCAGAGGCAACCTACATGTATAATATAAAGTTTCTACTGCATACAGTTCCTTAGATTTTGCTTCAACCAGAAACTTTAACCAAAATCTTTAACTAGGTCAAAGTCCTAGGTCAAGGTCACTAGGTCCAATGTAATGGCATAAATTGAACGGTATCATCATGGGCAATCTAAATGTATAATATAAGGTTTCTACTGCATACAGTTCCATAGATTTTGCTTAAACCAGGAACTTTAACCAAAATCTTTAACTAGGTCAAAGTCCAAGGTCAAGGTCACTAGGTCCAATGTTATGGCATAAATTGAACGGTATCATCATGGGCAACCTAAATGTATAATATAAGGTTTCTACTGCATACAGTTCCATAGATTTTGCTTAAAACAGAAACTTTAACCAAAATCTTTAACTAGGTCAAAGTCCAAGGTCAAGGTCACTAGGTCAAATGTTACGCCATAAATTGAAAGGTCTTGTCATTGGCAACCTAAATGTATAATATAAGGTTTCTACTGCATACAGTTCCTTAGATTTTGCTTAAACCAGGAACTTTAACCAAAATCTTTAACTAGGTCAAAGTCCAAGGTCAAGGTCACTAGGTCAAATGTTACGCCATAAATTGAAAGGTCTTGTCATTGGCAACCTAAATGTATAATATAAGGTTTCTACTGCATACAGTTCCATAGATTTTGCTTAAACCAGGAACTTTAACCAAAATCTTTAACTAGGTCAAAGTCCAAGGTCAAGGTCACTAGGTCAAATGTTACGGCATAAATTGAAAGGTCTTGTCATGGGCAACCTATATGTATAATATAAAGTTTCTACTGCATACAGTTCCTTAGATTTTGCTTAAACCAGGAACCTTAACCAAAATCTTTAACTAGGTCAAAGTCCAAGGTCAAGGTCACTAGGTCAAATGTTACGCCATAAATTGAAAGGTCTTGTCATTGGCAACCTAAATGTATAATATAAGGTTTCTACTGCATTCAGTTCCTTAGATTTTGCTTAAACCAGGAACTTTAACCAAAATCTTTAACTAGGTCAAAGTCCAAGGTCAAGGTCACTAGGTCAAATGTTACGGCATAAATTGAAAGGTCTTGTCATGGGCAACCTATATGTATAATATAAGGTTTCTACTGCATACAGTTCCTTAGATTTTGCTTAAACCAGGAACTTTAACCAAAATCTTTAACTAGGTCAAAGTCCAAGGTCAAGGTCACTAGGTCAAATGTTACAGCATAAATTGAAAGGTCTTGTCATGGGCAACCTACATGTATAATATAAAGTTTCTACTGCATACAGTTCCATAGATTTTGCTTAAACCAGGAACTTTAACCAAAATCTTTAACTAGGTCAAAGTCCAAGGTCAAGGTCACTAGGTCAAATGTTACGGCATAAATTGAAAGGTCTTGTCATGGGCAACCTTCATGTATAATATAAAGTTTCTACTGCATATAGTTCCTAATTAGATTTTGCCTCAACCAGAAACTTTAACCAAAATGTTGACGGCAGACGGACAGACGGACATCGTCAATCTATAGACCGGAATTGCTTTGCAATCCGGCCAATTACAAATTACTACATCAATTGAGAAGTTAAGAACAATTCTGTCTCTCAATTTTCTCATCTCCATGTAGATGTTCTTGACTTTCCAATTAAAAGTACAGTATACGTACATTGTAATTATACTGTATGTCAAGATACTGTGGTTAGCTCTAAATTCAAACTAATAGTATCAAAATAATGGAACAAGTAGAGAGTGACAAAGAGATTTTGCTCTATAGAATAGATTTCAATCTACGGAAAACTAATGTATCTTCTTAAACTCTTGATGAAACTTTCATGGATACTAGTTCAATACTGACTTCTGTATTGGCATTCCTACCTCTGCCATTATAGACTATTCCTGTGTATGTCCCCTTTGAGGGTGGAGAGTAACCACTGAATCCAGTTGTACCGTTATTTGGACACTTAGGGATCTGACAACATGTAGGGTCGAGAGGGTCGTTGACAAATGTACAGGTCGGATCTGGGTTGTAGCTGGCACATCTGATGATAATACGATGAATAAATAAAAATTTTCAGTTTCACGCAATAGATGAATTCAGTTAAATGGATGAAAAGTTATCTTTGTACAGCTAATTGAGAGCATGAATGTCTGAGCTACAATATTATTCAAATGAATATAAGGCCTTTTTTTAATAAAATGTTTTACTGGAAATTTTTGAAAAAAAAATTGAGTCAAGGGGGAAGAATAAAAAATTTTTAAAAAGTGAAAAATGTGTCGGCCGTTCGATAAAAAAAATAGAAATAAAACAAAAGATCAGTCGAAAAAAATTTATTTTCTATTTTTCACAGAAACGACTGTTGATCGTCTCTTTTTTTTTTTTGTTCTCTTTTTTAATTTCTTAGTATCTTAACCAGGGTATCCTCTTTCAGCATGACAGAAATTATCATTCCTTTCCTGCTTTTAAAAAGTATTTCTATTTTATTTAATTCCATAAAATTCTTTTTGTTGATTAGTTGTATTGAATTTAGAGCTGACATTCATCACTTCTTACTACTTACTAAACTATATAGATGTAATTGTATGAAAATTTAGTCAGAGTAAATTCTTAAATATTGGATTGTAAACAGATGAAAATATCATTGGAAACATATAGCATCAGTATAATCTTTATTGCTGCTTTCCTTACTGATAATATTGGGACAGTGAGTGTGTTGTATCCTGTGGTTTACAGCAAAAACACGACAAGAGACAATCATGATTCTACTTTCATTTCGCCATCACTTACCCGAAATATTCTAAAAATAGAAAAGGGGAATACCGCTATTAAAAAAACGAACTTTTTAATAGTATATTCTCCGACTTTACAGGTGTGTAAACTCTAAAAGTCTCTCAGATAGCATTTATCCTTCAAGGCAAATGAAAATCTGGTATTGTAGTCGAAAATTTTATTTTTCACAGATTTTGGACAGTTGACGGAGAAATTGAAAATAAAACGCCGAGTCAGTACTTTTATTTTTATTCATTTTCATCTAAAATTCGGGTCGGCGGTCCCGTAAAACATTTTATCAAGAAAAAAAGGCCTAAGGCCAAAATATGAGCTAGCAGTGATATCTATATTTCTATAAATGATCTTTAACGCCACTTTTAGTATCAAAGTGAAAGCTAAAACCAAAAAAAAAAAAAAAATCTTCAAAATCTAACAAAAATAATTCAAACAACATTTACACAAAGCTTAAGCCGGGCTTCCACTGTCGGGAATGCAGAGGCGATAGAGCTACGATTAGGTGATTTTGTTTAATCGTAGCACATTCTCATCTCAATCACGGGCATTCTTGTCTCATCGTGTCACAATCATGTCATATATTCTCCTACATTCTCCTCTGTTCGCAGCACCGACGCGAATGTTTCAAACTGTTTAAAACATTCGTGTCTGAATTCCTATTCGCCTCACACTCGCGGCACACTGCTTATTACCTCAGAAACTTGAAAATCAAAAGTAAACATTTTTGAGTATCATTGCATAAGTACCTTTCCATACATCGATGTACACCTCCTGGACCATCCTCACACGTACATTTAGAGCCACACCCATCAAACCATGATTGTCCCTGCTGGTACTGTCTGCCCTGATACTCACAGTAATCTAAAAAATAAATATGCTGATTAACATAGAGCCTTCTTGTGATTACAACTTACATGAATATTCCTTTGCAGACAATATTTGACACAAACTGTCATATCAGTGGCAGATCCAGGGGGTGCAGAGGGGGTTCCCTCCCTCGGCACTGACCTAAAATTTTCCCCAAAACTTTTATTTTTGCCCATTTCCAATACGCAGATCCAGTGGGTGCAGAGGGGGTTCCCTCCCTCGGCACTGACCTAAAATTTTCCCCAAAACTTTTATTTTTGCCCATTTCCAATACGCAGATCCAGTGGGTGCAGAGGGGGTTCCCTCCCTCGGCACTGACCTAAAATTTTCCCCAAAACTTGTATTTTTGCCCATTTCCAATACAAATTGGCAAAATACGCCCCTTGACCCCAAGCAAAGGGGGCCTTGGATCCACCACTGAATATAATCGATTTTGCAGTTCGAAAAAGTAAGTCATATAAAAACCTCATTGAAATCTGCTTGTAAATTAGAGTATCTATGCCAACAGGAGAAACAGGGTCCTGGTGTTCTCTTGGGCAATTACACCTAATTCATGAAATCTAAACTCAACCTTAAGGCATTAGGGGTACAATACTCTACTTCCAGTTGTTTCAATAATCATGATAATAGAAATATTAAACGCCACAAAGTTGACCGTAGACACATAACTTCGGAAAATGTTCGCGACTAAACATTTTCATTGCTAGTTGAATTAAACATTAAGGTTCAAGGATACACTATCCGAACAACAAATCACTTCGGAGTCTCTCTCGTCGCCAAAATCGACGTCACGTTGTCTATGACGTCACGAAAAAACGCGCCAAAATTGCATCGGCACTCTTAATATTTGACGCTGACTCACCTACGTCCTGAAACATGAACTAGTATTTTAGGTATTGTGCTAAATAAAACTGCCGTATTTTGATAAGATTGGGACTTCTATCGTTTTCCTTTGAATTTTGATTAAAAATTGATGTAAAACAGTTCTTTGATGGGTATGTTTATTCAGAGAAAAGGCTTTCAGCGCATTCTGCCGCTCGCCGTCATCTCTACGAGAAAATCACGAAATAATAATTTTATGCTTGTTTTATTTGTAAACAAATAAAAACGTTTGATTTGTACCCGGGGTTAAAATAGCAATTGAATCTAATTAAAATGTGTGTGATGCTTTTTTTACACGCGGGGTTTAAATGAGCAACATCTCACAAAATTGTACATTTTATTAGGAAACAACTCCTTAGTTTACATGCGGGATTTGGGTAAAACAAATGAATGGACTTTTCTATGTCTATATATCTAGGAGTAGTGATATTTAGAACAGCAGGCACCACGATAAGGGCAAAGGAGGGGGGAGTATTACTGCTACGTAGCAATATCTCTCCCCTATGTGTAAGATTCGCCATTTATTATTAAGCGAACCGTAATAATTATATTTTGAATTTATCGAACAGAAGACTTTTCTAAATTATCGATTTTGTGCTGTAAACAGGGATATGGTCATTATCCATATTTGTCATAGTACAATAAGTCAAATCTTCTCAAAGTGAATCCTCCTTTTGAAAAAGTTCTCTTTTTTTTTACATTATTTGTTCTTCTCCTTTTCTTACAATGCGAATATTCATGGACATGTTATAAATCAATGATTTCAGGATTATTGCCTAAATTTAACCCTGTCCCCGGCAGTGAATTATTATTACCGGTATGCGTCAAATATTATAGAAATGGAAAGTAAATGCATATTTTAAAATTACCAGTGGTGGATTCGGATTCAAGGGGGGGGGGGGGGGGGGGGGGTGTTGCGGAGGGCCCCCCCCCCCCCGGCAATGACCCCAAATTTTCCAAAAATTATTTATCAAGATATTTGATCCTGAACAAGTCACACTGACCTTGAGGATGACCTTGACCCACGTTGGATGCCATAATGCTGAATATCCCAGCATGTTTGATGAAAAATGCGAATGCCGACTTACTTACATTATATGATCTCCATAAATACGTAAATGCAAGGAATACTGTTTTTATCGTATTACATTGAAATACACTAAAATTATTTTGCAATCAGGAAAGAATTTGTCAATAAACGCCTATAATGAAATATGTGCACGTAGACCAGTAAAAAAAAAGGAGGAGGGGGGGGGGGGGGGTATGGAACGTTTATAATATTAATCGAAGATAGAACTCAGTTGCAGCACTGTTTTACTGTTATAAGTCAGTTAGTTGCATTTTACATTATATGGATTTTTTTTGGTTAAAAATATTTTAAAAAATCCTTGTAAATGTTTTCTGTTTTGAAACACAGATTCTTACAAATAGGTTTCAAAATGCCGAGCAATTATAAGGCAACGTCCTGGTTCAAAATGACGTTGTTCGTGCTATTGTTTACCCTTTCTTAGAAGAAAACAAATGTCATGCGGAAATAAATATGATTTTTCATAAATATAGGAATTAGAAAAAAAAACTATTTCAAAATGATATTCTGTCACAAGGCCGATTTTAGCCCTTCCCGGCTTTTCTCCTCATCCAAAACCAATGGATAGCAACATACATGTACTAAGCCTGTATATTATATATAACGTGTAATTGCACGTACATTCAAGTATTAGTAATTTTCTTTGTGTATTCTTTTATCTGAATACATTCTATTTATTTATAATTCTATTCATAAGATATACATCTTGTTTTCATCGCCCCATTTCATTCTGGACCGTTTTTATGTCTTTATCAACTTGATTTGACGTTCAAATGGCCAAATGCATCACGTGACGTCATTTGCTTAAAACTGTTGTAGGCGTTAGTATTACTGATATAATGGGTAAATATTATAAAATGGGTTACAGAATTTACATTTTGATCCGTTCTATTTCCAATTGATATATGGATGATAAATGAAGTAATTTAGATGAAAGGTTCAGGAGATATAAACCCAAATAGAGCACGGAGGGGATATCTTGCCAGCATTTTGTGACAAAATCTGGAGGGGGGTAAGGTCATAATTTTGTATCAAACTTAAAATTTTGTTCGATGATTACAACATTTATTTTTATTGTTGAAAGATATGTTAACTTAGATTAAGATAGCAAATTTTCCGCTCATTGGCATGTTAACAAAGTACTTAAACCCGCCATTTACTGGTTGGACTCTAAAAATAATGACGTCAAGAATAGAGCCTAAAATGGTATAATATTTACTATTTCATAGAATTTGACTTACCAGCATTGATGTATTTTCTATTTTTCATTTGTTTCAGACCTTCTTTCGTTATTAAAAGAATGACCATATACATTCATGAATCAGGTTTAAAATAACAGGGGTCTATTGATATGATGCAAATTTGGGGAAAATTAAAGAAAAAGTGGACATGTACTTCTTTGAAGGTCATAAATCAATTGGAAGCTCGATGACATATACTTTTTCATTAAAATACTGTACATTACATTGTTCTCTACCAATAACATAAATAAAACTTAACCTGAGATGTTTAATAGTGTTTTGGGGTGTTTTGGAAAGGGTGTAACCATGAACCTTAAATTAATATCAAATATCTAAAATATATAAGATATGGAAGTACATAATTTCTAGCTTTTTAACGATATTGTTATTATACCTCTAATAATGTACCTTGATTCCTTTTTTACACGACTGTATGCCTTAAAAATTATCTGAAACATTCAGTGCTTATTGGATTTGTTCCTGCTATACTTCCATCTCAAAATAGGTGAAACTCAAGGCCAAACTCCTTACATTCTTATACACCTATTTTGAGTAGAAAGAATGACAGGAACAAACCCTTAGACAAATATATCATGCCAAGAATCCTTTTGCAACTTTTTCTTGTATGTTTGAAAATCTAGTGACGAGTACTTCGGCGTCAAAGCAAGACACCATGTGACTGTATCAATGCAATGTTATTGGCTGAAATTAGTATGAGGCATGATAATATGCTGTACATACCAGTTGGGGGTGGGGTGATTGTAATCTGGCCCACAGTTGTGTGGTATGGGATAGGTATATCACACACAGGTCTTCTACAGCACGGATTCTTCTCATCGTTTACAAGGAAACATCCTCCTGGCAGGTTGATGTAGTTGTAGCATCTACATGTACATGGATATATCAGGAATTTACGTAAACTTACACTTAAAACAACTCTGACTTGGACTGAGGACTCTCAATAGAATGTAAGCCCATGTTAAACAAATAAGCCAAAACTTATTTAATTCTAAATCCATATTTTAAGTACATATACATGTATTTTGAATTTATCTTACCAATAGGATATTACAAAATACAAAAAAATTCATGACATCACATTGCATTTGTCTAATAGTATGTCTGACCGAGGTTTGAGGCTTGTTAGTCCTAGGGAAAACATTGGGATTTCATGAAATTTAACAATCACAGGGAAGGTCAATTTGATAGTCGTGAAAGTTCTTTATAAAAATTGAACGAATTTGAAAACACAATGCTAATAACATACAAGTAAAATGCAAACATCAACTTGAAGATGAAATAATAGTTGAAGTAAACTTACTTTTCGATACACCTTATAGTATCCTGTCCTTGAATTACTTACTTTTCGATACACTATAGCATCCTGTCCTTGAATTACTTACTTTTCAATACACCTGTTGTATCCTGTCCTTGAATTACTTACTTTTCGATACACCTATAGTATCCTGTCCTTGAATTACTTACTTTTCGATACACCTATAGTATCCTGTCCTTGAATTACTTACTTTTCGATACACCTATAGTATCCTGTCCTTGAATTACTTACTTTTCAATACACCTGTAGTATCCTGTCCTGGAGTCTTCACACACACAGTTATAATCACATCCAATCTCCCAGTTCTCTCCCTGCTTGTATACCTTACCCTTGTATAGACAGTACCCTACAATCAAAAGATCAAAAAGTAAACAACAAGTTCACATGTATGTACACGTATTACTTTTCATTGTATCATATTATTATGTGTATTATAAGGCCATGTAAAAAAAATTCTATGTTTCTCAGATAATTGGGTTTCAAAAAAGTGGCAAGGTAGGTAGGGTTTTTATTTTTTGTTTTTTTTTTCCCCAAGAGTACTTTTTTGAAGCAAGTTTGAGTGAAATGATTGAAATCTTCCTCTACGCAAATAAAATGCATCACATTTTATATAACAATAAAAAAGTAACAAGATATATAAACAGTGGGCAAAATAATTATGAACTTGCACGCTAGTTCATTTTTGCGCCCGCTCGGGCCTGGACGTACAGCAAAACCAATAGTGTCATCGCGTAGAGGATACCTGAGTTAGTCAGAATCCACATCTCATTTACCTGTAGCGCACCTGGTACCTGAGATATTCACCTTAATTACAAAAAAATCCTGCGGGAAATAAAAAAATCCTGCGGGAATTATCAAAATCCTGCGGGAATTATCAAAATCCTGCGGGAAATTGATGAATTCCTGCAGGAATTTTTTTTTTCCTGCGGGAGAAAAAAAATCCCGCAGGAATATTTTCTTAAATTTTTTTCAAGAAATTCCTGCGGGAGAAAAATTTTCCCGCAGGAATTTTTCTTTAAAAAATCTTGAAAATAGTGTTCCTGCGGGAAAAATAAAAATCCTGTGGGAAAAATAAAAATCCTGCGGGAAAAATTTTGTTCTTTAGAAATTCCTGCAGGATTTTTTTTTCCCGCAGGAATTTTCTGTATATTAAAAATTCCTGCAGGATTTTTATGTTCTGATAAAAATCCTGCAGGAAATTGTATTTCTAAAAATTTCCTGCAGAATTTTTTTCAAATCTACAAAACCACTTCTTTATTCTTACATATGTATGAAAAATGTATTGATCGCTGAGCGATGTAAGTCCCCTGCTGGTGGCATATATTTATGTCCTGCAACTCTGCCTATGAATTTATCTTCAATTAAACATGAGTTTTAATTAAACTTACTGTCTGGGCAGTTCATTTCTGAGGTTTTATCTGCTTTATCGATTCGAAGAATAGGTCAAGCCTGACAAAAATAGAACTTGCTCTGTAACTATCCAAGACTAAGCCGAATATGAAATTATACCTGAATACCTATTTGTTGCAGAAAAAAGTCTGGAAAACTGACAAAAACTGCATTGTACAAGTCATCAAGGGGCATAACTCCTCGGAAAATAGGTCAAGCTTGACAAAAGTCGACGTTGCTCTGTAACTATCCAAGACTAAGCTGAGTATCAAATTTCCCCTGAATATCTCTCTTTGTTGCAGGAAAAAGTCAAGAAAACTGACAAAAACTGAATTTTCCAAGTCATCAAGGGGCATGACTCCTCAAAAATTAGGTCAAGCGTGACGAAATTCAAACTTGCTCTGTAACTATCCAAGACCAAGATGTGTATCAAATTTCATCTGAATATCTCCATCCCTTGCAGAAAAAAGTCTGGAAAACTGATAATCGGACAGTCGGACGGACGGACGGACAGACCGAGAGGAAACTAATTAAGAATCCCCTTCGGTGTTGCCAGTAGGGGAAAAAAGCCCCGTAACATATATAAAACAACATCCTTTTTTTCTTGATTTATACAAATTTTAAAAACATTTCATCCCAAAAATAGATTTTTAAATAATTTTTAACTATTTCAGAATATTTTCACTGTATTGAAAAAATATAAGTCCCGTAACTCCGTAAAAACAAATCAGATGAATCTGACAATTGAAAGGCGGCTTCCTCTCCACAGTCTGATCATAATGTACAAATATCATAAAATCCGTTGGCGCATATTTAGGTTATTGCGTTCCATAAATGGACGGACAGACAGACAGACAGACTTTGCCATTCCATAATACTTCTTGTCAAATGACAGGCTTAAAAAAAAGTGGTTCGTGTTTTAGTTTTTAGTTTAAACATATATTATTTCCATAAACATGAAATGGGAATTGGGCACAAGTTATACAAACATTATTTAAGCCCTTAGTTCGTGTATAGAAGCAATTTCACACATTGTATCTTAAGATTCTAAAATCCTTGAATAATGTTGGGTACAAGGGATCATTACTATAGTATTTGCTTTCTGATGTTGGTATGAAATTTTCCTATCTGATTGATATGTTCACTTACTAACGAAAAGTAAGACAAAATTATGGCAATTTCACAAGTACAATTAATATGATGTTGTTTGAAATCAACATCCGTGAAACCAGATGTCTCTGACGAGACTGTAGCTCTCCTTTTTTTTTCTAAAACATCAATTTCCTTTCTTTTTTTAAACCAAGACCATAGGAAGCAGGTGCTCTAACAAATTATAAGTAGCATGACAAAACAACATATCCATTAGACTGCAACTATCATAGCACTCATATATATTATAATATCCAAGAAAAAGTATTTCAAAAAAGAATGCCACACCCGTTTTCCAAGATCCTAGGGGCAAAGGGCTGCTAGCTCAAATGAAGTATCGATGACACATCAAGACTACAGATCCATAATATTGGATAAAGAGTTAACTCCCCATCATTAATAGCTTTCAACAATTAGAGAGCACAACTATATAGGAAAAAATTACCACACCCATTTTCAAAGACCCTGGGGGTATAGGGCTAAAACAAAATATCAGGTGCACAACTACACCACAGACCCATCATATTGCAATAAGAATTTAGTCTCCATCATTTATAGTGTCAGAGGAGTTGCGGGCACAAGATTACATAGAGTTATACAGGAGAAAATTACCACACCCATTTCTATGACCCTGGGGGTCAGGGGCTCAAACAAAATATCAAGTGCACAACCAGACCACAGACCCATCATATTGCGAAAAGAATTAAGTCTTCATCATTTAAAGTGTCAGAGGAGTTGCGAGCACAAGATTACATAGAGTTATATAGGAGAAAATGACCACACCCATTTATAAGACCCTGAGGGTCAGGGGCTCAAACAAAATATCAGATGAACAACTAAACCACAAACCCATCAAATTGTATAAAGAATTAAGTCTCCATGATTTATAGTGTCAGAGGAGTTGAGAGCACAAGATTACATAGCGTTATATAGGAAAATATGACCACACCCATTTCTATGACCCTGGGGGTCAGGGGCTCAAACAAAATATGAGGTGATCAACTAGATCACAGACCCATCATATTGCAAAAAGAATTGAGTCTCCATCATTTATAGTGCCGAAGGAGTTGCGAGCACAAGATTACATAGAGTTATATAGGAGAAAATTACCACACCCAGTTATAAGACCCTGGGGGTCAGTGGCTTAAACAAAATATCAGGTGCATCAATAGACCACAGACCCATCATATTGCAAAAAGAATTAAGTCTTCATCATTTAAAGTGTCAGAGGAGTTGCGAGCACAAGATTACATGAGTTATATAGGAGAAAATGACCACACCCATTTCTAAGACCCTGGGGGTCAGGGGCTTAAACAAAATATCAGGTGCACAACAAGACCACAGACCCATCATATTGCAATAAGAATAAAGTTTCCATCATTTATAGTGTCAGATGAGTTGCGAGCACATGATTATATAGAGTTATATAGGAGAAAATGACCACACCCATTTCTAAGACCCTGGGGGTCAGAGGCTCAAACAAAATATCAGGTGCACAACTACACCACAGACCCATCATATTGCAAAAAGAATTAAGTCTCCATCATTTATAGTGTCAGAGGAGTTGCGAGCACAAGATTATATAGAGTTATATAGGAGAAAATGACCACACCCATTTCTGAGACCCTGGGAGTCAAGGGCTCAAACAAAATATCAGGTGCACAACAAGACCACAGACCCATCATATTGCAAAAAGAATTATGTCTCTATCATTTATAGTGTCAGAAGAGTTGTCTGGACAAGATTACATAGAATTTAATGACCACGCCCATTTTCTAAGACCCTGGGGGTCAGGGACTGAAACAAAATGTCAGGTGCACAACTAGACCATGGACCAAGTAAAATGCAAAAAGAATTAACTTTCTATCTCTAACAGTTTAAGAGGAGTTGTCCGGACAAGAATTGTTTACGGACAGACAGACAGACGGACAGACGGCCGGACGAAGGGTGATCGCATAAGCTCGACTGGTCTGAGACCAGTAGAGCTAATAAAAATTATTTGCCAAAAATGTACCCAATAAATCCAAGAAGTATGACTAATAACTTATAAAGGGCTGATTCCAACATAATGATTGTGATGGAATTCTTTAACACAATATTCAGAGAGAAAGCTCCAGTCTTTGTCAGTTTGAAAATATCTGTGTTGCGAGTTAAAAGTTTAAGACTTGGTATTATGGTGAATGAAGGTAGGTACAAAAAAATCCAATGTTTAAGCACTTAAGCACATAATACAGTATACTCCTTTCTTAATGAGATCCTCATGAATATTCATATCGAATCGAAAGCGAGGCTACCGGCGGTTCGTCACGAAGCACAACAAATATGGCGACTTTGACATACGCACATGTATATTGCATCTCTAAGACGATGTATTTCCGTTACGTTTCTTCCATATAGTGAAGGATATTATCAATGAAACATTAAAATAAGAAACTGAAGATAATTGAGGCAAAATACGCAGAGGGACCGTAGATTCTCCACTGCCGAACTAGCAAGTGCAGTACGTGTCAACTGCAGGTCAATGCGGCACGACAGGATGAACGTGTCATGTGCACATGTGTCTCTCTACATCAAGCTGCAACTGCTGTCGAATGAATGAAGACCAGGTAAGCAGCTTAACTTCTCGCTATTGTAATCATATCCAAATCAATTGAAATGTCTAAACTCTTAACACTTGCAGGCTATGACCCCCCCCCCCCCCCCCCAAATATAAAAAGGGAGGAGGGGTCAATTATATGTATTTTACCCCTCTTCCCAAAATATTATTTAATTACAAATTGATGAAAGAGTTACTAAAACTTTTATTTAACAATATGTAACATCGGGAATCTAGAAAATTTCCAGTGGAAGGATTCCAATCTTGATGGTCTTGATGAAATTTAAAAAGAAAATAAAAAATAAGGTTTTTGGCGAGGGCTTTCCTGACCACTCTTACCAATCTCCAATCTAGATCTGGGCTTGTGTACTTAAGCCAAATATTCTTTTCTTTCTTGAACATATTTACTTCCACATGCATGTACATGTACAAAGAATATACTATACATGACTATATTCTAAATCTGAAATTTTATTCTTACAGCATACAGACAATATGAAAACTAGAGATGATTGATCAACGCGTAAAGCCTATGCCCTATAGGAAGTTTCTTGCATTAAGGAGAAAAAGGGTTCCAACTTCATTTATGATAAAGGTATGATATATAAATCAAAGTCTAATGTGTTTAGATAATTAGTACTAGGAATAATGTACAGTGTAACTTCAGAGTATTATTATTAAAATAAATTTTAAAGCGAATTGTTTGAGATGTTTCATGCACTTTTATATTCTTTAAGATTTGGTTTTCTCATTTCACATTTCAAAATGTTACTTTATATACAAGTATTAATTTGAAAATGATTCACTTAAAAAAATGTCATGTAAGATAAAAGTGAAGCATTTGTGTATGGACCATTTAGTATTTTCTTTGATTTATTTCAGGTCACACTACCTGCATGAAGCTTTGAATCTTCTTTATATTTGTGGGATGTGACTATTGGCATACCTTACCATGACATTTATGAATGAGTTCTGCAGCCAGAGATGTAGTCTAGTACATTATTAGTACTAATGTAATGTTGTGAAATTTCTCATAAACAAACATTTTATTAGATAATAAATAAACATCACAATTAGCCTTGTTTGACTGTTCCATGTACTTACATAATTGTTGAGAAATTTCAAAGGTTATTTGATAAATATAATAAAAACACATTGACTTCAAGGCACACATACTATTTTTTCATAATTATAGTCTAGTACATTATTGAAATGTACTGGCAATAGGAGCAACTGTTTTGACCTTTTGGGGGGATTGACTTCTCAAAAAAAGATCTGGCTCAATTTTTTTTATCAAAAAAAAAAAAAAAAAACCAGAGAAAAAAAATCAGTGTCATACAATCAATGTTGATTTAGAGATGAAAATCAAGCAGTTGCTCCCTGAATTGTTAAATCATTTCATCTTGTGGATAAAATCATGTCACAGCTGATTTTCACTAGTTTTGTATGTATAATAATCAAAAGAGGAGGAGGCAATGAGTTTGTTCACCTTATCCTGCTTTTGGAAAAGTGTGTGGGCACTTTATGGGGTCAGTCTGTCTGTATGTCTGTCAGTCATAAAATTACCTTGAGCATTATTTTTGAAATGTTTGTGAAGGGGTTTTCATATTCCTTCACAATTTTGATACCCAGTTTTTGTTTGTCGTGGAATTTGACATAATTTTGTGATAACACCCATGTATAATTTTCAATTTACTTGTTCCAAGGCCATATTTCTTATCATGTGCACAACTTTTGACGTAACATCTAACTTATAAAAAGGATGCATATTTCACACTTGCGCCTATAGTCTCTGTCAGAAAAAGAATCTTAATATATCTGTCCTAGATGCTTAACAAGAAAGAATTCATGGCAAATATAAAGTAGTGTTGAACGCATTTTGAGCTCAAAATAGCTCTTATTCAGCAGTCATCACTAATATTCTCTTAACAAACATTTTGCAGAAATGTACAAAAAGAAGAGTCTGAGCACCAACGCGCTTACGGTTGCTCGATGTTCTAACCCATAGTACATCACGCAAGCTAGATAAATTCATGTGTTTTAAACCAATCCATAGTCACAGCACATTCTCTTTCATTTTCACATTTTTAAAAGAAACAGTTTGAGCAAAAATACTTTTAATAATGACCTTGACATTTGTTCAAGAGTTTGGTAAAACGTCAACTAAACTTTTTTTCATGTAAAACAAAGCATACCGCATGATAGTGTAATTTAAAAAAAAGGTTTAGCGTACGTCTGCTACTATTTATATGTTCCTTTCTCAGCCAAAATATAACGCAAACAGACCTTCGGTCTGTTCTGTCTATGTACAAGATTTCTGAAAACTAAAGTTACAAATGGACTTTGTGGTGGAAGGGGTCCTTTTATGTATATTTTTACATAGATATGGGCCCGAGATACGGAAAACACAGAAATCATGACCCACTTATATTATGAAATTGCTACCTAAACATATATTGCTAAAGTGGACCTGTAATATTCGCTGCATGTCTGTAACCTGAAAATGACCACCATGACGAGACGACTGGCAGTACTGTCTCTAGAATTCATCAAAGAACTTTTTTTCAATTTCGCGATTTAATCCTGAGGGGTGGGGGATGGGGGGCTGGCAGTTTTTGGAAATAGATATTCTGACCCAGAAAATGTTGAAAATAAATAATCTGACCCTCTTTGTTGCAGAAATAAATATTCTGGCCCACATATGTGTTCAAAATGTATAAATAAATAATCTGACCCGAAAAATTTTGCCAGATCAAATGGTCGTCCCCTTAGGAGGGGGACTTGAGGATTTTACAAGATAAAAATCTGGCTTTGGAATTTTGACCAAAAAGGGAAAAAAAATCCGATACAAAGGGCAGGCGCAAAGCGAAAAATCTGGATCATTTACCGAAAATAAATAAATAAATAAATAATATAATGCTCAAAAGAAAATTTTGACCGGTAAAAGCACAGGGATTTATCACGCTAATACCGGTTGCTGTATTTACACTATATATATGTGTTAAAGGGATCTAACTCGGCGTTTAACGAAAAATCGACAAGTCATCTTTAAGTCTTCAGAAATAGGCTAATCAATGTCAAAACCTATTTTCTGTCGTATATTTCGATAGATTAATTCATACTGAATCTTCATACGAAATTTGAAATCAGTACCTCCCTTACGAGCCGAGATATGCCCAATACCGCTCTCTTATGAGCGCCGCATTTCTAGGTCGGACAAAAAGGTGTCCGGTGATAATCAAGCAGTATAGACAACATTTGGTTACTGCTTGATCGTTTAAACGTCCGAACACTTCAAAGACACACAACTGCATGATTATCTACTCTTCACATGCTTTTTACCATCTCAAAAATCGCTGGTATATGAAAGTCCCTCATATAGCTACCTCTTTGCATGCACGTATATATGTCTTTCATAACTCTGCACACGTTGAATTTAATCTCGCTTAAATAAATCCGACGCTTTTCTTATTTCAAAGTCGTCAAAAAAGACTTTATTTGAAATTGTACTAAGCATATATGGGACTATTTCATGCAATGTTATGTATTTGAGATGTTCGCATCATTGAATGGTCAAGCGGTGCCTCAAGTTGATCACTGATGCCTGATTATCATCGGACACCTTTTTGTCCGACCTAGAAATGCGGCACTTATAAGAGAGCGGTATTGGGCATATCTCGGCTCGTAAGGGAGGTACTGATTTCAAATTTCGTATGAAGATTCAGTATGAATTAATCTATCGAAATATACCACAGAAAATAGGTTTTGATATTTATTAGCCTATTTCTGAAGACTTAAAATGACTTTTCGCTTTTTCGTTAAACTTCGAGTTAGATCCCTTTAACACACATATATATATAGTAAATACTGCAAACGGTATTAGCGTGATAAATCCCTGTGGGTAAAAGTCTTATTGCCCCCTCCCTCGTAAAATTATCTGCTCCGATTCCTACAAATAAAAAAATGGGTCATTTCATCATCTAAGCTCTGCACATAAAGATGCCGGATTTGTCCTAAATACCCCCATTAAGTATATTGAATTATTGATCCAATGACGGTACAAATAATTTACTCATTACAAAAAAGTTTCACTAAAACAAGGGATATACATTACACAGAAAAGCAGGCAACGTTTGCGTTTGTTCCCATGTAAATGTCACATACGGTCATTGTGAAAATGAATTATGTAAATATTGTACGTTAACAAATAATGACGTGAAATATATGTATAAAAAATTAAAAAGAAGAATTATCGAAAAAAATCCTAATAGCCATCCAATATTAACGACGTTTCGCCTTTTTAAAACCGCGCACTTGCTATTTAGTAAAGACGACGCCATATTGTTTATACTGGATACCACCGGTAGCCTCGTTTTCGATTCTTAGGTGGCGCTTATGAATATTCGTTAAGAATGGAGTATTGTGCATGGATTCCAAGTCAAAATCAAAGTATTTGAGTGAAAAGTGGGATCAACTGAGCTCCCCATCTTAATCTGCCACTGGTTGAAAAAAATAAGGCTAAAGCTAATCTCTAAAGAAGACACTAGTGATGCAAAATGAACATAAAACTTAAACAGATACATAAGCATCATGACGAGAAATTTTAACGTTGTAGGTAAACCTTCAGTAGTTTTAATGGGAGCACTATTGAAATCATTCTGTGCCTGTGGGTATAAACAGCAAAATAAATTTGGTCTTTTCGAAACACAGAGTTACTTCCCATTTCAGTGGCGGATTTAGGGGGGCTCCCCCCCCCAGCACTGACCCAAAATTTTTCAAAAAGCCCTGTATTTTGGACCATTTTCAGTAAAAATCGGCAAAATTCGCCCCTCGACCCCCCGGCAAAGGGGGTGCTGGATCCGCCACTGCATTTTTGCAGGTATCTGACATCAAGTTATTGCGAGTCATCATATTCTATGGAACCAAGTGTAAAATTCAGGGAAACATGGTTACAAATTTGACATTTTTAAAGGAATTTAAAGACTCACAATACGTTTACGTCAGATACCTGCATAAATGGGAAGTAACTCTGTATTTCGAAAAAGAACGGATTTATGATTTAATCATGTTCATTCTTGCATATTTTGCGAATGTGATGAAAAATGCGACACCTAGATGAAAGTACAACTTCTTAAACTTTAAATATACAAGTGGAACAAATGTCAACCTATAATACTACATGTTTTCTACACTTCTGACAGCACATGTCATCTTATGCAGGATTCAAGGAAATTCGAGCTGACAATGTTGCTCGTATTTTGTGTTTCGCAGCTTTTTCTTGGCTATCGTATTAGAAGTTAGTAAATACGAATACGATTGTCAGCAAATATCATCTCAGATCGCCTATAGTTCTACCAGTTTTAAAAGTTCTTCTTCTTTCTTTTTTTCTTCTTGGCTCGCTTTGTCATCGAACAATTCGTTCCTCTTCTCCTTCTTATCATAAGTATTTTCCCCTGCTATTCGGAGAACCAAATGGGAATATAAGTATTTTCCCCTGCTATTCGGAGAACCAAATGGGAATACATGTATGAATTGATGTGGAATTCACTTTAGTCAGGGCGGATCCAAGGGGGGGATGAAAGGATACAGGGGCGGATCCAGAACACCAATTGCTGAGGGAGCACATACAATTTTTGATGGGAATCACTTGCGAGGCCCGAAAGGCAGACTGGTTGGGGAGGGGATGGGAGGGGATGGTTCCCCCCATTTCCAATTTATTATTATTATTGGGGTACGGGGGCCTCCCCCCGAGAAAATTTGAAAAAAATGAAGCTATTTGGTAATATCTGAAGCGTATTTTAACTGAATTTAGAAGGAATTCCGTCAGTGTTCAACAATGATTTGTATATTGAAAATTTTTCGACATTGTCTGGTGCTGTACTGTTTTTGCACGGCATGCAAGTCAACATGTTAATAATAATAATAATAATAATAATAATAATACTTTATTTTAAGAGGGTGGCACATTTAGCATTTTCGCTATTCTCCCATGTGGCCCTCGTTAACGTATTTACAGAAAATATATATAAAGATATGTACAAAATATGTAAGGCATATACATTTTTATAAAAGATGGTAATAATAGATATTCAAAGTTTTAAAGTCCGTATAAAGTATAGAGTCCATATAAAGTTCGATCATTTGTATATTATAATCAATAAGTTCCCCTATTTGAATGAATGTATTTAATTATTGAGTTTTTGAATATGTTCAGGATTTCCTTAGGAAATTGGCGGATCAATAAGTTTTGAAAGGGCGTCGATGTGAAAACTATTTTTGCAAATTCCAGGCGAGGCCATGCAGACCCCCTATAACCATCACTCTAGATCTGCGCTTGTTTGTTAATTTTTGTAAGGTAGAAAAACAAACAAATCATAGGGTTACAGTAAACAGTTTTTTTCATGACGTCATCCCTTGACGCGCACCCTTAACCCAGCGTCATATAATACTATCATAAAATACATACCTATCAAAGTATATATATGGTTAAAAAGAATAAATCTTACACTTTATCATGCTTACACAAGATTATACCTATAACTTATAATAAGATGTAGAAATGTGCTCGACAAAGGGGAAAATAGTAAAAATTTGACGGTACCGCGGGGCAACTTCTATAGCGGAAACGACATTGTTCCGTAAATATTTGGGGAATAAAATTCATATCAAAGAAAGAGTGTATCTATATCAATAAAATATAAAAGTGAAATAGGGATTGACCGTGTAGTTAAGGAGAAATCAATATGACCACCAAAAACACTGAAAATCATTATGTCCCTTTTGGCGCCCCTTACTGTGGTAGACTCCTTTAATGAGCCCCAGCTCATTGCCTATGAACACGTGTTTCAGAAAATGAAAATTTCCCATAATCTTGCAAATATCTTACAGATTTTAATGATACCTCATAATATGCCATTATTTTAATTTTCATGCATACAGTATGAAGATCAAGGCTCAGCTCTTATTATTAAAAAAATTGACCGGGGCCAAATCAGGTTAGAGATTATACAAAACTGTTTATTGAAACCTAGAGATCACGAGTGTCCCGTTCCCTACCCTGCAGCGTCAAGATAGAAAGGTTAATAGAAAAACATTCATTTGTCGACTCTTTGCAAAATTCTTGGAGGTAGCCAGTCCAATCTGGCCTAAACAATTTAATTATTCATTTAAAAAAGATTGCATGATCACAACCTCAATTCTAAAACGATCTTAATTTTTTTTTTCAATGCCGATTTTATAGAAGGTAATATAATATTGAAGATTTGGCTAAGAAATATGTGTGTTTTATGTCTTGCATAGGACTGAACACCACTCTCCATTTATCCCTCAGATGAAGAAAATCAGACGTGCACATGAATCAATGAAGGTTTATTTCGGAAACGTGTATGTCCATGTACAGCTAGACAATGGACATGGCAGCAATGCATCCATCCCGGCTTTGTTATCTATCACCGAGAAAATTTTTGAAAATTTATTCAAATCTGTGGTTTCTGGGGTGTTTATCGGGCATTTTCTGACTAATTTCATAGAAGTACTGTTAATTTGATGCTTCCAAAAGCATGTCATAAGTGTCCCTTCTTTTGGCACTGCCGGGGGGGGGGGGGGGGGCGTGCCCCTGTGCCGACTTTGTTATCTATCCCCGAGAATATTTTGGAAAATTTATTCAAATCTGTGGTTTCTGGGGTATTTATCGGGCATTTTCTGACTAATTTCATAGAAGTAATATTAATTTTATGCTTCCGAAAGCATGTCATAAGTGTCCCTTCTTTGGGCACTGCCGGGGGGGGATCCTGTGCCCCCCCCCCCCCCCCGACTGAATCCACCACTGGGGTAGTCTGGTCTACTCGAGGTTCTTATATAAATACCAACTTGGTCAGTTAAAATCGACAAACTTCGCTACTTTACAAAGGGGATGCTGGATCGGCCACTTAAAGAAGAATTCAAAGAGAAAAGGCGAAAAAAAAAAAAAAAAAAAAAACCAATGAAAACGGCCGGGTTGATTAGGGCGTGTGTCACCTAGACAAATTAATAAGGTATCAATAATCATATCTATATATCTAATTAATGGACTCCGGACACTACTAAATAAATAGTACTGCTTCGCTGTTAAACTTTTATATCATAAATATGGCTTCCTTCGCTACTGTACGGAATATAGCTTTATCAAATGTTTGTGAAAAGGATAGACATATACATTTTTTTAAATAACACAATGTACACATGGTAAAATCTTCCTGTTGGCGGTGATTTTTTCGGTGCTCGACATCCCCTCCCCCTTCCCAGAAGAACACCCCCCCACCAAAAAGTACAAAAAAAAAGAAAATCTCCAAAAACCCATCAATGCGTATTTCGAGGCGTTCTAGTTTTTTTTTTTTCGATTATGACTTTAGTTTTATTATTCACTTTTATAATACAAGTAATTATTCTTATATATGTACGCTGACAGTCGTATTTTTCACCAGAAACAAACGATACACGTAAACAGAAGACGTACAAGCACAGGTCACCGGGAAAAAAACCAGGGGAGGTGGTCCAACTCATAATGGTTAGAAAATTGTTTCAAAAAATATATAAATAGAGAAAGTATTTATGTTAAATTCTTCTTGAATGACTCAACACATGGGGGGGGGGGGGGGGGGGGGGGGGTTCCAGGTAATTACATCCTCTTGGTATTTGCCATCCTTTCTAATTTTTATGTTTTACTGTATTATATTTTTCTTTCAAAGTCATATACTGGACCATCCCCCCTCTTTTTTTTTTAAATGGCTGGAACCCCCTCTCTCGGAAAAATCTCTAGATCCAACCATGATATTGACATACATGTACATATATTTTCCCATGGTTTCCAACGACCTTAATAAACCAATCATTCTTGAAATATAATTGTTTTGAATAAGTGGTAGTTTCAGGGAGCTCGAAGGAAAACTCCCACAACCTCACAAGAAAATTTTATTTTCAGTCTTCGATAAATTTCACCTTTCGTTGTTTCTAGAATTTCTGAAGATAAGGGCATATACATGTATTCGACATTTCCAGAGAGAATCAGATAATATTGTTTTAAAGTTGAAGAGGCAGATCCAAAAGCCCGAACCATGACTTCAAGGGAGGTGCCTTTTCTGTTGGATAAGCAAGACACGGAGAACTGAATGACAGCAGATAGAACTAGAATTTTGGAATGCAAACACATCATGATCACTTTTAGTAAAAGATAAAAAATGATATACCGATATTAATAAAAAAAAAGGAGATTTTATCAACAATGAAAACATGATTCAAGACAAAAATCTATCGACGGCGAGAGAAAGAGAGTAGAATATGTGTACTGTATATTGTCATCAAGGGGTTGACACTTGGTGGTTACGTAATATACACGTTCCTTGAATTTACCCGGAGGCGTACTTCATTGCGCAATATATACCTACCCCTGTGTATACATGTACTTAATGCCGCAGGGCGCAGGGGTGTCACCCATCGCTTTGGTCAGACCCGCCGATAACACGAGTGGGAGGAATGTTGTAGGACAGTGAAAGACATCTAGGGGGTGGGAGGGGGGTGATGTTTGATAATTAAAGACATAGTCAGACAGGATTTTGGATAAAATGTTTGAATAATGAATAAAAAAAAAATCATAGAGTCTATATACGGGAAAGATCTTTATGTAAAAAAAAAATCATGAAGTCTACACGGGAAAGATCTATATATATATATATATATATATATATATATATATATATATATATATATATATAACAAAATACATGCTCTCTCTCTCTCTCTCTCTCTCTCTCTCTCTCTCTCTCTCTCTCTCTCTCTCTCTCTCTCTCTCCTTTTTTGGGTATTCATTTTGCGGATGTACAAAAAAAATCGAACGGTCCATGTCGCCTTGAGGATAACAATTCACTGAAAGCTTTTGTATAGAATACATGTCATTGACGTTCTACTATCCCCCTCTTTTACCTTGAACAAATCGTGGTACTGTCATATATTTCAATATGTTCGTATGCTATGTATAAAGTTGCATCAAAATATGCTCATTCGTTTTGAAATAATCTAGCCAAAATGAAGCCCGATTGGCGCTATTTATAATAACATTTTCATGTCCGTTATTTTCAAGACTGTCCTGTTCTCATATTTACACAAAATAAAGCATGTGTCTTCTTTCAACTTTGATATAATGATATTTTAAATGTAAAAACTTCAAACTGCATTTTTAGAATTTGTATGGCTTTTTTTAGGAGGCCAGAGAGGGGTAATTCAGACTCCAAATAATCGTGTTAAATCAACCAGAAAAAAAAGATAATTCTAGGCTAGTGTTGTAAATTTTTCCTTGTACGGTGTCAGTGACCATTAAACAACTCTATAAAGTGAAAAAGTACGCATATATCGATACAACGACTAAATTTTTCCTCTATAAAGTGAAAAAAGTACGCATATATCGATACAACGACTCGTGGTAAGACAAAAACGCACCCCCCCTTATTTTACAATTCCTCCTCTTTTCCTGTATGTTCGGTATAAGCTAAGAATAAAGCCTAAAACTATATATTAGACTTCGAATTTATAGTTTTTCACATTAAAATAAGATAAACATCAAATGCAAATTATGTTCTACATAAAAGTTTCGTTTTCATAACAATGAATACAAAAAAAAAAAAATTAAAAAAATTTTTTTTTTAATATTAATAATCTGGGGGGGGGGGGGGGGGAGCATTTCGATATATGCTTAACTTCATCATCAATTTATACTTTTCTTGTCCTATATGGTTATAAACACAAAACTTTGTATAAATCTGATTTAAATTAAATGGAAATTAATGGGGCGAGGAGCGAGGAGGTGGGGGGGAGGGGGTTTCGGCGCCATTATAGAAAGTGTGTGTGTGTGTGTGTGGGGGGGGGGGGGGGTTGCTCGGCGCCTTAGATTGAATGAGCGAGTAATATGTACACGTCAAATAGATATGTCAAACCCATGGCCATCAAATCTTATTCTGTGCCAGTATCTGCATTCTTTCATGAAATAATAACAACACTACATCGTTTCCTTATACAATTTTATTATACAAAGTATATTTATTCGTGAACGCTAACTCTTGAATACTGAATTCGGCGTCAGGCTGAAATATCAATGAAATGTGCACGCAGAGCGTCTGTGTACGATTATTTCAAGTATATATTTCAGAGTGTATACTAAAATACCGTAACTTCACAATTTTTCACGATTCCTTATAGATAAAATCTGTCATTCTTGGAACCCCTTGACCTACATATTTCTAGGATCCAGATCCCAGTTATTTTTTCAAACACTTTCTTACCAAAAATAGGAGAAAAATTCTCAAATCGCACAAGCTCAAATACATTGACACTACTTTCAAATTATTAGAAATTTTATTTGAATCACAGAGAAAAAATGCCGAAAGATTAAAAATACGCAACTTTTAAAATAATTTTACAAAGTCGTGCACCTGGTTCCGGACCGGAATTATTCGAATTTCCTATTCTGAGGACCCATTTTCACACGTATTCTTCCACACAGATACTATACATGTCTTACACACTTTAAGATATATTCAGAATTTTACTTCATCTATCAAGTAAACATTGATGGGGAGACAATTCAAGATAAACCTTATGTGCATTTCCCACCAATTATTAAAAAAAAATCAAGCTAAGAAATAATAGGAACTATCCTACAAGGGTGTGATCGTCTGGTCAATACCGCCCATCCACAGGGATTTATCGCGCTTCCCAGTTGCTTGATGTACTATGGGCTATACAACATACACGTAACCAATAGTACGTACATCAAGCAATCGAGAAGCGCGATGAATCCCTGTGCGCCCATCTAATGTACGTTCACATGATGTGCACACCAAAATACACACATGTATATAATAACAGAAAGAAAGAAAATCAATTTCATAGATGAGATCGTACAAAAAGAGTCCATTACACGTATTCTACGAGGAGTCTGAATTTTCGTAAAAAAATTTATAAAAAAAAGTATATGTAATTACTCGTCCCTGTACAGGAGAGAATCCAGAACCTCAACTGCCGAGGGCTCAAACTCTTTTCGAGGGATGCTTTGCGAGGCTTCGGTGGTTGGGGTGCCTCCCCCGTGAAAATTAATAAAATGAAAAAAAAAAACAAAAAAAAAACATGAAGTAAATTATATTAGTGGCTTCTGGGGCATATTTGAAATGAATCTAGAAGTTATCATTTCTCTTCTACATGTCAATGTCAATGCAAGTTCTCTTAGGAAATGGACGGATTGATCAAGAATTAAATTTGACCAAGGGTTCAGCCAAATTGGCTGAACCCTTGAATATTCGGGGAGATCCAGCTTACGATTTTGAAAAAAAATAAATAAAAACCCCGGAAACTTCGCAATTTCCAAGAGCTGGATGATATGCTATTCAAAATTTTGTTTTGTCGCCGGGGTTCCCCCGCCGCTAAACTCCCTACCAGAGGACACCACGCTGGGGACCAACACTTAGTCGAATCAGGTCTATAGAGTCACGCGTCTAAAAAGTGATATATATATATATACCCTTTGTATAAGATTGAGTGGCGGATTCGGGGGGGGGGGGGGTGCGGAGGAGGCGCCCACCCCCGGCACTGACTCAAAAGTTTCCAAAACAGGTATATTTTGGCCCATTTTCAGTCAAAATCGGCAAAATGTGCCCGTTGACCCCCGGTAAAGGGGGCGCTAGATCCGCCACTGAGATTTTCTTAAGATATTTTTTACGGGTTTGCCCAGCTTGGTCTTCATGAATTTTATACGGCATGTATCTATATACATTTGTGTACTTTGTGGCGGATTCTGCCCGAGGGGGGGGGGGGGGGGGGGGGCAGAGGCAGAATTAAGCTCAACTGAGGTGCCAGCAATTTGCTTTTTTTTTCACGGGGATTCCCCTCCCTCATCTACCGGTCTCTCGCATCCCCTTCGGACCTTCGTGTTTAGCATGTCATCCCAAACCCCCCAACAGAGCACAGGAACCTGTCGTTTTATTCGAGAAAATAAAATATTGTTCACTACCACACGACTCTGTTATTCTTATAGAAAATAGTATTTTCTATAAGAATAACAGAGTCGTGTGGTAGTGAACAATATCTTATTTTCTCGAATAAAACGACAGGTTCCTGTGAACAGAGTTACGGATTTAGGGGATGCGGAGAGGATGTCCGCCCCCCGAGGAGGCGGCACTGATCCAAATATTTTCAAACAACCCTATATTTTGGTCAATTTTCATTATAAAAATCGGCAAAATTCCCCCCGGCAAAGGGGGCGCTGGATCCGCCATTGCAACAGTTCAGTTTCTGGATCAGCACCCATATCTCGCTGTGAAAATACCCTGCAAACTACTCTTTAAGGCGAACATTTTTATAATGAACAAGAAACAACTCAAAACAAGTGAATCTATATTTAGTCCAGGGAACCCCCGAGCATTCCCCATGTCCAAACTGACCAAAGACAGAAAAATCGAAGAAACGATGAAAACAGGGTAAATTGAGTACTCACAATCATATTTACAGGAGTTTTATAGAACTAATGATATGATTGGTGGGTGATGCCTTCGTTTCAGTATCAAGTGGGAAATGTTTGAGATGTAACTCGAATTGCCTCTGACTACCAAGTCATACATGCCTTGCGTTAAAAGCTTAACAAACATGTTTTATTTTATTCCATTTTCTTAATTCACTTTCAATCTAATTGTAAGCAACCAACTTCAGTACTTTGCATGTTTACCTAAGATAAAGCGATTATTGTATCTTGGAGGTGGGGGAGGGGCTATACTGTACATGTAAACTATTTTTCAAATTGGGAGAGGGGCTACATGTAAGTGCAAATACAATTATTTTTCAATTTCGAGTGATTGTTGAAGTCTTACGTATATGTTACATCACTTGTACATGTACATCAGGCAAAATTTGACAATAAATAGACCATTTTCATATTACCGCTAGACTTACATTTTAGACACCCCAAAACCCAATATCACACTATTTGATGTTATTACTGTGATGTTGAAACGTATCTATAATATTTTTGACATTATTTTACTTTATGACATCATAGATATGTTTCGACATCATAGTAAGAAAGTAACGTCAAACATTGTGATGTCGGGTCATGAAATGTAGAATTCAAGTCTACCACATTAATGTGAATATCGTCTATTTATTGTCAAATTTTGACCCCATGTACAAGTGATTTTACATGCATGGAAGACTTCAAAAATCACTAAAAATTGAAAAATTCTAAGATTTTTCTATTTTACTCAAAAATTTTCTATATATGTTCTATATTTTCACACACAATATACCTATATTCCTATATTTTGAGTAGGGGAAGTTGCTATGACCCATGATATAAATACCTGATAGATCTCAAAACATTCAAGAAATGATGATATGATCTTAATAAATTGTTGTCGCTGAACTTTTAATAAAATATTGGGCAAAGTACAGAAATTATGCTTTTATATCTGTATTTTAAATTCAGGATCGTGATATGAATCGTATCATGTGTAAATATCATAATACATATCATATCGTGGGCTAGGCATATTATTGCAGCCTAATCATGGTTGGAAATCGAATGGACTTACTTAAAGGTTCATTCATTCATTCAATCATTCATTTATTCATTCATTCATTCATTATTTGTAGTAGTATTTTTTTGTAAGTGTACTACAAGATTTTACTTCTTTATAAAAAAACCTGCAGGAGTTCATTTTTCTCAAAAAAATTCCTGCAGGAATTTTTCTAAATAAATTTCCTGCAGGAATTTTTAACAAAGCATAATTTCCTGCGGGAAAAAATGTTCATATAATATTTCCCGCAGGAATATTTTAAGTTCAAATTTTTCCTGCAGGATTTTTTTTCTCCCGCAGGATATTACTTCGAAAAAATTTTCCCGCAGGAATTTTATTTTTCCTGCAGGAATTTTATTTTTCCCGAAGGATTTTTTCAAGCAATTTTTCCTGCGGGATTTTGAAAATTCCCGCAGGAATTCATCAATTTCCCGCAGGATTTTGATAATTCCCGCAGGATTTTGATAATTCCCGCAGGATTTTTTTATTTCCCGCAGGATTTTTTTGTAATTAAGGTGAATATCTCAGGTACCAGGTGCGCTACAGGTAAATGAGATGTGGATTCTGACTAACTCAGGTATCCTCTACGCGATGACACTATTAGTTTTGCTGTATCTCCAGCCCCGGGCGGGCGCAAAAATGAACTAGCGCGCAAGTTCATAATTATTTTGCCCACTGTTTTATAGTTGATTAACTTTATTATGTAACAATTTGCATAGGAAAAAATGTATAAATCATAAAATAATCACATTTTGAATTAATTGAGCGTAATTCCTACCTGGAATAGTAAAAATAAATACCTGCTTGGCACATCTTGAAAAACACAATGAAAAAAAGTGTATAACAAATGGTGTAAAAGGTCATTAAAATGGTAACAATTGTTCAGACACATACCATGATGAAATAACATCTCAAATGTTCATGGAAAGTTTAAAGTATAATTCTAGCGTTCACTGAAGATATACCAATGTATATTGGATATGCATGTCATATATAGCAACACATAAAAAACATAGAAACACATTCATAACAACTGTTTGTAGAATATGTAAAAAGAAAATCAATATCATTCCTTCATCAGTAAGAGAAATATGGCCATCCGTCATGATGACAACCTGAGTAATAACATTGTATAAATGAAGAAAAGTCATCATATAGATATTCATTGTTCCGCATGAATACTCTTCTTGAGTATCAACATGATCAAACTAATGCCAGTTTTTCAACAAGACAATTTAATGCTTGGCTTTCTTTCCATCTTGATTTTTCTTTCCTGAACCAGACCTTTTCCTACGTGCATCAGTTGCCTTCATTGCAATCTGTTCATTGCAAGAACCACACATAGGGTAAGAACCCTCCTTATATTGCAAATCTGTGTCATTACCACATTTGCAACAAATGTTTTTGAAGGTCTTGGAGCTAAAGTAGGGGGTTTCAATATCACTGTCACAGGAGCGCTGTCGTACATAAACCTTTTCTAGGACATTACTAACCTTGGGTGCCTTCTCATTAATTAGGTCTTTAATGTTAGAACCACATGAATAGACATAAAATTGAAGAAATCGACAAAGAATCTGTTTCTCTGAGACTGAGAGCATCTGTTTGGCATAAAGGACCCTTGGCTTACCACACTCTGTACATGTAACTGTTTCCTTTACAGCATTAGCAGTCTGGGCTGATGTGCTAAAGGGAATTTTCTGGAAATCTGAGATCTTTTTCTCCTTCTTAAGAGATGGCCTAAACTCTTCAGATGTACTCACCTTACCATAGAGTTCATCGAAAGGTTTGTAATGATCACCATCTGGAACTGGGTCTGGTATTTGATGTAGGGAGGAAAACACCTCCGACTCCAACCTTGGAGGGAAACAAATATCACATCCATCAACCCCACACTTCTTTATGCAAAAGAAGTAATGCCTGGATACACAGCAATGATCAATGAACTTATTCAAAGATTCCTTACCTTTAAGGTCGCTCGCACTTTTACCATCAGGTGTGATTGCACCATCTATCTCACAAATGAATTGCCAAAGGAAATCAATTTCTTCATCAGATGCTGATTGAAAAATTTCAAATTGTTTATCTTTTAAAGACAACCTTCCAAACAGATCTCCCAGCAGTATCTTAACAGATTCCAAACTATCACCTACTGCCTCCCGTAACCCATCATGTTTGTTAGCAGCTGCCCTTATGTCATTCATAGTGTTGCATGATTTTATTTTAGCCTCAAACTCTTCATCCATCTCCTTCCTCATTAATCCCACACAATTAAGAGCCAAATTCAAAATGGACATAATGCGCTCAGGGGGGTTTCTCCAGGAGGCATTAGGTGCAGTTCTGACAGCTACCAACATGTCTAGATTCAGAGCCCTGAATAAGCATATAAGAGAAGCTTTAACACTCATAAAGTTGACACGGTGATCAGGCCCCCCATCTGTATACATTAGGAGTATCGGTTTAACATTAGCATATTGACCATCAGGACAGAGTATTTTCATAAGCTCGGCCATGTGTCGTATTGGGCTTGAGCTCTCAAATATGTGGTCTTTCAGGCCGACATACACCTGACCTCTGTAAAATGAACCTGTTATAATCTCGGGGATGTCAATTTTCATTGTTACACTAGGGATAATACTCATTTTGGCAAAGTCATGGTCTGATGCGGCTAAGATTTTATCCCCAGCAACTAATACTTGCCTACCCCTTTCTACAGCTGCTAGAGGATTACCAGGCTCCCCAACCTTACAATAATGCTTATCATCCATAGCAATAAAATTGGCATTATCCTTAAGTTGTATGGCCATTTCCCTAAGGTAACGAAATAGGGCAGCACAGTAGTGGTCATCCTCATGTTTTTTTCTAAAAACTCTTGACTGGACCATATATTTTATGTTTAAATTGCCAGTGTGCTTACTTGAGGAAGCAGCATGAGGGTTTTTAGGGGCAAATTGGTACCTAAGCCATTGCTCACTAGGTATTGGTGTATCTTTATCACATGTTTTAGCAACTTGAGATAGTAAATCTGGTATGGATATTGCACTAGCTAAATATGTCAACTTATCATGACGCCTTTCATCAACTACCTGTTCTACAACATTCTCTAAATAAATTCTACATTTTTCATAGAAAACACCATACTCATGGGGTCTACCCTCATTCAGACTTCTCAAGTCAACAATAATGTCTGGATCTTCTGCCTCCCATGCTGCTATAATTCTCTCATCCACATTCTTTGATATTTCAAACTCACTCACTGAATTATCACCTGAGAGAAGCCTATAAATAACACGCAAGTATGATGCATTTACATTGCACATTCTGCCACATGCATTTATGAATTTCTTTCTCATTTCCCTGGTATGAAATTTAGGCATATCGTCCCTTAGACTGCTTGTGATCGACACATTTTTATTGAGAGTTTCATTTTCATCCAAGCAGGGATCAACTTTCCATATGAAGTGGTAGGTGCCCAAGTTGTTGCCATATGCATAGGAATACATGTAGGCTTTCATTGGAATGCTTACTGTGATGTTTTGTAGGTAATACCTCCTTGCAAGTGTGTCATCTGGTGTAAAGTCATCAATACATATTGGGTCATTGTAAGGGGCAGAACTTATCAGATCAACCAGTGGTTTGTATCTTGCTTTGAAAGTTGGCTTAACCACAGTGTTTGGATGAATTAAAAGCAGCTTTTCAGCCTCTGATGGTGACCTCCTTGGGTGATCTAGTCCATGAATTTCTTTCATCTTTACCCTGAAATAAGTAAAAATAATTCTACCAAAATTGAAAATGTGATGAAACAGCATTGTACATACTCATCAAATACATTTGTATTGGAAAAAACAAGTAACTAGGTTAAAATATTATTGTGTTTTGAGTCAGACAGATTACAGATGTTTGTAAGTTATGAACATATTAACATGATTAAAAAATGAATGTAGAAAAATGCTTGTTTAGATTACCTCTGGTTTTCAAGATACTTCACATATTTGTGAATGGCAGTTGACATGTCGGTCAAAAGTTCCTGTACAGCTTTCCATCTCTCTGTCTGCATGAACGGCAATTCCAATTGGACATCAATGTTTGTAGCATGGTCCAGAAGTTTTGAAGACTCCACAGGCATTAACTTTTGTTTCCTTAGCCTTGGATCATTCAATCCAAAAAACCTGTCAAACTGTTTTGGTACATAACAACTCCTTTCATTCAGCTGGTCTACATAAGGGTCTATATACCAAAGGGTATTAGTCAAAACTGCGATAAAGTTTTTACCAATTGTCTCAACAGCATCTTTTGAAAACCCCAAACCTATTTCTGACAGCCATTCAGTGACTAATTTTGTCAGAGTGTCACGCTTATTTCGACACTGCGGACCAGGGGGGAGCATGAGCCTCTCCTGGCTTTCCATGAGAATTGCAAATGCATTTCGTTTTCCAGTTTCGTCAGTTTCAGTGGCATCCTTTTCTACACGTTTTGGATCAATCTGAATCAAAAAATAACGTCCGAAAAGTTCTGAAACTTCGCACGCTTTGACTGTGTAAAAAGCCTTTTCCTGCTCTAAATTTTTTCCCTTGCTCACAAACACTTCGCTCGATAAATTGTCCGTCGTCTCCGGATTCGCATGAGTTGGAATTTTGAGATCTTCGTTTGACAATACTTCTTTAATTACATTTGAAATCGTTATATCCTTGGCAAACGGAAGAATCGTCCATGGCACGATTGTCGTATCCTTAAACTTTACTTTAATGCTCAGCAGGAAACTTTCTTTCTCCCCCCTGGCCGCCATTTGCTTTCGTATTATTATGGGATACGTTAGTGGGTTGGGTCCTCAAAACGTTTTTTTTTGCAACTGTCTTTCTTTGAGCGTCTGATAAACCCTGACAACTTACTTTCGATTTCTATTAGGGGGAAAACGCGTTCTAAAAATAGATATTTTATTTTTGTTTATGGATCGAAATGGGCACACGGCGGCTATTTTTTTTTCATCTTGCAAAAAAAACGTCTCATCGGCGGCAAATTTGAGCGCGCGGCGGTGTCTGAGAAACATAGAATTTTTTTTACATGGCCTAAAATGCATCTGAATTATTACAAAAAATGCAGTCATTTCTTATCAGTATCATACATGTATGACTCAATTTTTGGTCCTCAAAATTCTTTCCCTCAAAAGGGGGGAAATTTCGTGAAAAAAAAATTTGAAGCAAAGGTAAAGAAAATCTTATATCTAAGTAATGAATTCATGTACATGTTTCTTTTATGAAAATTGTGTAATCATAGCATATTGCTGGAGAATTTTTCAATCTTTGTTTTCCAGGAGAATTACAAGATGACATTGGGCATTTCAATAAAATGAAGAAAGTTTAACGAACACATTATTACACATGTATAGTATATTTACCTCCAGTAACATTAGACTTTGCCGTAGGAGGAGCTGGGGTGTTGACAAGAGGATTGATGGTGATCCTTAACGTGTACACAGGAGAATCAGTGACGACTCCAGGTTTTGGTGGCTCCACCACTCCTGATCCTGTCACCGCAGGTTTGAATACAGGTATTGGAGTGAAGGTTTTACCTGTGGTAGGATCATACCTACATACCGGCTTCTGACAGCAGGGATCGTTGGGGTCCGATTCGTAACGACACGAGAAAGGGATCTGTCCGTATGTAGGACATCTGGAAATTGATCAAATTTAGATTGAGAACAGTTTTGAAATCTTTTTAAGCATGGCTTTAATCAATGCAAGTGCCAATGTTTGATAGATCTTGGTTATGAAATTTAAGCATTTCTCATGGAAATCAGCTTGGATGAGAAAATTTATCTACATGTAATTCTGAGAAAAATGTTTCACTTTTGTTATAGATGAGCAATTTGTAATTTTTGCATCCTAATGATATAGCGTAAATGACATTCAAACAGTAATGTGGATAGTGCAATATAGAGTAAATGACATCCAAACAGTAATGTGGATAGTGCAATATAGAGTAAATGACATCCAAACAGTAATGCGGATAGTGCAATAAAGAGTAAATGACATCCAAACTGAGTAATGCGGATAGTGCAATATAGAGTAAATGACATCCAAACAGTTAAATGCGGATAGTGCAATATAGAGTAAATTAAATCAAATGTTTTTCAGAAAAAACAGATGTCTCCCCCCTCCCTCTAAGTTACTTTGACCTTGGGCCAAGAGGATGTGAAACCTTTGAGTCATGGGCAACATCATACTAAAACATGAAAGTGATTCATTGTATTGTTTGAGGTAAAGCCCAAACATGATTAGCATATACAATTTCATATTTAGTGAAATTGACTTTGGTTACATGACCTTGGATATAGGTGATCTGAAAAATACATTGTATGGATCATGTGCAACAAAAAACTGAAATAGTGATTGGATACACGATTCAAAATATAAAGCCTAAACATGATAAGCATAACAATTTCAGCCTGGACATGATTAGCATATACAATTTCATTACCAAAGTAAGAAGTGACCTTAATCATGTGACCTTGGGACAATGTGATAAGAAACATTTAGTCCTGAGAAACAACGTATTAAAATATGAAAACAATTGTAAGAAGGGTTCAGCAGATATAGCCCAGACAAGATTAGTACGTACAATTTCATTAAAAAGAACTAAATGATCTTGACCTTGGGCACATGACCTTGGGTCAAAATGATAAGAAACCTTCCAATCCTGAGCATCAGCATTCTAAAGTATCAGAGCGATCCAGTATACGATTCCACAGATATAGTCCAGACTCAATAGTATTTACAATTACATTAAAAATGTAATATTTGAACTTGACCTTAGTAATACATGTATGACCTTGGATCAAGGTGGTGTGAAACCTTTGGGTCATCAGCACCATCATACTAAAATATCAAATGATCCGATTACAGTTCAAAAGATTAAGCCTGGACATAATACACATAACAAATACAATTTCATTTAAAATACATGTATACTAATTGACCTTGACCTCGGTCACATGATCTTGAGTCAACGTGATGTGAAACCTTCGGGTCATAAGCAACAACATACTAAAATATACAGCGATCGTGCAAACGGTTCAAGAGATATAGCCCAAACAGGAATGCATGTACAATTTCATTAAAATTGTACTACATGACCTTGACCTTGGTCACATGACCTTGGGTCAAGGTGATGCAAAACCTTCGGGTTATAAGCAATAACATACTAAAATATGAAAGTGATCTGGCAAACGGTTCAAGAGATCTAGCCTGGACAAGAATGTATGCATAATTTCATTAAAAATGCACTAATTGACCTTGACCTTGGTCACATGACCTTGGGTCAAGGTGATGTGAGATCTTTGGGTCATAAGCAACAACATACTAAAATATGAAAGTGATCCGGCAAACGGTTCAAGAGATATAGCCCGGACAGAAATGTATTCATAATTTCTTTAAATATGCAGTAAAAGACCTTGACCTTGGTCACATGACCTTGGGTCAAGGTGATGTGAAACCTTCGGGTCATAAGCAACAACATACTAAAATATGAAAGTGATCCGGCAAACGGTTCAAGAGATATAGCCCGGACAGGAATGTATGCATAATTTCATTAAAAATTGACTAAGTGACCTTGACCTTGGTCACATGACCTTGGGTCAAGGTGATAAGAAACCTTCGGGTCATAAGCAACAACATACTAACATATGAAAGTGATCCGGCAAACAGTTCAAGCTATATAGCCCGGACAGGAATGTATTCATAATTTCTTTAAAAATGCACTAAGTGACCTTGACCTTGGTCACATGACCTTGGGTCAAGGTGATGTGAAATCTTTGGGTTGTAAGCAACAACATACTTAAATATGAAAGTGATCCGGCAAACGGTTCAAGAGATATAGCCCGGACAGGAATGTATTCATAATTTCTTTAAAAATGCACTAAGTGACCTTGACCTTGGTCACATGACCTTGGGTCAAGATGATGTGAAACCTTCGGGTCATAAGCAACAACATACTAAAATATGAAAGTGATCCGGCAAACGGTTCAAGAGATATAGCCCGGACAGGAATGTATGCATAATTTCATTAGAAATGCACTAAGTGACCTTGACCTTGGTCACATGACCTTGGGTCAAGGTGATGTGAAACCTTCGGGTCATAAGCAACAACATACTGATATTTGAAAGTGATCAGACAAACGGTTCAGGAGATATAGCCCGGACACGATGTGTGACAGACGGACAGACAGACGACGAAGGCAAAACCAATGTCTCCTCCCCGTTGGAGGGGGAGACATAATGATATCCAAACAGCAATATGGATAGTGCAATATAGAAACATATCTGGGAATAATGGCAGAACATATCTGGTTATTAAAATAATACAGTACATACTTTTCTCTGCAGGAGTAAGATCCCTTGCTGGCATCAGTACAAATACATGAGAATTCACAGCCATCCTCCCAAACTTGGTTCTGTACATACAGGTTACCCTTATACAAACAGCCATCTGTGTGAAAACATAGAGGCAATGTAAGTTTGGTGATTCCTGTTACATTCATATTTCATTCAAGCCATTTAAGCAAGTAGTAAAGCACATACTCATGTAAATTGAGCTCAAATAAAAAGAAAATTATGCCTGCCCCTATGATTTGATTTACAAATTTTAAACTGTTACAGTATTGAATCCAAGTATTGAACATCTTCTGTCCTATACATCTTTACATGTACTTTGAAATGAAAAAAAAATCATACTGCACCCTTCTATACATTTTAATCTGCAACCTAGTTCAAAACTTGACAGTTTGTGATCTTATTTTTAATTCAAAAATAGATAAAACAAGCTACTTCTTACTGATTGTGTTTCCTAACATTCCTGTACTGCCCGACCCAGGTTGGGTGGAGTTTGTCAGCATGGTGGGGGTGACATACTGCTGGGCTCCTATGGGGTTATTGATATGGATGTTTTCTCCGTTCCCGAGGGAGTGGTAGTTAAGGGAGGAGCTAACAAAGTTACCACTGTCACATTGTAGGGTTGTACAGCAATCTCCGGACTTCTTTCTCTCATAGCAACCAACTGGGATGTTATTATAGGTTGGACATCTTTAATTTGAACAAAAAGAATAGGTATTGCTATTAGATTGTAAAGATGATGTCATCATACAAAAAAAACAACTCTTATCATATTAGAATTATTCAAAAAAGTTTCTGTAAAAAGTTCAAATTCTTCTGAAATTTCATCACTATTACATTTACATATATGTCAAAGGTTTTGATTACACAATGCCATGCTTCACTATGTTTCCAAACATATGAAGTTAGGCCAATATTGTATGACAAAAAATCATACATATTTACATATATTTACATTCCTACTGCGTTTCCCTTATATAAAAGTACCAAACTTACTGTTGCTTTATTTCTCGATAATCGCAAGAGCCTATCACTTGACTTTAGAACTTACGCGGAGTAATTTCTGATAAAATGCCCATTTTATTTATTGCTTTAATACAGATTCAAAACATGTATCCATAATCAAATGACGCCGTCTACCCCCAGTGATTAAATGTGTCAAAATCTAGGTCACCCACTTCCAAGAAGTGTGACGTAGTAAGTCGATCACGCGTCAGTAGACGAAGTTCAAGGACGAACTGCATTGTTGTCTGCAGAAAGATGCCGTGTTTGGATGAGCGAATATTCAGGCATAAGTGGATCAAATATTCAGTATTTAGGATGAGGATTTGATTCACTGGTGTCATTATCAACAGTGAATTCATCTTTGCTTCTTATGGATTCATAATATCAGAAATACTTCGAGTATCAGCGAATCTTTAGCCATGATGTTGAGGCAAGTCATGAAAATACCGAAAGTTTTCGCGTTTTCGACGGCTGTACGCGACTTTTGCATTATTCTAATTACTTCCAGATGAAATAGGGTATTTACAGAAGTTTGTGTACAATAATATCGATTGATTTCATATGTCTTAGCAGTTTAACAGTGTGTTAAAAAGAGTTTTCAAAAGTTTTCTCTTCATTTCTGTGAAATTTCTCCAGTTTAACTCTCCGCCATGTCTGAATTATGCTGGACAAAAGTCATGAATTTTCACGATTCAATTTTCTTCAGTTTTAATTGAAATGTTCAAAATACAGCAAGAGGACAAAATTCAGTTTCACATTTGTCAACAACGTTTCCGTACAGAAGGTACTACTTCGAACGTCGAACGTTCGTTTGTTCTTGCGTCAAATGGCGTTCTCCCTCCGCAATGATATTTCAAATGTAAAGAAACGGGATGAAAAATTGGCAGAAATAACTTAGTTAACACGTAAAATGTGAATATAAGAATTGTTGTTCAGCTTTTGCGCTTTATCGGTGTGTATTGGCAGTAGGGAATGGAAACAAAATTCATGAAAAGCACTTCGTGCTTTACATATTTTGTTTCCATTCTCTACTGCCAATACACACCGATAAAGTGCAAAAGCTGAAAAATAATCCTTAAGTATTAAAAGCATCGAGTGATGAAAGTTTCCATTCAAACTACAACAAATAAATGTTTTAAATCCAAATATTTTGATAGATACACATGTACAAGTACAATATATATTAAATCATACTTCATTGCATTGTATTTAGTACAAGAGAAAAATTAAATTTGAAAAGATACAAACGATGACCGTTTCCAAAATAAGAATTAAAGCCCCGAGGGAGTGTTGGAACTTCTACATGTAGCTCTGTTAGTCATTTGTATGATAAGAATTCGCATAAAAATCCTTCCATGGGGCAAACAAAGCCTGTGAAAATGACGTCATTTGATTGTTTGCATTTTGATGTCGACATCCCCATAAGACTTTTACTACATTTCAGAATATTTAAAGAGTAAAATGACATTATATATCCGAGTTTGTGGAAGGGTCAATGAAGACAACTTACGAGCTGACACATCTGTAGTAACCATACACAGCATTTTCACAAGTACACTTTGTATCACATCCTACGTTCCATGTAGCTCCTTGACGGTGTGATACTCCCTGATATACACATACATCTGTAAATTGTTTAAAATTAAATTTTTGTTTTCAACTAAAATGGACATTCCAACATAAATGTAATCTTCAATCCTTAAATACATGTACATGTAGTTTTGAAGTGTAATTGCAATGATTTACTGAAAGTGATAAGTACAAAAATGTACATGTACAAGAAAAAATCACTTGATTTGGAATTACGATGTACATGTATATAAAACAGAGTTTAATCTATAATTTGATCTAAGTGGGTCCTTTGGACCCGATGAAAATTAGCCCATGGGTCCCATGCCAAAACAATGGGTCCCAGCTAAAATTAATGGGTCCTAAGCACTCTAAACCGTCTTTTTTTCATGACTTCTTCAATTTGCAAATACAATGAGATGACTAGTTTGCGGCATTTAAAGTTAACGAGAATGTATGTTCCAGAGAAAAAATCTACTAAAAAACTTCCATCTCCCAAAATTCCAACTTAAACATGCTAAATGAGTCAAATAGCCTTGAGTGCCTAATTAAGTAATTGATTGTTTATTATTTGCTTTATTTACGCAAGCAAGGTGATGTATAGTAAAACGTTAACCAAACAAACCAATTATATAGTACACGAATACCTAAAAGATGAAAACGCTTTCATTTGATTTATGAAGTTTGCAATGGATATATTCTATACATGTAATAAGAAGTCACTCTGTATATACATGTAGCATTTTATCACGAAAACAAAAATCTGGTTTTATTATTTTGCTCTTCAAGGATTTCACATACGATACCGCGGAAATGAGTAACGTTTCTTAAATCTAGAAATAAGGTTTCAAAGAAAGGTTAAAATATGTCAGATTGATCATAAAAAAGGACATTTATAATACCTTATACATTTTATATGGCTAAATAAATGCATTTGACTCGACTTTGATGTACACATGAACTATGGGGGATACATTATATGAAAATGAAAATGCGTATCGTGGGACACAGCGGTAAAAAATAAATGGGTCCTGGGCAATTTTTATGTGTCAGAGACACAGGACGCAGAGGTAGATTAATCCCTGATATAATGAGGTCTAAATCATTTTCTAATAATGAATCAATTAAGGAGGTATTGAACACTTGGACGCCAAATTGAATTTTTCTCAAAATTTCTGAAATTATATATTTCTTGTCTGTGCTTGATTATGCAAACTTACATTTGATTCTATCCACAGGAAAATTTTCTGCGAGGCTTTGAAATATGCATTAATCGACGTTTTCGTGAATTTCTTGATGACGTCATAATATTGAAAGTGTCATTCCAGTTCTTGTAAAGCTATCGGAAATTAATTTTGATTTAACTTCCAAAATCTTCATAAATGTATTGCACTTACATATTGAAAAGATGAGATTAATTGTGTTTTATACAAAGGCAGGTTATTGGAATAAAAATTGACACTGTCGCTCAAAAAATTGCAATTTCAAGCCAATTTACTGTAGTTGATACTTAATTATTAGGAATCCTGTAGATGAATCTTTGTCAAAAACTAACAAAATTATTAAAAATGTCCAGAGATGATTTCATGATGAAATGAGAAAAATTGAATTTTGGATAAAAATATTACAAAGCTTTATATTTTCTAAAATTTCTTTCGAAAATCGTCCATTTTCAATGAAAAGACATCCGCTTTCCTGTAATGTTAATTTGTCAACGAATTCACTGTGATAAAGATTGAATTTTCTATTTCATACATGCAAAGTTTCAATGCGATACGTTTGGTATTAATGTTTTTATTGCATTTTGAATGCGAAGGTTTGTGACGCCATTTCCCCCGATAACATTGAAATGACGTCGTGATTTGCCCGTGGATAAAACAACCAAAGTCCACAGTTTTGAAAATCGCCATAATTTCTTCAAATGACGCCGGAAATTATTCAAACTTCATCAGGATACTTAAATGTGTATATCAATCAGCGTATCAAATGTTTTAAGGAAGTTAAAACTGTACTTTTCCAAGGAAGTGAGAAAACAAATAATGCCGCCGCCATCTTGGTGTTCAAACCCTCTTTAAGAATGGATTTACAATGAGGTTTAAAATGATTCAATAAAAAATATAATAAAAATAAAAAATAAATAATTGAGTTTAATAGTTACATTACCTCCTGGGTTTGGAGTTGTCTGTGAACCTGAAAATGTGATGAAATACTGTATAAGTAGAATCATTCGCTGGTACTTTCTTTCGCGGTTTAAGAAGAGTAAACCATTTCGCGTGGACAATGATTCGCGGATCCGCCCCTCATCTATGTACATTTTTAAACAACAAAACTTTTTCAGTCTACAAATGATCATTCCTTAATAACTCTTCTGTCTGTTTGATTGTTCTCTTGTTTAGAATTTCAATATCTTTGAATGGTCTAATTTGTTACAATCGCACGGATATTATAGATGCGTGTATTGTATTTGCACTAGTCCGTCGACCGAGAAAGATAAGTATAAAAAAAATGGCTATGTTGTTAAAATATTTTAACTATTACGGCAATAACATTTCACGTATATCAATCGGACTTGCTAGTTTCAAAACTCACATACCGTAACTTTTTATACATGTTGTGTACATCGTACCACACATGTGCACAAACTTTATTAAGAATAACACTCCTCTGGCGGTAATTGTTTAATTTCAATACATGTTATATCTAATTATTAAACAAACAATCTAATTATATCAGCAAGATATTACGACACATTCGTTACGCCCCAGAGAGACATCGTAATTTTACATATATTAAGAAAATGTTGATTTCTTAACGAAGAACATTTCTGCATGCGAACATTTGTACACGTAGAAAAAAACTTGCGAAAGAACATGCCAGCATTTTATCTAGTGTTTTATGTTTTTGATAAAGAATAAGTACATTTATTACGCTTAAATATATCAAAGTTTTATGATCGTAATCATTCACAGATATTCCTTCTTTGAATGATGTTTTTGGTATTTTGATTCACTGAGACAAACTTTCGCGGTACGAGAATGACCGCGAAAGTAGCGAAGGTTAATACACAGCGAATGATTCTACGTATACAGTAGAGATTATTCATGAAAGTTTGAAAAATATTTTACATGTAGGTTCAAAACTAAGCATTGACACTTTATTCTACATATAAGATACCCTTGAAATTTGGCTCAATTATTAATGATATTTCTATATAGCATGCTTATAAGTCTTTCAAAGATACTTGTTACATATATAATGTAATGAACATTGATAAACCGTCTGTAATTCTCTATGATTCAGAAATTTCTACTGAAATTGAAAATTAAACCATAAAATGCGACTTTTAAAGTACATTCAGGATGTACTGTAATTTTTATACTACACACACACACACACACGACAATTAGTATATTAAACACTTACTACACATTCCGCAGTAGTTCCTACAGTTATCTGATGCCCATCCAGGATAGTCCTTACACACTTGTTTACCATAGTTAGCACAGGTAGACTGTAAATCTACACAGGGCTTAGGGGTGGTCGGTGTCGCTCCTGTATAAAATACATACATGTATGGTATATGAATCATAATTACCATAGTCTCCCGTTCGGGACAGTATCTGAAATAAATACATTACGACGTAAAGAAGTCATATTTGAAACAAAAAGTCATGTTTTTCCCAAGTTTTACTCTACTTTCCGACAATTTGATGACGTCATAATTAGTTAATGTAAGATATACATGTACATTCTCCCCTAAATGGGATTAACTGTGTATAAATCAAAAATGCTGAATTCCTCGTTCAAGCCACACTGAACTTCCTTCCCATAACATGTATACAAGTTTTATTAGCAGCAAGCACTAATACACTGACCTACTCCTTTTCCACTTATAGACCCAGTTCCAGTGAAGGATCCGTGTTGTTGGTTAAACTCACATACAGGTTTATGACAGCAGTCTCCTGGAGCTTTCTGCAGCTTACAGTAGGAGGGTAGATTGGAATAGGTCGGGCAGCTGAATGAAATAATTTCAAATGAAAATCTTTTACATATTTATAATTGTAAGGACAGTATGTAAGAATTGACCCTTCCGAACGCGGGAAAAAATTGAGAAATTCCATGACGTCACAATACAATTTCGATGTTTGACAGAGGTTCGAAGCTTGTTTGTCCGAGGTAAAAGCATTGTGACGTCACGAAATTTTGCATTTTTTTCACAATGGGAAAGGTCAGTTCTAATGCTCAGAGCATTGACTTACTGCCTAATGTCCCGTTTCTATGCTATGACAGGCCATTAACATGTATTTAATACATGTATGTCAAAATGCAAAAGGGTACTAGCCCATGTGATGTCAGATAAAATAAAAAAAATCAGCATGGACCTAAGATGCATGAAACTTCTAACATCATTCACAGATCAGAAATCAGCAAGGTGATAAGCCATACAGTTATGACACTTTTTTAACAAGTTAAAAGTCATGTTTGTAAAACATTAATGCCCCCCTACCCCTTCTGTGATTAAAGTCTGTCACAACTTTATACTTGCATTGATACAACCTATGGGGTTATAAAGTAACAGTTTCATTTCAATATGTAACTCCACTCAAGAGATATTGAACAGAAACCCTGAAGTTTTGGTATTTTTCAAAGTGCAAGGGGCATAACTCTGTCCAAATTTTTTTGATCGGACCTAAATATGAACTTGACCTAGATTTCATTTGATGTGTCTGTATACAAAATTTCATTTTTATATGTAACTCCAATCAAGAGATATTGAACGGAAACCCTGAAATTTTGGTATTTTTCGAAGTGCAAGGGGCATAACTCTGTCAAAATTTTGTTGATTGGACCCAAATAAGAACTTGACCTAGATTGTCATTTGATGTATCCATATACAAAATTTCATTTCAATATGTAACTCCACTCAAGAGATATTGAACAGAAACCCTGAAATTTTGGTTTTTTTGGAAGTGCAAGGGGCATAACTCTGTCAAAATTTGTTGATTGGACCCAAATAAGAACTTGACCTAGATTGTCAATTGATGTATCCATATACAAAATTTCATTTCAATATGTAACTACACTCAAGAGATATCAGTGATTTTTTTCAGTAATTTGGGAATGTGGTCGGGGCCCGTGCAATTGGGAAAATGAACGACATTTGGGAATATTTGGGAAATATTTAATACTGAATATGAAAGTAAAATGACAGTTTATATAATCAAAAGTTCAGAATTGAATGTTTAATCATATAATTTTCTTTTAAATATGATTTAATTTCTTATGCTTACAACAATATGGCAAATAATTAGTAAATTTGCTACTTTTGAACCAGTAAATTTCACTATTTTCGCTGATAATTCCATCTGAATGAAATTGGGAAAATTTAGAGCCACAATTGGGAAAAAAAGATACTATTTTTCATTGGGAATGGGGCTGAATAACGGCCCAAAAAAGGGGCAAAAAAAATCCCTGGATATTGAACGGAAACCCTGAAATTTTGGTTTTTTTCGAAGTGCAAGGGGCATAACTCTGTCAAAATTTTTTCGATCGGACCTTAATACGAACTTGACCTGGATTTTCATTTGATGTGTCTGTATACAAAATTTCATTTCAATATGTAACTCCATTCAAGAGATATTGAACGGAAACCCTGAAATTTTGGTATTTTTCGAAGTGCAAGGGGCATAACTCTGTCAAATTTTTTTTGATCGGACCCAAATATGAACTTGACCTAGATTTTTGTTTGATGTGTCTGTATACAAAATTTCATCTCAATATGTGAATCCACTCAAGAGATATTGAACGGAAACCCTGAAATTTTGGTATTTTTCGAAGTGCAAGGGACATAACTCTGTCAAAATTTTTTCGATCAGACCTTAATACGAACTTGACCTGGATTTTCATTTGATGTGTCTGTATACAAAATTTCATTTCAATTTGTAACTCCATTCAAGAGATATTGAACGGAAACCCTGAAATTTTGGTATTTTTCGAAATGCAAGGGGCATAACTCTGTCAAAATTTTGTTGATTGGACCCAAATATGAACTTGACCTAGATTTTCATTTGATGTGTCTGTATACAAAATTTCATTTCAATATGTGAATCCATTCCAGAGATATTGAACGGAAACTGATGTCGCGGACCGACCGACAGACCGACCGACCGACCGACCGACCGACCGACAGCGGCAAACCTATATGTCCCCTCTTCTTCGAAGGGGGGCATAAAAAGTCTGCTGACAAAATGAATGCCATATTGTTGGATAGAAGACAAGAAAACTTTGTGCATCATTTTAAGGTGGCTCCACAGAGTATCCGTATATATAGTCTTTTCGGAGGCTCGATCTCTTACCGAGGATATTGTCGTCATTATGATTATGACGATGACGCGCCAAATAAATATTGTGAACTCGCCGATGAATAGTGTCCACAGCGCTCGGAATTTTCGACGTTCAAACTCTTCTATCTCGCTTATTTCAGAACAGATTTCAGCAAGTTTGGTATCGATGAAACCAGAGAATTGTTGTATACAATCTGATAGTAATTAATTTTAGCTAGATTTATCGTTTGATCTATACGTACTAAACTATACATGAATGAGATCCCTGGCTATCGCTGTAAAAGTTTCCTTTTTATAACGTCATCATCGGAAATTCAACAACGTGTTGCTTTGAAATAAAATCGAATAGGAGAATATTAATTTAACTATCTAACAGGCTATTTCTTTGAGATTTTAGCGATATAATGGATCAGATATTTAATGTATTGTTACAGTATCTCTTATTATCTATGATCAGAAGAATTTTTCTGCAATTTTGTCAACTTTCCTACTTTGCAGCGAAATGTTATTGAACTAAGTTTCTTTATTTGAAAGCTTAAAGCGAATGAATTTTAGTATCAATCCTGCTTTGTTCAAAGATGTATCCATTATGCAGATAACTACACGCATTATCGAGAATGAGCGAGGTGAATGACGTCCATAAAAATAAAGAAGGGAGGAGATCTCCAACAAGACCCCGTTGCAGCATCAACAGCAAAACACCAAAACACCCGATGCAAAAACACAAAAGACGAGTACAGCACGAGACGGAAAAGAGACCCACGACATGTAAACATCAAACACAAAAGACTACACATAAACCGACGAGACCAATGGGCAACCGGTGCCGACTTTGGACGGCCATTTGTAACATTGTTTACTTTTTCCCTTCTCTCAGATTAATACTGCCGTATATCTCTGATTTTGTTAAATTTTACACCCTATTTCAAAACATTTTCAGCCGTAGAAAAAACCTGTTATATGGGGGATATTTCTCTGACAGGAGGGGAAAAATATATATTTCGGGGAGGGGGCAATGGGGCCAAATATCGCCGAATTTGTTTGAAAAAAACCACCGGAAAAGAATATGGACGTCCTATTTTGAATTTGAAAATAGAATTTGCTCCTTTAAAAATGAGCAAATAAAAGAAAACAAATCCAATTGTTTATGCGATTGAACTCTCTCTCTCTCTCAACTTCATGTGAAGCCCCTCTCAGGAAATATTTTTGACGCTCACAATCATTGCACTTTGCGACCCATTTCCCTTTTTTTCAAAATACCCTTCACGCGAATGTGTAATAAATTAGATTGTCCTCGAAGCTTGTTTTGATTTGTTTCTATGTTTATAATGGTATTTCTAGATATTGTAATATGAGCTATATGTTGATAATATAAATATCCTTTGAACAATGCCCTCAATCCTCCTAGCAATTAAAAGCTATTTGTGCACACTGTAGTTGAGTTTCTGGATACGCTCATGAATCTGACTTTAACATATAGCCTGATCTTTTAGATTTTCTTATTCATAAAAGTAAGAGAAAATTATTTCTTCCCTGTCCTGAAACGTATACGAAACAACGCCTAGCTCCCCCCCCCTTTATAAGTAGGTACCCGATTATTTGTCACGACCTACTTTAAGAAATACTGATGCCTACTTTCTTAGTAAAGGCACTCTGATTAATCGCAAAATCTCTTTCACAATCGCCCCCTTATTTAAGGATAATTGAGAATTCTGCCCCTGCCTCAATAAATAAAAAAAAAATTTCAGGATGAGAGTGCATTAGTACTTAATTCGGAGTCTCACTGCCTCTAGATTTGCGCGTATTACTCTCTCTTTTCCTAAATTTCTTTGAGGGGGGGGGGGGGTCATTCTGTTGTTTAGACATATCAAGAATCTCGTATGTATGGACACAAACAATGAAAGCTTTGTAAGGTTTCCGTTAAGGCTTTTTCGGTCCAGAATTCCTACAAATTCCTGTAGTCATACGCTGATTAACTCTTACCTCTGACGTCACTATAACGTAGAATGAATATGATTTGCAACGAAGAAATTAAGGGGGTGGGGTGACAAAAATAATCATAACTTCCATTCGCTAGGTTCGATTTGGTTCATATAGTATAGAGATACTCATATACAATAGTTTATCATTTGATATTTGTTTCAAGAAAATTAAACGATAGAATTTCATGCAATAGGCATATAACGTCAAAAAATGACGATGGAAAAACAAGTTTTTAACCTCCTAGATGATATTAAATATGTAATAATTCCTCCATTTTCTTAGTTTATTTCAATTTCTTTGTTTAAAGATGAAAAGATAGTTTAAATATAAAATTAAATCATAAAAACATTCATAAATTCAGCGAAATATTTTAAAAATCAGCATACTTTCTCCAAATTTGCAACGTTGGCAAAAATAGAAGAGAAACCCCAAAACCGCCAAAATTCAAAGCGTCATGAAAATAGTTACGTAGGTTCGATTTTGTTCATACTTTGCAAAATTTAATCTTGTATACCAATTTTGAAATTCTGAGAGTTTCAGAAAAATTTAACGAGAGGATCTTTTTTGGGGGGTAGGTGTGTGGAGCCACCTTAATCAAAGAAGACAAAAAAATTGTTTAGACTATTATACGTTTGCATTATTTTGAGTGGATTCTAATTGTAAGAAGCATGCTCAGTGGCGGATTCAGAGGGATGCGGAGAGGGCACCCGCCTCCCCGGCACTGATTCAAAATTTTCCAAAAAACTGAGGTATATTTTGACCCATTTTCAGTCAAAATCGGCAAAATTCGCCCCTTGACCCTCCGGCAAAGGGGGCGCTGGATCCGCCACTGATGCTGATGTACATGTAATTTTCTACTTGATGTACATGCAAGTTAGTACATTTGTATACCTCAAAGACTATAATAAGCAAACTTTCTTCATTTCACAAACTTACATGGAGTCACAAGAGTAGAGCCCCTCTGTAGCATTAACACATGTGCATTGTTTATCACAGCCATCTCTCCACGTCTGTCCTTGGAAGAACTGCTTACTCTGATACTGACATACCTCTGGTAAACAATAACATTATTTAATTATTGAAAGACCTTAAGCATTAAATGTAGGAAAATGTAATTAGGGGCTACAGGGAAAATTTGTATATATTTAGTCAATCCAAATTCACGCGAGAAACTCAATCTATACGAAACCTTTTTTTCAATACATCAGACATAAGCAACCAAACATGGGACATTAGGTAACAAACAGTTTAGGAAGTGAATAGGACCAGTTGTAATTTTGCCTGACAGGTCCAATGTGTTTTGCATACACTGAACTCAGGTTGAATTTGAAGGAACATTTCTTACAAAAATGCGGAGTTAATCCTAATTCAGCTGAATCAGAGAAATCAACTCATTTCAGTTCTAAAATTGAAGTTCTTCTAGTATTACAGTGGTTGCTAATGATAAAAAATATCAATTTGAGTTTGCTTTGACACAGTAGATATTTGGTACTTACTAATTCCAGTTGAAGTTGTGCCTTTTCCACTACCTTCAGATTTTGAAATACTTTGACGGAAATTACAGACAGGTTGTAGACAGCATTTCCCTTGTTGTCTCACAAGTGTACACTCACTTGGCAAATCATGGTACAAAGGACATCTGTTGATAGAACATTACTTTTAAAATTATACCATTTATAGATAAAATTCAATGTCATTAAACTGATAATTTCAGCAAACAACAACACTTCTTTCCACATACATGTATGACTTGCACATTTTTTTTACTCGAATCTAAATTGCTCCATAGCGGATAAATCAACATTACTTCAAAAATGAAAAGTACAGAAACCTGTCACACTGGCAAGATTTCAATGCTGCAATTATAAAGTAAGCTGTATACAAACATTTGATTATAAGAATAGGCTGTCAAACAGAATTGTACCTGTTTGTGCATATGTAATGTCCATTGTTACCATCTTCACATACACATTCATAATCACTACCATCCATCCAATGCTCTCCCGTCTTGTACATTCGTCCTTTGAATGAGCACTTGCCATCTGCAAAATATAAAAAAATAATCAATTCTTCAATTCTTCAAGGAAGTAATATTTTGATATCACTAAAGGCACATTAAATTATCTCAAAGCTTCAATATTGCTCTGAGCGACAATGTCAATCGATTGTCAATTTTACAATCAAAATCAAAAATCTTTTGAAAATCGAAGGGGTTTCAGGGGTCGGTGACTATCGTCACATCACTAGTTAACAGATACCTACAATAAAAGTTTAAAAGAGTGTGTCTTGTTTTCAGGGCCTTGGGTGGGTTACAGATGCAATAGCAGCCCTGAAGGCATTAGGCTTGGCAATCTGTTCTACATATTCTTGGAGATGCATGGTTCCACTGGACAATTGCCAACGGGAGGAATGAATATTAATAATAATCTTTGGAAGTTTGAATTTGAAGGAAGCTTAATGAGTGAGCATTGTGAGTAAAGCGAGAAGAATGCACAATGTAGTTTGGTATTGGAACAGCAACAAGACAATTGACAATTTATGAAATATGGATAGACAGGCACAAGATCTTTGGCGTTGAAGAGTTTCCCAACCCAACCTGCCTTACCGGGTGTTCCTCCACGATAATTACATGTATTTGAGCCATATTGTGACATTGTGTTAAACAATTATTTTCTAGTAATGTTTTTAGTACTATAACAGCAGAAATATTTCGTAGGTTTTGAAAATAGGATTTCAATATTCTTTCAACCTTTATGTAAGGCCAAACATAAAAATATCTTCATTTCTGCTCACCCTATACATCCCCTATCTACTTTAAGCTGCCGACCCTAAACTTTCTTTTTGCCATTACAACTTGTACATTGAATTTTTTTTTATTAGTTTATCATTTTATCAATAAAAATGTAATGATCGCTGCGCGGAGTCCCCTACCGGCGGCATAAATTTATGTCCTGCATCTCTGTTCATCAGTACATTATCTGCAACATCAGCCAAGAAAAGTCTGGGAAAATGAATTCATGAAATTAGCTAAGTCCAAGGCCATAACTCTTGTGAAAATTAGTCAATCTAAATTTAACTCGAACTTGATCTGCATCACACTACGATTTATTTACATACAAAAAATCAGTTCATTATCTGCAATTAAAGGCATAAAAAAGTCCGGAAAACTGAAAATTTCATGAAATTTGCAAAGTCCAAGGGCCATAACTCTTGTAAAATTAGGCCAATGGAAAGTAAACTCAAACTGGGTCTGTATCACACTGAGATGTATTCATATACCAAAAATCAATGCATTATTTGCAATAGAACCGAAAAAAAGTCAGGAAAACTGAAATTTTCATAAAATTTGCTAAGTCCAAGGGCCATAACTCTTGTAAAAATAGGTCACTCTTAAACAAACTCAAACTTAATCTGTACCACATTGAGTTATATCCACATACCAACCAGAAGTCTCTGACGAGACTGTAGCTCTCCTGGTTGTTTTGTTTTTTATTTACTCATTGACAAGTGAATAAGATACATACACATAAATATCAATTTCCATTTTTTAAGACCATAGGGAGCAATCATTCTAACAAATTAAAAGTAGCACAACAAAACACTGCAACTAGAATATATCACTCATATAATTCATAATATCCAAGATAAAGTATTTAAAAAAAGAATGCCACACCCATTTTCCAAGATCCCAAGGGGGCGGAGGGGGGGCCAGGGACTGCTAGCTCACATGAACTATCAATGACATAACAAAACTGACAGATCCATCTTACTGCATTAAGAATAACAACAACTCTCATTCATTAATAGCTTTGAAAGGTTGCGAGCACAATTATATAGGAAAAATGGCCACACCTATTTTCTAAGACCCTGGGGGTCAGGGGCTCAAACAAAATATTAGATGCACAACAAAAACACAAACCAATCATATTGCAAAAAGAATGAAGCCTCAATCATTTATAGTGTCAGAGGAGTTGCGAGCGCAAGATTACATAGAGTTATATACTAGGAGAAAATGACCACACCCATTTCCTACGACCCTGGGGCTCAAACAAAATATTAGTGCACAACAAAACCAGTGACAGACTAATCATATTGCAAAAAGAATTACGTTTCTATTATTTATAGTGTCAGAGGAGTTGCGAGCACAGGATTACATAGACTTAAATAGGAGAAAATGACCACACCCATTTTTTAAGACCCTGGGGGTCAGGGGCTCAAACAAAATATCAGGTGCAAAACTAGACCACAGACCCATCATATTGCAAAAAGAATGAAGTCTCTATCATTCATAGTGTCAGAGAAGTTGCGAGCTCAAGATTACATAGAGTTATATAGGAAAATGACCACACCCATTTTCTTAGACCCTGGGGGTCAGGGGCTCAAACAAAATATCAGGTGCACAACTACACCATGGACCCATTATATTGCAAAAAGAATGAAGTATCTATCATTTATAGTGTCAGAGGAATTGGAACACTAGATTTACATAGAGTTATATAGGAGAAAATGACCACACCCATTTTCTAAGACCCTGGGGGTCAGGGGCTCAAACAAAATGTCAGGTGCACATCTAGACTACAGACCCAGCGTATTGCAAAAAGAATGAAGTCTCTATCATTTATAGTGTCAGAGGAGTTGCGAGCACAAGATTACATAGAGTTATATAGGAGAAAATGACCACACCCATTTTCCAATACCCTGGGGGTCAGGGGCTCAAACAAAATGTCAGGTGCACAACTAGACCACAGTTCCATCATATTGCAAAAAGTATCAAGTCTCTATCATTTATAGTGTCAGAGGAGTTGCGAGCACAAGATTTCATAGATTTTCATGACCACACCCATTTTCTAAGACCCTGGGGGTCAGGGGCTGAAACCAAATATCAGGTGCACAACTAGACCACAGTCCCATCATATTGCAAAAAGAATCAAGTCTCTATCATTTGTAGTGTCAGAGAAGTTGCGAGCACAAGATTTCATGACCACGCCCATTTTCTAAGACCCTGGGGGTCAGGGGCTGAAACCAAATGTCAGGTGCACAACTAGACCACATACCAAGTAAGATGCAAAAAGAATTAGCTTTCTATCTCCTATGGTTTCAGAGGAGTTGCGAGCACAAGAATTGTTCACGGGCGGACGGACGGACGGACGGACGGACAGACGGACAGACGGACGGACGCCGGACGACGGGGTATCGCATAAGCTCGACTGGTCAGAGACCAGTAGAGCTAAAAATGAGTTCAGTATATGCAACAACAGCGAAAAAAAGTCCGGAAAACTGAAAATGGGACAGACGGACGGACGGACGGACGGACGGACAGACAGACAGACAGAGAGGAAACTAAGAGCCCCTTCGGCATTGCCGGTAGGGGACTAAAAACATTGAGATATATCCACTTACCAAAAATGAGTTCAATACATGCAACAACAGCGAAAAAAAGTCCGAAAAACTGAAAATGGGACAGGCGGACAGACAGACAGACGGACGGACAGACAAACAGACAGACAGACAGAGAGGAAACTAAGAGTCCCTTTCTGCGTTGCCGGTAGGGGACTAACAGCCTACATGCAAAAGGAAATCTCAAAATAACTTTATTCAACAAGGGTTATTTCATTGTTCGTTTCTGCAAAAAGAGGGAAGGCTTTTATTTTATTTCAGAAAATTGGGGATGTACACAGTAACTTGAAGTAATCATGTTGCCATTTTATTTTGAATATGACAAACTTCAGGCAGAAATCCTCACATGTCACAATGCGCATATGCCATTTTGTACACGAAAATCTACTGGATTTTAGCAATTGGTTTTATGTCACGTTACCGTAATTTTGTGTGGAAATCAGTGTACAAACTACAGAGGTAAAATTGAAAGGAGTGAAAGGAAATCCTAATTCCCTAAATGAACAAAGGCAAAACAATGAAAAGGATACTGGTGTCAGAACAGTTTCTGGACAGTAACAGATTCCGGACACTCGCCCTTTTCAAGTACTTTGCAGGAAATTATTTTCAAAATTTTGTGACAATTTGTACATTTTTAAATGCAGAATTCAAATCACGAATCAAATCAGTGGCGGATTCAGCCGGGGGGGGGGGGGGGGGGGCATGGGGGCACGTGCCCCCCGGCAGTGCCCAAAGAAGGGGCACTTATGACATGCTTTTGGAAGCAATGAACTACTGTTTCCTTATTAAATCTATGAAACTAGTCAGAAATAGCGCCAAAACACCCCAGAAACCACCGATTTGAGTAAATTTTCCAAAAATTTCTTGGGGATAGATAGTCATTTCCATTGTCTGTACTTGGACGTACACACGTTTCGGAAACAACCTACATTGAATCATGTTCATATCGAATTTTCTTTATCTGAGGGATGAATCGGGAACTTTATATATCCTATGCAAGGCATATTTAACACACATATTTCTTGACCAAATCTTCGATACAATCTGATGAAAACAAGATCTCTACGCGACATAACAAAATCAGGAGCATGTAGAGATCTGGTTTTAATCAGATTGATCTTCGATACAACCTCCTATAAAACTTACATTTTTTCAACTCTAAATTTGAGGTCTTGATCAATCTTTTGAAATTGTTTTGGCCAGATTTAAACCGGCTTCCTCCAAGAATTTTGAAAAGATAAAAATGCATGTTTTTCTTTATTTTTAGAATCATGATTATATTTTTTGTTAAGCCCCTAGGTAAATCAAAATTATAATCATGATAGAACTGCCAAGAAATAATTAAACCTTCCAATCTGGACGATGCAGGGAATGGGGCACCCGTGATCTCTAGTTTGTCAAGGAAATTTATCATTTACAAGGGGATTTTTTAGGGTCTGTAATGGGCCGAAATTCGGCAAAAAGAGGTACTTTTCCCCAATTTTAGACTTAAAAATTCCCAATTTAATCTTTTCTCCAAAAATTCATTTCCAATTTACGTATCATAAACTGAAAGGAAAACGAAAGTAGAACAAACATGCTCTCAAAATATAGACAATTGATATGATAAGGGGTAATTTGCATGAATATATCTTTTTGTTGTTTGAAATTTATTTCCCAATGTAGGTTAAAATGTTGCAAAATTCCCAATTTCATCGGCCCAGGCCCCTGACATCAGCGGCTAGAAAAAAAACACCCTGTAATTACTTATTTTCTTTACCTTTATACAAATATTAAAAAACAAGCGCGGATCTACATGTAGAATGGTTAGGGGTCCAAGTCCTGCCTGGAATTTGCATAAAATGCTGATTTTTCCTAGTTTTACGAGAATTTATGGCTGGACACCCCTCCCTCCCATGGGCTGACCTCTCTGCCCTTTCAAAACTTCTCCTGATCCGCCCGTTTATTTAGGAAATCCTGAACATGTTGACTTCTGCATGCCGTGCAAGAACAGTACAGCATCAGAAAATTTCGAAAATTTTCAAATATATTCTATATAAATAATAATTATTGTTACTGACACTGACTGAATCATGCGCGCCAAATCCCTTCTAAATTCAGTTCAAATACGCTTCAGATGCCACCAAATTGCTTCATTATTTCAAAATTTTCCCGAACCCCCACCAATGGGAGGGGGAAACCCCCTCCATACCCTCCCCCACTCGGCCCTTCGGGCCTCGAAAGTGATTTCCATGTAATTTCTATGTGCCCCCCCCCCGGCGGTAATTGGGGTTCTGGATCCGCCCCTGCAAATAAACAAAATTGTGCATCTAGGTTGCTTAATCACATCACTCTTTACCCCTTTCTGCCCCGTTTAATATCGAGCACCGGGGAAGTCGCTGAGAATCATACTATTTTAATCTACGCGATTTGAGAAGTTTTGGTTCTATTTTCAAAATTATTTTTACAGTCATTTGTAGATTATAAGTTAAAGATTGAAAAAACAAGAGCCCCAGGGGGCACAACGCTCACCTGATACCCATGCACGCTCTAATTGACATACTGACATTGAATACTGATAGTGCCAGTACCAGGATTTTAGCCCACAACCTTTCTAAAAAGATTTTTGCCGGATGCAGACAAGTTTTTTTTTCAGACAACCTTTAAAAGTGCAAAAAAGAAAAAATAGTCACATTTCAAAACAATAACTTTTTTACTGATTTGAAAAGACGGATAAAGTGGTCCAACGTCATATGCCCAGCTAGTATAGTTCAATTATGCAACATCAAAAATAAAATCATATTGTACATTAATGTGCAGCAGAAAAAGAATAAAACAATGAAATGATTTCATAAATTAAGTTTATTTAAAATTGAACACAAAACCTTTCATTATTGATAGCTAGCATGCCAGAAATTATAAAGCCTGTGTTTGTGAAACGAGAATGCCCCCGGCGGCATCTTTGTTAGTATAAAGGCCATTTTCTGTTAAGTATGTGAGAGGTCGGGGTCAGCGTAATATTGGTATCAATGGAAAGATCTTGTCACAAGGAATACACATGTAAAAATTGAAACCTCTATCACTAACCATTCAAAAGTTATGCCCAATGTTAAAGTTTTTGAGAAGTACGTCAAAAGTCAAGGTTATGGTTACGAGGACAAAAATTTTGGTATCAATGGAAAGGTATTGTCACAAGGAATACACATGTGAAATATGAAACCTCTATCACAAGCTTCCATTTAAAAGTTATGCCCAATGTTAAAGTTTTTCGGAAAACAGACAGACAAACAGACAGGCCAAAAACTATATGCTCCCGAATCTTTTATTCCAGGGGCATAAAAAGCAAAGATTTTTCGGTTTTGCCTTTATTCATATTAAAGTATACTGAAATCTATGAATACTTTTGAATAGTATTGATTTCATCTCAAATACATGAAACGTACAGTTAAAATCGTTTTAATCCAATATTTATCAGTTCAAGTGAGTTGTGCAGAAATTGGGCCAGCTTGTTTTCCAAAAAGCAGTGTATGGTGTATCAAACCTCATGACCCAGTGAAGCCACTTCAACAAATAATTTTCAGTGAATATGCTGAAATGTTGCGCTTCTTGCCTATGCATATTTCAACAGGCGAGAAGGAGCGTCGCATTTCAGCATACGCTGTTCAACAACTCAAGTGGTTTCTCTAGGTTTCGTAGTTTGAAACAAATTAAAAGGCCCATGAAATTGTTAAGCTTGTCCAACTAGCAGACCTACGACATCATTATTTACTGTTAACAAATTGTTTTACTTCATCAAAGGTCTGTTACACGGAAAAGTTGTTAGCGGAGAGAGTTCATGAAATGTATCGGTTGCACAGGATTTGCCGACAAAAAGTTATTTGGTCCGATAAAAACTCATCATGTATCTATTATTTGAACAGATAAAAATTCCCAAATGTCTTATCACAGGAACCTGTCATTTTATGAGAGAAAATGTTTTATTATTCACAACCTCAGGCCTCTGTGTTCCTCTTAGAAATATTATGCATACAAGATGTCGAACACAGTGGCTTATGGTTGTAAATAATAATTTATTTTCTCTATTTAAACAACAGCTTTCTGTGGTCCAACATTTCATAGGAAGATTTCAGGAACTCTGAACTGAATTATTTATTTCAAGAATTTCAGATATTAAATGTCCTATGCATTCTCAAAATCCAGAGGAAGAGATTACTCATTAGACGTTTCTTCAAGAAATCAGTCCGTAAATTACTTCATCTTAGAGAGTCTAAGACAGAAGAAATTCGAGCAAACTTTATACATGATAACAAGTATATGCAAGTGTTCCAAGTACATGAATGATAACCATTATGAAAGTGTTCCAAGTATAATGCACATTAAATAAAAATCTATTCCGTTTGCACTGTATCTCCTGAAATGTATTGCAGTACTAAAGGTATCACATTTCTACATGGGGAATCCCCTTCGGGTACACGGCAAAACATGGCCGCTTTTGAAATCTTGTTCCCGATTTTAAAAATAAAATTCTAAATAAGTATAAAGAATTTAAATAATTGAATCATATCATATAAAAGGTCAATCAATAAGACATTGAAGCATGTGTCACTTGTTGAATTATCAGCTGTAACTATGGATGAAAGGTCAATCTAAAATGATTAATCATACAAAGAAGGTTTTTTCCTTTAGTTGCACCTGAAACATTGGGCATGGAAAACATACATTATACCTATGTACAATCTTAAAAAATATTCCTTAAAAATCCAAAAGTGGATATCTTGACAAAATTCTTTCACTTGTAGGGTACCATGCATGAGTACCTCATACCTATAGTAGAGCGACCAATTTAAAAAAGAAGCTTAGTTTTCGAGTTTAATCAACACACCTAACACAGGCCTGGATTTGGTCTGAACCTTTTGCTGAATACCCCTGCTTTCAAATAGAGCTGTCGTAAAGAATATGCCACGGTCAGATGTTGTTTAAATTGGGTAAAAAACGATAAAATCGTGAAAAGTTAAAACGAAATATTTATCGTTTATATCCTCGGTATTCCTATATTTTGTTCTTTTTTGTATAGAAAGTCATTGCAATCAATGCATTAGATATGTACACATGTTATATAATTGTTTTGGGGGGAATATTTTCTTCTCTCTCTAAAAATTGCAGTTTTATGCAAATTTCTGTGAAATATGAAGAATCCGTGTTAATATTTTCTTTCAAGCACAGAGACTAAATTTTTGTCTCGAAACATATCGACAAATATATGTTTATTATTTCCAATGCCTTTTTATTGATCATTTTTCTAAGGGGCCATAAATAGATGTAAAAACCTAAAGCGTATAAATTTTTGATTTAAGCGTCATTTCACAAATTAGTTTCCGTAGATGAAGATTCGGTCGACCACGTGTTACAGTTTCTATCAAATCGTACCTATCAAACGGTATACATACATATTTTTTATAAAAGTTAAATGCAGAAAGTGGAATTACATCATGCTGTTTAAAAATTAATGAAAAATACTTCTTTTTAATATGTCGTGGTAAGACCGTGTATGGAAACCCATTCGTGACAAGTTGAAATGAAAATACGTGAATTGAAGACAAATGCATTATGTTTATATAAAATTATGAGAAGTATCTTTTGACGTTTATTTTGGTACCACAGAGATGTGAATATACATGTAAAGTACATTGGTCAGAGTTTGGGCTCTTTGTTATCTGTGTTTTAAACATTACGATATGCCTTGGGTTAACGTTGTGCAATTTATCCCTTTTAGCATCCGCACTTACTCTTCGTTCAGATTTGTAACTGTTACAAAATCAAGTGGATGCTTTTCAAGATATACTGAGTCAGAGAACCCATTTGATGTCTCCTTGAGATCCAATGGAAAGTCCTCAATGGTCATGGGGGGGGGGGGGGGGGGGGGGGGCTTTAATTCATAATGCTGTACATAAGCACAAACACCACATTGTCATATGTAATATTTGTAATTTAATTGGGCAGTTCCTACATTAATAAGGACTACATACGTCTACAATACAATAAAAAAAAATAAAAGGTTATATCACGAAAAGGAACCGTCTGTTGACAACGAACAATTCCCCGCAACAGGAGCCTAGAATGTTGGCGCGTCAATGGCCGTATAAAATTTCCCAAAGAGCTCCGAATAAAGAAATAAAATTGAAAAAGTGTGAAGGTATGACGCAAAGAATAGAAAAGATATGTTGACAGCTCAGCGTGAGACCTCAGAGAATAGAGCACCCTTTATTGCGTGGTCATTTCTATTTTAATATTGCCTCTCGGCTGGTAGTTTTATGTGAGCGTCTTTAATTCTTTTAAATGTGGTTGTTTGATGTTCACTATTTGTTTGCAGAGAAACAGACAGTAAAAAACAAACTCAACAAAATCATAAAATATCGTATAATGGCCATCAACGATCAATCAATCAGAAACTAGAGAACCAAAACTAGAAATCAGAGGCTATCCCCTATTATCATCTATTGTCGTAGCAAACTAACCTGACCGGGCGGAGCTAATTCAATCAAGCAATTGAGACGAATTGATACAATTTTAGGGTAGATAGATTATGAATTGCACATCATAATTAGAGTAAATACTCATTACCTGTAATTTTATATGGCTTTTATCACCTGGTCAGAAGTAAACTCTTCCGATGACCAGGTGAAAATAAGCTCCGCCCGGTCATGTCAGTTTGCTACGACAATACCTGTAGAACGATGCCTTTAAGCTACGTTTTAGTGACAACTGTTGTCACAAGGTCAAACAGAGAAAGAAAATGCCATGATTGCCTCGAATGTGATGGGGTCGTATAGGCAGCTACGCTTGTGGAACTAAATTGCATTGCATAATTCCATGTTTTGTTGATCATAAAATCTTTGTTATACTTAATTATTTCTAAAATTCGGCTGCGTCCATATCACAATGTTTGAAATTACAAGAACATAGATAGTACAGAAAAAATTATTTTTCAAAATTATTGATGTAAATATGTCGTCTTCTTTGAAATAAAGCGATACTTTTCATTCATTATTATATGTTAAAACTTAATTTAGCCGTAATTATTTAGTTTTACTCCGTATTATCAAGAAAACATCTCCTAGTTTATATTGCAGTGAATCGCTTATAACAAAGTTGGGGGAGGGGCACTTTATTTGCCTGGTACTCTTAAGTTTTTCGATCGATCTCTATCAAACTTTCCTAAAAACACATTCACATATCAAAATATCGTTTCTGAATGTTAATTTTTATCTTCGAATGAACATTCTCAATATTGAAGTGAAAGTATTGAAAATTTCAATTTTACCAATTTATCTTAGAATTTGTGCTCATTCATCCATGAAGTTGAAATTAGAAAAATTAATTTGATCCAAAAATTTTCATTTGACTTCAATTAGCATATTGACATTGATTTCGGTCAGTTTGACTTTTCATTTATTAAAGGATGATAATTTTTGTTAAAATATCTATGATTTTGAATTTTACTAATTTTCCGCTTTTCTCTGAATTTACACTAATTCTGACCATACGAATTTTTTACGACAGGTCAAATCTGATGTCCCATGTTATATTCTTTCGTTTGATATAAAAATTAGCCCTGTGTTAGGTGGGTTGATTAAATTTCAAATTTAGCGACTTGGTTGCTCCACTACTACAAATTGTCATGACAATCTGAAGAGTGGTTATAGAAAAGAAGCAGAAAACGTATGAAAATCACCCCCCCCTTCCTTTTCACATAAGAAAAAAATTCATAAAAAATCAAAAAAATAAAATTTATAAGCATAAAATACATATCAAAGCATTAAGTAAGTTAAATATGATAAATATGTAGTAAATGAGTGTGTAAAATCATACACTTATTGAGTTATTTAAAGAAATAGTGCAAAAATGTGCATTTCTGACTAAGTCCGAAAAGACGTCAAAAACGCGTCAAAAATTTGACTTCGAAGTGGAACCAAAAATAACAACACTTCTTAAGACATCTCTCTAGATCATCCTGATGCTTTAGGTTTGTCGATACATGCTTCGGTTCTGAAGAAGAAGTTTGTCAAAGGAGGGTACCCCCGTGACCTACTTTTGGCTGTGGTGGCGCCACCTGTTGACAGATCCGGACGAAAAACAACAACACTTGTAGGGGACCATGAGTACTTCATACCTACCAAGTTTCATCAAAATCCCTTCAGCCGTTCTGGAGAAGAAGTTGAAAATGTGAAAAGTTTACGACGACAGACGACGACGACGACGGACGACAGACGCAACACTATGACAATAGCTCACTTGAGCCTATGGCTCAGGTGAGCTAAAAAGGGAAAAACAATTTTGTTGGGGTCCCGCCGGGGTTTGAAGCCACTCCCCATGGGTCCATTGGGCATGGAAAACATACATTATACCTATGTAAAATCTTAAAAAATATTCCTTAAAAATCCAAAAGTGGATATCTTGACAAAATTCTTTCTTTTGTAGGGTACCATGCATGAGTACCTCATACCTACAAATTGTCATGACAATCTGAAGAGTGGTTATAGAAAAGAAGCAGAAAATGTATGAAAATCACCCCCCTTCCTTTTTACATAAGAAAAAAATTCATAAAAAATCAAAAAAATAAAATTTAAGCATAAAATACATATCAAAGCATTAAGTAAGTTAAATATGATAAATATGTAGTAAATGAGTGTGTAAAATCATACACTTATTGAGTTATTTAAAGAAATAGTGCAAAAATGTGCATTTCTGACTAAGTCCGAAAAGACGTCAAAAACGCGTCAAAAATTTGACTTCGAAGTGGAACCAAAAATAACAACACTTCTTAAGACATCTCTCTAGATCTTCCTGATGCTTTCGGTTTGTCGATACATGCATCGGTTCTGAAGAAGAAGTTTGTCAAAGGAGGGTAACCCTGTGACCTACTTTTGGCTGTGGTGGCGCCACCTGTTGACAGATCCGGACGAAAAATAACAACACTTGTAGGGGACCATGAGTACTTCATACCTATCAAGTTTCATCAAAATCCCTTCAGCCGTTCTGGAGAAGAAGTTGAAAATGTGAAAAGTTTACAACGACAGACGAAGAAGGACGACGACGACGACGACGGACGACAGACGCAACACTATGACAATAGCTCACTTGAGCCTATGGCTCAGGTGAGCTAAAAACAACATCCAAATATCATCCAGTTTGAGCTGAAATTGATGGAGATTGACAGATTTAAAATCACGTGTCACGAAACTGTTCCAGTGATTTGCGAAAAATGGCCAAAATGTACAGGGGTCTAGAATTCCCATTTCCCGTTTCCCAGGGCAAGTTAAAAGTTGGGTCGGGAAAGTGTAAAGCAGGTGTTCACTTGCCTTTGGGCAAGTAGATTAATTAGGCCAAGAAAAAATAAAAAGTTGGTTCTCAGGCTAAATTAATTTCAAATCATATGCGACAGGCAGGTTTTTTTTTTTCATTAAACATTTTCAAAACAACTACAAATTTGAATGTGTTGACGTCTTTTATGCTAGTAATTTGTTTCCTCGGCGTGTGATTGACATTTCTGTCCAGTTTTATTACTTCAATTTGTACCCATTGAACGACCGCTTGAAATGACATGAAAATTTTACGGACGAACGCAAACGCAAGTACATGTACATAGACAAGATAAGATATAAATGGACGTTAGAGATTTAAATCTCAGGCGCAGAACAAGAATACAAAATAATGTCATAGAGAAAATCAATATATTATCTGAATGAAATAGAACACTTTATTGAACCCTTCGGGTGAGCTGAACAATTGTCAAGGAATTATAACATAAGAATTTTGCGCATCTGCCTGGCCATGTAAGCTGTCATTTACGCTTTGCGGAGAAACATTAGCTATATGTTGGAGTGCCTATTCCGTCATGCATCGGTGTCCGTATTCCGTAAATTCTCTTGAATTCGATATGTTAGCCCGGGACTTTTTATCTCTCAAGTCGGACATTGTTTTTTTGTTTGTTTTTGGTTGAAAAAATTGAATGCGGGGGGGGGGATAAAACACATATGCGGCAGGGCCTGAGAACCAATTCTTTTTTTCTTTTTTTTTCTTGGCCTTAGCTGAACATTTTCCCTCTTCATTCAGATTTCTTTTTTATTCTGATTTCTGAAGAATCAAGCAATCAATTTTAGCTAGATATGCCATATTTCAACATTTTCTAAACATGCTGACTTAAATGGTGGAAGTGGCACGAATTGCAGCACCTTGAATTTAGCTTTTAGTAGTAGTTTAGCTTGCACAAAACACAATTTCTGTATATACGTAGTTCCTAAAACGTCTATAGGACTTTCTGATATCTTTTGGTGATTGGCTTCTGACCAGGGGAGCCGTGGTAAGAAATAATTGTTTGGCGGGGTATTTTGCCGTTGTCCGCCATATTGAATCCGAGAAAATAGAAATAAAAATTGAGAAACTCAAACTAAATTCACTTGACTAGGATCCCCTACTAAAATAAATCTTGTAAACAGTCCCTGGATGCCCTGACGATCTTAGGCAAGGTCTATCTCGCCAATTTCGTCTAAGTTTGTAAACTTTGCAAACGCATTTCCCATTCAAACTCTTAAAATAAATTTTCCTGGCCCAGCCCATTATCACCCTCCAAATTCGGTCTAGGCAAGGTTTATCTAGCCAGGCCATAAAACCGGACATAAATGAGTGTGGCAAAACTAGAAAAATTTCTTGCAAAGCCATTTGTGAACCCGAAAAATACGATTTACAAACATCCCATCTTGCTCACAGATAGCAAAGGATTTTCCTTAAAAAATAACCATACAGGTCTGTTTCCACTCGAGTTGTGGGCAAAATCAGGAGCAAGCATCAAGGATCGAATAGATACTCTGGAAAGAAATATCCCAAGAATAGTGGAAACACACAATAAAACTATCGTCTACGTCTGGGCTGGTACCTGCGACATAACAAAAAAAGAGGGACAAAGCATCTATATTAGGAACAGAGACGACACTACTGTACATGAAATCCTAGAACAAGTACAAAGAGCTTTTAGATTGGTGAACGATAGAAAAGAGAAAATTCAAATATAATTTGTAGATGTACAGCCAGTATCAACTGAAATCTATAACTGTAAGTCTAGAACACTCTCTGAATCTGAACTAGAGACCTGTAAATCTGACGATAAAGAAATCAGCTCTCAAACAAACAGAATCAACAAAGGAATTAGACAGATTAGTAAAGACAACAACCAAAGTACTGTAGGATTTACACATTTCATAACAAAATCAAAAGGTAAAGGACCAGGAAAAGGATTTCGCTACACTTTCAACTTCAATCTTTATACAGATAGTGTACACCCAGCCAGCAAACTTTGCAAGGTCTTCACCAGAGCGCTACAAAACGACATAAACAGTGTATGTACCGTAGACACGAGAGAGGAGGACATCCTGAAGTTAAACCCAGACAGCAGCGAATCGGACTTCTAGTCTCACTAGGCAAGGTCTATCTAGCCAGTGGGGCTGGAAATCTCTGAGAGCAAAGATGTCCCTACAGACCAGATCCAGGCGTCTGCGTTACGTAAATCTCGAGATATTTTTACACCTAGTAAGCAGACACAAAGAAAGGACTCTGTATACACTCTCAACAAGGAGAAGGCTCTTAACAAAAAGAAAGGACATACAAACAGAGAAAATATCTCGATTGAGCTAAAAAGAGGAAACAATCTAGTCATCACTTTCTCGGCTGCCGCCTTTGAAGCATTCAGGATAGTTGTAAAAGAAATAGAGGAGACTGACGGTTGCATAGAAATAACTACACGTACTGAAAATACAAACCTAACGGTACAAGAGTCGATATCGGTCCGAAAGAAACAATGTAATGAACAAATGTACTGCATAAATCTATACTTCACGACTTCTAGGGTGAGTATCAATGGAAAACATCTCGCATCTTTCATACAGAAAAAACTTCCCAAAATCCTGGACAAAATGGCCACCATGGGTGATTTCCGTCAACTAAATGAACAAATCCTCATAGCATGCGATGCAGTCATAAACAAGATGGAAATGAGAAATGTAAAATCAAATAATGCAATCCAAACTAAAAATAGTTTTGTAACGGAAAACAGGGGAGCAGACATTCTGGATGCACGTAGAAACAACAAAAGAACTGATGATAACTCTGAACATAATAACGACTATGAACATACAAACAGCAGTCGAAAAGGTGAGGATAGTAGGAAAGGAAAGAAAAAAGAAAAATCACAGAGGAAGCTGATGGAAATAAAAGACAGGAGTGTGGATAGAGTCGAGAGAAAGTGGGAGAAAAAATATACAATTATGTCAGACTTGCGAAAATGAATGTAAGGATGGATGTATCTTTTGTGACACCTGCAACACATGGATCCACTACACGTGTGAAGGGATGAACGCAACTGATATAAGGCAACAGGAGGAATCAAGTTTTGATTATACATGTAAAAGCTGTGCAGATATGATGATACTAAACTGCAGGAACGAAACTGATGAAACAATAGATGTCAATGAAATAACTGTATGCAATACAACGGAAAGAAAGTCAAAAGAAGCGAGCACCAATACAGAGGAAATTCTCATGAAAAACAAGGAAGAAGTAAAAAGAATCAAGGAGTTGGAAAAAGAACTTAAAACTAGAAAGGTTTCTTGTTGCGGTTGCAACAAGAGTGTCTTCCTCCTATACAATTTTTGGTTTGGAAATATGAAGGACGTCACATTACATGTATTTATATTATATATTTAAGTTTTCAAATAGCAGTAATATTAAATTTTCAAACCGATAATTGTTGGTGAGCAACCATTTGATTTTGGGGGGGGGGGGGGGGGGGGGGGGGCGCAGAAATTCTATTGCCAGCCGGTAAAATTTGTTCAGCAATTTTCTGAGCAGGCCATTTTTTTCAGCCATTACCAGAGTCGGAGAAAAATGTTCGCCGGTTCTTCGGGCCGGATTTAAACAAATTGTCAAATGTTGTGAATGTCTGTGTAAGTTAAACTCCCCGCTGTTACAGAGTATGAGTTAATAACCGTTCCTTCAGATGTCTCTTTGCAATTAGCGAATTTCAGACAGATTGTATGATGTTTAAATAGAACCTTTTCTAGATTTTTGTGCCTATGCGTATTAGGTCTCTGGTAGATACAGCTATGTGAACAGTTTGTATTTATATTAATTAATTTTTTGACTTTAAATTGTCTGGCACAAAGGGCCAGCAAAAATTTCCATATCATGCAATGTATCCTTACTTTTGCATGGTCCGGGAAAAAAAAATTGCCGGCCCTTTGGGCCGGAATATTTTTTTCAGCATTTTTCAGAGCCGGGATTTTTTTTTTTTTTGCAAATTCTTCCTGCCCCCTTCCCCCATAAAAAAGGCGAGCTCGTAGCTGTAGAACCAATTTTCTTGAGAAGAGAAATGGTAATAACAAGTTACGTTCAATATATATATATAAATACCATGAGGTTCTCGCTGTGCAGGTTCAAATTTGGACACCCCCCCTTCCCTTTTTTCAAAGTTTATTTTGAATTTCCATCATGGCGACATCGTTCAATATAAACAGAACTGTTTTCGAAAAACGAGGTGAGGGAAGAATGTTGGAGAAATTGTTCATCAATTTGTAAATAAACCAACCGAAAATTATGTTCGAACGTTTGCTAGAATTAGAAATTAAACTTGATGTTCAAAATATAGTTATTGAAGTTTAGAAACAGGTTTGTAGGTTAGAAATCGGAATCAAACTACCACTTTTTGTGTGTAAATTCTGATTTGTAGCTGATCTCTTCTTAATTAATCAACTGTTTTAAAATCAAATTGTGTATATCGAAATGTATTTATGAAATGCATATTCATCATTGCCGTGAAATCGGAATTTGAAAATCGGACTCGGACTACCAATTTTAATGTGCGCCCGATCTGTTGGCGTGAAGGTGTATCGAAATACCCAACTCAAAATTTCGATGCTCATATCTTTTCAACAGTAAGAGATAGGAAAAATCAGAAAGACTAAATAAGACAGATATATGGATAAAAAATAATAATATTGAAATTTTTAGGAAACTTCATAAGCTTAATTTTTGTTTACTATTATAAGCAAAAAAGTGTCTTCCTCCTATGAACTTCTGAATTTGGAAATATGAAGGACGGTGAAGGACGTCATCGTAATAAATCGTTACAGTGTGCATCTAGCATTTCATATAATGCATGGCTGTCGACTTTCAAAAAGAATGGAAATTGTAGATAGCAAAATACGAGATATTTAAGCTTACAAATAGCAAAACATGAAATTTTCGGTCCTTTTGAGTAATTCGACGCTCCCGTCAAATATTTGAATCTACTAAAAAACATGATAAAAAAAATAACAGAGACCAAAAATAAAAAAGACCAATCTAGCTTCTACTCCAAACGTAACGTTGGAGAACTTTCATTGTCCTAGCTTACAGGGTTCTTGAGTAATCGCTGATCCAATTTTCCACGGTTACGAAAACAATAGGTCTTCCGACGGAAGTCGGAAGACCTAATGATGGAAAAAAAACATCAAGATACTACAAAAGAACTATCAACAGCACGAGCGTATATCATCAAACTGGAACAAAAGTTGATTGATATAGAGAAATCACAAATATTGAAAGAAAGAGCACAAGGTACAGAAGTACAGATGGTGAATAATGATAGAATGACAAATATAGAGGAAAGGATACAAACATTAGAAATAAATATGATAAACAACAGGCTAAACCAAACTGAAGAAAAATTAAAACACCATGAACAAACAATTTGTCAATCTGCCTACAGAAATGTACATGTGGATCAGATCCCTCGCAGAGAGGAGATTAGAATACATATGGACAAACGACAATCAACATATGATCAAAAAGTCGAAACACAAAACGGAAATCTAGGAAACACAGACCCAGAAGTAGAAGTAGGAACAAATCACATGGATGAAAATAATCAAGAGGAAACAACATCTTACAGGGAAGAAAGGACGAACAAAAGCAGCACAGAAAACAATGAGAAACTAAGCAATGCTGAGAGAATCAGAGATGAAGAGTATTTTTAGGGGTTCCCCTAACAATAAAAGAACCCCCCTGGAACAGGAAGATACAACAACAGATAGCAAATACTCAAATTGTAAGCGAACATCATACAAACTGTCATCCATACAGGATAATGACAGCACAGCATGCAAAAAAACAACTTGCTTATCCACTATCAACACTTGCTCAACAAAGTGTAGAGAGATACACACCATACCATCCATTAGTCAATACCAACATACCAATACAAATGTACCGGTACACAAACAACATACCGATAGTACAGGTGGGGAGAAGACAACACATGGTGAACAACATACATCAAGGAAAACAATAAGGATATCAACACTCAACGTTGAAGATATTATGGCAAATAAACAGTGTATGCAAGATCTTACAAAACATAATGATATTATAGCCATACAAGAGCACTGCATGGCTTTTCAAATTTGAAGAGATCGAACTCATCGATCTAGCTGAGTCCATGGACTGTTCCTGTCTTATAGCTTGCAGTGACGAGGATGAACCTATACTACCACACTGTACACCTAGAGGGAAAGGGGGAGTAGCAATTATATGGAAGAAGGTGCTTCAAGATCACATAAAAATACTGCCAGAAGTAAACAGCAGGATTGCAGGAATTCAGATTGGGAGAGATGCAGTACTGTTTTGTGTATATTTCACATCCAGGGGAGGGAGGGGGCGGACTCTGAATTTGAAGAACTACTTGAACAACTCAAGGAGATAAACGCAAAGTACGAATAGATGAACATTACTATCATAGGAGACTTTAATGCCTCACTGCATCGGGAAAAAGGATACAAGAGAGACAAATTGTTCAGGGAAGCTGTCCAAAACATGAAATTTGTCCTGCCAGTAAGTTATCCAGACACACCCACTTTCTTTCATTGTAATGGAGTGGATATATCACAGATTGACTACATCCTGACAAAATCAGTAGAGGACATGAAAAGTGTGAAACACAACCGGACACTGGCAAACAATACATCCACTCATATTCCAGTCATGGGGACTATAACCTACTACTGCACTCCAAATGGCGTAGAAAAGCAAACACAACAGCAAATACAGAAGAAAACATTAGTATGGGAAAAGATTGACACGTACGATTATGAACAAAATATAAACGAGGCTCTCAAAAATTTGGACTGGAATCCACAAAAGCCAGCGGAGGAACTTTTATATGATCTAACCATGGCAGTAAAAGACGTGTCAGATAAGTTCACTACTTGTGTAAAGGGCAGAAACAAACACAGGAAATTACTATCTCCAGATGCCGCATCCCTGAGCAAAGAAAGTAAGAGACTACACTGGACACTCAGAAACTTCAATGGCTCAATAGATGAAAAGAAAGTACTGGAAAAGAAATGCAAATCAAAGAAGAAGGAATTAAGAACATGCCAACGTAGAGAGGCTGCTGAAAAACGACATAGAGATTATACAGAAATAATGTGTGCAAAACAACATGATCTACAACTTTTCTACAAGCTTATAAAAAACAAAGAGAGGAAAGGACAAACAGGTTATCTAAGCTTTACATTGATGATAGATACATAGAAGATCCAAATGAAATTAAAGAAGGATGGGCCAAATACTTTTCGGACTTAAGCACACCCTCGATGGACTCTGGAGATGGGAAATACAACAAAATAATAGAAATGGACGTAGAAAATATAAAAAACATCTGTTCAAAATGTGAGGAATGCACTTTAGATCTTAGTAGTGAAAACATCATCAAAAAGATAAGTGGTATGAAAAATGGGAAAAGTCCAGACAGTAATGGCATCTCAGCGGAGCACCTTAAGTATGGGGGACAAGCTATGGCAGTTGTACTCAAAAATATATTTGGCAAGCTATGTGAAGAAAAGAAGATACCAGAAAGCTTCAAAAACGGAATAATAACACCAATTTACAAAAAACAAAAAAAGCCCATTGAGGACCCAAATTCATACAGGAGGATAACTGTTTCTGACACAATTGGGAAAGTGTTTGAGAAATTACACTTAGACTCTGTTAGATCTCAAATAGAGAAACATCAAAGCACATTATAAAGAGGGTTTACAAAAGGGACATCACCAGGGCTTGCAGCACTGCTCCTTACAGAAGCAATCTCAGAAGCTAAAGATCTGAAGAGAACGCTATTCGCAACTTTCTTAGACGCCTCCAAGGCCTTTGACGTAGTATGGCATGATTCAATGCTACATAATACCACTACGGACTAAAGGGGACAGACTGGCTTCTGATGAAGGATTGGTATCAAAACATGAGCTCACAAGTCAAATGCGAAGGAAGCTTATCATCGAAATTCAGTGAACTTCAGGGAGTCAGACAAGGAGGGGTGTGGTCCCCTACAGCCTACAAAATGTTTCTCAATCCCTCGTTAGAATTATATCAGAACTACTCTCTAGGAATGAAGATAGGATCTATAAACGTAGCAAGCCCCACATGTGCAGATGATGAACTGCTTCTTTCAATGGACCAGGCAGAATTGGCAACAATGACAAAAGTACAAGAAGATTACTCCAAGAAATTAAGTGAACAGAAAAGCAAGGTCATGGTCTTCAATCAACAAAAGAAACATAGAGAAACAGCAGTAAATCTGATTGACCTGCATGGAAAAGAAGTTGAAATAGTAGACGAGTACAAACACATAGGGATAAAGCGAACTACAAACTCTCAAGGTCAAGGTCATATAGATGAGGCTATTATTACCGGAAGGAAAACAACATATGCTCTAATGGGGGTGGGCCTTCACGGGTACAACGGCGTTAACCCAAAGATTGGTTTGCAGATATGGAACACATATGTAAAACCTAGAGTAGTCTATGGCTTAGAAAATGTAAAACTGACAAATGGTGATCGAAAGAAACTAAATCAGTACCATAAGCGATGTTTAAAACAAATGCTCCAGCTGCCTGAGAGAACTGCAGACGAAGGAGTGTACATCATTGCGGGAGAAATGCCATTAGAAGCAGAAATAGATAGGAAAATTCTAAAGCAGTTAATGCAAATTTTTAGAGGAAACGACATAGAAAGGGAAATTGCAGAAAGACAACTTGCAGTAAAAGACTCAACTTCCAACAGCTGGTTCATATATGCAGGAAACATCCTTGAGAAATATGAATTGCCGAAAATCCACGATCTGCTCAATAACCCTGTATCAAAAGGAATTTGGAAAAATCAAGTAACAGATAGAATAAAAAATTTCTGGATGAACAACATTATTGAGAAAGCAAAAACGAAATCCTCTTTAAGGTATCTAGATTTGGAAAATTTCGAGATTGGCACTGTTCACAATGCATGGGACCACTGCAATGATGACACATTAGCAGTCAGCAAAGCGGGAGTGAAGGTTAGGATATTGACAGGAACCTACCTTCTCCAGTCACATGTCGCAAAATTTCAGCAGAGGACGGAGTCACCTACTTGCATGCTCTGCAAACACAGTGATGAAACTATAGAACACTTTGTCATACAGTGTGCTGCACTGGAGGCTATAAGAAAACCTTTCATGGAAAAACTAAGGAAAATCTTCGTAGAACAAAATCTTTGGAATCATTTATTGGTGAACAAAGACCTACTTCTATTATCAGTGCTGAATCCAGGGCACTCAAGGATTCCTTTGAGACTACAGGAAATTCGAACCATACATGACCTTGAAACTATTGGAAGAGGTATGTGCCATGCTCTCCACAGGGCAAGGATAATTCAGATTGAAAGTAATAATTTACCATCCAGTCCTTGTGTAAACAAATAAATATACACATGATGATCAGTAAAAATTAAATATGTAATCTCAGTCTAGTTATGTAGATAAAGAAATCCTCCCCTACTAACTCCCCAAACCTCTTAATTAACGGGCTCCCCTAGTCACGGTTACACAACCCCAAATTTCCTACTTTGAACAAATAATTAATAAAGGCCTTGTTATGTACATTAAAATTAGTCCCAGATTTACTATGTATATATTTTGAAAATACCTCATGAAGTTGGTTCATTAAGGATTCCGACTATTCCGTCGGAATCCTTTCTGTTATTGCAATGTCTTTTCTTTATTAAGGATTCCGACTATTCCGTCGGAATCCTTTCTGTTATTGAAATGTCTTTTCTTTATTCTTATTATTCTTATTAAGGATTCCGACTTCCGTCGGAATCCTTTCTGTTATTAAGGATTCCGACTTCCGTCGGAATCCTTTCTGTTATTGTATTGTCTTTTCTTTATTCTTATTATTCTTATTATTATTATTATTATTATTAAGGATTCCGACTTCCGTCGGAATCCTTTCTGTTATTGTATTGTCTTTTCTTTATTCTTATTATTCTTATTATTATTATTATTATTATTATTCTTACCCCCAAGCCATTCCAGTGACGTTACAACAAAGTACCGCATCATAGGATAAAATGGAAAGTGTCATGAGAAAGAGCAAATAAAGATCTTGATATAATTTTTTTTTCTTGTCGAAAAGTTCATATATGCCCCCGCTAGAGGTCATCGAAGGCCAAATCTTTAAAACCTTATAACTCCTAAACTAACCGTACTATTTGAACGAAATTTGTTTTAAATTGATCTTTGGGAAATTTGCAAACTTTTATACCCTTACATGCTCGATAAAATATTTACGGTTTTCGTGCTATTTTGAGTTGAAAATGGAACTTTAAATTGGCACAGTGCCAATTTCTACAGTTTTTGAGATTTTGAGTTGAAATTTGGATGGTAGCTTACTAATAGGTAGTCATTGATGATGACCAAGTTTCAAGGTCACATTGTGGTTCTCAAGGTCACAGCAAATTTTTGCCTATAGAACAAAGACTATTTGACCTTGACAGTTCAATCTTCATAAATACAATCATTGAGCCAAGCCCTTTTACCTTGACCTTGGCCCAAGGTCAAATTTTCATTTTCAAGGTCACAACACACTTTTGCCTATAGAACAAAGACCATTTGACCTTGAGAGTTTAAACTTGGTGCAAATATTCCTTGCATCAAGTCCTTTCACCTTGACATTTACCCAAGGTCATTTGTTCAATTTCAAGGTCACAACAGACTTTTGTCGATAAAATATTGAGCTTTGATTAGATTAAGAGGACTCTCGATGAGAATAAACTCAAATGCTTATCTTTTATCCATGACCTTGGTTAAAGGTCAAATTAACTTGTTCAAGGTCATAACAAACATTTACTCTTGTAAATTTCACAGGATTTTGTCCTGAACTATTTATTCGTCACACAAGTAGTACTTCTTATTTGAACTGTACATAGTAAGATAGATAACTCCTCTATTCTTCTTCTCTGTTTCTTTCTTTTTTATTCTTAGTAGCATTACATATTTGTAGTTTCATGTTGTTGTCATTTTCTATTAATAGAAATTATCTCATTGCAAAATCATTGTGCAATACTTTTTTGAGAGAGTCATTGTAAAGGATAAGATATTGATTGACCATGGAGTTTAAAGCTTTCGTAAACATGAAAGGTATTTATCTTTTATTTTCTTCTGTTTTGTTCATAACTGAATAAGAGTCCCAAGTAAGACATAAGCTCTTTTGACTCGTTTGCTGAACTAAATGTGGTACTAAAGCAACTATTCTTTTTTCCATCTTCTTTGTTCGTATTTTAGCACTTCAGTTCCAAGGAAGGTCTAATAAAGGAGGAATCCGTCTGTTGCTTGCAACAGTAGCCATCTAGTTATTATTATTATTCTTACCCCCAAGTCATTCCAGAGACGTTGCAACAAAGTACGGCATCATAGGATAAAATGGAAAGTGTCATGAGAAAGAGCAAATAAAGATCTTCATTTAAATTTTTTTTCTTGTCGAAAAGTTCATATATGCCCCCGCTAGAGGCCATCAAATGCAAAATCTTTAAAACCTTATAACTCCTAAACTAACCGTACGATTTGAACGAAATTTGTTTTATATTGATCTTTGGGAAATTTGCAAAATTTTATACGCTTACATGCTCGATAAAATATTTACGGTTTTCGTGCTATTTTGAGTTGAAAATGGAACTTTAAATTGGCACTGTGCCAATTTCTACAGTTTTTGAGATTTTGAGTTGAAACTTGGATGGTAGGCTACTAATAGGTAGTCATTGATGATGACCTAATTTCAAGGTCACATTATGATTCTCAAGGTCACAACAAACTTTTGCCTATAAAACAAAGACTATTTGACCTTGACAGTTCAAACTTCATAAATACAATCATTGAGCCAAGACCTTTCACCTTGACCTTAGCCCAAGGTCAAATTTTGATTCTCAAGGTCACAACAAACTTTTGCCTATAGAACAAAGACCATTTGACCTTGAGAGTTCAAACTTGGCGCAAATATTCCTTGCATCAAGTCCTTTTACCTTGACCTTGACCCAAGGTCATTTGTTCGATTTCAAGGTCACAACAGACTTTTGTCGATAAAATATTGAGCTTTGAATAGATTAAGAGGACTCTTGATGAGAATAAATTCAAATGCTTATCTTTTATCCATGACCTTGGTTAAAGGTCAAATTAACTTTTTCAAGGTCATAACAAACATTTACTCTTGTAGAATTCACAGGATTTTGTCCTTAACTATTTATTCTTCACTCAAGTAGTACTTCTTATTTGAACTTTACATAGTAAGATAGATAACTCTTTTATTCTTGTTCTCTGTTTCTTTCTTTTTTATTCTTAGTAGCATTACATATCAGTAGTTTCATGTTGTTGTCATTTTCTATTAATAGAAATTATCTCATTACAAAATCATTGTGCAATTCTTTTTTGAGAAAGTCATTGTAAAGGATTAGATATTGATTGTGCATGGAGTTTAAAGCTTTCGTAAACATGAAAGGTATTTATTATTTTTTTCTTCTATTTTGTTGATAAATAAATAAGAGTCCCAAATTAGACATAAGCTCTTTTGACTCATTTGCTGAAGTTTATATTGTACTAAAGCAACTATTCTTTTTTCCATCTTCTTTATTCGAATTTTAGCACTTCAGTTCCGAGAAAGGTCTAATAAAGGAGGAATCCGTCTGTTGCTTGCAACAGTAGCCATCTAGTTATTATTCTTATTATTCTTACCCCTCATCATCTCCAGACACTTTATTCAAAGGTCTTTTTACATAGAATAAAAAGGCTGGTACCATTAGAAAGAGCAGACAAAGATCTTCTTTAACTATTTTTTGTTTGTCGATAAGTTCACCAATGCCCCCGCTAGAGGTCATCAAAGGTCAAATCTTTAAACTCTTAAAACTTTTAAATAAGATGTACGATTTGAACGAAATTTGTTTCATATTGTTCTTTGGAAAATTTGCAAACTTTTATACACTTACATCTTCGATAAAGTATTTACGGTTTTCGCGCTATTCCAAGTTGAAAATGGAACTTTAAATTGGCATAGTGCCAATTTCTACAGTTTTTGAGATTTTGGGTTGAAACTTGGATGGTAGGTTACTTAAAGGTAGTCATTTAATGTTGACCTCCTTTCAAGGTCAAATTTTCATTCTCAAGGTCACAACAAAGTTTTGCCTATAGAACAAAGACTATTTGACCTTCAGAGTTCAAACTTCATACATATCATTGTTCAGTCAAGCTCTTTCAACTTGACCTTGACCCAAGGTCATTTGTTCGATTTCAAGGTCATAACAGACTTTGTTTGATTAGATATTGATCTTTTCTTAGATTAAAATCAATCATGATGAGAATAATCACAATACTTATCTTTCATCCAAGACATTGGTTCAAGGTCAAATAATCATTTTCAAGGTCATGACAATCATTTACTCTCGTAAAATTATCACTTTTTGTCCTATACTGTTTATTCATTTATTCTTCACACAAGTAGTCCTTCTTATTTAAACTTAACATAGTATAAGAAAGATAACTCTTTTCTTCTTGTTCTCTGTTTCTTTTTTTTTTTCTTAGTAGCATTACATATCTGAACTTTCATGTTGTTGTCATTTTCTATTCATAGAAATTATCTCATTGGAAAATCATTGTGCAATTCTGTTTTGAGATAGTAATTGTAAAGGATCTGATATTGATAGAGCATGGAATTTAAAGCTTTCGTAAAAATGAAAGGTATTTATAATTGTTTTCTTCTATTTTGTTGATAAATAAATAAGAGTCCCAAATTAGACATAACCTCTTTTGACTCATTGGCTGAAATGAATAAGGTACTAAAGCAACTATTCTTTTTTCCATCTTCTTTTTTCGGATTTTAACACTTCAGTTCCGAAGAAGGTCTAATAAAGGAGGAATCCGTCTGTTGCTTGCAACAGTAGCCATCTAGTTCTTATTATTATTATTCTTATTATTCTCACCCCATTCCATTTCCAGACACTTTATTCAAAGGTCTTTCAACACAGAGCAAAAAGGATGGTACCATTAGAAAGAGCATACAAAGATCTTCTTAAACTATTTTTTTGTTTGTCGATAAGTTCACCAATGCCCTCGCTAGATGTCATCAAAGGTCAAATCTTTAAACTCTTATAACTTCTAAATTAATCACACGATTTGAACGAAATTTTATTTATATCATTCTTTGGAAAATTTGCAAACTTTTAAACGCTTACATGCTCATTAAAATATTTACGGTTTTCGCGCTATTTTGGGTCGAAAAAGGAACTTTAAATTGGCACAGTGCCAATTCCTACAGTTTTCGAGATTTTGAGTTGAAACTTGGATGGTAGGCTACTTATAGGTAGTCATCGATGATGACCTAGTTTCAAGGTCAAATTATTATTCTCAAGGTCACAACAAACTTTTGCTTATAGAACAAAGACTATTTGACCTTGACAGTTCAAACTTCATAAATACAATCATTGAGCCAAGCCCTTTCACCTTGACCTTGACCCAAGGTCAAATTTTGATTCTCAAGGTCACAACAAATTTTTGCCTATAGAACAAAGACCATTTGTCCTTGACAGTTCAAACTTGGCGCACATATTCCTTGCATCAAGTCCTTTCACCTTGACCTTGACCCAAGGCCATTTGTTCGATTTCAAGGTCACAACAGACTTTTGTTGATAAAATATTGAGCTTTGATTAGATGAAGAGGAATCTTAATGAGAATAAACTCAAATGCTTATCTTTTATCCATGACCTTGGTTCAAGGTCATATAAACTTTTTCAAGGTCAATGACATAACAAACATTTACTCTTATAGAATTCACAGGATTTTGTCCTTAACTATTTATTCTTCATACAAGTAGTACATCTTATTTGAACTTTACATAGTAAGATAGATAACTCTTTTATTCTTGTTCTCTTTTTCCTTTTTTGTCTTAATAGCATAACTTGTCTGTACTTTCATGTTGTTGTCATTTTCTATTTATAGAAATTTTCTCATTGCTAACTCATTCTGCAATTCTTTTTGGTATAGTAATTTTAAAGGATTCAAAATGGATAGAATAGATCAAGGAGATTAAAGCTTTCCTAAACTTGAAAGGTATTTATGATCTTTTTCTTCTATTTTATCAATAAATAAATAAGAGTCCCAAGTTAGACATAGGCTCTTTTGACTCATTTGCTGAAGTAAATAAGGTTCTTAAGCAACTATTCTTTTTTCGATCTTCTTTATTCGGATTTTAACACTTCAATTCCGAGGAAGGTCTAATAAAGGAGGAATCCGTCTGTTGCTTGCAACAGTAGCCATCTAGTTTTTTATCTTATTACTTGACACGAAAACCGTTTTTACTAACAAACCGCCACATTCCAAATTTCTTAAGCACCTTGGTATGGTCCATTTTAAATCAGAAATTCTTTTAAACTTTTAAAATTACAAGAGCCCCAAAAAAATTAAAAACCGCAACAAAATAGACCTACTGAACACTGAATAATATATATGTATAAAACAGTCTTTTATTATATTTGTTTTACTATCTTAGATACATAAAAAGTGATAAAGTTTTTAAAAACCGCCTTTTTACTGTTTTAGGTTGTTTTACGCCTTTTAAACCATGCTACAATCCTTTAAATATTACTACATCTTCTTTTTATTAACTTTTATCTAAATGTCATTCTTAAACAAAAGTATAGGGTAAGGTGCTCCATAACAGTTGCATGCAGCTACACTTCAAAGAAGTGGTTCTCCTAGCAGAGGAGGAAACTCATAGAACAGAACAGAACAGAACATGGCCTTTAAAGTAAGTTGCAGTATACCTTTCCTTCTCTACATGTAAATTTTGATGGGCAAGTGATTTATTGATTGGGAAAGTAAAATTTACGTCATGAGTTACCCGTGGCAAGTACGTTTTGAAAAAAATTCTAGACCCTGATGTAGTCATAAAATTGGTCTAGAAACCATATTTCTTAAGAGATTTAATAGCCAGCTTCTCGCTCTTTGGCCTTTGCGAGCAAAGCTCGCATTTATGGTAACGCGTATACGTAAGTATGGGAAAATGCACTCGTCGAGCAAAAGATATACATACTTGGAGCTGAAAAAGTATGGTAACAGGACCGAGGATACGGGTTAAAGTGACTCGATTCCCTTAAACGACAAAGCAGGAGAACATACCTTGACAAAGTCGCAATGGATAGAATTCTTCTATTTTATGGCGTAATAAAATTAAGTGAAACTCGCCGAATTGTTCGTCTGATAATCAGAAATTCAGTAGCAACTAATCCGCCATCTTAATTTATCACAAATGACGACAAAACGGTACGTAACTCTGTAGTATACTTGACATCATTATTTCTCCATATGTGATGTCATGGTAGCAGTGCGCCCATTTTCATGTGCAAGAACAGTACATTATTGTAGTAACGCAAGAAGGAAAAGTAACACAAAACTGTCGCGATTTTCTAAGTAAACACTTTTCAGTGTATCAAACAAACAAAATTGATATGATCGAAATAATTATGTAGTAAAGAAGAAAGATTAGAATTTTTTAAATGGAATTCAAGGTCACTAGAGAGGAAATAAGAGGGATTTCAGACTCCCTCGCTAATGATCTACGTCTGTGTAAAGTTGATGGGACGGGTTCAGATTTTTTTATTTATTTTTTTTTCTTTTCTTTTTTTTTTTTTCTTTGCAGTGGGAAGGGGAGGTCCAGCTTGACCGGCGGGGAGGCATTCTTGGAATCACAAGGTTATGATTTTGAAAAGTTTTTGATTTTGAGATCAAGCTAGGTTTTAAGGTTTTACAAAATTTTTGGTGTCTTTTTTCTCCGCTCGCACATAAGGCTTTGCCTTGATTCACATTATTTTCTTTCAACATGAGTATCTGTGGTAAGGGCATAGCATTATTTGAGAGAAATTTGAATCTTTTCCATTGATGGATGGAGGAGTTATCCCCGAAAAACCTTCAAAATCGTCCGGAAACTGTTCCGACACCAGTAAGCCAAAGCTTGCTAAAGGCGATTTTATTGAAATTTACTTCTAGATCTGATAGAATGTAAGTAGTGTTTCACTGGTACTATCAAATATATATGGATTCTAAACTGTCAACTTTTCAAGGCAAAAGCGTGAAAAACAAGAAAATTCTTCGTCGACGTCTGCTACGTGCACTTTCATTTTGGCGCCTCTGTTTGATTGTTTCGCTCTTCCGCATATTCGTACTTTTGTTTCTTCTTCCCTCACAAAACGGCAATGTCACGTCGTATCAAAATTGCTCCATCGCAAATATCGCTTTTCTGATTTTAATATGTGCTACGAATTTTGTTCAAATCATCAAAAAGGAGGAGAATAAAAGAAATTAAAGTATTGGTCTGGTCACTTTTAAAGGGAGGAGTGGCAATGGGACACTGATGTACGTTAATTGTTCAATGAGCACGGAGAATCGGGGATCTTTCCTTTTGACCTCAAATTGACCTTTAAATATAAGGTAGCTGTTATAACAGAAGTCGACGTATTTAAAAACACACGACGGCTATCTTTTTCTTTTTTTTTTTTTTTTTTTTTGAGAATATAAATTAGAATGTACTTACAGAATCCAGCAGAGTTTGAACCAGAGCCTATGAAAAAGAAGAAGAAGATCTAGAAAAAAAGAATTATATTTTGAAAAAAAAAGATGAGAGTTACAGTGCAAAATGTACGTTATCGTGATATAGCATAGAATAGAACAGAATATAGCGACATTTAGACATCAATTATAGAATGTAGCAAGTACCGGTATAATATAGTGCTCACTTATTCTGCTGTGAGGACGATGAGAGTTTTTGACAAAAACATTCTTAAACATTTTATCCAAATCCTAATTCATATACATGCATGTATTTCGGACATGACATGACATCATCCTCTGAAGGTACCGTGACAAATTTTATGTTTCAGGTATAATAAATAATATAAGAGGGGGTGGACCGTCAGGGTGAAAGGGAGGCGTAGGAAGGGGGCGGGATTAGCAAGGAGAGAGGAGGGAGGGAAGGGGGAGAAAGGGGAGGAAGGGGGCGAGAAGAGGGAGAAAGGGGCGGGAGGGGAAGGGAGGAGCGGGCGGGAGGAAGGAAGGAGGTAAGAGGGTGGGAGGGGGAGAGAGGTACATGTACCCCCTGCCCCCCCCCCATTAAAATGGTACTTTTATATAAATTATGTATAAGCTTTCCAATTGGAATCGCAATTAATGTTAGAAAGAAAGTACGTACATGTAATACTTACTATGCGTGTACACATGTATTTCGGACACAAAACAGAATAAACAAGATGTCACTATACATGTACGTCTTTAACATCCAATAGTGACTGAATTTTATAAAAGAAAGAAAACCTTGGGGTATAAAAATTGGATGGAAGGATGGATGGATGGATGGTAATGTACACCAAACAAGCAAAAAAAGAAAAAAAAAACACACCATAAAAATCAAAACAAATAAAAAGAAAAAAATAATTAAAAAAAAAAAAAAAATGATAAAAAAAAAACAATGTTTGACTGAAGTTGAAGGGTTATTTGAGCAGGATAAAGAAAATACAGAAATGTTACTTACTGCAGAAACCACAGAACTGTTTACAGTTGTCGTTAGCCCACTCTTTGTACTGAGTACAGGCGCTGTGACCGTAAGATGCGCATTGGCTTATTTTGTCTTTACAAGGCGCCGTGGTAGCTGAAAGTAACAAGAATGGGGGATATCGAGCTCATGTCTTCTCTATCAGTTTTACATCGATTTTTCATCATCCACTTTTTTTTTGCAAATAATAATAAAGAAATTATCCAGCTTGAGTTAAGCGAATATTTTGAAAAATTCATAATTCAACAGTGGTGTAGCTTGGGAAAAACAAGTGGATGCCTTTCGTCACACAGGGGTCATGCAGACTCCATGGAAGACCGCAGCTACACCACTGTCTATCAAGACATAATAGTCCTTTGTTTTTAAGCTCACTTTGACAAATTCCACAGAATGCCTTGCAGTTCTCTCCAGCCCATGCTGCGTAGTTTGTACATACGGACTTGCTGTAAGATCTGCAGTTCTTGACTTTGTCCACACACTGGCTGCTGCCTGAAGATCCTGAAATTGCCAATGTTCGCGTGTTTTAAGAAAAATCCAGATGTATAAGATCATGCAGGGCCGTATATACATATTTTGAATATATTCATAGGATATTACTTGCATATTATATAGGTCGATTTTCTATATAATGTTTTGAATATTGAAGATATAATAAAATAGCAAGTTTACCTTCAGCAGTTGTTGGTGCAACTGTTGACTGCACTGAAATAGCAAAGAAAATGATTGGTAAAACAAAATTCAAACAAAAACAAGGTAATCTAGCATTGTAACTATACTATTTTGAGTAAGTTCTAAAATGTAAATTTTACACACTTGTTTCAAAATCATGAACAGCTTTTTTTTTAAGCCAATCCTTCTTTGTGGGATATTCCAATAAATAAAGATAGACTTCCAAAATTGTACCAAAATGAGTATATATAGATGTACAGAACAACCTTGTGCAAAACAGAAATTTTGTCATCGATCTTGAGAAAAAAATCTGAAAATGACTAAAGTTTAAATAATACATGTATCAACAAAAAAATTCAATTTTTGAAATGCATGTACCCTGGCAAGCTTTCTGTAAAATCTGATCTACAATGGCATCAGGGTCACTGATGGATCCCGCGAGTACTACTTTGCTGTTGTCGTCTGCAATGCTGTTCAGCTCGGCGTTGTTCACACGATTACCAATTCCAACTGAGATCATTCCTGTATGAACAAATATAAATTATACAAAGTGTTTAAACTCTGCTACCAACTCTCCCCCTCCCACCTCCTTACCTCCCCTTCCTCCTCCTTTTCACCCTTCTCTTACCTCCCCTCCCGCCCTTCCTCCTTATCCTTCTCCTATCTCCCCCTTCCCTCCCTCATCCCTCTCTCCCTCCTCCCGCCCCTTTCTTCCCGTCCCTTTCACCCTGTCCACCCCAACAAATCTTCATCATTTGTACTTTAAGGTAGCTCGTACCTCTGGTCGTGAGAGCTTATATTCTCCGTATGATCACTTTTTTGGAATTTTCGTGCTTATCATTTTTGAACATTTTATAAAACTTTCCAAATAGACCCTAGATTGTAGGGATATCTTTATCGTCTATAAATTCGAATGACACCAACTTTAACATTACACCCTATGGAAAAATCCAAATTTTCACATTTTTTACATCGTAGAAACATTTTTTAACCAAAAATATGTTTGAAACCTGTATTAGCTTTACCAAATGTGCAATTATATGAAAAGAAAATATGGAGCATTAATGCATAATTTTTCCCGATTTTGAACAAGAGGTACAATATACCTTACGTCAAAATTGTTTTAAAGTATTTATGTACTTGTAACACCCCGTAGGTTAATTTCAAACTAAGTATTTATTTTGCAAAGAGTGAGAGGGTCTTCTTAATTTTGTCTATTTAGTGGCGTAACTAAGTGTGACCAAAATTATGGGGGGGGGGGGATTCTAATGATTCTAGGACATTGGCTCAGTGTGTTAAATTGTTTGGTGTCAGAGGTCTTGTTGAGGATTATAATTTTAGAAACCACATGTTTATGAACCAACAGGTTCCTCATATGGAAAATTGAATATAAGAACATTTAAACCGTTAAAACCGTTAAAACGTCTTGGTCTTTTTTATTTTATTTTCATTCGTCATTTACGACGAAGCAAGACTGAAAGTAATTGATTTATAACAGACCTACGTAGCTACATATAAGCCGAACAACGAACATTCTTTGCCAATGGGTCGTCATTGATGTTAACAATCAAAATTAATTATAACTTATTTTATATCATATAATTTTAGAATTCTCTATTAAAACTTTTAAAATATGAGAGACAAAATAGAAAAAGAAAAAGGATTTGAGAAGAACTGCAATTAGATCGATTGAAGTAAAGTGACATGACGTACCTATGTTGTTTTGTCTGGCTTTGTCTGCCTGTGTGGTGGTTGCAGCATTATTGATGGAATTTCCATCAGTTAACACAACTTCAATTCTTGGAACATTGGGACGGGCACCACTATTCTGAGAGAATATCTGATTGGAAGCGAACTTGATGGCATCTGCTGTATTACTGCTGCCGCTCATCTGGGACATCTTCTCTACGGCTTTAAGGGCATCTGCTCTGGTGCTGTAAAGTCAAATACACATGTTCTGCAGAAGATCTTTAAATAGAGACGATAGAGTCTCCAACAGGACTCAGTTGCAGTTCCGACAGTAAAAGATCGAAACACCCAAATGCAAAGACACGCGGAGGACACTCACATCAAGACACCAAGAGGTTGCTTTTGCTTCTACATGATATATTGTTGATTTTTTTATGCAGATTCTTCTGTAGATTCAAGACGATGGATTTGTTCCAACTAGCTGCCTCTCCGAACAAAATTTAAAACCAATATCTCAATGCACCAGACACGTGTTTCGGATAGTAAATCCTCATCAGTGGTACTTCAAGCCAAAATGATTTTCAGACACAACCACATTTATTTCTATTTACTTATTTATGCTAATCGTATGAACTTACTAGTATTTGAGAATTTGAGAATTTTGGATGACAACAAGACAACCAACATCGTATTCTAGCTTTTTGAAACACGGATCATTACAATCTCTAAATATTTACACACTATTTTCAGATAGTCTTAATTGTATTAATTTTTCATTGATTTGGAAGGAAATGGAAAAGAATTTTGGCTTACACTCTTCATAGGTAAATACATCCAAAGTAACTGAACAAACAATGGACACAAGACAAAACAACTGCAACAAACAAGGCGATTCCATTGAAAATATGAATATAAAAAACCCAATCCAAATTTAATTTTCAAATGCAAAGCGCTTTATATGTATTCACTAAACCGGACTTAACACTTATATATGTATATTGAGTAAGCATATCCACAAGAATTGGACGCTTACGTATCTTGAGTCAGCGTATTCACAAGAATTGGACACTAACGTATATTGAGTCAGAGTATTCACAAGAATGGAAATTTACGTAAGATATTGAACAAGCGTATTCACAAGTATTGGGCACTTATGTAAATGGAGTTCGCGTATTCTCAAGAATAGGACACTAACGTATATAGAGTCAGCGTATTTACAAGAATGGAACGCTTACGTATATTGAGTCAATGTATTCACAAGAGTTGGACACTTACGTATATTGAGTCAGCGTATGCACAAGAATTGGGCACTTACGTATATTGAGTCAGCGTATTCACAACAATTGGGCACTTACGTATATTGAGTCAGCGTATTCACAAGAATGGAACACTTACGTATATCGAGTCAATGTTTTCACAGGAATTACTTACGTATATTGAGTCAGCGTATTCACAAGTATTGGATACTTAAGTACATTGACTCAGTGCTTTCACAAGAATTGGACACTTGCGTATATTGAGTCAGCGTATTCACAAGAATGGAACACTTACATGTACGTATATGAGGTCAGCTAATTCACAAGAATTGGACACTTACATTTATATTTAGTCAGCATATTCACAAGAATTAAATACTTACGTATATTGAGTCAGTGGGAATTGGATAGAGGGATAGCTGCTGTACTGCATGAGTCCGACATGGACTTTGTCCGGACCTATGTCCATCTTTGTGAAGGCTGTTTTCAGTACGTTCTCCAGTTTATGGAAAGTACCAGAGTCAATACTTGAGGAAGAGTCAACCACAAAAGCAATATCAGCCTTCGTTAAACAGCCTAATGCAAGAAGAAAAAGGAAATATATATTTTGCTTCTAAATTCTAAGTTAAGGGAACTTGGAAAGGGGAAGAAGACAGGATGCTAACGATAAGATAAGAATATTACATAATGTAGTATTGTCAGTTGTCTTTTCAGTGCTATGAACTGAACTGTAACTTAAGATTTAATGTGACTAAATTTTGTTCATTCAAACATTCAGGAAAATTTTGCTCAAGAAAACGTTTAGGTCTTAGATATAATATCAACGGCGAAACATTGTTTGAGAGTACTGTCCCCTAAAAGTTTTGAAATGAATATTATGGATATAATCTTATGTAAGTTCATCAAAAACAATCTTAGGATTTGAGTATCTTTTCTGTCAAAGACAGCTATGAAATTGAAGAGGGAATACTTTATAGACTTTAAAAGCTTACTTGTAGGTGCTGGAAGCTGATTAAGACTGGTAGGTAATTCTGAAGTGGAACAGAAATCATAAATATAAGTTTGAATTTGTGTAACAATAAATTGTACTCTATGTAATCTTGAAAATTGATTTTTTTTTCAAAGTAATTGGAAACGGAACTTGAAAAAAAACCCGGTATGATTCTGAAAATCTGATGAAAATATATCATTGTCCACTAGCAACGTTACATTTTTCCTTCAGATATGAATTTGTCATGTTTGTTTCTATCTGGCTCTGACCAATTTCTTGAAAAATTGAAAAGCTTCTCCAAGACATACAGTAAAGGGAGAAATCAGACGCTCGATAAGAGGAAGTGTTTTAATCTTTCTAGAAAAAATCAGACAGACAAATTGAGAAAGGTAAAGTCTGAAGATGAGTTGCATCTCCTTCTTGATAGAATTGCTTCCTTTTAACAATTTTACGTGAAAAACATAAGTATTTTCATACATACACCAGACGAGCGACATTGTCCATACAATGGAAATTACAGTTGTCATGAGTTGAAAACTTACCATTACATAATTTTGCGGATAACACTCCAGATAGAGAACTCAACGATCCATAACTTTCCGCATGAAGAACATATCTTCCTTTTGGAACACTCGCAATTCCTGATAATTCATTCATATCCACTCCGCTTCCGACTCCTACGCCGTACATTATGATATTATTATCCTTTGCTGTTTGCGCTTGGAGTTTTGTTATGTCTGTTGTGGTTGAGTGGCCGTTCGTGACGAGCACTGTCACGTGAGTGGCGTTATTTCTCGCTCCATGGATGGGATTGAATGACGTTTGACTGACGTAACGGATTGCGTCAGATGTATGCGTCCTTCCTCCATAGTACGGTATAGAAGATATTGCATTTACAATATCTGCCTTCGAACTGTATTGGTTAAGAAAGAACTGATTGTATACGCCATTGCCAAACGTTACAACACTTATCTTGGCTTTATCGGAGGCTATTTTTAAATCATTGACAGTATTTTGTACGAATTGCAACTGTTTCTGAAAGTTATCTTTTCCGACAGTATCGGATGAGTCCAATAAAAATGTTATGTCTGATTGTGTATCACATCCTGAAATGAAAAAAAAGAGAAATTATGAAACTAAAGCTACATCTCACAATATTTTACTTTACTCTTAGAGATGCTTTATAGAAATCTTGCAAGATAAAAAGTAAAATGCGACGACTATAGTTTTGCTTTATCTTGATTAACACAAACGATATTCGTGGAAAATCATCAATCTAATATTCTTTAGACTAGCTGTGAAATATTCATCGTTCTGATATGAAAGATTAATAGGTTCTATCACGATGTACTGAGTGAGACATAAAAAATTACACCAGTGACGGAAATTTCGTCTTTTCCCGAGTGGAGCGTAGCGTCCTGCACGTCTTTCGGTACATTTTTGGACAAACTTATTTTCACACTCTTTGGTCATATTACATTGTTTAGATTGAGGATCACTGACGAGTGTTAATTAAGTACCCGAAAAGTGCATGTCTGGTCCATGCTGTAAATTCTTTCTGTTCTTAAATGATGCTTTTGAAATGAAAAACGTTTAACCTTTAACATCATATCCGACAGTCTTTTGCCATATTTCATTGTTTGGATTGAGGATATGAACTCGAAACGTGAATGTCTGTTCCATCTGTTCTTAAATGATGCAATGAATATGAAGACGCAACATTACTAGCAACACCCGTCATCATGCACATTGGCTGATGTCAGTTCAAGGACTTCCAAAAATGGAATTTTGATATTCGATATTTTAGAGTTGATGGATAGTTCACGAGGAAACATATTCCGATCTTGTCAGAAAGCTCAAAATGTCCGAGTCAACATCTTTTGGCGATGGTTTTCATCATGAAGTCACTTTTAAAAGACGCAAGTTCATTGGGACGTAACAATGAAACAGTGCGCAAAAATAACCTATCTCGGACATTTTTCGTCATTTTGTCTGCCATTATGAATTTCGGCAAGTGGTCTATTCACGAATGCGCATGGTGCAATAAATGCTATTGAATTTAAAGACGTTTAACATTGTACGATGGAAGATATATTTCATTATTGACAACTTCAACCACTGGGTAGAAATCTCTGCCGGAGGACTGTTTGCCCCGATGATATCGTTTCACGATGCTTCTGCACTGACTTGAAGCATATTTGTAAATTTTCTGATATTAAATTTGATATATCGTTCTGAAATTAAGGAGTGTTTCTCTCATAGCATAGCTCTGTCATTAGCTGGCTCTTTGGCATACATTATAGACCATGCTTAGATTTTGCTTTATATATTTCGGAAGGGTTCCAACTCTATACCTTCTTGACGAAAGGGGTAGGGCCACGAAGCCCGATATTGGCCTTAATTTTGAACATTGTACTTCATAGATTTTTTTGCTGTGATTTGACATTTTGAAACATTCTCTACTGGATCACGAATCTATCTTTTGTAAACATTGTTTTTATCAATAGCTTTTAGCCCTTTGAAAACACCAAAATTGGTCATATTCCGCGAAATTGATGCAAAAACTACATATTTCTATAAAATTAGCAATGGCCGCATGCATTAACTAGGATGAAAAAATTATATGTGAAAGATTATCATTATATCCTTTTGTCATAAACGTTTTGTCTCAGTTAACGCATGCGGCCACATTGAATTCTTCCACAAAAGACAAAATTTCAAGCAATTTTCGCCATATTTTGTCAATAACGTCAAAATGACGTAACTTCATGACGTCATTACAGTTAAATGGCACTGCGTTTGGTGATATTTTACTTTTCATTAAAAGCGGTAAACATTCTTGTATTTTCATGAGAGATATCAAGTATTCCTCATGAAATTTATTTCTACAGAAAAATCGAGGGCCGATTTAGGGGTCTCGTGGCCCTACCCCTTTCAAACCAATTTTCATGCACCAGACACGTGTTTCGAATATTAACTTCTCACCAGTGATGCTTCTAGCCAAAATTAAGTGCTTTTCATTAGCAGTCCAAATTTATTTCGCTAGCGCCCTCTTGCGGTATTTTTAGAATTTAAATTTCTGCATTTACTTTACAGAGAGTGCGCGGCTCCAAAATTCCTCTAGGGTCGATTCAGTAGCATATCCAAATAAACTCTAAGTTCAAAATAGCATTGGAGGGATGGTGCTAAGATATTAACCTCCTTGAATTTCGATATTTTCCGAATTGCAAAAGATATAGATTTGTCTCATTGATAAAGGGTCAAAACGAAGCTTCTTTCAGGAAACAGAGCTGGAAAGAAGTAATCATTACACTTGACAAATATCAGGTCACGGGGAACGATTTTAACTGCTCCACACTGCAACATGAACATGAACATATCTCATCTTATTGGATTTCTTCTCTCGTTCTGGTGAATCATAATGTTGAAACAGTATTTGCGGCTAGCCAACAGGGGATGCTTACTCCTCCCGGGCACCTGGTTCCACCTCTAGCTTGCTGGGGGTCCGTCGATGCTCAACTTTGTGCACTAGTGTGAGTGCTGTTATTAATTTCGTCAGGATGTTCTTTAACTCATTGTTGAAATGCACATATTATAATAGACATTTTTCATCGTGACGAACTTTGCACTCCGAACTTCGTACTTCGCACTTCGAACATTGAAGAATCATTGGAGTAGCCGTTATTTACGTATAAACTCATAAGCGGAGTCATCTATATCTTGATTATTATCCTCAATAAGATTGGTATATTGGACTTCCTGTACTACTGGCGCGTTTTTGGCAACCCATTTATAAAATTAAAGTGCGAAGTTCGAAGTACGAAGTGCGAAGTTTGTCACGGTGAAAAATGTCTAGTACTATGCACTAAATGGTTACGATAGAACACATATTTCAATATGATTACTACAACATTCTAGATAATTATGTTTGCGGCTTGTTGAAATCAGAGTAACTTTGACAAATATTTGGTATATATTACTCTTTCGTTACCTTTTACATGTTCATGGTTTTTAGGGTTTAATTTGATGCGAGAAACGTGCTTCTTTCCGACATGGCGACAAAACTGCGAGCAATAAATAAATAAATAAAAAGTTATGGTTGACCACTTAACAAAAGATTTGATGAAAAGAAACCGTGAAATATTGTACGCCTTATAGAACGCTAGAAAGGGATTCAAAATTAGGAATTAAGAGTTGGTATGAAATTATGTCATATCAACAAGCCTTACTCAAGAACTTATTCATAGAATTTGACCATCCTTAATCTGATCTCTATTCTTGTAAACAGGTGAACATTTCCAGGTGAGCGAGAGGTCATATTAAATTATCAGCAGAAATAGAAATATGAATTTTCAAAATTATATTAAATAATTTTTTTGTCCTAAAATGCAATTAACAATGTATTATTACATCTAGGGAGTTTCAATATCTTTTCAATATCAGAACAATACAAATCAAAATAAGGAATTTTTCTTCAAATTGTATAACGTTAAGGACTATGACCTTTTCCTAATCGTGTATGAATGTTAAGTGTATGGTCAAGTTTAACTAACTCATCTGTCACAATAGCCATACGACAAAGAAGAATCTGTTAAGATTAATACCAAAATTAAGCCAAGAATAATTCTCGAAAAACTCCCAAGAAGGAATTTTGATGTATATTGTATAAATATGGCAAAGATACTTTGGTAAATAAATCGTCCTTATTCAAAATTTTGGTTGCCCGGTTAACTTCAGAAACATCAAAGAAGTACCTATCAGTTATTCAGTCTCAAAGTCGAGAAGGCAAGGCAAAGTAATTAGAATTCCATGTGAACGGTTGCGAACCTCATTATGAAGAAAATTCCAAAGAGAGACCAGGTGCCCGGGGTAGAGTCGGCGTCTCCTGGTTGTATGCAACACTCGTCGCAACAGCTCCATGTAAGCGAAACAGCTCCATATAATAGACATCAAAGAAGTATACATAACAGTTATTCAGTCGAAAAGTCGAGAAGGCAAGGACAAATCGTGAGAATTTCCATCAGAACGGTTGCGAACCCAGGAAGGAACAACATTCCGAAGTGAGACCAGGTGCCCGGGAAGAGTCAGCGTCTCCTGATTGCATGCAACACCCGTCGCAACAGCTCCATGGAAACTTGTCAAATTCGGTGATTGTCTCGATGTACAATTTGATGTACAGATCAGGTAAGTATGTCTTGTCCATGTAAGGGAAACAACTATATGTAAGGGAAAAATGCATTCCAACTCTGATGCCAGAGAGCCACCCTCTGGACATAAATTCGGCGCACCAGACATGCATGTTTCGGATAAAGGATCAGTAGTGCTTGTAAAATTAAAATCATTAACAGAATCCAAAAACATTTTGTGCAGCCTCTCTTTAACATATCAGATGAAGTCATCTTGAAATAAAATCAAAATTCGCAACATTACTGAAACATTTTCATTTGTAAGTAATTTTCTTTGAGAAAAAGAAGCCGGAAAATTCTATTATGCTCAGAGAAAATTGAAGCTTTTGAAAAATTATCAAAAATGATTTAATCTACAAATATTTATGTTTTAACTGCTCAACAAGATTAAGTTCGGATATAAAATAAAATCAAAATTTGTTTCAGCTTTTTATATCAAATGTGCATGTTTGACAAAGTGAATCTATTATCTAACATCCCTCCCTGAATTTTATCGTTATTATGTGAAACTCACAGCTGTGCTTCCGTAAATGTTATAATCATGGACAAAATATATGTATAAATCTATCTATCAAAACATTGGATGCGAGGAACATAGAATGTACTTCGTTAAAAAAAAAAGAACATTATATCTTTTACCTTAACCATTATGAATGGAAATTATGAAATGAAAACTTCATGGAAATAATCCTTACAAAAGATCTAGATAAGAATCAAAGAGCATGGCATTAATATATGTATGTATCATGGATATGCATACAAAAACGATCGGGCCATACTCTATTCACATAAATCAGGGTGCATGTTTCGGATTTTGATTTTGATTTTTTGACCATGTTGACAGCGTAAGTTAATGGATAATTACACACAGAACATCAATGGGTGCCGAGATCTCCAACTCATCTTTGTAATACAAAAGAAAACAAAATGGTTCAACCCTGCAAGAGAGCATCCTATCATACAATGCTAAATTCTTAGCTAAATACAATACACAAGACGGGCAAATTTCCGATTATAGTTTTACCAAGGATTTCACACTTGAGTATATTTCTCACTTCTTTCTACCATTATTGATATAAAGGCGACACCAAGATTATTATTTCTCTACTTCAAGTCGTATTTAGACAAACGATTTTTGGTTCCAAGTTCTATGTTGGGTCTTAAGAAATGACGTAAGAGGAGAGAAGATTGGATTGGGATTACAGGTTTACGCATAGGAAGGATAAGCATCTCCTGCTTGTAGCTTAGAAATGTGCAACTATGAATAAATTCGACTTACCTCCCGTTGCTCTCTTCGAAAAAGAAGCCGCCCTTGAGGCGACGGCGAAACACAGAAGAACCGCGACGTATCGCATAATCCTTCTGTTCGAAAATTAGAGATAAGATTTTTAACCAGACTCTTTATAACCTTTAGATCTTGGTACCACGTGATATACGCTTCCTTATGAATGAGCCTGTGTTATGTAGTATACCGATAAGAGACTTTCCAAAATTAAGAAGGGTCTAAATGGATTTCCTTAAACTAAAGTGCCATGCAATTGGACATTTTTCAAGTTGACTTTCTTCGGGCTTCGCACTCCGGACTTCGCGCTCCGGACTTCGCACTTTAGGGGTCATCTAGAGAAAAGCAGGTGCAGTAAGAAAAGTAAAATCGGAACGCAGAATTGACGAAATGACACTTGAGAGCTTTAAATAATAAACATGTATATCAACGTATGAAAATGAATAAATTCTCAAACAAAGTGTTCTAGTTTATAGGGATAACATCAACAATTTACTTTGTGACATAGTCCCTTCTTATATCGGTGTCCAAAGTGCGAAGTCCGAGAACATGAAAAATGTTTATTGAAGTCTTTATGTTCGGAACATCAAGAATTGATCAATGAAAAGAATTCAACAATGAACGCATAAGAAATATAAGATGCAAACGATGTAAAATGTATCAAGAGTTTTGAGATTCCAAAATTTTCAATTCTAAAGACCCCGTGTTACACTCAGTGTTTCGGATTGTCACCTTTGAGGTTCTTTTAGTTTCCTCATGGAATTTCATACTTAGTAAACGAAATTCACTACAACCTTTATTATCTGAGGTCACATTCATCCTCAACAAAGTCAAATATAGGATTTCCATTACCTCCTTCTTATAAAATCAAGAAAAGATGCGCGCTTACGGCTGAATGTGACCATAAGAGGATGAGATTACAGGCTTACGTATAGAAAAAAAATAGTGTTTAAACAGATGTATATTTAAAATTAGATCGGACCACCATTGGGAGAGTGTTTCTTCTTATTTATCAATTTCAGTGTGTAAGACAACTATATATTCATTTTGGCCCCCCCCCCCCCCCAAAAAAAAAAACAAACACACAAACAATACAAAACAAAACAACACACAGTGAAGAAGTGAACAGTTAATGGATGGTACATGTATGAGCTGCAAATTACACACTGAATATCAATGGGAGGCTCATTTGAACTCATTGTTGTAATGTTAAACATCTTCAAATTCAATAGCATCATTTAAGAACAGATAAATTTGCAGCATAGACCAGATATCCACGTTTCGGGTAATTAATCCTCGTCAGTGATACTCAATTCTCTACTTCATGTCGGTTTCATGAATTGAATTCATGAAGGAAATCGAAATGTCCCAACCTTTACAAGAAATCAGTTCCCCGCTCACTGGACTAAATCTGCCAAGTACAGTGTCATACTCATATGTTTCTGATAAATAATCCCCCTCAGTATTTCTTTGGGTTTGGTAACTGAAGTACATTCCTAACTTCTTTCCACCTAAATGTTACATTGGCGCAACCCATAATGATTTTTTCTCCCATATTCACAGACTTATTCCCATAAAAAGTGCAAAATGACGAATCGATCATCCACAGTTGACTACACGTCACAAAAGGTTGACGCACTGCGTCGCTTTAGTCTAAATTGATCAAAAGGTTACAGAAAAGTATAGGAAAATGATCATTTTTGACGTTTTTCATACGTACGGAGAAAAGTTATCAATCGCCGGGTGTGATCATTGACAAGGAAATCCAACCGATTTGCTTTCATGACTAAGCAAGCCTCATCATGGTACAAGCAAATTCCGGACACTCGGGTTGATTTCCTTGTCAATGCTCACAACCGGTGATAGAGTCTATTTATCTTTTTTCCTTATGAGACATTTATCTGACGAATGTTTAGTGATTCCACATTTTGTATAGGGTTTAAAAAGATGAGTATTCAAAAGTAAATAGTGGTCATAAGAAGGATGGTACAAGTTTATTCACTCACTATGATTTCAATATTTTGAGGGAAATGAAGTGCTATTATTATAAGAAAGCTCTGTTGTATGTTAACTTAACTTTCTCATGACAAATAAAGAAATACAAAATATGCACTTCAAAACGTGTAATTAAACAAAACAACATCCAAAGGGATCCTATACACTGCATGGTATCAAAACGTATGATATTGTGATACCTTACAGAGGTTGTTGCTTTTTTTTCCATCATTTTGGTGATACTACACAAAACTGATGAGACGTTGCACGAGGACAATGCCTAGTAAGTGAGTCCATATCGTTTATATATCTGAAAAGTCTGTAGTTTTTGCAAACATTCAAGAGTTCGTAAAACCAAATGATTTTCTGTCGTCGACAAACTATTGAAGTATTTGTAAAAAGTATTAACTTTCATATATCTCAACGATATGGATTTATTCATTAGGCAATGCCCTAATGCAACGGCTCGTCAGTTTTTGTGAAGTGTTACCTAGAAAATGAAAAAAATAACCCCCCCCCCCCCAAAAAAAAAAACTATATAAGGACAAGGAGTCACAACAACATACGTTTCGATCCCATGCGGTGCTTTATGTACTGCACTTAATCCTCGTTTACTTACAAGCGCTACATATTGATACATTATAATTGCTTTCTTGTCTTTTAAGTATAATAACTCTAAATGACAAATATGGATAAATACCGAATCGAAGCGGCAGTTGTTGCATGCAAGCAAGAGATGCTCACTCTTCCTGGGCACTTGATTTCACTCCTTCGCAGGGAGTTAACATCTTTTCATATTGTAGGTTCTTTTATTTCTATTCTTTGCCGTCGTTCCGGTTTTATCATGGTTTTGTATGCCCTTGGTTTGATGATTTTTCGATTAAAAATTTTGTAATTCTTGATATGGATATGGTTTTTTCCATAATTAGTCACCATATCCCAATATGCGGTACAAAATCGATAATTCAGAAAATCATAAACCGATGGCATACAAAATCAGGATAAAACAGGAACCAAAGCAAACAAACAAAACCCTCCATCACATGAAAAGAAGCGAACTTCAAATATGGGATCGAGACCATGTGCCCATGAAGAGTCAGCATGTCATGCTTGCATGCAACACCCGTCGCTTCAATTCGGTAGAATTGTCACATCCGGTTACTTCCATTTCGGAAGATACAAGTATATTGTGTGGTTGGATGGTTCAATTGGTCTACGACAGAATATCATCCACCATTCTGGACATTTGGACATCATAGTGTGTGGCGATTTCCCCGTATCGACCTTAGAACTTCCTAAGTGACAGTTAGTCTGTCACATACGTATCCCTGAGAAGCTTATCTGAAAGACGCTCCTAGCACTCAGAACAAAATCTGTATGTTTGGTACTTGCTCTGGCATAGCTTATCAATTGAGATATGAATATGCCATAAGCAAGCGAAGAAGGGATGTTGTTTCTCAGAAAGGAAAGTTTGTGATGCTGAAAAATATAGTTGTCACGTTTGTCATAGAAACAACTAGCTTTAGATGTAAAAAGCGATGTATTAAATATCATCGCCTTAGTGAAAACGGTAATGTTCACGGGAAGGTGAGCGCAGACATGTATGATCGCAAATTATTTGCTATAAGAAAAATATTATACATCCCATTTGTTTCAAGACGACTCTCTTGTGGTCTAAGCATTACCTAGGCATGGATAATTTTACCTGTTAATGTCTTGTTAATCCATGTGCATTTGTTTTAGACCCAGTTCTAAACATAAATGACTGCCATTTTACCGGATGTACAATATCTAGTCAATTCGACCTAAGCATATTTCAATCGGAAAGCACCTCTCTTTTGTATGAGCACTCACCCCAAGGGATCAAGATCAAAACAAGACAACGTATACAAAATCATTCATTCAAATGTTCCAAGTTATTTATTTTTCATTTTCAGGTTTATAATGTCAGTACATGCGAAATATATGATCCCATAGAGTGAGAGCACCAACAAAGGAGAGGTTCATACAGATTGAAATGTACAACGTTCGAATTTATCGGATCTTGTACATCCGGAAAAATGGCAGACATTTCTGTTTAGAACTGAGACAAAACAAATGTTCGTGGATTTAAAAGTTTTAAAACATTAACAGTTAAAATTGTCCATGCCTAGGTAAAGTTTAGTAAATTGATTTGCTGATTTGAAGAATGCAGGGCACAATATTCCTCATAAAATAAACTTCCAACCAAACGAACCTGTTGCACTAACGCTCTGTATATTACATCACATACAGTAGCGTTTATCTAGCGCTAAGAAACAACATTGTGGGCCTATATATTATAATTGGTAATGGAGAGATTCATACAAGTGTATTTGACAAAACAGATGATTTCTCGACTTTGAGACTGAATGACTGATCCGTTATTCTTTAATGTTTAGTTGGATTCAACATAGTAAATTTTTCCTTTCTTGACGATGATGTTCATAAATAACCGTCATACGGTATCTACATTTCACAGCTAATCCGGTATGCTAGAGCTTGTTCTAATGTTTTGGATTTTCAGTGTAGAAATTTGCAAATTACGAAGAAACTTTCAGGTCAAGGTTTTCATTTCACAAACTAGCAAAGACTTTCTGGAAATTTTACAAAAATTATTGTCAACTTCTTTTGAAATTCGGACCCATACAAGCAACAGATTATATTAATTTGGGTATCTCACAACCTGCATTTTATATTCGAAACACGTGTCTGGTTCAGGAAAAAATGAATTGAATTTGTTTTCATGAAGATATAGAGACGGAACACTTCCGTAGTATTAAGGTGATAAATTAACAAAATAAGAAGGATCAAAGGTAGACAGCATAACCATAGAATATGTGTCAGAATCATCAAATGCCTTTTATATGCCTTTTATCCGTGGATATGATCCTAATGTCACTTGACAGATACTAGGCTTAGTATTTGACCAATCAGCGCATTCTTAAAACTTGCACTCTGACTGACAGTGACGACGGGACTTCATGAGGAGCCCTGTCCAAACCTCTTTAGAAAAGACAGGACCCTACTACCTGTCCTCTCTGAATGGCATTCGGACTCCTCGGGTGATAACATACATGTGCTCGCTACAGCCGGCAGAGCACGGACTTTACTACGTACGCCCCTTTATATCCATTTTTTGTTATACCCTTATCAGTATCTCTATATAAAAAGAAGGGAGGAGATCTCCAACAAGACCCTGTTGCAGCATCAACAGTAAAACACCAAAACAACCGATGCAAAAACACAAAAGACGAGTACAGCACGAGACGGAAAAGAGACACACGACATGTAAACATCAAACACAAAAGACTACACATAAACGGACGAGACCAATGGGTAACCGGTGCCGACTTTGGACGGCCATCTGTCACGCAAGTAGCAAATGGTGTGGTTATCCTGGATTACGTGCGCACAACCCTCTCACTTCTCCAATTACCCAGAGGTCTCGAAGAACGTACAATTGTGGTGTAAAACAACCTCCTCACTGTAAGATGACATCACACAAACAAGACCGCAAAACGCAGAGGCCCCAGAGACACAGATGAATATGTAAATGGATATAAAAAGAGGGCATGCGTTATACAGTCCGTGCTCTGCCGGCTGTAGCGAGCCCATGTATGCAATCACCCGAGGAGTCCGACTGACATTCAGAGAGGACAGGTGGTCGGGGCCCTGTCTTCTCTAAAGAGGTTTGGACAGGGCCCGTCATGGAGTCCCGTCGTCACAGTCAGTCAGAGTGCAAGTCTCAAGGATGCGCTTGTACAAGACTGTAGATTGGTCAAGTACTAAGCCTAGTGTCCGTCTGGTGACATTAGGATCATATCTACGGTATAAAAGGCGTTTGATGATTCTGACGCATTTTCGATGGTTATGCTGCCTACCTTTGATCCTCTTTATTTTGTTTATCATATCACCATAAAAGACAGGTTGTGTAATACCCATAGTAATGTACTCTGTTGCATGTATAGATCCGAATTTTAAAAGAAGTTGACTGTAATTTTTGTAAAATTTCCAGAAAGTCTTAACTAGTTTATGAAAGCGGAAACCTTGACCTAAAAGTTTTTTGGTCATTTGTAAATTTCTACTGTGAAAATCCAAAATATCAGTACATGCTCTAGCGTACCGGATATAAAATCCCCATAGGACAAATGCCTGTAAATTTGACCAAGTAGTCAATAGTTGCAACAATAATGGCCCTAGGGCAATAGTTAAAAAATATTGACCGATACGTCACATCGTTTATGACGTCACGTCATTGATGACGCTATAAACTCTACCCATTTTTCCGCGCTCTTTCTCTTATAGACAGAAATGAACGTAAACATTCCTCGCCAATCGGTTCGTTTCTGCAGTATTGAAGTAAGGTATAACATAACAATTATTGACTGGGAATTCGGGCAATATATGATTTGTTGGACCCTCAGACAAAATATAGCCCTCGGTCTTCGGCCTCGGGCAATATTTTATCTTCAGGTCCAAAAAATCATTCATTGCCCTCATTCCCAGTCAATTATTCTATAATATAATATATTCATCTGTGTTGCTTAGGCCCCTGAATTTTGTGGTCCTTTTTGTGTATTGTCGTCTAATAATGAGGAGGTTGTTTTACACTACAATTGAACGTTCTTCGAAACCTCTGGGGTATTGGAAAAGTGGAAGCCCAGGGTTGTGCGCAATCTAGGATAACCACACCGTCTGCTACAGACGTGGCAGATGGCCGTCCTAAATCGACACCAGTTGCTCAATGGTCTCGTTGATTTATGTGTAGTCACTGGTTTGATGTTTCTATGTGATTTGGCAAAGAAGGGGATCTCCAACAACACCAGGTTGCAGCACCCACAGCAAATCACTCAATGCAAAAACACTGAGCAGACAAGCACAGAAAGAGACGCAAAAGGAATAAGGATCGTCAACGCTCAACACAGAAACATCGAACACAAAGGACTACACATAAACCAACGAGACCAAAGGGCAACCGGTGCCAATTTTGGTATACATTGTACCTGTTTTGTCTCATTCTGTGCGTGTCTGTTTTGTGTTTTTGCATTGGGTGTTTTGGGATTTTTGGAGCTCCCACCTTCTTTCATAGAGTGAGGAGTTCATGTACACGTACACTTGTATATCGTATGATATTATACATGTATCATATTGAACGGTTTTTTCTACATATTTCATAACATCATTTCAGAATAGATAACTCATGGACCAGATACGCACGTTTCGGGTACTTAACCCTCGTCAGTGATCCTCAATCCAAACGCTGAAATATGGCTAATGACTTTGAAAGTTATATGTCCCAAATGCTGAAAGACGTAGTAGGATAGGTGGGATATGAGGCTATGTGCAGGACCTTAAACACGCGTTTACCACTTTTGGATTTCCAGGTATGTCTTGACAATCTTTCATTGGAAGACATTATTTTGGGGGAAGGAAAAGTATCAAGAATGCACTACAAGTTGAAATTTTTTTTTTACTTATCCCTCAATCAGTACTATCTGTATTCCTTAAAGGCCGACGTTGGGAACCACCCGGTCGTTAATAGTTATACCTGAGTGACATAAGCTTGATAGGTGTGGCATACCGTCTTTGAAGAGAACGCCGTCTGCGAGCGGCGTGCTACATCAAAGACAAACCGACAGGTAATCCTTTATTATGTTAATGAGATACCCGAGTCTCATCTGTTTTCAGCTGTCAATCAAATATTGATAGGGGTAAAAGGATTAAAGGGAACCAATCAGATACCAATAAGAGATGTTAACCCTATAGAGGTCAGTGAGAAAATGACAGAAAATTTACCTGTCCCCTTATATAGTCCCCCGTCGGCCTTTAAGGTTAATCAGAAATGGATGTTTTTTTCATAATTAGAGAAGAAAACTTAAGTACATGGGCCTCGTAAATCAATCTATCTCGTTATCTCTGAACTGAATAGCATATCAATTTAGGAATCCTTTGATCATTTGAGAAAAAAAGTCAAGAACAATGCAGAAGCTAGCAGTATAATTTGAATGACAAATATGGATAATGACAATATCCCTGTATACAGCACAAAATCGATAATTCAGAAAATAAGGAACCGAAGGCATACCAAATCAGGATAAAACAGGAACCAAAGCAAACAAACAAAACCCTCCACCATATGAAAAGAAGCGAACTCCCGATATGGGAGTGAGACCAGATGCCCAGCAAGAGTAAGCATCTCCTGCTTGCGTGCAACACCCGCCGCTTCAATTCTGTAGAACATCCGATAACATTCATTTCGGAAGACATAGAGTATAATCTTTTGTTGGATGGTCCAAATGGTCTATGACAGAATATCATCCACCATTCTGGAGAGTGGGACATCATAGTGTATGACGAGTTCCCCTATATCGACCGTAGAACTTCCTCAGTGACAATGTTAGTCGGTCACAAACATATCCCTGACTGAGAAGCTTATTTGAAAGATGCCTGGCTCTCAGAACAAAGGATAATTTAGAATTAAGATAAGTTATGAATATCATTAATAACTTATCTTACAAAGGAAAAAACCTTAGAATCCCATTGCCAATAGATAAGATTAATATGATGTTGAAACGCTGATAGTGTATTATAAAACAATCTTACAAGTACGGGTAAAAGAAAGCAAAAATAATTACGAAGCTATAATATCCCTTGATATACAACGAAAAGATTTTTCAGAATGACTTGAGAAATAAAAAATTTAAATATTTAAACGCTGATGATTTAAAGCATCGCATTTCAAAATTGCCATGTGAAAATTGTGACATTTCGCTATGCTGAAAACTATCAGTGTTACAAATTAACCAAAATCATGATACTAAAGGTGTGTAGGAGTAATATTTAACGGTATCACTTCCTCAAAGATAACCATATCTTTAAGGTGTGTTCATGTACTAATATATTTCATTGCTGGCCTCGTTATGAAACAACAATTCCTTGAACTTGTAAACCTTTATTTCCGTGTAGGAATGGTTTGTACTTCAACATTTGTTACAATGAGGACTGTTGAACCTACACCAATTTCGATTTATGTAAAAGAAAGGAGGGGATCTACAACAATATATAGTTGAGGCACCCACAGCAAACTCCAAAACAACCAATGCAAAACACAGAGCAGACACGCACAAAAAGAGACGCAAAAGGAAGAAGGAACATTAAATCACCTAGAAACATCAAACACAAACGACTACACATAAACCAACGAGACTAATGGGTAACAGGTGCCGACTTAGGACGGCCATCGGTCACGCCGGTAACAGACGGTGTAGTTATCTAGATTACGTGCGCACAGCCCTCCCACTTTTCAGGTTACCTAGAGGTCTCGAAGAACGTACAAAAGTGGTGTAAAATAACGTCCTCACTTTAAGATGACTAAATATTCATTATTACCTATGGTACATGTATCCATTTCATCTTGAAGTCATATGAAGTGTTTCAACTCTACTTTGTCAAGTTGCAATCTATCAAGTAGGAATGTGTATTATTATTGTTGAGCGACGTGTGTTTCTGGACCTCACAAGGTTCCCATTTAGATTGTGTGATCATCCCTCATATTTTTCTTTATCTACACAAAAACGTGCTATAGTAGGACTTGTTGTTTCAAATTTTAATCGTTTCTCGAGTCCAAAATTACTTTTTGTGAATCAAATTAGCTACAATTTTTTTTTCTTGCGGTATTTCTCGAGTTACCTTTCGTTTTCCGGAGGAGGCTCTCCTTTGAATCTAATGGAAAGGGGTTTTTTATTCATTGACGTAGTGTTATATACAAGAAAGTTGCTTAAGTACATATAAAAATGGTTTTCTCTTTAAGATGTTTAAGCAATAGCGCAAAATAGTGAAAAAGATCACTCAGACAGAATGCTGATTTCACATATAGATAAAAAATTGAAATGGTTCCATACAGAAAGGGAATGCTGAATAACGACAAAATCATGATATGTCGAAAGCTGGATATGGTGTTTTGTACTTAAAGGGGTTGGGAACTTAAAAATGAAACCATACTTTTAAGATGATGAAACGAGTGTTTGAAGGTTATTTCACATAAAGGAATGGTTATTATTTCTTTCTGTTTTCATTTCTTCATAAAATATTTTATTGATTAAAATGTTTTACATAAGTGAATTGTCAAATGGATAAAACAATACATATATACTTTATTTGAATGAAAAACATAATAGATCATACATGTATGAAACCAAGCAAAAATGGAAATCTTACTAATGCAATAAAACGACATAAGTACATGAAGCAATTTGTCGATGTTTTCAAGATTTCTTCTGTTATACATGTATATATATATCTTGTATGTATGTATATAGGGATATGGTCAATATCCATATTTGTCTTCTTTTACTCATGTAGTAAATTATATCATTTCTTGAAAGTTTATCGGAATCTTAATCTATATTTGGCTTTACACATATACAATACATGTACATAGCCTGAATATCATAGGAAGATAAAACGAGTGCAACCAATTATTTATTCGAAGGTTTGTTAAGAAAGATGTCAACAAAAGAAGGAGATATTTTTAATCGAGCTCAATAAAAACAAAAGGAACAACACATGCAAAATCAATAAACAAATTAATTAATAAGGTAATAATAAATGAATAAATATATATATAAAAAAATAATTTATTAATTTATCAATAAGTAAATAATAAATAAATAAATAAATAGAAATTGAAGGAACAAACAAAAACAAGATATGAAGAAGAACTACATAAGGAAAGCGTTGCAGTGATCACATCGGAAAAAACACGCACAAGCAAACAGATACCACGAGACAATACTGAATAGAGAACAACCATAGTATCATTGGAGATAGTCTATTAGATAAGCTGTCCTTCAAGTTTCAATGTAGCTGTGTTAAACATTGTCTCCTTCTTTTGTCCGATTTTCCTTTTTTTCCTGAGAAACTTCTGTTTAATTTTTTCCAATAATTTTTGGGCAAAAAAAGGAGGACGTGGAACTAGACACACTCTCTGAATGGATGAAATCCATAGGAGAATTACTTAAAAGAAGAATATGGCGTCTTCGGCACTCAGTAAATAATAGACACGAGTCAATTTTTCATGCCCCTGTTGTTGCCAAAGAACTTTCTGACCTCCATTGAAAATACATCATTGTTCCCGCAGACAAAGCGGCAAACAATTTTACTTTCGTTTGCAAGTCATACTATTTCAAATGCATGAGAGAGGAACTAGGATTATATTAAGCATCTGGAAATCAAACATACACACTTACAAACTTATCTGTATCTGAAATACTTGACAACCACAATTCTGTTCTTGAGTCCTTCGGTAAAAAAAATCATACTGATGACTTTGATCTTGAATTACCTACCGATTCATTGCCGGTTCGTCCAGGTACTCCACAAAACCTCTTTTCATTTTGCTTACGAAAATATTAACTCGCATCAAGCAAGGTCTTCAAGCATACTGCGAGACAACATATTCCAGAAATGGAATCAATCAGATGTGGATCCTAAAGAATTCTAAGGAACTCTTGGAAAAACGCTCAACACTACCATTCCACAACTAAAGGTCAAAAACAGACTGGCTAGTTTTATTCGCAATACCTTTTTTTTTAAATGGGAACAGGAGATACAAATACCTTATCATAGGGTGGGAGGATACTTTTTTCGTGAACATTTTTGTGGTGTATGGAAGAACTGTATTCCAGCTTATAGTTGGCATCCCCATGGGTACCAATTGCGCCCCACTGCTTGCGGACTTATTTTTATACATGTATTCATATGAAGCTGACTTCATCCAGACCTTGCTCTCGAATGGGCGAAAGCACCTCTCATCTCAGTTCAACTTTACCTTCAGATACATAGATGACGTGTTGTCCATCAATAATCCGAACTTAAAGGGTCATCTACATGAAAAATATCCTCATGAACTAGATATCAAGGAAACAACCGAGAGCGACAGATCTGCTTCGTACTTGGATATGCTTCTAACTTTCGACGCAAACGGCCATTTGATTACCTCATTGTATGACAAGCGTGATGATGTCAGCTTCCACATAACTAACTTAACTAACGGTTTTTGTTTCCCAGCTCATACGGTACGCCAGGGATTGTTCTAAATATGAAGATTTCATCTTTAGAGCTAGACGACTATCAAGTAAGCTACTCGTTCAGGGTTATATTGCACAAAGGCTGAAATCATCTTTGAAATCATCTTTGAGGACGTTCTTCGGTCGCTACGGGGATATAACAAAAGCATATCAGATCCCCCTCTCCAGAATAATTAGTGACATTCTGTAATTGTGATTGAATGGCTGTCGTCATTACCAAACAAGACTTACCTGATATGTACATCGAGACAATCACCGAATTTGACAAGTTTCCATGGGGCTGTTGCGACGGGTGTTGCATGCAATCAGGAGACGCTGACTCTCCCCGTGCACCTGGTCTCACTTCGGAATGTTGTTCATTCCGGGGTTCGCAACCGTTCCTGTGGAAAATCTAATAATTTTGCCTTGCCTTCTCGACATTGAGACAGAATAACTGATCGATGCTTCTTTGATGTTTATTGTAAGCATTCTGGTTGTGATTTTTGGAGTCTGATTTCGGCTTTTGACATTCATATTCAATGTTGAAGGCATACAAATATGTGTACGCCGACATCGAAGTCCACCTGGTATATAGATAATGAATGTTGATAATATCATGACATTTCACACAACCTCCCGCTATGTACAAAAGTAGACACATAAAGTACGTTAACGTAAAATATCAACGACTTATTCGGTATGGGATGTATCACTGGGTTGGGTGCAACCCCCCCCCCCTTGATCCTCCAAAACCGGTCCAACTTTGTAGCATTTTTTGGGTTCTTTCAGGTAAAAAATTGTCTCATGGAAATTTTCATTGGGGGAAAAAACATGTTTTTTTAGGCAAAAATCACCGAAAATAGAAAAGATTTATACCTTTTATATGGTTTTAAAATGATTTGAGAAAAATGAAAAGTGTGAATATATAGTATTGTTGATGCTCTTTCAGATGAAATAAGTTGCAAGTTCCAGTTCCTATTTTTACTGTGTGTTTTGGGTAAAATAGTCGAATTTTTGCCAAAATTCACATAAATTTGAGTAAATTTTAATTTATTCCTGCTTCTCAGCTCCTCAATATTGCATAAGATCCAGGTGATGTTAAGTAGGTCATAAGGTAGTGGTTGAGTAGATGCTTTGGTCCCCAGGTTGTTGAAGGCTGGTACGATGTGGTCTAATGGTAGGTATGGTAGGCTGAATACTTTCCTGATGAAGTAGTGGGTCATCTTCCTCTTGTAGTAGGTACCACGTAGTCCTAAACTCCCAACCTTCCTAATTACTGCTTGGCCCCAGTGAAACGAACAACCATGGATCTCTGCGTCGGTGAAGATGTCGGTGACGGATCGCTAAGTGGCTGCCTCGAAATCCATAGTAATAGACATCACTCTCGGGTCGGGTAGGAGTGATCTGATGTGTTGGAAAACATGAAATAAACAAAAAAATATGACTTGCCTGAAAGTGAAAAAGCATACAAAGCATGTCATACAAAACCAAGTTCTGAATTCCTTATTTATTACATATATTTTCAATACTAATATTAAACGTCTTCAAATCCAATGGCATCATTTAAGAACAGATGAATTTGCAGCATGGACCAGACATGCACGTTTCGGGTACTTAACCCTCGTCAGGATCCTTAATCTAAACAATGTTATTTATGGCCAAATAGTATGAAAATTATGATGTCCAAAAATGTGACGAAAGACGTAGCAGGATGGGTGGGATATGATGTTACAGGACCCACGTTTTAAAAATTTCAAAAAATTTGGTAACAGAAATTTTCGAATGCGTTGAAAAGACAGACGATCAACCGAAGTTGATCTAACTTGGCTACATGTGCCCTCGGGGACTCCTGGTCCACCAGCAGTGACACTCACCAAGTAGTTCAAATGTTTAACGTCTTCAAATTCAATAGCATCATTCAAGAACAGATAAATTTGCAGCATGAACCAGACATGCACGTTTCGGATACTTAACTCTCGTCAGTGATCCTTAATCTAAACAATGTTATATGGCCAAAGAGAATGAAAAGTATGAAATAATTATTAATTCTAAAAATAAAATACGGATGAGGTTGGTGGGTTTTGGTAAGTTGAAGTCCCTTGAAGTACGTTGTTGTCGCATCTCCAGATCTACAATGTTGCCGGTGGGATGGTACCGGTCGGTTGAAGCTCAGTCTAGTACGATGGCGTAAATCTTGGTATTCTTCACCAGTCCTGGGTCTGAAATATGTACTTGGGTATGTGGTCCTGGTTGGTAGCCTTGCACCATAACGTCTAACTCCTCACTCTACAAGTCCAGTAAGCGGCATGGTTGGTGGTTTTCTATAAAGAGAAAAAGTTATAAATTGGCTGAAACTAAGAGAATGATTATACAAAACAACAATACGAACAAATATTGTCATATTATCAAGGACCTTGCATCATACATGCATGTATCATTTGACCTTCTGTTAAAAAATCATTTTTATAGTAACTGTTTATATGCTTAGAAATTTGATATAAAAGAAATGCACACAGGCACTTTTAACGATTCTCTAAATTTAAAGTATAAATAATAATGATAAAAAGATTATACCTTAATGGTGTACGTATACCAATCGCTGCTGACTAGTTACCCCGTGTTGTTTTTTTTTTTTTTTTTTATTATTTTTTTTCTTTTTTTGTTGTTGTTGTTGTTCAACTCATTTTTGATCAATTCATACAATCGATAATCAGTGATTTTTTTTGCAATTATAAACACACACACAAAAAAAAAGAAAAGGAAGAAATATTTACGACATAGACAGCCTTTCACTCACACTTTCAAACCATAAATATAAGTAACAAAAATATTTTTTCATGTCAAGAGAGAGAGAGAAAAAAAATATATACATATATATCTATATTTATAGGACTACATAAAATCGGTATTCTATAAAATTTTCAAACTGTTCCAAATTAAATTGAATTTATCTATTTCATTTCACTTTTTTGCTACATACTTCTCAATATTTCGTTTTGAATGTTGTTTGGTCTCTCCTTCTACTATCTCGTATGTGTTGTGTACCGCATTAAGAATGTCACTCTCGTCTATAGGGTCAACTGCTGGTACGTCAAGGGAAACATCGAATAAGTCGTCATCAGTGATTGGATTGGTTGCTGCACTGGTTGGTGCCAAGGGTTTAAGAGTTCGCCTGGGTGCTGGTATTGGTCTGGGTTGAGTCACTGCATGCATGGTTGTTGATTTGGTCTGGGTGCTGGTAGCTGGTATTGTTTTGGTTGGTGCGACGGGTAGTTGAATTTGGATGGATTGAGTCACCAGTTGCTGGCTGAGTTGATCTGGGTGCTGGTATTGGTCTGGGTGCCGGTATCATGGTGTTGGACTGAGAGGTGCCACGGGTTGATGAATTGGACTTAGTTGCGCCACGGGTTGATGAGTTGGACTTGGTTGCGCCACGGGTTGATGAGTTTGTCTGAGTGATGCAACGGGTTGATGAATTGGACTGAGTGGTTGAGCTGGTTCAGGTGATAGTAAGAATATCATCCAGGTACAAAAATGTACCTAGAAGTACCAGTAAAACATTGCAAATCATCATGTTTTCTTTGCTTTTGAAGATTTTGGAAAAATTCTTTTTCATACGTGTATAAAAATAAATTTACAGCAAGAGGCGCACAATTCGCGCATTGAGTGCATAAGTGCTCTATCTCCATTTTTCATAAAAATGAGATAAACATACCATCAGCATTTCCAGAAACTGTTCTGTCTCCTCCCGTTAATAAAAATTGAATTCCAATTTTATATTAAAAGATATTCACGGGTTTTATTTGTGTCATCTCAAAAATTGCTCTATTTTTAGTGCAATAATGCTGCATGTCCCTAATGTCCAATCAATGAGTAAGATTTGATCACGTGAACAATAGTTTTTCATGGTGTACGGTTGCTTGCAATATAGTTCTATCTCCATTTCTATAAGAAGTTTTATTTCATTGTTTAATTTATTGCTAGTTTTCCATTTTTCTGAATAATAAAGCATTCACCCTGCATGCTTTCTCAATTTTTGTGATTATTATAATTGTTTTGACTATCAGAAATATTGAAAGTCGTTAAAAGTTATCAGATTTTCTTTATTTCATTGGATTTCTTTTGAGGAAAAGAGGGATTGTATTATAAACAGAAAGCTGCAAGAAATAAATGGGCTCTATCGTCAGGATTTAAACATCAGAAAAGGTAGAGAACGAAAAGGAAAATTTTGATATTGGTCAAACAGACGGGGAAATTGAAAGAGAAAAGATACAGATGGGGTGGAAGTTGGGTGGTGGTGGGAGTGGGAGTGGTGTTGCACTGCCTTCCGTTCCCTCAAATTTGTTTTATTCTTAATGACAAATATCGGTAATGACCATATTCCAATACACAGTACAAAATCGATAATTCAGAAAATCTTAAACCGAAGGCATACAAAATTAGGATAAAACAAGAACCAAAGCAAACAAAGAAAACTTCCACCATAAGAAGCGAACTCCCAAAATGGGAGTGAGACCAGGTGCCCAGAAAGAGTCAGCACCTCCTGCTTGCATGAAACACACGACGCTTCAATTTCGTAGAATTGTCACATTTGGTTAAGCCTTTTAGCGCGAAATACACATTGGCGGAGAAATGAACATCACTCTTGCTTATTTCGTTTCTAATTCTTATATATTTCATTTAATCATATTTAGTAAACAAGTTATGATTGATTAAAGAGGACGAATAGTCAAATGTGCTATATTTTATGGTCAAAACTTCGATTTTTAAAAAATGCACCCCTTTCCATTTTTTTATTTTCGTCTCTAGGGTAGTGTCCCCCCCGGAGATACGGAACCCCACTTTGCCAAAAACAAATTGTATCATGGATACACACCTCCAGTAAAAGTGGCTTTCTGTATATCCGGGAGGGGGGGGGGCAATGTTCAATAAAACCTTTCCGTTTTCTATTGATTTCTTTGAGAACAAGATAAGTTGTGAAATTAGAAATATTATGCAAAACAGATAAAAAAAGAAGTTCATATTCTGATAGGATACCGTATAGGTATACATTTTACTAAAAAAAAGTTCTTGAAATTTCAATTTTAAAAATTCCACTCTTCAGGGCATATTTTACGCCTCATCTTAACAGCTCCTTTAAAACACTCTCCCACTACTGGTCCGATCGAATTTTAAATATGCATCTGTTTCAACACTATTTTTTTTTTCTATGCGTAAGCCTGTAATCTCATCCTCTTACTGTTCAGCGGTAAGCGCGCATCTTTTCTTGATTTTATAAGAAGGAGGTAATGGAAATTCTACATTTGACATTGTTGAGGACGAATGTGACCTCAGATAATGAAGGTTGCAGTGAATTTCGTTTACTAAGAATGAAATTCCATAAGATAATAAAATAAAAGAACCTCGAGTGACATTCCGAAACACTGAGTGTAGCACGGGGTATCTAGAATTGAAAATTTTGGAATCTCAAAAGTCTTGATACATTTGACATCTTTTGATTCTTATATTACTTATGCGTTCATTGTTGAATTCTTTTCATTGATAAATTCTTGATATTCCGAACATAAAGACTTAAATAAACATTTTTCATGTTCTCGGAATTCGCACTTAGGACACCGCTATTAGAAGGGACTATGTCACAAAGTAAATTGTTGATGTTATCCCAATGAAACTAGAATACTTTGTTTGAGAATTTATTCATTTACATATGTTAATATACATGTACATATTTAAAGCTCTCAAGTGTCATTTCGTCTATTCTGCGTTCAGATTTTACTTTTCTAACTGCACCTGCTTTCTTTTAGATGACCCCTAAAGTGCGAAGTCCGGAGTGCGAAGCCCGAAGAACGTCAACTTGAAAAATGTCCAATTGCATGGCACTTTAGTTTGAGGTAATCCATTTCGACCCTTCTTAATTTTGGAAAGTCTCTTATCAGTATACTACGTAACATAGGTTCACTCATTAGGAAACGTATATCACGTGGTACCACGATTTAAAGGTTATAAGAAGTCTTGTAAAATTCGTTATCTCTAACTTTCGAACAGAAGGATTATGCAATACGTCGCGGTTCTTCTGTGTTTCGCCGTCGCCTCAAGGGCGGCGACTTTATTAATGAAAGGAACGGGAGGTAAGTCAAATATATTTATAGTTTTACAATTCTTTACGAATGCAAGCAGGAGATGCTTATATTTCCTATGCTTATATTTTTGTAGTCCCACTCCATCCTCCTCTCCTCTAACGGCTACCTCAGATACGTGTCTCTTACGACCCTACACCATATTTTGAACTAATAATTGTTTGTCTAAAACCGACTTGAAGTAGAGAAATAATAATCTTGGTGTCGCCTTTATATCAATAATGGTGGAATGAAGTAGGAAATATATTAAAATAAAAATGAGGAGGATTGTATGATTACCCGAAACTTGCCCGTGTATTGTACTTAGCTAATTATCTTGGAAGCTGTACGTAATGGAATCTGTTCAGGAAATGAGCGGGCCTCGTTTTCCTGAATATATGTTTATTTTCTAAATAAAGAGACTTGAAATACTCTTATATATTTATGGCAATGTATGGCCGCGGTGAATATGACAAAGGGGTAGGGCCACGAAGCCCGATATTGGCCTTAATTTTGAACATTGTACTTCATAGAATTCTTAATTGTGATTTTAGATTTTGAAAGGTTCTCTACTGAATTTTGAACCTATCTTTTGTAATCATTGTGTTTATCAATAGCTTTTAGCCCTTGGAAAACACAAAAATAGATCATATTCCGCAAAATAGATGCAAAAACTACATATTTCTATTAAATTAGCAAGGGTCGCATGTATAAACTAAGATGAAAAAAACATATGTGAATATCCTTTTGACATAAACATTTTATCTTTGTTAAACATGCGCCCCATTAAATTCTTCCGCAAAAGACACATTTTCCAGCACTTTTCGCCATATTTTGTCAATTACGTCAAAATGACGTCACTTCATGACGTCATTACTGTTAAATGACACTTTATTTTGGTGATATTTTTTCTTTTCATTAAAAGCGGTAAACATTTGTGTACTGTCATGAGTGATAGCAAGTATTTCTCGTGAAATTTATTTCCGGAGAAAAATCGAAGGCGGATTTAGGGGTCTTTTATGTACTAATAATATGACAACTTTTGAATCATATATAAATGTATATATATATATATATATATATATATATATATATATATATATATATATATATATATATATATATATATATATATATGAAATATTAAATGTCATTTATGCAAACGATTTGAATATATGCAATTCACAAAATTCACCTTACGCCATGTACAAATTCAGCTTATGCAATTCACAAATTCAGCTTACGCCACATGGGAACTTGAAAATTGTGCTTACTCTGTAAACTAAGCCCCTGTAGTAAGAAAGAAGGGCGAGGATCTCCAACAAGACCCTGTTAGAGCACCATCAGCAAAACATCAAAACACCCGATGCAAAAACACATAGTATGAGTCGAAAAAGAGACATACGACATGTAAACATCAAACACAAAATACTACACATAAACCGACGAGACCAATGGGCAACCGGCGCCGACTTTGGACGACCACTTGCCACGCAAGTAGCAAATAGTGTGGTTATCATGGATTACGTGCGCACAACCTATGAATAGGGTGTGACGGAGTTAGCCAATACTGTAGTACAGCATGCAATGTAGTGGTACATATTGTTGAATAGAATAATATATGCAATGTTGTTTTACAGTAAACTAGGCCCCTGTGGTAAGACATGAGAAGGTGTTGTGTAGTTGGAGAGTTAGTCAATACTGTAGTATAGCATGTAGTGTAGTGGTGCATATTGTTGAAAAGAATAATATGCAATGTTGTAGTGTAGTAAACTAGGCCCGGTGGTGAGATATGAGTAAGGTGTAGTGTAGTTGTGGAGTTAGTAAGTACTGTAGTAAAGCATGTAGTGTAGTGGTGCATAGTGTTGAATAGATTAGTATGCAATGTTGTAGTGTAGTAAACTAGACCCCGGTGGGTAGGTATGAATAGGGTGTAATGTAGTGGAAATGGTCCATAGAACAATGTGTAGTGTAAGTGAATGCAATTGTGTAGGGCATAAGTGTTCATAGCAAACAGAACAAACTATATTAACGTACTGGTGTTCTTAGAATTATAAGCATGTTGTGAAGTGGTATTCATATTGCAAAGAGCACCTCCCCTAAAAGACGATTCATAAAAATTCCATCTATTAACAAAGGTTTTGACCTTCTGAACATATCCAATATTGTTTCGGGATCATCGCGTACAAAGTGCCATTCCTCAATATTTTGAAAATTTAGAACCTCCTCTTATTTGTTACAAATATAAGAGACCTATTAGAAATTTCGTTTTCAACTACAACAAAGTCACATCAGATCCTAAAATACTTGAATCATGTCCTGCTTCTTTAGAATTGCAACGTCTGAATATCTATATAAACCAGTTGGTCATATTATTACAGGTGACTTTTCAATTATCAAAGACAGGCAGCTCCGTGGTCTTCTCAAAAAAGGACCTAAATATAGAATCCCATCCAAGATAGATTTTATTAAATGTCGCGAAGTGCTAAAGGAAGCTTTAGATAACTATACCAAACGATGGTGTAAATCGGAAGAAGTCGAATCTCATGCTCTGAGTGACTGGAAGAACCTCATTTTGGATATCACCGATATTCGAATGGATAACTTCCACAAATATCCTCATTTTTTTGAAAACCCAAGTTCTAAATCTGAAAGATATTCCAAATCCAAGTTACGTAATTTACATGAAAAATATGTCTTCACGTCTGCAGACAAAGCAGCCAACAGCACCATAATTATTTGAAAATGCTACTACATATCAACTTTAGTTTCGGAACTTTCCTCTACTACTACTTATATCGAAAGCGATGAAAGTGTTCCCAATATTTTTAACAAAGATAACAGTGAAATTTCTTCTTTTAGCATCCCTATTTCTAAATTGGGTCTCCCTACAATATACTGTATACTAAAACTTCACAAGTCTCCTTACAAGTTTCGATATATTGCTAATTCTAGCAACTGCTCAACTACAATTTGTCTAGAAATCTGACGTCAGCACTCATGGCTATAAAGGAACACGTGACAAAATACTGTGAAACTGTCATGAACAGGAATGGTGTAAACTTCTTTTGGTCTATTAAAAATTCAGGGGATGTGATTGACAAAATGAAATCAAGAAATTTTGAAGAAAATATTATATCTTCATACGACTTTTCTAATATGTACACCACGCTTCCTCACGACAAAATAAATGATCGACTTTCCAAACTCATTAAATGGTGTTTTGATCGAGAGTGGAAAACTTATATATGTACATCTGAATCGAAGGGTTCCTTTTCCGCAACAGATTACAAATCATGCAAATCATGGACATGTGGTGACCTGAGTATTGTCTTGTCCTTCCTTTTGGACAATATTTATGTAAGATTTGGTGAGAATCTCTACAAGCACGTTGTAGGGATTCCCATGGGCACTAATTGTGCGCTTCTTGTTGCAGATTTATTTTTATACACGTATGAAAAGGAATTTATCCAAAATCTTCAAAAGCAAAGACAAATTGATGATGTGAAATGTTTCATTGGTACTTCTAGGTACCTGGATGTTATTCTTACTATCGAAAATCCTGTTTTTGAAAAGTTTAAAAATGTTATTTATCCACGAGAATTGATTCTAAACAAGGCAAACGTTTCAAACACAGAAACACCATTTTTGGACCTAAATATCAAAATTGTAAATGGAGAGATCCATACAAGTGTGTATGACAAAAGAGATGATTTTGGATTTAACATACTAGTAGTAAATTTCCCCTGGCTTGACGGTGATGTTCCTAGATTACCGTCCTATGGTATCTATCCGGTATGCTAGAGCATGAACTGATATTTTGGATTTTCATAGTAGAAATTTACAAATTACCAAGAAACTTTTGGGACAAGGTTTTCGCTTTCACAAACTAGTAAAGATTTTCTGGAAATCTTACAAAAGTTATTGTCAACTTCTTCTGAAATTCGGACCAATACAGGCAACAGAGTATATTACTTTAGGTATTTCACAACCTGCACTTTATGGTGTCATAATTAACAAGATAAGAAGGATCAAAGATAGTCATCACTATCGAAAATGCGTCAGAATCATCAAACGCCTTTATACCGTGGATATGATCCTGATGTCACCCGACGGACACTAGGCTTGGTACTTGACCAATCTACAGTCATGTACATGTACCAGCAGATTCTTAAAACTTGCACTCTGACTGACTGTGACCACGTGACTCCATGACAGGCCCTGTCCAAACTTCTTTAGAGAAGACAGGGCCCCGACCACCTGTCCTCTCTGAATGTCAGTCGGACTCCTCGGGTGATAACATACATGAGCTCGCTACAGCTGGCAGAGCACGAACTGTATTACGTACGCCCTCTTTTGATATCCATTTACATATTCATCTGTGTTGCTTGGGTCCCTGCGTTTTGCGGTCTTGTTTGTGAGTGGTCATCTGATAGTGAGGAGGTTGTTTTACACCACAATGGTACGTTCTTCGGGACCTCTGGGTAATCGGAAAAGTGGAAGGGTTGTGCGCAAGTAATCCAGGATAACCACACCTTCTGTTATTTCCGTGGCAGATGGCCGTCCTAAGTCGGCATCGGTTGCCCATTGGTCTTGTTGGTTTATGTGTTGTCCTTTGTGTTTGATGTTTCTGTGTTGTGTGTGGACGTTCCATGTCCCTTATGCGTCTCTTTCTGTGCTTGTCTGCTTTGTGTTTTTGCATTGGGTGTTTTTGGGTATGCAATGTAGCACTGATGTGTAGATTGTGAACAGAAAAAAAAACATGGTGGTATGACTGTAATTAGTTAAACAATACAATCACCAAAAATGTTCGTTTGTTCATAAACGTAGTTCGTTATTTGCTAAAAGCATCATCTTTGCAGAATTGTTTTAAAAGTACTACCGGCTAAATTGTAAAACTTCGATCTTATATGCCAAGAAGAAAAGGCTCACCCTGACATGGTTACTTACTTTCTGGAAATTTAAAAAAAATTATGATCAACTTCTTTTGAAATTCGGACCCATACAAACAATAGAGTATATTACTTAACCTTTTTATGGTGACATAATTACCAAAATAAGAAGAATCAAACTTAAGGTAGACAGCATAACTATCGAAAATGCGTCAGAGTCATCAAACGCCTTTTATACCGTGGATATGATCCTAATGTCACCGGACGGACACTAAGCTTTGTACTTGACCAATCTACAGTCTTGTACGAGCGCATTCTAAAAAGACTTGCATTCTGACTGACTGTGACGACGAAACTCCATGACGGGCCATGTCCAAACCACAGACACATGTAGAAAGACTGTAAATATCCTGTATGGTCATAAGAGAATACTGGTATCTTATAGAGAGACAAGGCTTCCGACGAATTTTTAGCTAGAAGTAGCATTTCTGCAATTCTTTGCATTTGAAGGGCAAAACGGGGTATGACCATAAAGATTTATTTGTATACTTCCTAAAAACATCAATAATTCACCCCAAAAGATCTTATAACATAGCCTAATCGTCTACCTAAGTTGGACTGTTTTCTACTTTCTGTCTTGAACCTCCATTGCCAGATTAGCTTATCAGAATCATCCAGGTGTTTTACTTTGCTTACAGTAAGCAGAGTAAAGCCTCTGAATGAATCAGTATTTGTCCAATCTGGCAATGGAGATTCAAGACAGAAAGTAGAAAACAGTCCAACTTAGGTAGACGATTAGGCTATGTTATGAGATCTTTTTGGGTGAATTATTGATGTTTCTAGGAAGTATACAAATAAATCTTTATGGTCATACCCCATTTTGCCCTTCAAACATGACAAATGCAAAATTTTCAGATGCTACTTCCAGCTGAAAATTCGTCGGAAGCCTTGTCTCTCTCTACATATATTCCCTTATGACCTGTAAAGGGGTATCATACAAGATATTGATGCTCTTTCTACATGTGCCTGTGGTCCAAACCTCTTTAGAGAAGAAAGGGCCCCGACCACCTGTCCTCTCTGAATGTCAGTCGGACTCCTCGGGTGATAACATTCATGAGCTCGCGTGAGCATGGATTGTATTACGTACGCCCTCTTTTTATATCCATTTACATATTCATCTGTGTTGCTTGGGCCCCTGCGTTTTGCGGTCTCGTTTGTGTGTGGTCATCTGACAGTGAGGAGGTTGTTTTACACCACAATTGTACGTTCTTCGAGACCTCTGGGTAATCGGAAAAGTGGGAGGGTTGTGCGCACGTAATCCAGGATAACCATACCTTCTGCTATTTCCTTGGCAGATGGCCGTCCTAAGTCGGCACCGGTTGCCCATTGGTCTCGTTGGTTTATGTGTAGTCCTTTGTGTTTGATGTTTCTGTGTTGTGCTTTGACGTCCCTTGTCCCTTACGCGTCTCTTTCTGTGCTTGTCTGCTTTGTGTTTTTGCATTAGGTTTTTTTGGGGTTTTGCTGTGGGTGCTACAACCTGGTGTTGTTGGAGATCCCCTCCTTTGTTTTACGATCTTGTTTGTGTGTGGTCATTTAACAGTGAGGATGTTGTTTTACTCCATAATTGTGCATTCTTCGAGACTTCTGGGAAATCGGAATAGTGGGAGGGTTCTGCGCATATAATCCAGGATAACCACACCGTCTGCTATTTACGTGGCAGATGGCCGTCATAAGTCGGCACCGGTTGCCCATTGGTCTCGTTGGTTTATGTGTTTTCTTTTATGTTTAATGTTTCTATGGTGTGAGTTGGTGTTGCTTATTCATTTTGTGTCTCTTTCTGTGGGTGTCTGTTCTGTGTTTTTTTTTTGCATTGGATGTTTTGGGATTTTGCTGTTGGTGCTGCAACCTATTGTTGTTGTTGGAGATCCCCTCCTTTCTTTTAAAGATTTTTTAGAAATTAAAAAGCAGAAATTTCATGTTTCAGTTTGATGAGCTTTGTGTACTGATTCTGCCATTATATCCAAAATATGCCCCCCCCCCCCCTTCTTTTTTTGTTGGTATTTGATTGCCTTTAATTTAACAAATGAGAAATTATTTTTTTCCAAATTGTATTTTTAAAAGATGCTAGAACTTAAAGAAAATATTAAATATTCAAATATAACTAGGTCACGGTACTTTACAGTAAGAACAATGCTGTGTTTAGGGTAACTGCAAATGAGCTTATTTCTTTGAAATGGTTTAACGAAAGCAAGCAAAATAATCTTTGACTTATATATCACAATTTTTTTTAAATACATGTGAAAATTTTTATTTCAATTATTTCTGATGACATCTCTAATATGACAAGGCAAAGCCGTGCATGCGAAGCGAAGAAATAATGGTCTTTGAGGACAGAATCATGATTTTTACTACCTATATAGTTTGACAACACAAATTATGTAAATCGGCGTAACTATTCTAAATTGAAAAAGTACAGAATTTGTATTATTTATAAAATCATCTGGCGAAAATTAACCCCCCTTCCCCTTCAAACAATTTAAGGGATCCATCTTGTGAATTTAAAATTTATTCAGTAGCAAGAACAATCCTTTATCCCCTAAAAGTATTTTAATTATTTCTGATGACATCTCTATTAATAGCGGTACTCATGTATGCAACATCTACTTAATTTGCAATAGGTGTGACCACAGGGATTTATCACGCTTATACCGTTTGCTGTATTTACTATATATATGTGTTAAAGGGATCTAACTCGGCGTTTAACGAAAAATCGACAAGTCATCTTTAAGTTTTCAGAAATAGGCTAATCAATGTCAAAACCTATTTTCTGTGATATATTTCGATAGATTAATTCATACTGATTCTTCATACGAAATTTGAAATCAGTACCCCCCTTACGAGCCGATATATGCCCAATACCGCTCTCTTATGAGCGCCGCATTTCTAGGTCGGACAAAAAGGTGTCCGGTGATAATCAAGCAGTATAGACAAAATGTGGTTACTGCTTGATCGTTTAAAGGTCCGAACACTTCAAAGACATACAACTGCATGATTATCTACTCTTCACATGCTTTTTACCATCTCAAACATCGCTGGTATATGAAAATCCCTCATATAGCTACCTCTTTGCATGCACGTATATGTCTTTCATAACTCTGCACATGTTGAATTTAATCTCACTTAAATTCGACGCTTTTCTTATTTCAAAGTCGTCAAAAAAGACTTTATTTGAAATTGTACTAAGCATATATATGGGACTATTGCATGCACTGTTATGTATTTGAGATGTTCGCATCATTGAATGGTCAAGCGGTGCCTCAAGTTGATCACTGATGCCTGATGATCATCGGACACCTTTTTGCCCGACCTAGAAAAGCGGCGCTTATAAGAGAGCGGTATTTGGGCATATTTCGGCTCGTAAGGGAGGTACTGATTTCAAATTTCGTATGAAGATTCAGTATGAATAAATCTATCGAAATATGCCAAAGAAAATATGTTTTGACATTGATTAGCCTATTTCTGGAGACTTAAAGATGACTTGTCGATTTTTCGTTAAACGTCGAGTTAGATCCCTTTAACACATATATATAGTAAATACAGCAACCGGTATTAGCGTGATAAATCCCTGTGGGTGTGACAGGAACAAGTACAGTGTTTTATATTTGCTTCTTCTATTCTTCAGATGTCTGCTATTACAAAGGACATCACTATGCTCAGAACGCTACATGGGATGATGGATGCGATTACTCGTGTTCTTGTTTGGATGCTGGGCGTGGCTACTACGAATGTAATCCTAAGTAAGTATCTAATATATACATATACATAGTATAAGTAGTGTACATTTTCAAGAAATAGAATCAATACGATCGAATAATTTAGCCATAGCGTGTCAGGAGAATTTATATTATATAGCATCAGAAAGTTTGTCACCGTAACCTATGATGGTCTAAACAAAATACTTTTTTTTTAATTTCAGAAAGTTTTAGGAATAATGAATTTAAAAAAAAATAATGTGTTCTTGAGCCTCTGAGCATATTTCAAAACATTTCTGAAGGAATATTCGACTTTAAAAAAGCCAAATATTTTGAAAAAGTTTGAAAATGACAAATACGGGTAAAGAATTTTTGCATTTTCAAAAAATTCGTGAAAATAGTGAAAATATGTACGAGGGTTGTCCGGAAAGTTCGAGGACAAGACCCGTTACTCCCTTCATAATAAAAAATATTAAATTCAGACAAAACATCTTTAATAGAACTAAAAAGAAGATTTTTCACCAAAAATCATTTTGTTTCGATACGTTGGAGCAATTTTATAGGGGTAAGAATGTAAAGTAGTAGTATCGCATGGAGCAACGCGAACACCTTAAAGAGTAATATAATTGGAGCTATATCTTCACTACCCGTGGTACCATTGGCCAAAAACTCACTTTTTTAAAAGCTGTAAAAAAAACTTTAATATGTTTTGACATGTTTATAGATCGATATAACTCCCCCCCCCCCTCCCCCGGTCGGTTTTCTTGACTGAAGCTCATTCTGAATTATCGATTGTGTGCTGTATACAGGGATATGGTCATTATCCATATTTGTCATTTGCACCTTCATTCCATAACAACCAATTACTATTGCACTTATTTCCACTTTCTTTTCAATAATCAGAGCTGTTTTAACCTTCCGGAAATGGTCTGCACTATTGGTAAACATGTGTGTGTGATGCAAAAAAGAAGTTTTCAAGCTTCTTTTTCGTTTTTAAAGGTATATTTCTTAGGTCCTCACAAAATTGTGTCATTGCGCGTTGATTCGTCCGTACGCTTTACGTCGGGTTTTTCAATGAAAGATCGGGCATGCAGCCTTAACATTTTCTTTTGTTTCACCGCACTTATGGAATATAATCTTAATAAATACTGCACAAACTGACGCAAGGTATCACATATACCTTATCAGCAATATTACGTCTTGACATGTTGTATTTGATTTTCAAGAGCTAAATATGAAAACTATGAGATGCATCTATTAATGAAAAATGATGTTGCCCTGTGGACCCCACCTTTATGTATCTTAAGTTAATAAATTGATAATATTTATGTACATGTAATAATCGAGTTGTATATGTGTCTAATTAATAGTAAAATTATAAATATTAAGTTATTTGATACTTGTTTCAGTAAGAGATTTTGGCCAAATCTTTTAAAAGCAGACCAGTCCGCGAACTTTTCGGACAACCCTCGTATCTTGCAAAATTTTCTTTTAATGCAGTAAAAGTATTGCAAAATTCATGTAGAACGAACAAATTCATTGTATACCCATTGTATTTTTACAGATGTGTTGAATGGGAATTACCATCCATATGTAGACTGGATGCACCCAGACCTGGTTGTTGTTGCCAGACGCCAAGCTGTCCTAGCTACATAACAATGACTTTCCCCGACGGTTACAAACCAGAGGTGTGCAAATCAACAAGATAAGCAAAATGACTGAATTAATTTATTTTTGTTTTCATTCATGTTCATTTTACGGATACCTTTTTTTTTTGCCTGCAATAAAATTTACTGTTATATTAAGAAAATGTTCTTGAATTATATCGCTGATTGTTTTACCAACATTAAGTACAAAATATGAGCTTCAGTGATATAAAAGGAGAAATTAAAAGAAATTGTCGCCACTGCACCAAGGTATCGATGTTGCTTTACGAAGACAGCTTCTTTATTTTTATTATGAACTTGTCAAGTATTAGCAATATACTTCCATCAAACTCACAGTCATAGTACATGCAAATAAGAATGATCAAGGTCACCATGAAGGTCAAAGTCACATTTCAAGGTCAAAATATTAGATATGTTATTTGTATGTACTGGTTCTAGTCCTCAATAACACCCAGGTGTATTATGGAATGAAATACATATAGTCATATGGTGAAGTATTACTGAGGCACAATCTGTTTATTTGCAAAAGGACAATAGAGATATGAATCCAACCTAGAGATCTTACGCTGGAACTATTGAATATATATATGTATCCTTATGAACATGGTGGTTTCTGCTTTACCACTGTTGCATTCCTGAAAAAAAAACAACATTTGAATCGCTACAGGTGAAAGTGAAAGTAGAACACAGAGCCAAAATTAGACGATAAATAGTCATGCAAAACCTTGAAAAGTATAACGCGAAAGAAAATAACTGAAACATCGGGCAAAGATGCTAATGAAAGGGAATCACAAATGGAATTTAGCTCAGGTTCCTGTCTGCTTACTAGAAACAGTCATCACTTTAAAAAATCTGCAGAAAAGCTGAAAACTTATGACTTAAATTAAGCTAAAACTTATATGTCAAATTTGGTGTTTATGGAAACTAGAGGATTCAAGTGGCTGCCATACAATGAAAGTAAAGCTCTATATACATGATTGCTTTAGATATTGTTTTGATACGATTTCAATAGATTGTATAAATTTTTATATGTTATACTATATACATCTTGATTTATTTATCAATACATGGCAAATGGCATCTAAAATGAAATAAAGTCAGAGGAGTTCCACTTACTCGCATGCTGCCAAACATGGGTTATTGTATCTCTCTCCATTTGAGCCACAGACTGGGTCAATGCCTGGACATCTATCTTTTACCTTTACATCCCTGCGAGACAGAAAATCTCATGTTACCTAGACATGTTGAATGCATTACTTGCCATGATATCGGCTTATGGAAGAAATTCTGTTAATATGTTTGTTCACATACTAGTAAATCAAGGGTGGGAAAAACCAATAAAAGATAACAAAATACTATACTATATATAAGTTCACAACGTCAAAAAAGAGTCAGACAAAAGTTTAACTGTAATTATTTCTATACAGAAAATCTATACAGAATAAACTGATTTCTATACAGAAAATCTATACAGAATAAACTGATTTCTATACAGAATAAACCGATTTTTCAAATTTATCAAAAACAAATAAGGTTTCCACAGTTACAAAAATCAATCTTTCTTACATGCACTCTGCGTCACAGTCACTTGGGTAGACTTGTCCATCTTCTCCACATACCGGTATAACATACGTACAGGGGCATTCATCTTCGGGAAGTCTCACGATGTACTTTCCTCCGTGAAAAGCGCGGGAATTGGTTGTAACGATTGCCGCGAAAGCTAAATATATCCAAAAAATCATCTTTCTGAAAAATAGAAGTTTAAATTCAAATTCAATCCGAGAAAACTTTCTAATTGATAGAGAAAATCACAAAGATCAGCTTCTTGACCTTTTACAATTGAAAGGAATTAAAGCAAATAGTTGACCATTTTGCCTTTCGCATTAAGTATACAAGATAGCAAAACATCCGAATGTATGAACAAGGCCATTTGTTGAAAAAAAAAATCAACTGGCCTTCTATTGCAGACCCGTCGGAACGACTATGACCGGCCATCTGATCTTAATTTTTAAAAAGTTTTCTTAAGATTCTAGTCTGTCAACTTTGTCAAAACTGCAAAATGTTAATTGAATATACAAATACATACAATATGTATGGTTAAAAATATCCAAGGTACATGTATATGAAATGAGATATGAATAAAAAATTATCTAAAAGTATTAATGACACAAGATATTAACGCAAGTATAACTTAAAACATTCCCGATACAATGTGACTTACCTTCCTGCGTTAAAAACTGATGAAAATTCTGTCCAGTATATTTAGCAACGGAGTCCGCTACATCACATGTATGTACATTTCAACATTATCCATAATTAGGAATGATCTGCGTTGTCTTTGATTTCTGTTATTTGCTTTCATGTGTCATATAAGATTAATACTTGATTGTGGTGGATGATGAATTTGGTACTAATTATGCATGATGGATGAATGTTCACACGTGTGACCTGGAGATTGTAAACTTTGTCTTGACCAGCTGGTACACTGTACATTTGAATGTACTGGGATTGACCCACAGTTCAAATGAAACTTGTTGCAAGCTCATTTCATATGTGTTATGCGTACAGTACAAAAAATGTATACTAAAAAGATGTCGAAATCTGTCGGACAATTACATGCAGTAGTTTTGTCAGTCCGAACAATGAAAAGTACAATGTACTTCGAACTTTTGTCATGTTTGTCAGTCCGAAAGAATTTATGTCTCGACAAACATTTTCTTTGAACCGACACTTTTCGACATCTTAACTACAATAAGCATGACTTCTAGCTAAAACAAGACATTTAAAAATGAACACTTTCTTCTAAGCATCACAGGCAAATTAAGTTAAAACATCCTTTTTATTTGTAGAAACTATAGCAATACCCTCTAAGCTTCTAAAGTTACTTTTTATTGCATGAATATGTTTTTATAAGGTAAATAAATAAAGTAGTGAAATGAAAAAAAAAAAAAAAAAAGATTAATGACACTTATAGGATTTTTCAGTCTATATAACTTCAACATATTGAGTATCTCGGACTCCAGTACGGTTGACGTGTCCGCAATGTGCCGAACTTTCATGCCATCACGGACAGGGTCCTGCTTGCTGTATATGAACGGCTCTGAAATAGAAGATTATAACTTTTGCAAAACAAACCGTCTAAGATAATCAATATAAGCTATTACATGTATATAAAGCATATCCAGAATGACTTTCATTTTGCAAATCAAGCACTTTAAAATGCACGGGACTCAGCATTTTTGGTCAGAGGGGGTCCAAAATTTTAAAAAGTCCAGCCATCATGTAAGTATATTTCGGTGCATATCACAGGGAGGGGGGGGGGGGGGACGTGTGCACTAAGGATTGATTTGGGAGGGGGGGGGGGTGAATATCATTAAAATTTTGTTAGCTTTCCTTTCAAATTATTTTTATGAAGAATCAGCGAGCGTAGCGAGCCTGAAAATTTTTATCTTTGTCTTGATTCGATCGAGTTGGTTATTTATTACATTGAATATCGAGATTATTATTTATAATATTGAATACTTATACATTTGTACTTCTAATATCGGCGAGAGGAGCGAGCCGCGATAATTGTAAACATTTTTATTAATTTACATTTATTTTTTGTCTATATATCATGAGATTATAAAGAAAAGAGATGTGTCATTTTCCCAAATAATCAGACATGTTAAAATAACAAAACCTTGAAAAAGATGAGTAAGGTGACACCATATGAAGAGAGGGACCGTTGTATATATGAGATCCTTAGACCCAAGAAACTATTTAGTATAAAAAAAAATTAAAATGATTTAAAGAATTGTGCAGAAAAATCAAAATATCAGGTGCACAACTTTACCACAGACCGATCATATTGCAAAAAGAATTTATAAAAGTATCCATCTTATACTTTCTAAGAAATGGTGACCATAAGATAACATAGAGCCCCTGGCCCCCAAGGTCTTAGAAAATGGGCGTGGAATTTTTTCCTATATATAACTGTGCTCTCAACTCTTCTTAAGCTATTAATGATAGAGTAAGCTCTTTATGCAATATGATGGTTCTGTAGTCTTGTTGTGTCATTGATAATTCATTTGAGCTAGCAGCCCGTGGTCCCTAGGATCTGGGAAAATATGGGTGTGGCATTCTGTTTTTTGAAGTACTCTATCTAGGATATTATAAATTATATGAGTGATATTCTAATCTAGTTGCAGTCTAATGGATACGTTGCTTTGTTGTGCTACTTATAATTTGTTCGAATGCCTACTCTCTTTGGTCTTTGGTTTTTAACAAAAATGGGAATTGATATTTATGTGTATGTATCTTATTCACTTGTCAATAAGTGGATAGAACAAAGCAATCAGGAGAGCTACAGTCTCGTCAGAGACTTCTGGTTGATCTAAAAATCCCAAAAGATAAAGAGAGGGTTGGTCATGTACCCTCCCTCCTTTTGTTATACTCACAGACAGTGGGCCATACAGGGACTAGCATATGTCCTGCCGTCTTCACCACACATAAACTCTTCCTCCTGGATACACTCCTGCGCACATCTCGCCTGAGATTTGGGACAGATACCGGATGAAACAACGTGAACTTTTCTTGAAAATATGCAACAGAAGAAAAATGAAAAAAAAAAGGTCATTTTAAAAATCATTGCAAATTTCGCATTATTTTTCTCTGCGTAAAACACTGAAATATAAGCCTTTTGATGTACATGTATACATCTTTGCCATCGTGAATTTATATTACAAGTCAAGATCACTGCCATTCCTAAATTTGAGGTTTGAAAGTAGATTAACACCAAGATCCTAATTACAAGATTATTTAGTAGTTTTAAAAACAACAAGATCCTAATTACAAGATCATTTTTTTATTAGATTGAAAAATATTTATCTCAAGAGTGTTACTTTTAAAATGTAGAGAAAAACGAATCACCTAAATCTCCTGCCAGAACATGCAGAAATCGGCCTTTTTTTACATAAAGTTCCAAAAGCGGTCTACCATACGTACATGCTTCGGATAATGAATCGTCATCAGTGGTACTGTAAGCCAAAATGATTTAGAGAGGCCAAAATAATTTGGTAGCTCCCTCTCGTTTAATTCTAAATTTCAAGTAGTATAGTTATTTTGTTATGGATGTATTATCATGGTTATACTTTTTTATAATGATACGTACGAACAGTCAGCGTGGCATGCGGTATAGTAGTTTTTACCGTCTTGACCACACACTGGTTTGGTGTGTTGTGGACATCTACAGTGGTGACCATGTATTGTACTACATCTGGCCAGCTCAGCGACAGCAAACAGCATAATGTACAAATGTATGATCATCTCTTCTGTTTAAAAGACGTTCGTTCATATGAAAATTGTAAAAAGAACATCGAAATGCCATAATCATGGGAAACTGCCATATATATATTTCAAATGAATTACGTATAAAATCGATCGGTTTCGAAGAGCAAAATGGGAAATCAAACTGCATTATCATCAGTTGTAATCATGATTCTATTTAAAGTATTACTGGGACGGTTACCCAAAATCATCACGATTGATTATTGTATATGAATACATAGATTTCGTATGGAGGGTGAAGAGAAGTAGTCCATTGTAATCGAAAGAGTTATCTTTCTGTTCACTTTTCATTGTAGGATTAATCAGTTTTTCAATTTACCTCAAAAGACGATTGTACTCGCTTATTATCCAAATTCTATGTTCCTGTGTACTTTTAGAATGCTAATCCGCTAGTTCCAAAAATTAAGAAACTGCATAAAATCCACTTGAAAATAAGGAATTACAATCTAGCTATTAATCGAATATTTCACTACAAATTTGGTCCGAATATGAACAGGATAAACTGATTATACTGATACCGAATTTGATTTATACGAGACCTTTTGATTATTTGCCGCCAGCTGGTAAATAATGTTTATAACTCATAGAACATGGGGAACTCTCATATCGTTAGAATTTTTCACACGCTAAATCTTTTACATTACAAAATTTTTGAAACCATGATACAAATATTTTTACAAATTAAATTGGTGTTTATTCTCTAGCCAGTTTAATTGGGCTCGTTCCAAGTATAAAATTGTATCTTTTTCCCCCAATTTGGAACAGAAAATTCCAAATCATTACAAATTTTCCTGAAAAAAAATCTTGTAATTAGTTTTAATATAGTAAAAGACATAGCTTAAATAAAATGAGCAGAATTTGATATATGTGAAACATTAACAATTAGTTTTACACAAAGATGCCTACTTTTTAGTAATATTGTGTCACACGGTAATTTTTATTTGCCAAATTATGTTGTAGTTTTCCCAAATTCCACGGACCCATTCTCCATACACTGAAAATAAGCAAGTTGCAAAAATACGTATATGTTACTCCAGTAACTATTCTTTCACTTGCAGTATACATAGAGGGGTTCTTCTTCTTCTTCCTCTTCTTCTTCTTCTCCAGGTACAGGCATATATATAGGGGTCCGATCATAGACAAATCTATACATACAGTTTAAATATCATTATATCATTTCTATTTGTTTGTCTCAAGTTTTGCGGCAAAACGCGGTCAGTCGATTCACGAAAAAGGTATCTCTCCAACTCAATGGTAAAGGTGGGGTTCCGTACTTGAATTTGTTTACATCCTTCTGCGTCGTCAAATGCCGAATTCGTCAACTCTTATCGTCCAAGTAACGTAAGAATGGTGGTTGATAAGAGTGGCTCATCCACATTCTCAAACTACTTTTAGTGTATATGCAAAAACATGGGTTAAACTGTCATGATAAGGCAATGCAGGTGAAATATATAGGTCGCTTGGTGTTTATTTTGACGTAGTGGCAAAAAAGTACCTATTTATTGTTTTTCATCGCAAAATTCGAGGAAAATTTCAAAGTGTGCGTGAACAATGGAGACAACAACGTTTGAAGGTAAGTAAGATTTCATTTGCTTTGAGTTTGCCGTGATCATGGTTATAGGTTTTAACATTGTGGCCTATCCGATGTAAACTTCAAAGAAATGAAGTAATTTTGAAAGGTAATTTCGAAGATCGGTGGCATGTTGTTTTAGTGTCGGACTGTCTGTTTTATTGTATGTCTGCTGAAAACATGTATCTAAAACCTTCGCTCATAAGAAAAATCATTTTTAAAACAAACAGAAAGGTAGAAAGATTTTAAGCATAAAGAAAGGACCTTTCTTTTATCTTCAAGTTGGTTACCATAGAACCTTCATTAATAGGATAGCTGTCAGCGGGGGCAAAATTGTTTCACAAACATAAAGTAAATTTTCTCCTCCATCTGAAATATACACAGATTGCATGAATTACACAAATTGAGATTGAAATACCTTATTCACCAGATGTTACCTGCACACCTGGTCAGGTGTAAATGAATGATGACTTGCCAGCTGATTCAAATGACTGATTTCTCGATTCATTTTGTTGACCTGTACCATCAAGAAATCATGTGCACATATTCATATTAGTTTCCATAAAAATCAAGCACGGATCTAGAGTGAGTTAGGTGGCAGGGTGTTCAAACCCACACCACCCCACCCTACCCCATCCCACCCCACCTTCATGGAATTTGTCAAAAATACTGACTTTTATTTTTTCGGGAATTACGTTTGTTTTTGGTTTTTTGTGCTTTGTGTGTATGTGGTTTTTGGTTTTTTTTGCTGTTGTTGATTTTTTTTTGGAGGAGGGGGGGGGGGGGGGGGGGGTTGACTAGACACCACATCCCGATCCCTTGGAGACGCCCAAGGAAATTACGTTAATTCATCTTACATTTTGACTCTTCATTTTCTTCGGGAGCTGTAATATATGTTTTTCTACAAAAGGGTGTAACATTTATGTTTTTATTCGTAACATTATTCTAATTTTATTCAGATTCGTTCAAGGAGAATCCTCTCAATGGTTCCACTAGCACCCCAATGAAGAATGGCTCCACTCCAGCAAGGAAGCGATACAACTCTGATTTTGGTAGTTCGGAGTCCACCGATAGTGTAACCATTGTTGAAGAAAAAGTCCGTATGAAAAAGACAGTCGGCCTTGTTAGCGGCACTTCCCTTATAGTTGGAACGATCATTGGTTAGCTCGTGTTTATGTATGTATGTATGTATGTAAATGTAAACGTCTTCAAATGTATTTCTACGCTTTAGCTAAATGATCGAAATTCAGTTTGCCGACCGACCGTCCGTCCCGTTCATCCTTCCATCCGTCTGTCAATGATAAAATTTTAACCTTGATGTATGGTTTTAGAATTATTACAACAAGTGATATGACTAGTATATTTCATTGCATATGATTTCTTTCAAAGACATTCTGACCTGATATTCTTACCTTTCCCGTGGAGACCTTGACCTTGACTATGGTAGGGTTTCCGTGTTCCGCAAAATACATATTAAATTTTCCTTATATTATATAACCAGGAGGTCACGTCGATTCTGATTGACTGATGCGCGAGTCGTTATTTTACGATAATGACCACTGTAGAAAATTAATGACTCATGATCAGTGTGGTATTTTTCCTGATATCAGTGTTTACGTTAAAAGATTAAGAACGATTCATTTGTTTAATTTTACAAGTTTAGATACACTTTTCATAAAAAGTGCAATTAATTGTTGAATTCTTCATTAAAGATTATACGTTCATATTGCTTTGAATCGTTAGTTATATTGATTTTATAAACTTCTACGAGTTATATAAATACATGTACATCAAATAAGGACTTGTCCTTGGTCATTATGTCATTTTAATTACCGGATGAGATTTGTAATATCGACCTTCGCCTTCGGCCTCCGTCGATATTACAAATCTCGTCGGGTCATTATAATGGCATAATGACCTCGACCAAGTCCATATTACATTTTGTATAATAATAAAAATGATTCAAAATATCTCTTCGAAGTAAGAGTTGGACTTCCTACTACATTGACTGAGAATTGTGACCTTTTCGTGACAGAATATTTTTAATGGTCTTTATAATGGTTTGTATAGCTAGTAATAGAGAATAATTATTATTGACTTCAGATTTCGAAGATGTACAACGATGAACTTTTATGAATCTCTTGTAGTGATGAAATGTAAAACGGTTTTACATTTTGTATAAACCCAACTTATATATTTTTCCAGGTTCTGGTATTTTCATATCGCCAAGCGGTGTGTTAGAGGACACTGGTTCTGTAGGATTATTCCTTATTGTCTGGGTGGCATCTGGCGTCATAGCCCTCCTTGGTAATTATTTTCCCGAGTGCTCATATTTCTATTTAGACCGAGAACAGGCCAAAATTTTAATCTTGAGTTGGTATTTTATACCAACTCAAGAATAACATTTTGGCCTGTTCTCGGTCTAATTTCTATTCTACATGTACGTGCGGCACTGCTGAAAAAAAGCATATAGATTGTTCGCATTTCCTATTGATAGTCACGGACACCCTTGTTTAAATAGTGCAGAGTTATTTGCTTATTTATCTGAAATACAACCTTGGAGAATTTTGTCCTTGAAAATTATTCTCTATCACCACTTGTGAGAGATAGTGTTTTAGTGTTTGACAAACTTTGCGATCATGCATTAGTTGTTTCGTCAAATTATGGAACACAATTCATTTCAATATTCAATTTGTTAGGCGCACTATGTTACTCAGAAATAGGCACGTTGATAAAGAGATCTGGTGGAGAATACGCGTACATCCGTGAAGCGTACGGTAACGTACTGGCTTTCCTGTACGCCTGGACCTCCGTCATCGTAATACGTACGTCATCCATGGCCATCATCTGCCTGACGTTTGGCGAATACATGACGACATTTTTCCCGTACTGCGGAGCACCACAGATTCCTAAAAAGCTTGTAGCTGCAGTTGCTCTGGGTAATATAGTATTACATTATCATCAGTATTGGAAAATAAGACAGCAGAAAAAATGTATACCATTTAGACCTTTTTAGCTTAGTATACATGAAATGTCCAAGACTTACTCCAAATGCAACAACCGAGATTCTACCATCAAAATTAACTATACTTTGCTTCTTGTCGTGGAAATTCCTTGTTCACCAGGAAATAATCAAAGATTTGGTGAACGTCTTTACAATAATTTTTGTTGAACAGTGACTCTAGGAGTGATCAATGGTTACAGCACCAAACTTGCAGGTAGAACACAAGTATTCTTTACCGTTGTCAAGCTGGCGGCACTTGCCATAATAGCCATTGGCGGAATCGTGAGATTAGCTCAAGGTAATGGTAGACAATCTGAAATTGTATTGCAATCTTGATATCAAATAGATTATGCATATAAATTGTATTGAAAATTTAAAATCAGATGAATAAATTTTAGTAAATTTATATCAGTATGTGACATAAAGCATGGGAATGATATCCTTGCAATCGACAACCCAAACATGATGCAACCTAGAGACATAGCGTTAAAATAGATATAATACCATCGAAAGTTAACGAGAGCCAATGTTTTGGGGGAAAAGTGAACTTTCATTTCTTCACAAATTATATGTTGGGGAAATTATCTAAAGGTAAATATGACGGAAGTTATTTGTTCAATTATGTTTATAAGGACAGTGAGACTTGTCATATCCTATTGTTTCATCTTTGGAATTTCACGAAACGTATGAATGAAAGCTTTACTTCAGCTGTTATGAAATGGTCTTCATAAGCAATCATAGACTTCAGCTAAATATTGTTTCTGAGTTGCTAGTGTAACCACCGTGACGATCTGTTGATAGTGAGCCCTATTGCGGTATATGACGTTTTCAAAGGAATTTAATGACGTCACGATGCTTTTACGTCAGATACCTAAACTGTATGATAAAAGAAACATAATTATCTTTACCATTTACAAACAGGTCACACATCAAATCTTCAGGAAGGTTTTAAAGGCACAATAAGTAACCCATCTACGGTAGCATTGGGATTCTACAACGCACTGTGGGCATATGACGGATGGTACATACTTTTTATAGTTCACAATAAAGCTAATTTTGAGATTGTGCATGAATGAATTATTCCGAAGATAATGTTCCAGATATTTTGAGAAAATTCGAAAATGACAATATTATAAAATTCATCTTTTTGACTAAAGAATGAAAAACAAGTGACTGTAATAAAAAGCTTATACATTGCAAGTCCAATTTATTTACAGGAATAACTTGAATGTTGTTACAGAGGAAATCATACATCCGGCAAAGTTAGTATATAGAGATGATAAAAATGGTATTTTAACTTTGTAATGACTTTTCGAGAAACAGTTAATATGATGCTTCCGTTTCTTATAAGTGTTGCTATATATAAAGTCACATAAGCAATACTCAAATAAGTGAGCTTGACACATAGTTCACAGTCCGTGAGTCGTCGTCATCCACCCAATGTGTAAAATTTTAATTCTCCTATCGTAATGAACATTATATCATCATAATATTTTCTCTGAAGACGCTATTTGAATTCTTTGTACATTTCAGAAATTTACCAAGAGCAAACATCCTTGCAGTTTTATTGGTGACATCCGTATATCTACTTGTTAATGTATCATATCTCACAGTACTGTCGACATCAGAACTGCTGGTAGCGCCTGCAGTAGCCAATGTAAGATATCAATTGATATGACAAGCTTTTCCTAGGGTGGTACTGTATGATGAAATGAATGGGTCGCCAATTCCAATTAACCAAACTCTTTATATGTATACAAATCCTTTTATTGACAACATAATTAAGGTACTTCTAATTTTCCCAAGGTTAGAATTATTGAATACCCGAAACGTGCATGTCTGGTCAATGCTGCAAATTTGTGTTTAAATGATGCTGTTGAATTTGAAGACGTTTAACATTGGTATATCATTGCAAAGAAAATTAGAAACCACATGTCTCTATTCAGAATATTGTTCAGGAGGTCAAACGAATAGAGTTAGGATTAAGATTAGGCGAGGTTATGAGCATTTTGTACAGTCATCAACTTTATATAATCATCGATATGTCACGAAGGGGTTTCACAGTCACAATAACTACCTCTATGGATAGATATTTTTCATACCTTTCTTGACCGAACATAGCTTACACTTATCTTTACATGTCGCAAAAATATTTCCTTTTTTGTGAATCACATAATCTCGGTTATCTGGTTCTATGGTTAAGACATCATCTATCTTGCAAAGTCACTATTTGTAGAATGATACAGTAACTGTAATTTTTCTGGTTCTTGTCATTGAAGTCCTGGGGTGAAACAGTTCTAGCATCTGCTATGTGGATTATGCCAGCAGCAGTTCTGTTTTCTACATTTGGTGCCGCAAACGGTACTTTATTCAGCGGTGGCAGGTAAATATCAATCATATTTTCAGTAATAATGTTAAGTTATTTAAATTATCTGACATTTTGTCTTTCAATTTCTTTTGAAATTTTAAGGATGCTATCAATTCAATATGTTAGCTAATGTAAAGAACAATCTTCCCTTTAGGGTTGTGTACGCTGCTGCCAGGGATGGGAACTTGCCAGAATTTTTGTCATATGTCCATTGCAAAAGATACACGCCCTTTCCATCAATAGTTTTTACGGTAGGATATATTAATATTTCATATGAAATACAATTCAATTTGATGACGTTTACACATACATACAACATTCGAAAGATACTGCTGTTATTCATATGATGTTATCGACACTTTTGTATGTTTACAAGTGTGTGGAAGGTAGTCGTTACCTTGTGGACACTCCAAATTCCATGTCATTTGGCCCTGGTGATGACGATACTTTGATATTAGATGTCAGGGCTCGAAGATCAAGGTCACAAATGGTAGTGATAGATAACGTGTATGGAGGAGCTGGAGCCAATACTTTTAAATCAGTGAATGAAAGTAAAACACAAAACCTCAGAATCCGAAAATCACAATTAATCTTGACAAATATAGAGCAAGGAACCATATTTCGCCGGTGACCATATTTCGCCGTTTTAAAGTTAATTGCTTCTCATTTGTTATCGGCATTGTTTGTAAAGTTTCTTTTTCTATATCCTATCAAATATGACCGTAGTAGTCATGTTTTGATATATTGTGACATCTTCTGCACTCAACTGTGATGAAAAATACCATAAAATGAAGAAAAATTGATAAAAACACCAAATTTCAGACGTAAACATCCGAAATTTTTACGAAACAAAGAAAACATTTTATGGGATAATTTCTTAGAAGTAGTAGTGACAAAAGATTTCCAAAAAACAAAATCATAATTTTGTCCGTTTTGTGTGCAAATAGTATACTTATCTACAAAAAACGGCGAAATATGGTCACCCCCGAAAACATGGAAACGAAATGTTTTGACATTTTATAAGGAAACAGTAAACTGCATAAAATCAATTATTTTTGTAGTATTTCGATCGAGAATGGAGTTAAATTATATTTTAGCAATACCAATCATTGAATTCGCCTCCAAGTATGGAAAAATTCTTGGAAATATACAAAAAATGCGGCGAAATATGGTCACTTGCTCTACAGTGAAAACAACGCAATAATACCCCAATAAAAGCGGACAAACAGAGATGTTCCTCAAACTTCTTATGTATGCATCAGTACAATTGTAAACTATAATACAATTAAGAATGGGTGGTTTTCATTTTTTTTTTGCGATTAAATAAAAAAGCAAATATGAGGAAAATAAGCTTTTTAAATGTCTATCTTTAGTGGGATAAATTGCGCTCGTCTTCCCCTTACTATGAGATCTATTTATGCTGAGGTATCGGTTTAAGGGAAGAACTTTGACCTTTATACCTATGTATATAAACGACGTCCAACTCATCTGTCTGAGAGAAGCCATATTGGACATAAATTTCTATATGTGCTCCACCAGACATGCAACAGAAAAGGATCGCGGATCTTAAGTCCCCTTCTTCAAGTAACTATTTAGTTCCGCTGGTATTCACAGATGTTACTGTGTGTGATATACTTACTCCTCCCGGACATCCTGTCCCACATCTAGCTCGCTATGGGTCCGTCGATGCTCAAATTTGTGATCTATTGTGAGTGCTGTTGAGATATTCGTCAGGATCTTCTTAACTCATTTGTGTCACACTTATGCCCTTTGCCGTGTAGAGCTCGTAAACAAAGTTCCCCGCGAAGGGTTTGACAGTTAGTGTTTTGAATATGTTTCCCTGACTTGGTCGCCATAGCACTTTCTATATAGACATAACTTCAGACAGTGCATGTATTTTAGATGTTGTTTCCATTTACGTGCGTGAACATCAACGGTGGGTGCGGCTAGTGAACCGAGGATGCTTGCTCCTCCCGGGCACCTGGTCCCACCTCTAGCTTGCTAGCGGTTCCTTGATGCTTAAATTTGTGCTCTATTGTGAGTGTTGCTGAAATTATCGTCAGGATCTTCTTTAACTCATACGTTTCGTGAAAGTCCGGGAAGATCACTATAGATTCAAGCCTTGAATATTGTTTTCTCAATAGATTTGTATGAGTTGTCACACATATTCTGTGATCACGGTCATGCAGGTAAAAATATTATATACTAGTTGTCTGTAACGTCATATTAGAGGTATGGCTTTATGATAATCTGTATACTTTTGATGCTATTTTTTCTTTTTTTTTCTGATTTCAACATCAACGGAAATTTGTATGGATGATTCCTATTCAGGGAAAAATTGTCAAATAACTCTTTGCAGTTTTTCTCAATTATCCATAAAACATGCATTTATACCTAATTTTGAAGAAATCTATTATACCTACCTGTTATTTTGTGCTTAGTTCAACCAAAGCTCCTGATTGGTGGTACATTTTAGTTAAGTTTGTCAGTATATAGGGTAATCTTTTAACAGATAGAGATCAGACAGTTATTGTTTGGGCATTGTTCAAACGATTTATAAGCTTAAGCTTATAGCAATCACTGAACAATTTATAAGCTCACTACAATCACCGAATTTGACTAGTGTCCATGGAGCTGTTGCGACGGGTGTTGCATGCTATCATGAGACGCTAACTCTCCCCGGGCACCTGGTCTCCCTTCGAAATTTTATTCATTCCGAGGTTCGCAACCGTTACTATGGAAATTCTTATGATTCTAGACTTTGAAGACGTTTACATTTGAAACTGAATAAGTGATAGGTACTTCTTTAATGTTTATTCAACAAAATTTGAAAATTCTTAAAACCGATTTTATATAGCCTTTCCTTAAGGCCCGGAAATCTTTGTTACGTTAGTTAACCAAAGAAAGAAATTAAGACGGGGATATCATTCTCACATTGTCCCCACCTTTGCTGTATTTCAGATTTTCATCAGTCTCATTATGATCATCCCAGGTGATATAGGCAGTCTGGTAGATTTCTTCAGTTTTACAGCTTGGATATTTTACGGCCTAAATGCCTCAACTTTAATAGCTTTTCGCATCCAAAAGAAGGATGAACCTAGACCTATAAAAGTAAGATATCTAATGAATACACACGTTATACCAATTTTATGAAATTTTTATCATGGTGTATAATATTTGTTTTCCAATTCGTAATTGAAGAAAGTATCAACGTTAGATTGTTTTTTTTTGTATTTCAGGTTCCAATAATTGTTCCTGTTGTGTTTGTACTGATTGCAATCTACCTTGTCATTGGTCCAATCATCAGTAATCCGCAGATAGAATTTCTATATGCATTCTTATTTGTGATTGGTGGACTTATTTTTTATTTTCCGTTCGTACACTTCAAATTACAGATCAAAGGAATAGGTAAGAATGTTAAACGTCTTCAAATCAAATAGCATCAATAAAGAACAGATAAATTTGCAGCATGTACCAGAATAAAACCATATCATACGATTAGTGATTTTAAATTTATGGAGATACTTGTAGGATGCTGACTTTTCCTTGGCTCTTGGTCTCACTCCCATTTTGGGAGTTCGCTTCTTTTCATGTGGTGGAGGTTTTTGTTTGTTTGCTTTGGTTCCTGTTTTATCCTAATTTTGTATGCCTTGGGTTTATGATTTTTTGAATTATCGATTTTGTACTGTGTGACAAGGATATGGTCATTATCTATATTTGTCATGGTAAATTATTTACAACGATAGCTAGGGTTCAGAGAAAATAATCCTAAGCTTAGTCTTAATTCGTACATCTGTAAACGTGGTTATTTTCGCTGGGGGATTTCGCAACCTCTAACATGAAGACATTACACGTTGGGGAAAATATTCACGATAAAAATGTCTTTCCTATTGTAAGAATGCAGTGGGGATATTTACGCGTGGTGGAATGTTTTGCGATGTCTATCGATTAGCGAAAAAACGCGAAAATTACCCCCACGCGAAAATTTCAACGTTTACAGTACATTGAAAGATTAAGTACTGGAAATTTCATTTTAAGAAGGTGCGCAAACAGAAGACGCTGACTCTCCCTGCCACATGATCTCATGTCAAATTACTGTGTATTCCGAGGTTCCAAACTGTCCCAATGGAAATTCTAATGGTATTGTCATACCTTCTCGACTGTAAGACATCCGAAAAATAACATAAGTGAATAAACATCGAAGTTCAGTAAATTCTTCGATGTTCATATACTTATGTCATTTTTGTATTCAAGTATTTGACTCATTGAGAGGTGATCTTGCTTGAGCTTCACTTTTAGCGCAGTGATACCAAACAATTTGATAAAAGATATTGTTCATGTAGTTTGCAGGACTTTTTGTAGCAATTTGTTCAAGTGAAAAGAAAAACAGTTTAAATCGGTAATCTAAGCTTGATTATCAATTCAAATCACTTAATTTTCTCAATTCAACGCGTACTGATCACGAAGATTAAAGCCAGTTTGTCTTCTAATATTTTGGCAATGAGTCGTGCAGAGAGGAATATTCTTCTCAAGGACTGTAGAAAAGCGGTATATTCAGTAAACCAATTATATGATTCCTGTGATTTAGAGGTAACTCAAAAAATTAACCTCTTTCGATCACCATGGTTTTCATCTTAATATTTGCCGGACTTTTTGGCTGTTTATTCATGACTTTGCTTAAGCCCGCAGAGTAAGGACTTTTTCCATATGTCAACTGCTTTGATATTCATTTACATATTGTGTTACCTAGGCCTCCGATTATTTGTATGTCCCTTAACAGTCGTTCGTCTATGTAACAACTTTATCTCCTTTGAACTCTATGTATCCTGATAACCGGGAGGGTTTCGTGCAAGCAGTCCGAATACCTCCACAATTCACTATTTTATAACTGATGGTAGTCCAAAGTCCGCGCAAAGTGCACATTGGTCTCTCTCAGTTTATGTGTCAAATTGCTGTTCATATTTCGGCGTCTTGATTGTTTGTTTGTCCATTTGGTTTGTGTGCTGTGTTTTTCTTCACTTATGTTTTGAAGTTATTATATTACGTTCTTTGTTGCAATGTTGTGTTCATATTTTGCTGTGTTAGTTGTTTTTGCCTTCTTTTCTTTTCTGTTCCCTCGTATGATATTTGTAGTTAATTCTCTGAACACTAAACACAGACAATTTTTTATTTTAAAATCGCCATTTCTTGAAAGTAATCTAGCGACTGATTAACTTTTTTATAATTCAAAAGTTATACATGTATATAAAAATATATTCTATGATTTTGTAGAATGGCTGACAACATATCTTCAATTAGTTTGTGAAGTCGTACCAAGTCCTTATGAACCAGAAGACTGAATGACTGAAAGTGGACCATATAGTGTATGTGTATGTGTGTGTGAGAGAGAAAGAGAAAGAGAGCACGAAATTTGAGGATTAGAGCAACTGAACAATTTGTTATGAAATCGAACTATGTGTTTGAGCTTTGTTTCTGTTAATAAACTTAAATATAATGTTCTAGCGTTCCAGTATGTTATGTTTAACGTATCCAGTGTACAAATGGAGATCTCGCGGACGTCTCGTCCATTTAAAAAGTGTTAAAATTATCTCGGTAATCTTCGGCAGTGTCTCGATAGTATCCGTGGATTGAGCGAAGGTTGGCATGTTGACTTTTGATGATAGAAACCATTTTTTACGTTGTATAAGGTATATTTACTTAAAAATATTCAATGATTCTAACTATATACTACACTAGATATTTATTTGTACAACGGATACCTTAAATATATTCTTGCTCCTAAATGTCCCTCTCTTAGGAAACATGTACATACAAAGAAAAGGGAAGGATCTCCAGCATGTCAACCCTGCAGACACCCAGCGAAACAAACCCACAAGAAACTGACACAGACTGACATCAGACAAAACTATAAATCGCACAAGGACGCTAGAACATAATACAAAATAATCGAAACAGATGCACAGAAACATCAAACATCAAAGACAACACATAAAAGGAAGGAGACCAAAGAAGGATTTGAATTTTATCAGACATTTTGCATAATTTTTCTTCATAATCCCTTCAGTATCTATACACTTTTGCCATCGGTGTTTAAAAGCCTCAATACCACTTTTAAAGAACTCCTTATCTTGACTGTTCAGAAAGCCATCCTCTGCAAGTATGACTTCATCATCGGGCTGTAAAAATGGGTGCCGAAAATAGCTGCTTCCTGTTTTGGGAAGTCTGATGGAGCAATATCAGGTGAATAAGGCGGATGCTCAATCAAATTAAAGATACAATCATGAATGGTAGGCATGGCAGTGACAGACTTGTGAACAGGAGCCTTGTCCTAATGGAAAAACATGCTCGGCGCTTAATTAAGTTTAATATTTTCCCTTTACTGTGTCAGAAGTGAAGCATAGTTAGTGCCATTGATTGTTTGTCCTTTTTTGGAGATAATCTATTTGCAGAATACCTTCTGCATCCCAGAAAACCGAGTCCATAACCTTTCCAATTGAAGGAACAGTCTTTGCCTTCTTTGGCTGGGGTGAGCCAGGGTGCTTCCACTGTTTCGACTGTTGTTTGGCCTCTGGAGTGAAATGATGAACCCATGTTTCATCCATAGTGACAAATCTTTGAAGAAAATTGACAAGATCTCCCTCAAAATGGTTAATGCTACGTCGTTCGGTACACTTTTTCGACATAGTAACTTTCATACTTTTTTGGCATATTACATTGTTTAGATTTAGGATCACTGATGAGGGTTATGTACCCGAAACGTGCATGTCTGGTCCACGTTGCCAATTTATCTGTTCTTAAATGATGCTATTTAATTTGAAGACGTTTACATTAGCACGCGATAAAGTGCACGTTGTGTGCTTCTGATCAACTGTCATAAGTCTTGGTACCCAACGGGTCGAAAGCTTTCTCATTTCAGGATCTTCCGTCAGTATTGAATGTACTTTTCCTGTGAAATGCCAGCTGTATTGCTATATAGCTATGTATCTTTGTGTAACTCATCTGTCAGTCCGCAGAGCACGGATTGTTTTCCGTACGCCCTCTTTTTATATCCATTTACATATTCATCTGTGTTGCTTGGGCGGTCTTGTTTGTGTGTGGTCATCTGAGAGTGAGGAGGTTGTTTTACACCACAATTGTAAGTTCTTCGAGACCTCTGGGTAATCGGAAAAGTGAGAGGGTTGTGCGCACGTAATCCAGGATAACCATACCTTCTGCTATTTCCGTGGCAGATGGCCGTCCTAAGTCGGCACCGGTTGCCCATTGGTCTCGTTGGTTTATGTGTAGTCTTTTGTGTTTGATGTTTCTGTGTTGTGCGTTGACGTTCCTTGTCCCTTACGCGTCTCTTTCTGTGCTTGTCTGCTTTGTGTTTTTACATTGGGTGTTTTGGGGTTTTGCTGTGGGTGCTACAACCTGGTGTTGTTGGAAATCCCCTCCTTTGTTTCATAAAAATATCATAAACTTTATTGATCGTTTCTGGAGTTGCAACAGTGACAGCTCTTCCAGGACGGGGGTCATGCTCAAGGCTCTGTCTGCAGCACTTAAATTCCGCCACCGACCTTTTCACTGTAGCATATTAAGGGACATTTTTCCGTAGAGTTGTCACCATATCATTATGGATATCCTTAGGTGTTAAACCTTTTTGCGCATATATTGGACCACTGCCTTTTCACCGATTTTGTCCATTTTGCAGAAGCAACTTTTCTTGTTTACTTTAGAGTGTTACCCCGTCGATTTGAATTGACGAAATGAGGCCAGTCCTCGGGCACATGACCTTATATGGTCAGGGAATAGCAGGTCTTAAAAAGAAGATCCCTGCGCATCTCCATCAAAACGAGGCTCACAACATATCAATCTGCCCTCATACATTTTGTTTTTATTTCATACGATAGCTATGAAACTCGTTTCGTGAAAGTAATCACCTTGCAAAAGCTTGGTGGTTGAAATTCACAAATGGTTAGATATATTTAGATATGTATCCTATGAAAACTTGAAAAATAAATAAGATAACTACACCATTTATCGTTTAAAGAAGACTTCAGTTGGAAATTGGTTTAATCCTACAAGATGTTTGCTGTATTGTATGAACAATGGTATAATATGTTTGGAGTTCATGGTCTCAGAATAATATAATTGTCTAATTTGCACTCGGATGTTCATCTCGTCCAGAATTTTATATTCACATGAACAACAGCAGGACTTAATTGATACCAAACCATAAACTGAAACCGAAATTAGAAACTAAACCAAACGATTAAAGCCCCCTTCACACTTTCACGTATCGGGCCACGGATAGCTACGGATCGAGAAAAAATTACATCCGTAGCTATCCGTTGCTATCCGTAGCTCGATCCGGCACTAGACGTGACAAGTCGTAGCTATCCTTGGCAATCCGTAGCTATCCGGGATGAGACAGAAAATTTTTGAACATGTTCAAAATTTCCCACGACTCCGCTACGGGTAGATTTGTTTTAGCCGAGTCGTAGGGGAGTCTTAGCAACCCGTAGTGGGGTCGTAGCTATCCGTAGGGGAGTCGTAGTAACCCGTAGCGCATCCGTAGCAATCCGGGACCATTTCTGTGATAAAGATAACAATACGACTCTGCTACGGATTGCTACGACTCTGCTCTGGATTGCTATGACTCAGCTACGGATTGTTACGACTCAACTACGGGTTGCTACGGATAGCCAAGGGTGCGTTTTTCGGTTAATATTTGAGTTAATACTTCAACTATTCAATTTTAGGTCATGATATAAAGGAATGTATAAAACCTCAATACTGTTATAAAACAAGTGAGACCATCTCAATTTGAAAATATTCGGTGTTTTAGTAAATAATGATGGATTAAAAATGCATAGGAAATTCAAGCCAGTCCTACCAATCCGTACTGAAGTCGTAGCTATCCTTGTGCGAATCGTGGCTATCCGTACTCGAGTCGTGGTAATCCTTAGCAGTCCGTACCTATCCGTATCTATCCGTACACGTGTCGTAGCAAACCGTATCTATCCGTACGTGGGTCATGGCAATCTGTAGCAATGTCTTGACGGTATCCGTAGCAATCCTTAGCTATCCGTAGCTATCCGTACTCGATTCGTATCAACCCGTAGCAATCCGTACTGGAGTCGTAGATTCATGGTTCATCGAACATCTTGCGTCCCGACTCGCCACGGATATACCTTTTTTTTGGAGTCGTAGCGGAGTCGTGGCTCGATCCGTGAAAGTGTGAAGGGGGCTTAAGGTTTTTGATAGCGCAGTCAAAAGATTCGGTACCTGAAGACAGGACTTGGCACAAGCCAAATACGGGAGTCCTTCCTCTTGCAGTTTTATAGTTATATGGCAAAAGAAGTGGGACGATCAATGTCAAGGTTGAATAATAAATCATTTTTAAAATCTGATCCAAATAAATTGATATATGAATGCAAAAGCCAGGTATGCGAAGTGTTCCTCTAAGATAATAAAGATTGAGGTCAGTGTTAAAATTTTTTCAAATGTCCGTTAAAGGTCACGGTCAAGACCACATAATAAAAATCCTGATACCAGACTTTTGTTGGTTCTGTTTCGCTGTTAGTGCTGCAACCGGGTCTTGCGAGAGGTCCCATCCTTTCTTCTGTTAGATGACAAATATGGATAATGATCATATCCCTGTATACAGCACACATTCGACAATTCAGAAAATCAGAAACCGAAGGCATACAAAATCAGGATAGAACAGGAACCAAAGCAAACAAACAAAAACCTCCACCACATGAAAAGAAGCGAACCCCCGATATGGGAGTGAGACCAGGTACCTCCTGCTTGCATGCAACACCCGCCGCTTCAATTCGGTAGAACTGTCACATCCGGTTACTTCCAATTCGGAAGTCATAGAGTACAATCTTTGGATGGATGGTTCAAATGGTCTATGACAGATGTCATCCACCATTCTGGAGAGTGGGACATCATAGTGTATGACGAGTTCCCCTTATCGACCGTAGAACTTCCTCAGTGACGATGTTAGTCGGTCACAAACATATCCCTGACTGAGAAGCTTATCTGAAAGACGCCTAGCTCTCAGAACAAAATCTGTATATTTGGTACTTGCTCTGGCATAGCGTATCAACTGAGATATGAACACACCATAAGCAGGCGATGAAGGGATGTTCCTACTCAGAAAAGGAAAGTTTGTAATGCTGAAATTGAAGTCGTCACGTTTGTCATAGAGAGAGGTGTTCAAGTGACCATCAATGTCGTAGGACAACATTATGTCCAAATAGGATGCTGAATTATTAGTCTCTGTAGTTTCTTTGACTTCAAGCTCCGAAGGATAGATACTGCTCAGGTAATCCGCGAATTTTGGATTATTGATGAACAACACATCGTCTATGTATCTGTAAGTGAAGTTGAAGTCATGGAGATATCATGGAGGTAATTTGAGAAAACTGTACAAATAATCCAAATCATTTTGATATTCTAAAGCCAAAAAAAAACAGACGAACTCAAATAAGAATGCATACGATTTACTGGTGATTGAATCAAATATACACACAGTCATATACAACATATATTAGCTGAACAAATATTTTTACAAAGTGAACAAAATACAATGAGTGAAGATAAATATGTATTATTTTTTTTAACAAATGCATTAAACCTGATAGGATATGTAATATGAAATTCATTAAACCGGATAGGATATATAATATAAAATGCATTAAACCGGATAGAATATATGTATATATATATATATATATATATATATATAAAATTCATTAAACCGGATAGGATTATATAATTTGAAACTCATTAAACCAGATAGGATATATGATATAAAATTTATGAAAACCTTACATCGCCGTTCATTTACGTCAATGTAGTTCATAAATAATATGTTATCTATTTATTTTTTTCCGAAGAGGTAGGGACAGAACTGACAATGACAAATATGGATAAAGACCTGTATAGAGCCCCAAATCGATAATTCAGAAAATCAGAAACCGAAGGCATACAAAATCAGGATAAAACAGAAACCAAAGCAAACAAACAAAAACCTTCACCATATGAAAAGAAGCGGACTCCCGATATGAGAATGAGACCAGGTGCCCAGGAAGAGTAAGCATCTCCTGCTTGCATGCAACACCCGTTGCTTCAATTCGGTAGAACTGTCACATCCGGTAACCTTCATTTCGGAAGACATAGAGTACAATCATTGGTTGGATGGTTCAAATGGTCTATGACAGAATATCATTCACCATTCTGGAGAGTGGGACATCATAGTGTATGACGTATTCCCCATGTCGACCGTAGAACTTCCTCAGCATCTTTTCCAATACACATACAATCAATTTCTAGCTGTGCACTTTTTCTGAAGAAGTTCTAATCATGAGGAACCTGATGGAGACAAAGCTCTCTGCTGATGGAAGGATCCGAGTATTTATTTCTATGAGCAAGTGAAAAGTTTTTTGATCGCTTCTCGCACTTTCTTACCCAGGCAAACAAAAATGAAAAGATCAAGTGGGATGACAATTTGGAAGAAAAGACCTCCAAAAGCATTTATCACATCATGTGTTTTATTTCTCGAGAAATTCTCTGCTCCTTTAGTCATAAGAGACAGAATACGTCCAAAGGCATATCCAACAAGTGATACGTGTGGTATTTCTGTTACAATAGAAGAAACCATTACCCAAAATGCTATCTTATTGATCAGATGCATTTTTCTATTGTTTTTCACGTTTGCCTCATTTTTGATTGGGTCAGAGGAGCGCATTGATTGAAGTCTACGTAATTTTATGACAAAAATAATGTTGAGAGTGATAAGACTAGCAATAAGTACAAATGCCAATGTAAGTTGACCAAGAGTGATAAGAAAGGGCAAATTAATTTTTGACTCTTTCCCGATAGTTACTTTTTCCAATGAACATGTTTCGTAAACACGTATTTTCCCATTGCCCCATACATCTCCAACATAACGGGTTTTCTCGACGAGAATATCGATAAAGTTGAGAATACAACCAAGTATAATTGTAAAAGAAACAATTGATGCGATGTACAACGTGCACCTGAAATTTGAAAACCAGATTCTCATTTTTAAAGGGTAGTATACACTGCATCATCTATTCACCCCCAACAGCACTTTCAGAAGTGAATTTGATACATGGACTATTTTCGAGACAATTTCGTAGGAAAGAACGATGACAAAGCATGATGGGTAAGGTACGGGTTCTTCTCTGTTAGCGACAAAATGGAAAACAGCCAGGACAGGTGTGCCAATAAGTAGGGGTACGAGGTTGATGGCCGTAGTTGTAAGCAAAATAACTTGTACAATGCCTAACATTTTCTCTTTGACAAATACGATCAGCATGCAAACGAAAAATACCAAGTACACTATAGAAATTATTGTTAACATGTATCCGAAGAAATCGCCAAATATGTCGTATCTCAGTATTAGATTGGTGCGGAGAAGCTCAATGCTTTTGATATCTCCTTCTATTTTTCCTTCAAGCCATGCTGACAAGAGATTGATTGAGTTCTGTGTGTAGTTTTTGACGGGCATGTCTTTTGTTGAACTGAACCTTTCTCCCTGTGACCTGAATTTAGTGAATGAGAGAAAGTCAAGAACAAACATTAAATGTAATAACACCGAATTATAGCCGATGGGTGTGCCAAACATTGGAAAATTCAAATGAAAATGCAAAGTGAATTTCAAATGGATAAGAGATCCCAGGTTCACTGTTATCAACAGCCATCGCTTCAGTCTGGCAAAATAGGTTAAAACCGAAAAATATTTCTAACTGGATGTTTTTGGAAGTCGTGTTTTTTTCCCTTTTTTTAAACGAAGGAGACTTAATCTTCGTAAAAAAACGTCCAGACTAAAACAGATTATTTGTTTTTATAAAGTATTTTGATAGTCGAATGTTTCTTTGACAATAAGGTACTTTCATAAAAAGAAATAGGGGAGGGTGTTACTAACTCACGAAATCCGAAAAAAAAAAACTGCAGCATCTGTAACCATCGTTGTGTATGTTAACCACTTCGATTGTTACATGGCGTTTTAGATTCTGATGTAGAATGTTGATATATCATTAAACGCTTGCCTGGTTTTATTCATACCTTCAAGTGTCAGATCGACTAAAACAACCTGAAATTTGACACTATTAGCTGGGTAAATAAACGTGTTCTGAGGATACAATTGGAACAAGGGACTGATTTATAAACTGACCAAAAATACACCAAAACTATTGTAAACTGAAAAAATAGTGAATGAAAGATATTCTTGTTGTATGATAATAATGCTGAGATTGTAGGACGGCCTTTTCACTCTAACCATATACTAGTAACTTTGAAATTTCTATGAAACGCTAAATAAAAACAACACACTAAAGGGGGTATTTTGATTTAAAAAGAACATTTGATGCTGGCTCGATTCCAACCCACAACCTATGAATTTTAAGTCGAGCATGATGGTCATTGCGCCAAGACACACTTGCTGAGAAAGCAGAAAAAAAACCTTTACGATCGTAAACTTCTCAACAAACTTCGATTTTGTACTGTACAGCCGACATACCACGGACGGTATTTCGTACGCTTCTGTTTTTTTATATCCATTTACCTGTCCATTTGTGTGTTTCTTGGGATCCTGCTTCATGCTTTCTGTTTGTATGTTCATCTTACAGTGAGGGGGTTATTTTCCAACACAATTGTGCGTTCTTATAGACCTCTGGGTAATCGGAAAAGTGTCAGGGTCGTGCGCACGTTATCCGGACAACCATGCACACTGTCTGCTACTTGCGTGGCAGATGGTTGTCCTTAGTCGGCACCGGTCGCCCATTGGTCTCGTTGGTCTACATGTATGTGTGATCTTTCGTGTTTCATGTTTCTATGGTGTGAGTTTGTGTTCCCTGTCTCTTTTGTGTCTCTTTCTGTTGGTGTCTGCTCTGTGTTTTTGCATCAATTTGGGTGTTTTGGGGTTTTGCTGTGGGTGCAGCAACCGAGTGTTGTTGGATATCCCCTCCTTTCTTTTGGGATATTGTCATTGTCCATATTTGTCATTCTACATGGAATTAGGTATCTTTGACATCAGAAGAACATGATAAATAGTTTTCGTGCCATTTACGTTCTCATTTTATAACATGTATGCTTTAGTGATGCCATAGAAGCTGTAAAATAAGCTGAAGTGAAGATGAAGTCCGCCATTTTTAACCTTGGAGAAGACAACCGGTTACACAACTATGTTACGTACCACTTTGCTGAAAACAGTGATACAGTAAGATGGCATCCATGAATAGCTTTATTAAGAATAGTGAACAATGAATAGATATTACTTTCAAGACTGCCCTTCCGTACTAGAAAAATATGATTTACCTTCAGCGATGCAGAATCGTCCTTTAATTAGAACCTTTAGTCATATTTTCTTCCTAGATGTACCATCTTTAAATGGAATCTGAAATTTGAACATCCTATTACCATTTCATTCCTTTACTGCATTTCATGCTCATATAAATTTTTCGCTTCAGATTTCTTTCCTTTTATAAATTAGGGGATAAGGCATATGTTGGATATACTGATGGAAACGCAGTTATACAGTCGGGGCCTGCGTGGAGCTTTTAAAAAGAGCTAAGTCCTACTTGTGATGTTGTCTATATGTGTAGACCGCTGTATACAAGCCCATAACTATAGCTATACGTCACACGATGACGTCATATGGTCTGAAAATCACGGAGAATAATGATGTCATAAGTACAAATTGCGCGAAAGCTTGTAACCTGCAAGTTTACGTAGTCCTGAATACATTTTAAAGTATGTCATGTGAGTCGGTTTGCGGCATGCATATTGTCGTTATAAGTGCTTGTGGAAATGCTGCGGACCAATCAGAATACGTGAAACAAACAGAATGAATTTGCATCACGATTTTGTAAACCGCATTTGTATTGTGTCTCTCCTTTATAGATTATAAACACTGAAACAACAATTTTCTGTATATGCATCGTAAAAAAGTTCCCCGCGAGTGTTTTGAATATTTGTCCCAGACATTGTCGCCATAGCACTTTCTATACAGTCATAACCTCAGACAGTGCATGTATTTTATATAGTTTTATTTTCGTACGGTATCATCGACGGCGGGTGCGGCTAGCCAACATGGGATGCTTACTCCTCCCGGGCACCTGGTCCCACCTCTAGCTTGCTAGGGGTCCGTCGATGATTAATTTGGTGCTCTATTGTAAGTGCTATTGAGATTATCGTCAGGATCTTCTTTAACTCATTTGTGTCACAACGTTCCCCGCTAGGAGTTTTGACGGTAAGTGTTTTGAATATTTGTCCCTGACATTGTCTCCATAGCACTTTCTATATAGACATAAACTCAGACAGTGCATGCATTTTATATATTGTTTTATTTTCGTACGGGATCATAGACGGCGGTTGCGGCTAGCCAACAGGGGATGCTTACTCCTCCCGGGCACCTGGTCCCACCACTAGCTTGCTGGGGGTCCGTCAATTATCAACGTGGTTCTCTATTGTGAATGATATTGAGATTATCGTCAGGATCTTCTTTAACTCACTGGAATGATTTTCAGAGGAAGATTTTTATTGTAAAAGAATCATAATTGTATTCGAATAAAATTAGTATAAAAACTTTGTCTTTAGGACTAAATAAGAGTTTAGAAGTCATTTTTTTATAGTTGATCTCAATTCCCTGCGAGAACCAATGTTAAACGTCTTTAAATTCAATAGCATCATTTAAGACCAGATAAATTTACAGCATGGACCAGACATGCACGTTTCGGGTACTTAACCCTCGACAGTGATCCTCAGTCTAAACAATGTAATATGGCCCATAAGTGTGAAATTATTATGTCAAAAAATGTATCGAAAGACGTAGCAGGATGGGTGGGATATGACGCTACAGGACCCACGTTTTAGGAATTTCAAGAAATTTTGTAACAGAAAATTTCAAATGCGTTGAAGAGACAGACGATCAACCGAAGTTGATCGAACTTGGCTACATGTGAAACTATTTTGGAAATAGCATGTCATGGATATTTATTATTTTCTCTAAACTTGATTTGTTAAATGCACTGAATACAAGAATGATTATTTTTTACTAAAAATATTCCGGTTACCATGGAAAACGAGGTCTGTTTATTTACATCTCTAAAACAATTGTCAAACAAGCTATATTTGTATATCATGTTGCCATGGAAACGATTGTCAAAGCAATTTCATGTTAAAAAGTTTTAATCGTTAAATCTTTTTTAACAAAATTAGATATTAATTTGACATTCTTTATTCAATTAGCCGAATCATGCAAAATAAAATTAGTCATCAATTGGATAGAATCGAGTCGGAATTACAGCTTATTTTTGTCCAAAAAATAATTTTCACACTCTTTGGTCATTTTACATTCTTTAGATTGAGGATAACTGAAGAAGTACCCGAAACGTGCATGTCTGGTCCATACTGCAAATTTATCAGTTACTGTAAACGACTTTATTTTCGCATGACCTTATTTTCGCGACAACTCGACGACAGATTAATTCGCGTGACGTTAATTTCGCGAGCTCATCACATGATTTTTATTTATTAGTTCCTTTTTCTGTATAGGTATATTTCATTTCCTTATCACCCTCTATTAATCGCTGAAATGCTTACTTCAAATAAGCTGACAATAGACATTTCGTATCGTCATATCCTTGCATACTATTTTTTCATGACGTCATTTTTGTTTTCTTTTTCGTCTCTTTTTGAAATTTATTGAAAACGGGATAATTAAAAATATAAAGAAATGCGCCATGACTATTTCTCCTAAAAGATTTTACAGTTCTGCTGTATATTGTTTGTCTGGGTAATAAAGGCTAATTGATTAATTGTTATGTTTGTAATTCAAACATCCCTAACATCGACGCATATGATCGTCCGTTGTCTAAATAGGGTATTAAGTCTAATGGAAAGGGAAAATAAGTCGCTTTTCAACTTTGTCAAATTTGATCTACTTTTTATCTTTTGGACACACCTTTATTAGCAAGGACTTTATTTTCGCGTTTGATCAAGCTCGCGAAATTACGCGAAAATAAAGTCCTTGCTAATAAAAAGTCGTTTACAGTATTAAACAAAGGAGGGGATCTCCAAAAACACCAGGTTGTAGCACCCACAGCAAAACCCCAAAACACCCCATGCAAAAACACAAAGCAGACGAGCACAGAAAGAGACGCGTAAGGGACAAGGAACGTCAACGCACAACACAGAAACATCAAACACAAAGGACTACTCATAAACCAACGATACCAATGGGCAACCGGTGCCGACTTAGGACGGCCATCTGCCACGGAAATAGCAGAAGGTATGGTTATCCTGTATTACGTGCGCAAAACCCTCCCACTAAATAATGCTATTGAATTTGAGGATGTTTAACATTTATATCCATTTTCATTTCTATCTATGTGTTGCTTGTGTTGCTTGGAACCTTGCTTTATTCTGTTTTGTTTGTGTAATCATCTTCAGTGAGGAGGTTATCTTACTCCACTATCCTGCGTTTTGGGTAACCGGAAAAGTGGGAGAGTTGTGCGTACCTAAGTCGGATAACCATGCCATTTGCTACTGGCGAAGAATTTGGCCGTCCTAAGTCGGCACCAAATGCCCATCCAGATGACCATACCATTTGATCCTGGCATGGCAGATAGCCGTGCAAAGTCGGAACCGATTGCCAATGGTCTGGTTAGTTTATGTGTAGTCTTTTGCATTAAGGGGATCTAGGACAGTATCAGAAAGAAACCCATCGGAAAGCTCTATTATGACGTCAAAATACAAACGACGATATTGGCGCGTTTCGAAAAAAAAAAAAAACGAATGTTGACGTTATTTTTAAACTCAAGTGATTAAAAGATATAAACTGAGGTTTCTATGACAAATATGCAAAGTTATGGTGTTTCGCGGCATGGCATTTGTGACAGGGGCGTGAAAATGGGGGAGGGGTGTAACAAAATTACAATGACATAAAAAAATAAGGCTTATATTTCAACAGGAAATTATCAGCATGTCTATATAGCCTTTAAAGAAAGATTGAAGAATAACTTCAACGTATAAAACAAGAGGCATTAAGGTATCCGATGTACAATAGGTCATTTTTCCATGCCTGGTAAGTTACTATAAACTATATATTTTCTGAAAGGTTATAATACCCACTGCTCCAAAAAAAAAAAATTGGGGGTCAGAAAAATAAAGGGGAATAACTGGTGAAGCATTTTAATTGTCTATTTTCTCTTTATAACCTATGCAAAATGACAAGGTTGTACAAGAGTTTTTCCCCTTTGATTTTTAAGACCCGGGAGTCTTATATCTGTACTCAGGGTACCATTGCCTTTTAGAAAATATATAGTCTATAGTGCCTTACCAGGCATGAAATTTACAATATTGTACAATGGAGATGATTAAAACGCGATGTTAAATTACTCTATTGTACAAAGGATACCTTAAGGCAAAACGCAGTGCCTCGCTATGCAATGTCAGCATTAGGTAACGCCAAAATAAGGGAGAGGATATTAATATGACAATAACTTAAAAACTGACGGACGATTTTCAATAGGAACTTATCGGTGTTTAATTTAAAATATGAAGAAAAAAGTTTTTACGGAAAATAAATGATAGGGCTTCAGATAAACGGACTTTATCATTAAAAGTTAACAGATCAAAGATGTTCTAAAAACAGACATTAATTTATCTCCTTTCGGCAATTTCTTTTAAAAGTCTTAATAAAGGCCCCTTCACACATAGACGAATCCATAGAACGAAGCCTTGCAAATGAGTAAAATTTGTCAAACTTGACGAATTTTGAACGAAAACGGTGTTCAAAATTATGATCATAACAAAACGCAAACGCAATGGAACTGCTTATTGCGAATAAGAAACGAAGCACTGCGAATTGTTACGACTTCGCGCTATGATACGTTAGAATGATCATTGTGTATTGGTGTTTTTCACTTGCGAATAGGAGCGTAAATAAGCGAAAGTTTACGCAGCGTTGCGCAATGATACGATCTCTTCCGAAGCCAGCCGCCTGCATTTAATAGACAGGACATTTCCTGTAGACTAGCAGACGTTAGTACAATTATGCCAATAGAAAGGGGAAAGGTACGTGTAGAGGATCGGGAAGGAAGCAGCTAGAAAATCGGCCTAGCATTGCTAATCCGTAAGAACTATGTGGCTGTTTTTGTAATATACACTAAACGTGAAAATAATTTTCATGAACTATTTGTTGAAAGCAAATTATTGATGTTTTTATGTTCACCGAAAAAAGCTGGTCTTTGAGTCCATCATTAAGTCCACCTCTCTATCTGTCCGTCTGAGCTCACACATGTACATCCTTATATGATATGTATACATCAGAATTTGATTGTCCATTTGGATAACGCCACTTTGGGTCAAAGGTCACTTACAAATGTAATGTCGCGTAGAAGTCAAGGTCACTTTATAGCTAAATTATTGCATTTACTTCATAAAATATTTCAAACATTCATTAAAATGTATTTCTTGCCCAAATGATATGAAAGAATATAATCATACAATGTTAGAAAAATACATCCATGTGTTCCATAATTATATAAGAGTTGTAATTATTGTCAAGAGGGGATTACACTCAACTTCTTATATATAGGCTGTTCATATTATCATCATTCATCGACAAATTGTTTTTGTTTGTGTTTTTGGACATGTGACGAAAATGGGCAATTTCTTAAAGATCAAGGTCATTTGTTAACCAATGATAATATAGGATATGAAAATACTAATTCAGCAGACTTCACAAAATGTTTTGCTTGACCTGAGCTTTTCCTCAAAGGTATTCAATGTAATTTTAGGATTAAAGGTCAAGGTTATATATATGAACTTGTCGTTACAGATCATTAATATGAAAAATTAATTAACAAACACGTGGAATTTTTTCTTAATCTCTGAAAGGTCAAGGCCACTCAGAAAACAGAAGTTCATTAAGTTGGGAGTGTAGTTTTCTTTATCAATTCTTTTTTTTTTTTTGGGGGGGGGGGGGTTCAGAAGCAGCGATATGCAGCCAAAAGTCCAATTTCTTGAAAATTCTAGGATTTCTCTCCTGAGCTCAACCATGAGTTGATCATAAATTCCAAATTGGCGCCACATGTCGTGATGCAGCCACGGTTCTCTTCTCCATCTGATACGGCTGATATACTTATAGATGTTGAGTTGTTGCCGTAGCACTTCCTAATAGGCTATTGCGGTCGTACACTGAAGAACAAGACATTGTGTATCGTCCATTTTGAACAAGTAATTTAGAATAATTTCCTTTTCACAATGAAAATAAATAGAGAATAAGTGTCATAATTTGTGTTTTGTTACGGGTATGCAACACACAGCAAGTGCATTTATCGTACATGTAATGCGCGTTAGCGCATTTCATGCGATAAATGCACTTGCTGTGTGTTGCATACCCGTTACAAAACACAAATTATGACATTTATTCTATATATATGCACCATAGTTTTCTATTTCATTCTCGTTTTCTGAAATTGCATTTTCAGGGTAAAAGGGTAACGTTAAAATTCAGATCACCGCGGGTTCAGTTTGCAGGTTAGAACAGCCGTCGCGGTATGTTTCTTTAGATCTTATGCATTGTGACGTCACGAGTGTACGAAATGCTGCACGTTCCTTTTAATAGCTGCATCCCAGGGAATTACATTGGTTGTGCATATATATAAATTTGTAAGATGTTTCTAAAAGTTTTCGTTGCTATTCGTATGCAGTGGTAACCCTTCGTAATGATACATTTGCTGTTCGTTTCGTATTGTCAACCTCGTCGTTTTTATTCGTCATTTAATCCCGATTGAATTATTGAAGCATCGTCGACATTCGTTACAGGTCGCACCAATAAGTAAAATATCGCAAAGGTGCGCTTTCAGTCGCGTGGAATGCAAATACGTTGTGTAATATGCAAAACAGTAGGTCACATTCTAGTCCCTTGCGAACGTCGACGAACATATAACGAATGCATACCGAATGATAAACGCATCATAACACATTATTAGGAATACTTACGAATGATGGACGAAAATTTTATTCGCTGAGAAATTTTGAACATGTTCAAAAATTAACGACGAACAGAACTAACCGGAACGAATCAAGACGAAGTCGACAACGAAGTATAACGTTGATATGCAAACGGAAACGAATTTTGCAAAAACTTTATTCGCCAGTTTGCGCAAGTTGACGTCGGAGGGCTTTCGTCCATATGTGAAGGGGCCTTTATCATTTAAAATTCAATACATATCCGATTGCCTAAATCATATCGAAAGAAAAATTACAGTACTCGCCTCTACAGAAGATTCGTAACTGTTTTCCATTACCTAACGTGTGTTTATTTTAAAGTCACGTTTACAGCCCTTTTTGGGGCTTTCAATGGGTATTTACCTTCGTAGCTTCAAAACAGACGGTAAAAAATTGATGAAACATTGCATATAGAAAAAGTATGTTTCAAATATTATTCATTTATAAATAATGTTTAGGAAAACTAAATGATAGGATCTTTTAAAGTCTGGCTGTCATGGGCCTTCTTAAATGTTTTTATGCCGTGTGTTGGTACCTTTTGCGTCACTTTATTTGCATTTCTGCTCTGTGTTTTTGCTATTGGTTCTGAAACTGAAATTTATTTGAGATCCCCTCCTTTCTGTTGAAGACTACATCTTTTCAAATGTTTTTTTAGCATTGTTTGAATTACTTATAATGCTTGACGTTAATTTAGGGACAACCGAGGAAATTGTTACTTATTTGAGCTCTTCCAAACTTTGTCAATGTACATGTGCGTCATTGACTCTACGTTCAAGTTCAATTGAAATTAAATGTTTCAATTTCACCAACATTTATATTTTTTTGTACCTATCGTTCCTATACTAAGGCTCTTCTGTTACATCTTTCTAAAAGAAAAGCTGCATGATAGGAAGAACATTTATGTTTACAATATTTCTCCTAAAAATGAGTTCCTTTCAAAAATCGTGATAATCTTATCTTTTTTTAATTTGTATATGCATGTATGAAATACTAGCTACATATCAAGGATTGCATAGATTTTAAGATTTTGCAACTCTTCGCAATAAATAGGGGATATATCCAATATCACTATGTATGTGATTGTTTTACTCAATATCGCATGATTTCGGATTAACTGTCTCACACTAAAAAAATCATAGAATTATGTCAAAATTTGGCGAATCGTAGTACAAGTGACCTTAACAGTGGGTTATGTTACTCTAAACAATTTCAATGTGATTTTTAATCAATAAAGTTCTTTTAGCCAAACAGAGGATGCTTACTCCTCCCGGGAACCTAGTCAAGCTAGAGGTTCGTCGATGCGAAATATTTTGCTCTATTGTGAGTACTGTTGAGATTATCGTCAGGATCTTCTTTAACTCATTTAAGATGTACTGATCAAAATTGCTTCAAAATTTAAGGGCAGCTAAATTTGACGGGTAGATTTTTGTGTAATAGTATTTTACAAAGTTTAAACATGTTCTAACAGATCGGAATTATACTTAAAAGACAAATAGCATAAAAATTCCAGTAAAGCAAACAAATACAACATCTTTGTCATAAAAATTGAATGTAATGAGAAAATTCATGCAAAATAAAGAGTTTTTTTTCAGGCAAAATTATTATTTCATCAGAAGAGGATTTTACCCCTTCATTTTGAGCACTTTTAAAACAGTAAAAGCGGATGCAAGCTATTTCTTGTTTTACATTCGCACTATAAAACATACAAGGGTATAATCAAGGAAACTGCAGTTCATTACCATATATTATACATTGAAAAGTTTACGAGCCTTGTGAAAATGCCTCGTTATCCATAATTTCCCGCTACTAATGATTTTAGATATTGTTTCCATGGCAACGAGAATTTTATTTGCAAAGAAAGAGGTTAATTTTCGTCTCACTTTATCATATACACCTTCCATACCAAAAATTAAAAAATTGGTGACATGTCACTTCCATTGGTAAAATCCCATTAAAAGTCAATGTTTAATATAAGAAAATGAATTTCTCATGTGAGAAAATTGTTTCGTTTTATCTAATCAGTGAATGAAAGTGAAACACAAAGCCAAAACTTGAAAATTACCATCAGTACTCATACAAATGCATGAAAAATTTCAAGTAAAGAAGGGAAAGGGAAGAAATCCCTAATAATATCATAACGGAAACTTTTCTCGCTCCAAAAAAAAAAAACCGCAAAAGCACAAACCGAGACAATAATACGGCGCAATAGATACATTAAGAACAATACAATCTTATGAACAATCACCACAGAGTGCTACTGTAGGTGCCCATTGCATTCCATGGGAATGCGGCAAAATTGTGTAAGTTTCGGTTAAGTACCCGAAACGTGCATGTATGGTCCATGCTGCAAATCGATCTGTTCTTAAATGATGCTATTGAATTTGAAAACGTTTAACAGTCCATTAACACGGAAATCGTAAACCCATGAACGGAGACAGGACAAGGTACCCGGATGAAGTGAGAGTCATTTGATTCCACGCATAATAAATGTACATAAACAGAAAAGACGTCGTACCATGGACATGGAATCCAAAATTTGGATAGGAAAACTTATGAAATTCAATACCTAATTTTAGAAATTTTAAAGAATATTTATAAGATAAATTTCTGATATAAAAGATCATTCAGTTAATTTCCTGATCTCAGAAAATCTATTTCTTATATAAGAAATACATTTTCATATAACAAAAAAAAAATTTGTGTTAAATTTAATATATTTTCCAATTTTAGAAATTCATTTTATAATATAAGAAACTAATATCTATATGAAAAACTCATTTTCATTAAATGTTTATTTGAAAACTCCTATACATGTTTTTATCAGGCTAAGAGATTTTTGATATTAGACATTATTTTCGACATTAGAAATTTGATTTCTTTTATAAGAAAAACTATCTGTAATATTTAAACAAATTGTTATTTTGATTTAAGAAAAATATCGATCTTATCCAAAAAAATAATTTTTTATTATCAGAATTTTTTAACATGTTAGATTATAATTTTATAATTCTATATTTTAAAATGCATGTGTATAGATTTATTTGTTCTTAAATGATGCTACGAATTTGAAGACGTATAACATTATACTTTCTATTCATAATCATTATCTGTATATAAGGGTTTAATATTATGAATAATTTTACCTGTGAACTCTTCTAAGTACCTTTACTTCTGCTGAGATCAAATCGAATAGTTTTTCGGTTTTTATATTTTAGGCTTATGGAATAGGCAATAAATTGAAATAATTCTTTTGACTGAATATCAATTTCATCACAGACATTTTCACTTCCTTTTTCATCACTGTCTTTTAGGAAACATTTTAGGCACCGCATTTCGCAAGCACACCAGACGATTGAATAAAGATATCCCTATTTAGGCGTTTATCCATTGTAATAGGAAATCCGTTTCATCACGTTTGGACAATCTTTAATCCAACTGAGAGAACAGGGGAAAACAAATGTATCATATTTAAAATATCATCAGATACGGTTATTCAAAAACTTCTATTGCTTGATATTATAAGGTAGACTATATCTCAATAAAGGGGAAGAATTTTATCCTTGTCTCGATTTCGAGGTCAAAGTACGATGATTTCCCTTTCCTTTTTTATAACTCACCTGACCCAAAGGCTTACAGTGAGTTATTGTTATAGCTCACCGTCTGTCGTCTATCCGTCCGTCGTCTGTCTGTAAACTGTTTACATTTTCCACTTCCCATGAACAACTGAAGGGATTTGAATGAAAAGTAATAGGAAATGGTGTAATGAGGTACTTATGGTTCCTTTACAAGTATTGTTGTTTTTTGTCCGGATCCGTCAACAGATGGCGGACGTCTTCACAGGCGAAAGTAGGTCACGGGCGATACCTCCTTTGACAAGCTTCTTTTTCAGAACCGAAGTACATATCGACAAAGCAAGAGAATCCGGATGATATAGAGGGATGTCTTAAGAAGTGTTGTTATTTTAATACCACCGGCGTCTTTTTAGATTTTGTCAGGTTTGAGCTATTCTATCTTAACTACATGTATATACTTAAATCTTAGTTTTTGGAATTATTATGACTTTAAAAAAAATATAATAAAAAATTCATATGTTTACTGTATGCATGATCCAAAGTGTTGTGGGTTCTAATCGCGGCACCGTCACCAAAAATAAAAAGTGTTTTTCTTTGATTTTTTTAATTTGAGAAATTTAGGGGAGGGGGAAAGGGATAACATGTCCATGATAAATATGGATATGAGCATATCTCCAAATACAGTACAAATTCGATAATTTAGAAAATCATTAACTGAAGGCATACAAAATCAGGATAAAAAGGAACCAAAGTAAACAAATAAAAACATCTATTGCATGATGTGAAGCGAACTTCCAATAGTGAATGAGACCAGATGCCCAGGAAGAGTCAGCATCTCCTGCTAAGATGCAATACTCGTCGCTTCAGTTCGGTATTGTCACATTCGGTTACTTCTTTTTCGGAAGATATAAGCATATTCTTTGGTTGGATGGTTCAAATGGTCAAACACAATATGTCATACACCATTCTGGACAATGTGACATCACAGTGTATGACAAGTTCCCCGTATTGATGTCGTACCGTAGAACTTTCTCGGTGACGATGTGACAAACGTATCCCCGATTGATAAGCTTATCTAAAAGACGCCTAGCTCTCAGAACAAAACCTGTGTATCTGGTACTTCCTCTGGCATAACGTATCAATTGAGATATGAACACGCCATAAGCAGGCGATGAAGGGATGTTGCTACTAAAACATGGAAATCTTGTGATGCTGAAGTTCGATCAACTTCGGTTGATCGTCTGTCTCTTGAACGCATTTGAAATTTTCTGTTACAAAATTTCTTGAAATTTCTAAAACGTGGGTCCTGTAGCATCATATCAAACCCATTCTGCTACGTCTTTTGGTACATTTTTGGACATAATAATTTTCATACTTTTTGGCCGTATTACATTTTTTAGACTGAGGATCACTGACGAGGGTTTAGTACCCGAAACGTGCATGTCTGGTCCATGCTGTAAATTTATCAGGATTGAAATGATGCTATTGAGTTTAACGTTTAACAATTGAAGTCGCCACGCGTTTGTCATAGAGTGAGGTGTACATGTGGCCATCGGTGTCGTAGGACAGCATTATGTCCAAATCAGATGCTGAATTATTTATCTCTGTAGTTTCTTTGACTTCAAGCTCCGAAGGATAGATTCTGCTAAGGTAATCCGCGAATGTTGGATTACTGATGGACAACACATCGTCTATATATCTGTAGGTGAGTAAAGTAAGAAGTTCAGTACCTTTTCCCTTCAGAGACCAAAGATTGAATTAATTCAGCTTCCTACGATTAAAGAAGAATGTCGGCAAGGAGTGGGGCACATTTGTTCCAATTGGAATTTGGACAATTCGTTGGAAGACCTTTCCTCCGAATACCACAAAATGCTGTCGATCTTGAAGAATATCTGTTTCAAAATACTTTGTTTTTGAATCGGACGTTCCTTTTACAAAGAAGGTTTTGTCATACGTAACAACAATAAATTTATATTTGCGTTTGCCGTTCTTGCTTGTAAACCCATTGCTTATGATTTTTGCGAGTCTTTCTTTCAATTTAGAATGTGGTTTAATGTTGTGTAAAGGCTTTGATCGAATGTACTCTATTGAAACGAGTAGATTTCAGATGTTCTAAACGTTCCTTTGTGTTCTTTAAAATCCACATCTGGTTAATACCGTTTCGAGAATATACTGTCGAACAGTATTTTTGAAGTCCAGATTTGATTTCAGATAAAACTTTGGTGAGAAAGATGGATACATATTTGGTTGAACATTTTAAGGAACCAGCAATGAAACTGTTTGTATGGATTTTTTAGGATATACTTCAATGCGTCATAGTTTTCAAAAATTACTCCCGACCGATAAAATTATTCCATTACATCAATTGATTTCTTGTGCTATGAAGAAAGGGCTAAAACAAAGAAAACTACCCAAAAATCCGCTTTAAGAAATATTTGCCAAAATTTAAACAAAAGTTGGCATTTTTAGACATTAAATTACTCCCTGATACATACATTTTTTGTACAATTTTCTTATCTATTTCCTTCCTCGCAATTTTTTTTTCATTTTGCTCTTTTAATAATTCAAAAGCTGAATGCTACCTATATGCACCATATAAAGTTGTCTATTCTGTTGCATAAAAACACAGAGAAATAAGTATAATGTGCCATTATCATAAATTGATGAAATAGATTTTCATAGTAAGTATTTCAAGCAATTCTCTGTAACCATTTAAACAATTTCTCGGCACGCATGGTCTCCGATTTCATGAAATTTCACTCATAAGTAGGGACCAATGTAAAAAGGTTAATTCGACCAAAATTTTTGTTGCTGGGTCATCTCGTTACCATGGCAACGGCCTTTAAATTTGAGAAATTGGCAAAATTGAGCTACTTTGAAGCCCTATTATTTGGTCTATATTCGACATTACGGGAAGATTTTTTATGCATCCTAAAGATTAGGACATAAAATTTTAAATAAGCTCACTAGAAGTGTCTGATAATTTCAAAAAGGCTGGTTACCATGACAACATAATTGGCTAATTTTAATATATTGATTTCAAAATACTGTTTGTATTTTACAATTTTCCTTCTCTTTTGACGGGTATATGATAAGGAAATGGAGTTTCCTTTATAAAATGAGCAAATGCAAGAGAAACTCACTTGTTGCTATGTACGTAAGTTACCTTGGCAGCGGTAACTATGGTCTATAATATAACTAATTTTGCAACTTCAGATTTATTTTTAGAATTTTTGCATCATGAATTACAGATAAGAATTGTTGGAATATATCCAACACAAAAAGCTCTTTCAAAAACCACGAAAAAGCTATAAGGCACATATGCTACCATGGCAACCATTTTTTATTATTTTTATAAAAGAACAGTTTTAACCCCATGAAGGTCAAAATCAATATTAATAAAGATCAAGTAAGCCTCTATCAAAATACAAGAAAAAACTTCCAAATAATTAATGGTTGCTATGGTAATTTGGCCATTCAATCTAAAAAGATGCATTTTTTTCTTTTTTTCGAAGCGTTTTCCAAAAAAAAAACGAAACAGGCTTACACAACTTGTTTTACATATATGATAAAGCAATATCTTAACTTTATTTTCTACTTAAAATTGTTCAGATTTCTTATTTTTGGATGCCCGTATCCAAGGACTCAAAGTGGGCCTATGTGCAAATTTACACAATCGTTCCCATAACAGCGGGCTATTTCCTGAATATTTTTTTTTTAATTCTTCCATGTAATGAAAGATCATCTTGAGTACATTCATTAATTATCATCACTTTGAATTCAAATTCAGTGATCTAGTAAAATAAAGACTCAAAATATTGTCTTAGATTACTTTCATTTTTCCAATTTTGAGTTCATGTTACCATGGCAACGAACACAAACTTTGTTCCAATGTGAAAGCTTATGTTTTATTTGTATAAACAACTAAAAATGTAAGTAATTTATCATTGAATTTTGAAAAAATGACAAAAACACAATTTTGATAGGGTGCATTTGCTGTTGCTATGGAAACATATAGATAAGGCCATAAACCCAACATTGTTATTACTTAACATGAAAGAGCAATGATAGGGTACTGATAATTCATCAGTGTTTCTTTTAGATTATGCTGCATAAATGATGTATGTGACTTCAAAAACACCCCAAAATACATTTTTTCAATATTCAACGTCCGTTTCCATGGCGACCGGATGTGATATTAAGACAATTTTTATCAATATTTTACTTTTGGGTCAGACCCAACTTTATGTATAAATTTTATCAAAATCTGAGACATACCGTGCCATGCACCCTTAATAAAAGTGCAAATGCTTACAGAGAATAGCTATTAATCAGGAAATTGTTGGATTATAATGAAAATGGTATGAAAACCCGCTAATAAGCCATTTAAAGAGGAACCTTAACATTCTTGTAAAATGCATTTTTCTGATAAAATGTTTAATTTGAAACTTTGTATAGTGCTTGGAGAAAGTATGATCTGTCACATTTGTAAAGGGTTTTCAATCGACCCTACAGGAAATTTAGAACCGCGTACTTTCTGTAAAGTAGATACACACATTTAAATTCTAAAAAAAAGGACCAGAGGGCGCCACAAAAATGATTGTGGGCTGCTAATGAAAAGCACTTTGGCTGGAAGCATCACTGGTGAGAATTTGATATTCGAACCACATGTCTGGTGCAAAATAGATTGGTTTGAAATTTTCTTCAAGAAGTGTTTAGAGTTGGAAATCCTCCGCATTATTCATACCTTTATTCTCATATTCGAGAAATTATGCGTATGTGGGGGGGGGGGGGTTAAATGTCCGCATGGATAAATGATGGAGGTCTTGTTTCTTTTGCAAACAATATAAAGAACAAACTGTTTGTAATAGAAACTTTCAGATTTGCTATGTAAGTTGACCTTTGTTTATCAAGGTCATGGGTCAAAGGTCAAGAATATCCTTTCCTTCATTTTGGGGCTGAAAATATGTTTTCCTGTCTTTTATTTTGGGGCTTAAAATATATTTTTGGTAAAGATATTTTTAGAATTCATTAAAAATCTTATCTTTAAACGCCAATCTTAAGACGGAACGCACAGTCGTATTATGCTATAGAGATGATAGTCCGGTCGGCTGACTGTGCGTCCCCTTATTAACAAGACAGAGGCCAACCAGCTACGAACTTCAAACATGCCATGTACATTGGGTTTAGCAAATAGGATATCTCTATTGATTATCAGTTTCAGGGGTCAAAGGTCAAGGTCATTTTGAACCTGAAACTTGATTTTATGCCAGAAATGTCTTGAAAATTCAAGAAACACCTTTTCTGGTTGAAAATGTTTTGATTTTTTTATCCCCTTGCAACATAGTTGCAAGGGGATATAGTAACGCAGTCGTTCGTGAGTAAGTGAGTGTGTGCGTGTGTACGTCACAAAGTCCTTGTATAGAGAGGATGCAGTTTTAATGTTTAACGTCTTCAAATTCATCAGCATCATTTTAGAGCAGATAAATTTACAGCATGGACCAGCCATGCACGTTTCGGGTATTTAACCCTCGTCAGTGATCTTCATTTTAAACAATGTAATATGGCCAAAATCTGAAATTATGTCCTAAATATACCGAAAGACGTAGCAAGATGGCTGGGATATGATGCTACAGGACCCAGGTTTTAGAACATTGAGACAATTTTGTATACAGAAATTTTCAAATGCCTTTGAAGAAACGAACAACCGAAATTGATCGAACGATGGTATCTTAACCAAACTTAATACACTTATTGCTTATGACGAGAGAAAGAACCCTATTGATTTTCAAGGTCAGAGGTCAAAACCATAGATAGGAAGAGGTCAAAATTCTTGTATACAGTCTGGATAGTGCCTTTTTGATTGGATTTTCACCAAACTTCATACACTGATATCTTATGATAAGAAGAAGAAGAACCCTATTGATTTCGAGGTCATAGGCCAAAGGTCAAGGTATGTTCCTTGTATACTAGATTTCCCTGCCATGAATGGGGATGCTACGCTTGTACTCTGTTGAGATTTTTCATTCAAAGGATAATGTCCGTAATGTGCTACTACCTCTGTTTGTTTTGTGTTTTTTTTTCTTCTGGCGAGATTAACATTCACAGATTCCGATAGTTTTGAAAAACTCGACAAATGTATTGCTACATGTACTATTTCCAATGTTTCGGAAGAGAATATTAATGTAGAAAAAATTATTCCAAAGTGCTGCTTTTTTTTTGGAAGAAAATATTTGGCGTTTACAAAACTGTATTGTATTGTGTAGCGATATGTCTTCAGATCATGGTATTGAAAATTGTTTTTCTGCCTTTGTTAATGAAATGAGCAGTATAATGTGTGGATTTCACAAGGATGTGAAGTCTGGGTTTTCACTCAGCACAAGATAAAGAAAAGGTCCAACTAACTTGATTGTGTAAAAGTATTCTTGCCATTAAGGAGGTATTGGACACTTGGACGCCAAATTCAATATTTCTCAAAATTTCTGAAATTATATATTTCTTGTCTGTCCTTGATTATACAAACTTAACATTTGATTCTATCCACAGGAAATTTTTTACGAGACTTAGAAATATACATTAATCGACATTTTCGTGAATTTCTCGATGACGTCATAATATTGCAAGTGTCATTCCAGTTCTCGTAAAGCTATTTGAAATTAATTTCAAAATCTTCATAAATATATTGCACTAACATATGGAAAAGATGAGATGAATTGTGTTTAAACAAAGGCAGGATAGTACTGGAATGAAATATGAAAACTGTCGCTAAAAAATTGCAATTTCGAGCCAATGGACTATAGTTGATAGTTACTTATAAGGAATCCTGTGGATGAAATCTTTGTCAATAACTAAAAAAATAATCAACAATGTCCAGGGATGATTTCATGATTAAATGAGAAAGATTGAATATTGGATTGAAATATTACACAGCTTTATATTTTCCAATTGTCCTTTCCAAAATCGTCCATTTTCAAAGAAGTGACAGTCGTTTTCCTGTGATGTTAATTTGTCAACGAATTCACTGTGATGAAGATTAAATTTTTCTATTTTATACATGCAATGTTTCAATGCGATACGTTTTGTATTAATATTTTTATTGCATTTTTAGTGCGAAGGTTTGTGACGCCATTTTCCCCGATAACGTCGAAATGACGTCATAGTTCCCTTATGAATTAAACTCCCAAAGTCCACAATTTCGAAAATCGCCATAATTTCTTCAAATGACGCCAGAAATTATTTAAACTTCATCAGGATACTCAAATGTGTATATTAATCAGCGTATCAAATGTTTTAGGGAAGTTAAGACAAATGTGTATATTAATCAGCGTATCAAATGTTTAGGGAAGTTAAGACTGTACTTTTCCTCAGAAGTGAAGAAACAAAAAATGCCGCCGCCATCTTGGTGTTCAAATCCTCCAAAAAAGGTCAACACCAAATGCTATGGTATATACTGAACTTCGTTTTATTACTCTCTCTTGCATACGTAAAATGCGCATCAGTGTCTCTCAGAACTGTATCTTGAAAGCATGTTATGAATATTTGGTTATAAAATGTGAGAATGATAGAAAGAAAACTTAGGTTTTTGATATTAAGAAACTATTAATGGAAAACGGTATATTTAATTTGAGAGACAACAGAGAGAACTTGATTACAAATTAAATATTTCATGTCGCAAAACAACGTATATTAGATAATAGTAAACAAAATTTGTTATCAGAGATTAATTCTTCATCTAAATGTATCGAATATAAAAAAATTGTCAATCATTCAAAAACACATTAACAAATATCACTATAAACAATCCTCTGTCTTTGAATTTATACAACGTACCGAAAATGTAAAAGAGTTTTGTTATCTTGGAAAATTGATAAATTGTCCGTTTGTATGTTTATCTAACGATAAGGAGCTTATTTTACACCACAATTGTGCGATCTTCGAGACCGTTAATCGTTAAAGGAAGAGGGTTGTGCGCACGTAATCCGGATAACCATACCGTCTGCTACTTGTTTGGCAGATGGACGTCATAAGTGGGCACCGGCTGTCCATTTGTCTTCTGTGTTTTATGATTATTTGATGCGAGCTGGTTTCCCTTGTCCCTTTGCGTCTCTTTCTGTGGGTGTCTGCTCTGTATGTCTTTGTATTTGGTGTTTGGGGTTTTGCTGTGGGTGTTGTTGGAAATCCCCTCCTTTCTGTACCATTGTGTTTATATATATTTTTTGATACATGTTTGTCTGTAAGTAATTATTGCTTATGACAAATAAACTGTACTATACAGTAACTGTCTGCTCTTTTAACACTGCTTGTTTTTCGCTTTGTGGGGATAGGATATTTTTATCTGTCTGTATCTGCTGTCGTTTTGTTCTGATACAGGTAGCCGACGAATGCGTCAATATGACCAGAAGAAAATCATTTACTGCATAACAATTGACCAAGTTTTGGTATATTGAAAAGTGTATCTGAGTATTGTAGCATTTTCCCCACTCTATTTTGGTCGGGAATGGTTGCAGGTGAAGGGGGATTTCAGTGAAAGCTAGCTTTACATTTGACGTTTTTTTTTCAAAACTATCGGAATCTGTGAATATAAATCTCACCAGAAGAGAAAAGACAAACAGAAATAGTAGCACAGAACGGACATTATCATTTGAATGAAATATCTCAACGGAGTACAGTGTAATAACTCTCCTTCCATTTACAGTAAAACCTGTCTTAACCGATAATCTGTCTATTACGATAGAATTTCTTGGTCCAAAAGAACTTTCTATCTATTCCTATATGAAATAACCTGTGTAAACCGAACACTGCCTACTCCGAATACCGATTTACATTTTAGCTCTTATTTTTAATCTGCCCAAGCCATGGCCAGTGTCTTAATTGTTTGTATTATAATAAGATTAATTTGTATGTTAACTTATCATAAAGTACAAATATTACTTTTAAGATATGTACGTTTTGTTTAGCGATGTGGACAGCCATTTAATCGCAAAAAAGAATGCCACTGATCATCCTTGACAGAGAGATCTCCTGTGCTTTTATACGATCTGCTACGTAGTGACAGAAGAACCTCCTCAATGATGATTTCATCCGTTGTTTAGCCCTCAAAGTTTTCTCCTGCTTAAGGCGTTTTTGTTTCTCAGCTGATACTGTACACCAGGACATGTTCCAAATATGATGATTTCATCGTTAGAGCCAGACGGCTTGCAAGTAAGCTATTTCTTCAGGGTTATATTACACAACAGCTGAAATCATCATTGAGGAAGTTCTTCGGTCGCTACGGGGATATAATGAAAGCATACAAGACCCCCCTTTCTAGAATGATCAGTGACATTCTACATTGTGAATGAATGGCTGTAGTTATCACCAAGCAAGACACACTTGACTGATCTGTACATCAAAATGTACATCGAGGCAATCACCGAATTTGACTGGTTTCCATGGAGCTGTAGGGACGGATGTTGCATGCAATCAGGAGACGCTGAATCTCCCCCAGGCACCTGGTCTCATTTCGGAGTGTTGTTTATTCCGGGGTCCGCAACCGTTCCGATGGGAATTCTCGCGCGATTTGGCCTTGTCTTCTCGACTTTAAGACTAAATATCTGTCAGGTACTTCTTTGATGTTTATTATTACATCGGGAAAATCATCGAATTTGGCAAGATCTCATGAAACTGTTGCAACGACTGTTGCATTGAAAGAGGAGACGCTGACTCTTCCCGGACACCTGGTATCACTTCGGAATACTGTTTATTCCAAGGTTCGCAACTGTTCCAATGGAAATTCTAATTATTTTGCCTGGCCTTTGAGACTGAATAACTGATTCATATTTCTTCGATGTTTATTCATTTATGCCGAGGTGTGAGTATAGTGGAAGAACTTTATATTAGATTTGCATCTCTGCTGCCAGATAACATCCTTGTAAAAAAAGCAATAGAAATTTAGTTGACCAATAAACAGAAATAAAGATAGATATTTACAAATACATTTATTCTTTTCTCTATTTGTCTGTCTTTACTATATTTTCAGATTTTTATTAGCATAATTATCTCAGCTGATAAATGCAGTCTGGAAGATTTCTTCAGTTTATCAGTTTGTACATACCAAGGCCTTAATGCCCCAACTTTCATATCTTTTCGCATACAAAAGAAGAACGAATATCTCCAATAAAAGTAAGATGTTTTATGAATACAAACGTTATACCCATTTCCTTTATTTTATGAAAGTCATGGAGCAATTTTTGCCAATTTGTAATTGAAGAAAATATTTCGTTGTTTATATTACAATTTCCAATAATTCTTGCTGTTGTTTTGTCCTGATTGCAATCTACTTGCAATGCAATGCACTTGGAGAGTGGCACTGCTGGTGGACCAAGAGTCCCTGAGGGCACATGTAGCCAAGTTCGATCAATTTCGGTTGGTCGTTTCTTGAAACGCATTTGAAAATTTCTGTTTACAAAAATCTCTTAAATTTCTAAAACCTGGGTCCTGTAGCATCACATCCCAGCCATTTTGCTACGTCTTTCGGTATTTTTAGGACATAATTTTCACAGATTTTGATCATATTTCATAGTTTAGATTGAGGATCACTGACAAGGGTTTATTACCCGAAACGTGCATGTCGAGTCCATGCTGTAAATTTATCTGCTCTAAAATTATGCCAATGAATTTGAAGTCATTAAACATTTGTACCACTTGGAGAGTGTCACTGCTGGTGGACCAAGAGTCCCTGAGGGCACATGTAGCCAAGTTCGATCAATTTCGGTTGGTCGTTTCTTCAAATGCATTTGAAAATTTCTGTTTACAAAATTCTCTTAGAGTTCTAAAACCTGGGTCCTGTAGCATCACATCCCAGCCATTTTGCTACGTCTTTCGGTATATTCAGGACATAACTTTCACAGATTTTGGTCATATTTTATAGTTTAGATTGAGGATCACTGACAAGGGTTTATTACCCGAAACGTGCATGTCTGGTCCATGCTGTAAATTTATCTGCTCTAAAATGATGCCAATGAATTTGAAGTCGTTGGGTATTGTTATTGGTCTAATCATCAGTAGTAGTCCGCAGATAGAATTTCTTTATGAATTCTTATTTGTGATTGGTGGACAAATTTTCCGTCCTTACATTTCAAAATACAGATCAAAGGAATGAACTTCAATATACTTCAGTCTATATTTTATGTTTTGGATTATGGGGTTACATTTACAAGGAAAGTCTGCGCACGTAATCCATATAACTACACCATTTGCTGCTAACATGGCAGATGACTGTCCTTAATAGCACCGATTTCCGATTGGTTTCGTAGGTGTATGTGTAGTCTCTTGTGTTTGATGTTTTGTTGTCGTGTTTGGTGTTTTCGTCAATTTTACGTATTTTGTTGTGCTTGTCTACTCTGTGTAATCACATAGGGAGTTTCGATGTTTTGCTGTGGATTCTTTACCTGAGTCTTGTTGGAGATCCCATCATCTCTTTGAATTAACATATAATACAGCAGACTTTCTTTGCTCCCACATCATGAGCAATAATTACAGCCAAAAACTTTGGTACAAAAAGAAGGTTTTGTCGCAAGAGACGCACATGTTAAATGCTAGAGTCTTTCCACTTACATTACTGTAATTATATCGCCAAAGAAAGTCAAAGAATCTGATCGCTGTAAAGGTCGTATGATATCAAATTGTAAAATATCCAAATAAATATATATAAGAATACATATGCAAGATGTAAGAGGTCTACCTCTGACATTATAGTGTTCGATACCAACGAAAGAATTTTTCATTCATTGTTGTGATTGAGGACACTGTCAAATGTCACGGTCAAGATCAAATGACAAAAATACTGACACAAGACTCCTATTTAATTTCGTGTAAATAGTTTATGAAAACACTGCAATGAATCCAATGTCATTTGAATGTTCTAAAGTAAAATCATTTATTCGGGACTAGTGTACGCAATACCTTACTCCCCTTGTTGGATACCATGCACAAAACTGGCGTCTCCGGTGAGATTCGCTCGGAGTGTATATACGAAAAGTCCAGAGTCTATATTTCATTATACTTTCATATATAAACAATCCAATGAGAGTAAAATCATTGAAACACATAAAAAACAGTAAATTGAAATATTTCTTCCAGAGGGAAGGGATGATACAAATAAAAACACAAACACTCAAAAATACACAAATTTTCGGCCCCTTGGCCTTTATCAAGTGTAAAAAACGACGATCTATAACAATTCTATGTAAAATCCATCCTTGCTTCTCTGGCGTTCATTGCAAATGTTTATGTTAGTATATGACGTCATAATATGCATGCATTTTCCGTTACCCGCGAAAAGTTACAAAGTCTTTGTAATAATGAACGATCTACGAGAAGATGGTTTCAAAAAACTAAATCATGATTTATACATATATATATATATAACATGGAATTTTAAATATTACACATATATACATGTACATAACCTACATTTGTATATATATATCCTCGGTTTTTTTATAGATCGTCGTTTTTTACACTTGATACACTTTACATAAAAACACTTTTGCTAGTGCTTTAATCGAAGTTTTGGGCTGACAAGTGTCCGAGCGAAAACTCATTGGCGACGCAGTTTTGTGTATGACATCCGACAAGGGGGAGTAAGGTATGACGTCACTTGTCTTGAGAAGATGAAGAAGTCAAATAGGTTGAACTCAAATAAGAATATATACGATTTACTAGTGATCGATTCAAGCATTCATACAATTTTCGTTGGCTGAACAAATATTTTCAAAAAGTAAACGCAATCTGAGTAAGTGTAAGTAGAAAAGTAAAAAATATTTTTACAAATTCCTGAAACCGCATAGGATACATAAAGTAAAAGTACATCTGTCTATCATTCACGTCAAGGATCATTTGCGCTATATGTAAACAAAATATGTTTAAAGAGGTAGGTAAAGAAACTGACTAGCATCTATTTAAATACTGTGTACTTGTTATCTCTAGAAGATTTACACAGATGGAAAGAAATCCGATGAACGATCCATGTTGATGGAAATAATTCATTGTTTCTATGAGCAAGTGAAAAGTTTTTTGATTGCTGCTCGAGCTTTTTTACTGAGGCATACAAAGATGAAAAGATCTAGTGGGATGACAAGTTTGAAAAAAAGACCCGCAAAAGCATTGATCATATCAAAAGTTTTGTTGCCTGTGTATTTCTCTGCTCCTCTCATCATAAGAGATATAAGGCGCCCAAAAGAATATCCAACAAGTGCTGCGTGAGGTAATTCTGTAAAAATAGAAGAAACCATTACCCAAAATGCTATCTTATTGATCAGATGCATTTTTCTATCATTTTTTACGTTTATCTCATTCTTGATTGGGTCAGAGAAGCTCTTCGATTGAAATCGGCGTAATTTGATGACAAAAATAATGTTAAGAGTTATCAGACTAGCAATTAGTACAAATGCTAATGCAAGTTGAACTAGAGAAATAATGAAGGGCAAATTAACTTTTGACTTTTGCCCGATGGTCACTTTTTCCAGTGAACAAGTTTCGTAAGCACGAATTTTTCCATTCCCCCACAAATCGCCAACATAAAGCGTTTTTTCGACAAACGTATCGATAAAGTTAAGAATACACCCTAACACAATTGTAAAAGAAACAATCGAGATGATGTACAGCGTGCACCTGAAATTTGAAAACCAGATTTTCATTTTTAAAGGGTAGTATACACTGCATACTCTATTCAACCCCAACAGGAATTTCAAAAGTAAATTTGATACGTGAACAATTTTCGCTACAATATCGTAAAAGAGAACGATGATAAAACATGATGGGTAAGGTACGGGTTCTTCTCTGTTAGCGACAAAATGGAAAACAGCCAGGACAGGTGTGCCAGTAAGTAGGGGTACGAGATTGATGGCCGTAGTTGTAAGCAAAATAACTTGTATAATGCCTAACATTTTCTCCCTGACAAATACAATCAGCATGCACACGAAAAAGAATAAGTATGTTATAGAAAGTATTGTCAACACGTATCCGAAGAAGTCCCCAAATATGTCATCTCTAAGTATTAAATTGGTGCGGAGAAGTTCGATGCTTTTCATATCTCCTTCTAGTTTTCCTTCAAGCCATGCTGATAAGATATTGATTGCGTTCTGTGTGTAGTTTTTGACGGGCATGTCTTTTGTTGAACTGAACGTTTCTCCTCCTTGTTACATGTACCTGAATTAACAGAAACAAATTCAACGAGGTAAATTTCAGTATTGATCACAAAACCACCGAATCGATGGGTATACGCGCGTGTCTAGTCCATGCTGCAGATTTATATATTCTTAAATGATACTATGAATTTGAAGACCTGTAATATTTAAGAACTTGGTGAGTGTCACTGCTGGTGAACCAGGAGTCCCCGAGGGCACATGTAGCCAAGTTCGACCAACTTCGGTTGATCATTTCTTTAAATGAATTCGAAAATTTCTGTTCACAAAAGTTTCTCGAAATTTCTAAAAAGTGAATCCTGTAGCATCATATCCCCCCAATCTTGCTAGGTTTTTGGGTATTTCTTTGACATAACTTTCACAGTCTTTGGCTATATTTCATTAATTGAATTGAGGATCACTGGCGAGGGTTAAGTACCCGAATCGAGCATGTCTGGACCATGCTGCAATTTATCTGCTCTTAAATGATACTATGACTTTAAAGACGTGTCATATACAAAACCTTGACAAGTTCAAATAAAGGAGTTTAAGATGATCCTGACAATAATCTCAATAGCACTCACAATAGAGCACGAAATTGAGCATCGATGGACTACTAGCAAGCTAGAGGTGGGATCAGGTGCCCGGGAGGAGTAAGCATTCCCTGTTGGCTAGCCGCACCCGCCGTCGATGTTCATGCACGAAAATGAAAACAAACGGTAAAGGTATAAGTGGTATAATACTCTACTTGCGGTTGTTTTGACAACAGAAAACATAAATACCACGAAGTTTGCCGAAGACACACGACTCCGGCAATAATCGGGACCATACATTTTTATTATGAGTTGAATAATACAGTAAGAAATATAAAATATACCTTAAAATTGAAAGATACGGCAGTATATAACTTCTACCTTTTCGACAATAATGTTATTGTATTCATAATACCTCAAAATGCAAAAAGAACCAACTAGAACATTCTTAATTGAATTGAGATCAGATACCCAGATACAGTATGCATCCCCTATTTGATATCTACAAGCAACACTTCAGTCATGCCAAACAGTTTAAAATCCGTACACGCATTAAATTTTGGGTTTTTTTTTCCGGAAGTCGCATTTAAAATATGAATAATACGAATCCTCGTAAATATCAATTCATAGAAAACAGTATGTTTTATAATGTACTTTCGAAAATCGCACGATTTCTGTACAATCAGGCATTAAAAGAATAAGGAGGGTTGTTCGCACGCAATCAGGACAAATGCACCATTTCTAACCGATGTTTCGAATGTCAGTTCAAAGTCGGCATCAAATGTTTTTTAATTTAAAATTCAGGTCCCCCTCTCCTCGAGGAAGTAAAGCAATAAATACCAACATGAAACCCTTCTGTTCAACTACGTAACTTACGTACTTAGATTTATACTATCGACTCTATTGAAATATCATCTAGTAATTTCATGATTCCTCTATCTCTGTCCACTGCGTCTGTTCGTAAAAATAGGGCATATGATATCTAAAAAGTTAATGATTTTGAAAATCAAACTTTGATATTAAGTAATTCGTTTATATACATTCAATGTTATAGACAGGCCCTGTCCAAACCTAGAGATGACAAAGCCCCGGGCACCTGTATTTTTGTGAATGTCGGGAGGACTCCTCGGATGATTGCATGCATGAGCTCGCTGCAGTTAGCAAAAGACAAACTGCTGTAGGTACACCTTGTTCATATATATATATATATATATATGTATATAATAAGTGTCTTATTTTGTGTGTTTAAGCAGAAATAAATTACAATGGCTGATGCATTTATTTTGATATAATGCGCGTTAGCGCATTTTATCAAATAAATGCATCAGCCATTGTAATTTATTTCTGCATAAACACACAAAATAAGACACTTATTCTATATATATGCGCTTTCAAAGCCAAAAATAGAACAAAGGAAGCGCCCGATTCTATTTATAAAGCGAATCCGTTCACCAATGCAGAAAGGGGAGTTAATTTTAGAAAGTAACAGCTGGAGTTTCCCATGACAACGTCACGCTTATTCACTATGACTGAACTGTCATAAATTAATGCATTATGATATATCAAGTTTTACAAATTAAACAATTTAACAATGGAATCATGATAAAAAATGACCAAATAAGTTGTTTATTACTCTCTAGATGTTGACTGTTTGGAACTAGTTTTGTTTGCGCAATGAATTCCCATTTAGTATCCGTTTAAGTCAGTTGCAGCGCGGTGAAATCATGAAATGTTGACAGCGTTAGTTCATGAATTTTTCTTATACTGTGTACTGCTTATGGGTGGTTTATTTTGGAATTATCACAAACAACGCCGAATGTGATAAGAAATCTTCATTCAAAATATTCCGTTGAGTGAAGGATGTGACATCAATCGACAGAGAGCTATTGTAGCTGCGCCTGCCTCTGTTGCTTGTTGATGTCGTATTCTGTAATCGTCAAGGCACAGTCGCTGAAAGAGGTAAGGGATTAATGGGGAAGATTTTAGATATGAATTCGACTTTCTATATGATGATGTTCCTAATTTCTGTATAGGAAAAGATTTTATACTCGTTGATATTCAATTCAAATTCATCCGCGATGCTTGGCGGCGTTTTGACGTCACACTGTTATTGATACAGAAATCAATAACAATCGTCCTGAAAGCTTTATCTCGGGCAATTACAGTGGTTGTGCATATATATATATAGTCCGTCCAGACTTTTTGGCAGCGGGTGTTGCATGCAAACAGGAGACGCTGACTCTACCTAGGCACCTGGTCTCGCCCCTCGCGGGGTCTGCTTTGGTTCATGAATTGAGAATATTACCTACCTGGCTACTAGTTATAGCCTTTCGAGCTTCAGTATAGTACAGGTTCTGACTAGCATGAGAGTGTGTGTATGTTTTTTTTATGTACTTGTGTCCGAACGGAATGAGGGACGTACTGTCCCTTGTTCCGTCTGGATACAGGTACATATTCGTGTATCCAGAGGGCTCAAAGGATGTACTGTCCCTTCCGCTGGGTTTAAACACGTTTAGTGTCGTGGTCGCTTGTACCTTTTTTTGTGCTTTTATATATATATATATATATATATATATATATATATATATATATATATATATATATATATATATATATATATATATATATAGACAGAACAGAAGAGGTGAAAACAACCATGTTCACTATTCAGACAATGTCGGATCAGCCCAACAAAGGGCGAATGCACGTCGCTTGGAAAAAAAGATATAAAGCACAAAAAAGGTACAAGCGACCACGACACTAAACGTGTTTAAACCCAGCGGAAGGGACAGTACATCCCTTGAGCCCTCTGGATACACGAATATGTACTTGTATCCAGACGGAACAAGGGACAGTACGTCCCTCATTCCGTTCGGACACAAGTATCCAGAGGGCTCAAGGGATGTACTGTCCCTTCCGCTGGGTTTAAACACGTTTAGTGTCGTGGTCGCTTGTACCTTTTTTGTGCTTTTATATATATATATATATATATATATATATATATATATATATATATATATATATATATATATATATATATATATATAAAAGCACAAAAAAAGGTACAAGCGACCACGACACTAAACGTGTTTAAACCCAGCGGAAGGGACAGTACATCCCTTGAGCCCTCTGGATACACGAATATGTACTTGTATCCAGACGGAACAAGGGACAGTACGTGTATGTTTTTTTTTATGTACTTGTGTCCGAACGGAATGAGGGACGTACTGTCCCTTGTTCCGTCTGGATACAAGTACATATTCGTGTATCCAGAGGGCTCAAGGGATGTACTGTCCCTTCCGCTGGGTTTAAACACGTTTAGTGTCGTGGTCGCTTGTACCTTTTTTTGTGCTTTTATATCTTTTTTTTCCAAGCGACGTGCATTCGCCCTTTGTTGGGCTGATCCGACATTGTCTGAATAGTGAACGTGGTTGTTTTCACCTCTTTTGTGCTGTCTATATATATATATATATATATATACATTGTCTGAATAGTGAACGTGGTTGTTTTCACCTCTTTTGTGCTGTCTATATATATATATATATATATATAGACAGCACAAAAGAGGTGAAAACAACCACGTTCACTTTTCAGACAATGTCGGATCAGCCCAACAAAGGGCGAATGCACGTCGCTTGGGGAAAAAAAGACATAAAAGCACATAAAAAGGTACAAGAGACCACGACACTAAACGTGTTTAAACCCAGCGGAAGGGACAGCACATCCCTTGAGCCCTCTGGATACACGAATATGTATATATATATATATATATAAATTCAGTCAGACATTCTTTATATCAATATTCTTGAATATTTCAATGTTTACTTTCTTATTGCTAAAGAGAACGTAACGTATTTATGTAACATCATTTAGCGCCATTACATTGTCATATTGTTCACTATGACGTCATGATATGTTTGCCGTTATAATCATATTCCATTGAAGAGCCCGAATGGTGAAAACGTTTTGGGAAATAAAGTATGAATCATTTCTGAATCTTTCTATATATCTCAACTATTCCGAGAGGACATAAACTTTATACTATATATATTCATATATGTGTCGTAGTCACTTGTACCTTTTTTGTGTTTTTCATATGTCAGTTTTCGGGTCCCTGCGATTTTCTGTCTTATATTGCGGACACCTGACAGTGTAGAGCCTGTCATACACAGCAATTGTTTAATTCATACCTAAGCTACAAGAGCCCCCCCCCCCCTACAAATATGTATAAATTCTTAAAATAAAGGACGAAAGTGTTAAAATTGACATTAGTTGCCAAATCAAAGCACTGAAGGTACTGAGAGCGAATAGCTAAATATCAGAATATGGCATTGTATTATTTATGCTGTATGACACCAAACTTTCCTTCGTAGACAAGTTTATGCAAGAATAGAATAATACTGAAATGCTAATCAATAATAATGTCATTAGAATTAAAAGATGACCGACCTCGAACTAGCAAAGTCAAAAGCGTAAATACTAGTGGCCGACCCAGAGGGTTGACTAAGGGGGTAGGGAAGGTAAGTATAGTTGAAGAGGGGAGTTGGTTGTCGAGCAATTTGAGACAATCTCTGACAAATATCTTCCATTAATAATCCTTGAATTCTATAAAGATCAAATGAAAAAAATATTCCTTGAATTTTTTAATCGTGAAAAGATAAATTGCATTTCATTTAAAAAAGCTTCCGGTTCCTTAGTGTTATTAGAGTTTTGTATTAGAGTTCACACAGAACTGTATCGGTCAATTAAAGTTGCTTGTCTCGTTAGAGGCTTTCATTGATTCCTATGTAGAAATATTTACAGACCTGGTATGGTATATGATAAAGAAAGACGTGGGTGTGCGTGAGGGTGTGTGTGTGTGTAAGAGAGAGAGAGAGAGAGAGTATCATGTACTGGTAGTGTATTACGTTCAATTTCTGAGAAAAAAAGATTAAAAGGCATTCAAGGTCTATATTTTCATTCAGTTTGTACGTCCTTGATACATTCTTCTTCATTTTCAATTTCCAATCTTAAACTCCATACGTAGTCTCGTTGTCTGGTCTATAAACTGGCGACGTTTGTCTACGCATGTCGTGGTGTAGTCGTAATTATTATCTACTAATTACGATTTTGCTCGTTGGAAGGATTTATTCGAGAAAGAACTTTTCGATATATAAACAACTTATACGTATCTTCTCGATTTTTTAGACTTAGATCGAAATTTAGAAAGGGGAAATGGGAACTACATTGTGTATACAAAGAAAATTATTCTAAATATCTTGGTGTTTTACATTTACTTTCTGAAAATGATATGAAAACTGGCGAGGGTAACAAGCTGAACAAATAAAGAATAAATGGCAAACATATTTTGGAATACAGTTGACAGTTGACGATTGAATTGTCAACTGCATTCCAGAATACAGTTGACAATTCGACTAAGAAACACTTGCATTGAAAATGTATGCATAATAAATTTTCTGTATTACTATTTCATCACACCAAAAAATACATATAACACCCATGCCCAACCTCCACTTCTTACAGAATAAAACATAAATGAAGAAGCAAAGGATCGACACATCCTGTTGGTAATAAAACATAAATGAAGAAGCAAAGGATCGACACATCCTGTTGGTAATAGCTCAAACTTTTATAGTATTCCCCTGGTTACGATACTGAAATTTTCAGGGATTCATGCCTAGACATTGAATCAAACACACATTAAATTTGGTGAGGGTACATGACCTTGTTACCGAGGAATGAGGCCGAGAACTTTGCCAATAATTCTACCATTCAGACAAATTCTCAAACAATTCTAAGTCCAAACTTTTATAGTATTCCCCTGGTTACGATACTGAAATTTTCAGGGATTCATGCCTAGACATTGAATCAAACACACATTAAATTTGGTGAGGGTACATGACCTTGTTACCGAGGAATGAGGCCGAGAACTTTGCCAATAATTCTACCATTCAGACATATTCTCAAACAATTCTAAGTCCAAACTTTTATAGTATTCCCCTGGTTACGATACTGAAATTTTCAGTGTGTACGTGTCTATACCTAGGCATGAATCCCTGAACATATCAACTCCCTAACCAGGGGATTACTATAAAATTTTGAACTTAGAAAATTTTGAGACTTCGTCAGAATTTCAGAAATATTGGCAAAGTTCTCGGTCTCATTTCTCGGTAATAAGGCCATGTACCCTCACCAAATTTTTAGTGTGTACGTGTCTATACCTAGGCATGAATCCCTGAACATATCAACTCCCTAACCAGGGGATTACTATAAAATTTTGAACTTAGAAAATTTTGAGACTTCGTCAGAATTTCAGAAATATTGGCAAAGTTCTCGGTCTCATTTCTCGGTAATAAGGCCATGTACCCTCACCAAATTTTTAGTGTGTACGTGTCTATACCTAGGCATGAATCCCTGAACATATCAACTCCCTAACCAGGGGATTACTATAAAATTTTGAACTTAGAAAATTTTGAGACTTCGTCAGAATTTCAGAAATATTGGCAAAGTTCTCGGTCTCATTTCTCGGTAATAAGGCCATGTACCCTCACCAAATTTTTAGTGTGTACGTGTCTATACCTAGGCATGAATCCCTGAACATATCAACTCCCTAACCAGGGGATTACTATAAAATTTTGAACTTAGAAAATTTTGAGACTTCGTCAGAATTTCAGAAATATTGGCAAAGTTCTCGGTCTCATTTCTCGGTAATAAGGCCATGTACCCTCACCAAATTTTTAGTGTGTACGTGTCTATACCTAGGCATGAATCCCTGAACATATCAACTCCCTAACCAGGGGATTACTATAAAATTTTGAACTTAGAAAATTTTGAGACTTCGTCAGAATTTCAGAAATATTGGCAAAGTTCTCGGTCTCATTTCTCGGTAATAAGGCCATGTACCCTCACCAAATTTTTAGTGTGTACGTGTCTATACCTAGGCATGAATCCCTGAACATATCAACTCCCTAACCAGGGGATTACTATAAAATTTTGAACTTAGAAAATTTTGAGACTTCGTCAGAATTTCAGAAATATTGGCAAAGTTCTCGGTCTCATTTCTCGGTAATAAGGCCATGTACCCTCACCAAATTTTTAGTGTGTACGTGTCTATACCTAGGCATGAATCCCTGAACATATCAACTCCCTAACCAGGGGATTACTATAAAATTTTGAACTTAGAAAATTTTGAGACTTCGTCAGAATTTCAGAAATATTGGCAAAGTTCTCGGTCTCATTTCTCGGTAATAAGGCCATGTACCCTCACCAAATTTTTAGTGTGTACGTGTCTATACCTAGGCATGAATCCCTGAACATATCAACTCCCTAACCAGGGGATTACTATAAAATTTTGAACTTAGAAAATTTTGAGACTTCGTCAGAATTTCAGAAATATTGGCAAAGTTCTCGGTCTCATTTCTCGGTAATAAGGCCATGTACCCTCACCAAATTTTTAGTGTGTACGTGTCTATACCTAGGCATGAATCCCTGAACATATCAACTCCCTAACCAGGGGATTACTATAAAATTTTGAACTTAGAAAATTTTGAGACTTCGTCAGAATTTCAGAAATATTGGCAAAGTTCTCGGTCTCATTTCTCGGTAATAAGGCCATGTACCCTCACCAAATTTTTAGTGTGTACGTGTCTATACCTAGGCATGAATCCCTGAACATATCAACTCCCTAACCAGGGGATTACTATAAAATTTTGAACTTAGAAAATTTTGAGACTTCGTCAGAATTTCAGAAATATTGGCAAAGTTCTCGGTCTCATTTCTCGGTAATAAGGCCATGTACCCTCACCAAATTTTTAGTGTGTACGTGTCTATACCTAGGCATGAATCCCTGAACATATCAACTCCCTAACCAGGGGATTACTATAAAATTTTGAACTTAGAAAATTTTGAGACTTCGTCAGAATTTCAGAAATATTGGCAAAGTTCTCGGTCTCATTTCTCGGTAATAAGGCCATGTACCCTCACCAAATTTTTAGTGTGTACGTGTCTATACCTAGGCATGAATCCCTGAACATATCAACTCCCTAACCAGGGGATTACTATAAAATTTTGAACTTAGAAAATTTTGAGACTTCGTCAGAATTTCAGAAATATTGGCAAAGTTCTCGGTCTCATTTCTCGGTAATAAGGCCATGTACCCTCACCAAATTTTTAGTGTGTACGTGTCTATACCTAGGCATGAATCCCTGAACATATCAACTCCCTAACCAGGGGATTACTATAAAATTTTGAACTTAGAAAATTTTGAGACTTCGTCAGAATTTCAGAAATATTGGCAAAGTTCTCGGTCTCATTTCTCGGTAATAAGGCCATGTACCCTCACCAAATTTTTAGTGTGTACGTGTCTATACCTAGGCATGAATCCCTGAACATATCAACTCCCTAACCAGGGGATTACTATAAAATTTTGAACTTAGAAAATTTTGAGACTTCGTCAGAATTTCAGAAATATTGGCAAAGTTCTCGGTCTCATTTCTCGGTAATAAGGCCATGTACCCTCACCAAATTTTTAGTGTGTACGTGTCTATACCTAGGCATGAATCCCTGAACATATCAACTCCCTAACCAGGGGATTACTATAAAATTTTGAACTTAGAAAATTTTGAGACTTCGTCAGAATTTCAGAAATATTGGCAAAGTTCTCGGTCTCATTTCTCGGTAATAAGGCCATGTACCCTCACCAAATTTTTAGTGTGTACGTGTCTATACCTAGGCATGAATCCCTGAACATATCAACTCCCTAACCAGGGGATTACTATAAAATTTTGAACTTAGAAAATTTTGAGACTTCGTCAGAATTTCAGAAATATTGGCAAAGTTCTCGGTCTCATTTCTCGGTAATAAGGCCATGTACCCTCACCAAATTTTTAGTGTGTACGTGTCTATACCTAGGCATGAATCCCTGAACATATCAACTCCCTAACCAGGGGATTACTATAAAATTTTGAACTTAGAAAATTTTGAGACTTCGTCAGAATTTCAGAAATATTGGCAAAGTTCTCGGTCTCATTTCTCGGTAATAAGGCCATGTACCCTCACCAAATTTTTAGTGTGTACGTGTCTATACCTAGGCATGAATCCCTGAACATATCAACTCCCTAACCAGGGGATTACTATAAAATTTTGAACTTAGAAAATTTTGAGACTTCGTCAGAATTTCAGAAATATTGGCAAAGTTCTCGGTCTCATTTCTCGGTAATAAGGCCATGTACCCTCACCAAATTTTTAGTGTGTACGTGTCTATACCTAGGCATGAATCCCTGAACATATCAACTCCCTAACCAGGGGATTACTATAAAATTTTGAACTTAGAAAATTTTGAGACTTCGTCAGAATTTCAGAAATATTGGCAAAGTTCTCGGTCTCATTTCTCGGTAATAAGGCCATGTACCCTCACCAAATTTTTAGTGTGTACGTGTCTATACCTAGGCATGAATCCCTGAACATATCAACTCCCTAACCAGGGGATTACTATAAAATTTTGAACTTAGAAAATTTTGAGACTTCGTCAGAATTTCAGAAATATTGGCAAAGTTCTCGGTCTCATTTCTCGGTAATAAGGCCATGTACCCTCACCAAATTTTTAGTGTGTACGTGTCTATACCTAGGCATGAATCCCTGAACATATCAACTCCCTAACCAGGGGATTACTATAAAATTTTGAACTTAGAAAATTTTGAGACTTCGTCAGAATTTCAGAAATATTGGCAAAGTTCTCGGTCTCATTTCTCGGTAATAAGGCCATGTACCCTCACCAAATTTTTAGTGTGTACGTGTCTATACCTAGGCATGAATCCCTGAACATATCAACTCCCTAACCAGGGGATTACTATAAAATTTTGAACTTAGAAAATTTTGAGACTTCGTCAGAATTTCAGAAATATTGGCAAAGTTCTCGGTCTCATTTCTCGGTAATAAGGCCATGTACCCTCACCAAATTTTTAGTGTGTACGTGTCTATACCTAGGCATGAATCCCTGAACATATCAACTCCCTAACCAGGGGATTACTATAAAATTTTGAACTTAGAAAATTTTGAGACTTCGTCAGAATTTCAGAAATATTGGCAAAGTTCTCGGTCTCATTTCTCGGTAATAAGGCCATGTACCCTCACCAAATTTTTAGTGTGTACGTGTCTATACCTAGGCATGAATCCCTGAACATATCAACTCCCTAACCAGGGGATTACTATAAAATTTTGAACTTAGAAAATTTTGAGACTTCGTCAGAATTTCAGAAATATTGGCAAAGTTCTCGGTCTCATTTCTCGGTAATAAGGCCATGTACCCTCACCAAATTTTTAGTGTGTACGTGTCTATACCTAGGCATGAATCCCTGAACATATCAACTCCCTAACCAGGGGATTACTATAAAATTTTGAACTTAGAAAATTTTGAGACTTCGTCAGAATTTCAGAAATATTGGCAAAGTTCTCGGTCTCATTTCTCGGTAATAAGGCCATGTACCCTCACCAAATTTTTAGTGTGTACGTGTCTATACCTAGGCATGAATCCCTGAACATATCAACTCCCTAACCAGGGGATTACTATAAAATTTTGAACTTAGAAAATTTTGAGACTTCGTCAGAATTTCAGAAATATTGGCAAAGTTCTCGGTCTCATTTCTCGGTAATAAGGCCATGTACCCTCACCAAATTTTTAGTGTGTACGTGTCTATACCTAGGCATGAATCCCTGAACATATCAACTCCCTAACCAGGGGATTACTATAAAATTTTGAACTTAGAAAATTTTGAGACTTCGTCAGAATTTCAGAAATATTGGCAAAGTTCTCGGTCTCATTTCTCGGTAATAAGGCCATGTACCCTCACCAAATTTTTAGTGTGTACGTGTCTATACCTAGGCATGAATCCCTGAACATATCAACTCCCTAACCAGGGGATTACTATAAAATTTTGAACTTAGAAAATTTTGAGACTTCGTCAGAATTTCAGAAATATTGGCAAAGTTCTCGGTCTCATTTCTCGGTAATAAGGCCATGTACCCTCACCAAATTTTTAGTGTGTACGTGTCTATACCTAGGCATGAATCCCTGAACATATCAACTCCCTAACCAGGGGATTACTATAAAATTTTGAACTTAGAAAATTTTGAGACTTCGTCAGAATTTCAGAAATATTGGCAAAGTTCTCGGTCTCATTTCTCGGTAATAAGGCCATGTACCCTCACCAAATTTTTAGTGTGTACGTGTCTATACCTAGGCATGAATCCCTGAACATATCAACTCCCTAACCAGGGGATTACTATAAAATTTTGAACTTAGAAAATTTTGAGACTTCGTCAGAATTTCAGAAATATTGGCAAAGTTCTCGGTCTCATTTCTCGGTAATAAGGCCATGTACCCTCACCAAATTTTTAGTGTGTACGTGTCTATACCTAGGCATGAATCCCTGAACATATCAACTCCCTAACCAGGGGATTACTATAAAATTTTGAACTTAGAAAATTTTGAGACTTCGTCAGAATTTCAGAAATATTGGCAAAGTTCTCGGTCTCATTTCTCGGTAATAAGGCCATGTACCCTCACCAAATTTTTAGTGTGTACGTGTCTATACCTAGGCATGAATCCCTGAACATATCAACTCCCTAACCAGGGGATTACTATAAAATTTTGAACTTAGAAAATTTTGAGACTTCGTCAGAATTTCAGAAATATTGGCAAAGTTCTCGGTCTCATTTCTCGGTAATAAGGCCATGTACCCTCACCAAATTTTTAGTGTGTACGTGTCTATACCTAGGCATGAATCCCTGAACATATCAACTCCCTAACCAGGGGATTACTATAAAATTTTGAACTTAGAAAATTTTGAGACTTCGTCAGAATTTCAGAAATATTGGCAAAGTTCTCGGTCTCATTTCTCGGTAATAAGGCCATGTACCCTCACCAAATTTTTAGTGTGTACGTGTCTATACCTAGGCATGAATCCCTGAACATATCAACTCCCTAACCAGGGGATTACTATAAAATTTTGAACTTAGAAAATTTTGAGACTTCGTCAGAATTTCAGAAATATTGGCAAAGTTCTCGGTCTCATTTCTCGGTAATAAGGCCATGTACCCTCACCAAATTTTTAGTGTGTACGTGTCTATACCTAGGCATGAATCCCTGAACATATCAACTCCCTAACCAGGGGATTACTATAAAATTTTGAACTTAGAAAATTTTGAGACTTCGTCAGAATTTCAGAAATATTGGCAAAGTTCTCGGTCTCATTTCTCGGTAATAAGGCCATGTACCCTCACCAAATTTTTAGTGTGTACGTGTCTATACCTAGGCATGAATCCCTGAACATATCAACTCCCTAACCAGGGGATTACTATAAAATTTTGAACTTAGAAAATTTTGAGACTTCGTCAGAATTTCAGAAATATTGGCAAAGTTCTCGGTCTCATTTCTCGGTAATAAGGCCATGTACCCTCACCAAATTTTTAGTGTGTACGTGTCTATACCTAGGCATGAATCCCTGAACATATCAACTCCCTAACCAGGGGATTACTATAAAATTTTGAACTTAGAAAATTTTGAGACTTCGTCAGAATTTCAGAAATATTGGCAAAGTTCTCGGTCTCATTTCTCGGTAATAAGGCCATGTACCCTCACCAAATTTTTAGTGTGTACGTGTCTATACCTAGGCATGAATCCCTGAACATATCAACTCCCTAACCAGGGGATTACTATAAAATTTTGAACTTAGAAAATTTTGAGACTTCGTCAGAATTTCAGAAATATTGGCAAAGTTCTCGGTCTCATTTCTCGGTAATAAGGCCATGTACCCTCACCAAATTTTTAGTGTGTACGTGTCTATACCTAGGCATGAATCCCTGAACATATCAACTCCCTAACCAGGGGATTACTATAAAATTTTGAACTTAGAAAATTTTGAGACTTCGTCAGAATTTCAGAAATATTGGCAAAGTTCTCGGTCTCATTTCTCGGTAATAAGGCCATGTACCCTCACCAAATTTTTAGTGTGTACGTGTCTATACCTAGGCATGAATCCCTGAACATATCAACTCCCTAACCAGGGGATTACTATAAAATTTTGAACTTAGAAAATTTTGAGACTTCGTCAGAATTTCAGAAATATTGGCAAAGTTCTCGGTCTCATTTCTCGGTAATAAGGCCATGTACCCTCACCAAATTTTTAGTGTGTACGTGTCTATACCTAGGCATGAATCCCTGAACATATCAACTCCCTAACCAGGGGATTACTATAAAATTTTGAACTTAGAAAATTTTGAGACTTCGTCAGAATTTCAGAAATATTGGCAAAGTTCTCGGTCTCATTTCTCGGTAATAAGGCCATGTACCCTCACCAAATTTTTAGTGTGTACGTGTCTATACCTAGGCATGAATCCCTGAACATATCAACTCCCTAACCAGGGGATTACTATAAAATTTTGAACTTAGAAAATTTTGAGACTTCGTCAGAATTTCAGAAATATTGGCAAAGTTCTCGGTCTCATTTCTCGGTAATAAGGCCATGTACCCTCACCAAATTTTTAGTGTGTACGTGTCTATACCTAGGCATGAATCCCTGAACATATCAACTCCCTAACCAGGGGATTACTATAAAATTTTGAACTTAGAAAATTTTGAGACTTCGTCAGAATTTCAGAAATATTGGCAAAGTTCTCGGTCTCATTTCTCGGTAATAAGGCCATGTACCCTCACCAAATTTTTAGTGTGTACGTGTCTATACCTAGGCATGAATCCCTGAACATATCAACTCCCTAACCAGGGGATTACTATAAAATTTTGAACTTAGAAAATTTTGAGACTTCGTCAGAATTTCAGAAATATTGGCAAAGTTCTCGGTCTCATTTCTCGGTAATAAGGCCATGTACCCTCACCAAATTTTTAGTGTGTACGTGTCTATACCTAGGCATGAATCCCTGAACATATCAACTCCCTAACCAGGGGATTACTATAAAATTTTGAACTTAGAAAATTTTGAGACTTCGTCAGAATTTCAGAAATATTGGCAAAGTTCTCGGTCTCATTTCTCGGTAATAAGGCCATGTACCCTCACCAAATTTTTAGTGTGTACGTGTCTATACCTAGGCATGAATCCCTGAACATATCAACTCCCTAACCAGGGGATTACTATAAAATTTTGAACTTAGAAAATTTTGAGACTTCGTCAGAATTTCAGAAATATTGGCAAAGTTCTCGGTCTCATTTCTCGGTAATAAGGCCATGTACCCTCACCAAATTTTTAGTGTGTACGTGTCTATACCTAGGCATGAATCCCTGAACATATCAACTCCCTAACCAGGGGATTACTATAAAATTTTGAACTTAGAAAATTTTGAGACTTCGTCAGAATTTCAGAAATATTGGCAAAGTTCTCGGTCTCATTTCTCGGTAATAAGGCCATGTACCCTCACCAAATTTTTAGTGTGTACGTGTCTATACCTAGGCATGAATCCCTGAACATATCAACTCCCTAACCAGGGGATTACTATAAAATTTTGAACTTAGAAAATTTTGAGACTTCGTCAGAATTTCAGAAATATTGGCAAAGTTCTCGGTCTCATTTCTCGGTAATAAGGCCATGTACCCTCACCAAATTTTTAGTGTGTACGTGTCTATACCTAGGCATGAATCCCTGAACATATCAACTCCCTAACCAGGGGATTACTATAAAATTTTGAACTTAGAAAATTTTGAGACTTCGTCAGAATTTCAGAAATATTGGCAAAGTTCTCGGTCTCATTTCTCGGTAATAAGGCCATGTACCCTCACCAAATTTTTAGTGTGTACGTGTCTATACCTAGGCATGAATCCCTGAACATATCAACTCCCTAACCAGGGGATTACTATAAAATTTTGAACTTAGAAAATTTTGAGACTTCGTCAGAATTTCAGAAATATTGGCAAAGTTCTCGGTCTCATTTCTCGGTAATAAGGCCATGTACCCTCACCAAATTTTTAGTGTGTACGTGTCTATACCTAGGCATGAATCCCTGAACATATCAACTCCCTAACCAGGGGATTACTATAAAATTTTGAACTTAGAAAATTTTGAGACTTCGTCAGAATTTCAGAAATATTGGCAAAGTTCTCGGTCTCATTTCTCGGTAATAAGGCCATGTACCCTCACCAAATTTTTAGTGTGTACGTGTCTATACCTAGGCATGAATCCCTGAACATATCAACTCCCTAACCAGGGGATTACTATAAAATTTTGAACTTAGAAAATTTTGAGACTTCGTCAGAATTTCAGAAATATTGGCAAAGTTCTCGGTCTCATTTCTCGGTAATAAGGCCATGTACCCTCACCAAATTTTTAGTGTGTACGTGTCTATACCTAGGCATGAATCCCTGAACATATCAACTCCCTAACCAGGGGATTACTATAAAATTTTGAACTTAGAAAATTTTGAGACTTCGTCAGAATTTCAGAAATATTGGCAAAGTTCTCGGTCTCATTTCTCGGTAATAAGGCCATGTACCCTCACCAAATTTTTAGTGTGTACGTGTCTATACCTAGGCATGAATCCCTGAACATATCAACTCCCTAACCAGGGGATTACTATAAAATTTTGAACTTAGAAAATTTTGAGACTTCGTCAGAATTTCAGAAATATTGGCAAAGTTCTCGGTCTCATTTCTCGGTAATAAGGCCATGTACCCTCACCAAATTTTTAGTGTGTACGTGTCTATACCTAGGCATGAATCCCTGAACATATCAACTCCCTAACCAGGGGATTACTATAAAATTTTGAACTTAGAAAATTTTGAGACTTCGTCAGAATTTCAGAAATATTGGCAAAGTTCTCGGTCTCATTTCTCGGTAATAAGGCCATGTACCCTCACCAAATTTTTAGTGTGTACGTGTCTATACCTAGGCATGAATCCCTGAACATATCAACTCCCTAACCAGGGGATTACTATAAAATTTTGAACTTAGAAAATTTTGAGACTTCGTCAGAATTTCAGAAATATTGGCAAAGTTCTCGGTCTCATTTCTCGGTAATAAGGCCATGTACCCTCACCAAATTTTTAGTGTGTACGTGTCTATACCTAGGCATGAATCCCTGAACATATCAACTCCCTAACCAGGGGATTACTATAAAATTTTGAACTTAGAAAATTTTGAGACTTCGTCAGAATTTCAGAAATATTGGCAAAGTTCTCGGTCTCATTTCTCGGTAATAAGGCCATGTACCCTCACCAAATTTTTAGTGTGTACGTGTCTATACCTAGGCATGAATCCCTGAACATATCAACTCCCTAACCAGGGGATTACTATAAAATTTTGAACTTAGAAAATTTTGAGACTTCGTCAGAATTTCAGAAATATTGGCAAAGTTCTCGGTCTCATTTCTCGGTAATAAGGCCATGTACCCTCACCAAATTTTTAGTGTGTACGTGTCTATACCTAGGCATGAATCCCTGAACATATCAACTCCCTAACCAGGGGATTACTATAAAATTTTGAACTTAGAAAATTTTGAGACTTCGTCAGAATTTCAGAAATATTGGCAAAGTTCTCGGTCTCATTTCTCGGTAATAAGGCCATGTACCCTCACCAAATTTTTAGTGTGTACGTGTCTATACCTAGGCATGAATCCCTGAACATATCAACTCCCTAACCAGGGGATTACTATAAAATTTTGAACTTAGAAAATTTTGAGACTTCGTCAGAATTTCAGAAATATTGGCAAAGTTCTCGGTCTCATTTCTCGGTAATAAGGCCATGTACCCTCACCAAATTTTTAGTGTGTACGTGTCTATACCTAGGCATGAATCCCTGAACATATCAACTCCCTAACCAGGGGATTACTATAAAATTTTGAACTTAGAAAATTTTGAGACTTCGTCAGAATTTCAGAAATATTGGCAAAGTTCTCGGTCTCATTTCTCGGTAATAAGGCCATGTACCCTCACCAAATTTTTAGTGTGTACGTGTCTATACCTAGGCATGAATCCCTGAACATATCAACTCCCTAACCAGGGGATTACTATAAAATTTTGAACTTAGAAAATTTTGAGACTTCGTCAGAATTTCAGAAATATTGGCAAAGTTCTCGGTCTCATTTCTCGGTAATAAGGCCATGTACCCTCACCAAATTTTTAGTGTGTACGTGTCTATACCTAGGCATGAATCCCTGAACATATCAACTCCCTAACCAGGGGATTACTATAAAATTTTGAACTTAGAAAATTTTGAGACTTCGTCAGAATTTCAGAAATATTGGCAAAGTTCTCGGTCTCATTTCTCGGTAATAAGGCCATGTACCCTCACCAAATTTTTAGTGTGTACGTGTCTATACCTAGGCATGAATCCCTGAACATATCAACTCCCTAACCAGGGGATTACTATAAAATTTTGAACTTAGAAAATTTTGAGACTTCGTCAGAATTTCAGAAATATTGGCAAAGTTCTCGGTCTCATTTCTCGGTAATAAGGCCATGTACCCTCACCAAATTTTTAGTGTGTACGTGTCTATACCTAGGCATGAATCCCTGAACATATCAACTCCCTAACCAGGGGATTACTATAAAATTTTGAACTTAGAAAATTTTGAGACTTCGTCAGAATTTCAGAAATATTGGCAAAGTTCTCGGTCTCATTTCTCGGTAATAAGGCCATGTACCCTCACCAAATTTTTAGTGTGTACGTGTCTATACCTAGGCATGAATCCCTGAACATATCAACTCCCTAACCAGGGGATTACTATAAAATTTTGAACTTAGAAAATTTTGAGACTTCGTCAGAATTTCAGAAATATTGGCAAAGTTCTCGGTCTCATTTCTCGGTAATAAGGCCATGTACCCTCACCAAATTTTTAGTGTGTACGTGTCTATACCTAGGCATGAATCCCTGAACATATCAACTCCCTAACCAGGGGATTACTATAAAATTTTGAACTTAGAAAATTTTGAGACTTCGTCAGAATTTCAGAAATATTGGCAAAGTTCTCGGTCTCATTTCTCGGTAATAAGGCCATGTACCCTCACCAAATTTTTAGTGTGTACGTGTCTATACCTAGGCATGAATCCCTGAACATATCAACTCCCTAACCAGGGGATTACTATAAAATTTTGAACTTAGAAAATTTTGAGACTTCGTCAGAATTTCAGAAATATTGGCAAAGTTCTCGGTCTCATTTCTCGGTAATAAGGCCATGTACCCTCACCAAATTTTTAGTGTGTACGTGTCTATACCTAGGCATGAATCCCTGAACATATCAACTCCCTAACCAGGGGATTACTATAAAATTTTGAACTTAGAAAATTTTGAGACTTCGTCAGAATTTCAGAAATATTGGCAAAGTTCTCGGTCTCATTTCTCGGTAATAAGGCCATGTACCCTCACCAAATTTTTAGTGTGTACGTGTCTATACCTAGGCATGAATCCCTGAACATATCAACTCCCTAACCAGGGGATTACTATAAAATTTTGAACTTAGAAAATTTTGAGACTTCGTCAGAATTTCAGAAATATTGGCAAAGTTCTCGGTCTCATTTCTCGGTAATAAGGCCATGTACCCTCACCAAATTTTTAGTGTGTACGTGTCTATACCTAGGCATGAATCCCTGAACATATCAACTCCCTAACCAGGGGATTACTATAAAATTTTGAACTTAGAAAATTTTGAGACTTCGTCAGAATTTCAGAAATATTGGCAAAGTTCTCGGTCTCATTTCTCGGTAATAAGGCCATGTACCCTCACCAAATTTTTAGTGTGTACGTGTCTATACCTAGGCATGAATCCCTGAACATATCAACTCCCTAACCAGGGGATTACTATAAAATTTTGAACTTAGAAAATTTTGAGACTTCGTCAGAATTTCAGAAATATTGGCAAAGTTCTCGGTCTCATTTCTCGGTAATAAGGCCATGTACCCTCACCAAATTTTTAGTGTGTACGTGTCTATACCTAGGCATGAATCCCTGAACATATCAACTCCCTAACCAGGGGATTACTATAAAATTTTGAACTTAGAAAATTTTGAGACTTCGTCAGAATTTCAGAAATATTGGCAAAGTTCTCGGTCTCATTTCTCGGTAATAAGGCCATGTACCCTCATCAAATTTTTAGTGTGTACGTGTCTATACCTAGGCATGAATCCCTGAACATATCAACTCCCTAACCAGGGGATTACTATAAAATTTTGAACTTAGAAAATTTTGAGACTTCGTCAGAATTTCAGAAATATTGGCAAAGTTCTCGGTCTCATTTCTCGGTAATAAGGCCATGTACCCTCACCAAATTTTTAGTGTGTACGTGTCTATACCTAGGCATGAATCCCTGAACATATCAACTCCCTAACCAGGGGATTACTATAAAATTTTGAACTTAGAAAATTTTGAGACTTCGTCAGAATTTCAGAAATATTGGCAAAGTTCTCGGTCTCATTTCTCGGTAATAAGGCCATGTACCCTCACCAAATTTTTAGTGTGTACGTGTCTATACCTAGGCATGAATCCCTGAACATATCAACTCCCTAACCAGGGGATTACTATAAAATTTTGAACTTAGAAAATTTTGAGACTTCGTCAGAATTTCAGAAATATTGGCAAAGTTCTCGGTCTCATTTCTCGGTAATAAGGCCATGTACCCTCACCAAATTTTTAGTGTGTACGTGTCTATACCTAGGCATGAATCCCTGAACATATCAACTCCCTAACCAGGGGATTACTATAAAATTTTGAACTTAGAAAATTTTGAGACTTCGTCAGAATTTCAGAAATATTGGCAAAGTTCTCGGTCTCATTTCTCGGTAATAAGGCCATGTACCCTCACCAAATTTTTAGTGTGTACGTGTCTATACCTAGGCATGAATCCCTGAACATATCAACTCCCTAACCAGGGGATTACTATAAAATTTTGAACTTAGAAAATTTTGAGACTTCGTCAGAATTTCAGAAATATTGGCAAAGTTCTCGGTCTCATTTCTCGGTAATAAGGCCATGTACCCTCACCAAATTTTTAGTGTGTACGTGTCTATACCTAGGCATGAATCCCTGAACATATCAACTCCCTAACCAGGGGATTACTATAAAATTTTGAACTTAGAAAATTTTGAGACTTCGTCAGAATTTCAGAAATATTGGCAAAGTTCTCGGTCTCATTTCTCGGTAATAAGGCCATGTACCCTCACCAAATTTTTAGTGTGTACGTGTCTATACCTAGGCATGAATCCCTGAACATATCAACTCCCTAACCAGGGGATTACTATAAAATTTTGAACTTAGAAAATTTTGAGACTTCGTCAGAATTTCAGAAATATTGGCAAAGTTCTCGGTCTCATTTCTCGGTAATAAGGCCATGTACCCTCACCAAATTTTTAGTGTGTACGTGTCTATACCTAGGCATGAATCCCTGAACATATCAACTCCCTAACCAGGGGATTACTATAAAATTTTGAACTTAGAAAATTTTGAGACTTCGTCAGAATTTCAGAAATATTGGCAAAGTTCTCGGTCTCATTTCTCGGTAATAAGGCCATGTACCCTCACCAAATTTTTAGTGTGTACGTGTCTATACCTAGGCATGAATCCCTGAACATATCAACTCCCTAACCAGGGGATTACTATAAAATTTTGAACTTAGAAAATTTTGAGACTTCGTCAGAATTTCAGAAATATTGGCAAAGTTCTCGGTCTCATTTCTCGGTAATAAGGCCATGTACCCTCACCAAATTTTTAGTGTGTACGTGTCTATACCTAGGCATGAATCCCTGAACATATCAACTCCCTAACCAGGGGATTACTATAAAATTTTGAACTTAGAAAATTTTGAGACTTCGTCAGAATTTCAGAAATATTGGCAAAGTTCTCGGTCTCATTTCTCGGTAATAAGGCCATGTACCCTCACCAAATTTTTAGTGTGTACGTGTCTATACCTAGGCATGAATCCCTGAACATATCAACTCCCTAACCAGGGGATTACTATAAAATTTTGAACTTAGAAAATTTTGAGACTTCGTCAGAATTTCAGAAATATTGGCAAAGTTCTCGGTCTCATTTCTCGGTAATAAGGCCATGTACCCTCACCAAATTTTTAGTGTGTACGTGTCTATACCTAGGCATGAATCCCTGAACATATCAACTCCCTAACCAGGGGATTACTATAAAATTTTGAACTTAGAAAATTTTGAGACTTCGTCAGAATTTCAGAAATATTGGCAAAGTTCTCGGTCTCATTTCTCGGTAATAAGGCCATGTACCCTCACCAAATTTTTAGTGTGTACGTGTCTATACCTAGGCATGAATCCCTGAACATATCAACTCCCTAACCAGGGGATTACTATAAAATTTTGAACTTAGAAAATTTTGAGACTTCGTCAGAATTTCAGAAATATTGGCAAAGTTCTCGGTCTCATTTCTCGGTAATAAGGCCATGTACCCTCACCAAATTTTTAGTGTGTACGTGTCTATACCTAGGCATGAATCCCTGAACATATCAACTCCCTAACCAGGGGATTACTATAAAATTTTGAACTTAGAAAATTTTGAGACTTCGTCAGAATTTCAGAAATATTGGCAAAGTTCTCGGTCTCATTTCTCGGTAATAAGGCCATGTACCCTCACCAAATTTTTAGTGTGTACGTGTCTATACCTAGGCATGAATCCCTGAACATATCAACTCCCTAACCAGGGGATTACTATAAAATTTTGAACTTAGAAAATTTTGAGACTTCGTCAGAATTTCAGAAATATTGGCAAAGTTCTCGGTCTCATTTCTCGGTAATAAGGCCATGTACCCTCACCAAATTTTTAGTGTGTACGTGTCTATACCTAGGCATGAATCCCTGAACATATCAACTCCCTAACCAGGGGATTACTATAAAATTTTGAACTTAGAAAATTTTGAGACTTCGTCAGAATTTCAGAAATATTGGCAAAGTTCTCGGTCTCATTTCTCGGTAATAAGGCCATGTACCCTCACCAAATTTTTAGTGTGTACGTGTCTATACCTAGGCATGAATCCCTGAACATATCAACTCCCTAACCAGGGGATTACTATAAAATTTTGAACTTAGAAAATTTTGAGACTTCGTCAGAATTTCAGAAATATTGGCAAAGTTCTCGGTCTCATTTCTCGGTAATAAGGCCATGTACCCTCACCAAATTTTTAGTGTGTACGTGTCTATACCTAGGCATGAATCCCTGAACATATCAACTCCCTAACCAGGGGATTACTATAAAATTTTGAACTTAGAAAATTTTGAGACTTCGTCAGAATTTCAGAAATATTGGCAAAGTTCTCGGTCTCATTTCTCGGTAATAAGGCCATGTACCCTCACCAAATTTTTAGTGTGTACGTGTCTATACCTAGGCATGAATCCCTGAACATATCAACTCCCTAACCAGGGGATTACTATAAAATTTTGAACTTAGAAAATTTTGAGACTTCGTCAGAATTTCAGAAATATTGGCAAAGTTCTCGGTCTCATTTCTCGGTAATAAGGCCATGTACCCTCACCAAATTTTTAGTGTGTACGTGTCTATACCTAGGCATGAATCCCTGAACATATCAACTCCCTAACCAGGGGATTACTATAAAATTTTGAACTTAGAAAATTTTGAGACTTCGTCAGAATTTCAGAAATATTGGCAAAGTTCTCGGTCTCATTTCTCGGTAATAAGGCCATGTACCCTCACCAAATTTTTAGTGTGTACGTGTCTATACCTAGGCATGAATCCCTGAACATATCAACTCCCTAACCAGGGGATTACTATAAAATTTTGAACTTAGAAAATTTTGAGACTTCGTCAGAATTTCAGAAATATTGGCAAAGTTCTCGGTCTCATTTCTCGGTAATAAGGCCATGTACCCTCACCAAATTTTTAGTGTGTACGTGTCTATACCTAGGCATGAATCCCTGAACATATCAACTCCCTAACCAGGGGATTACTATAAAATTTTGAACTTAGAAAATTTTGAGACTTCGTCAGAATTTCAGAAATATTGGCAAAGTTCTCGGTCTCATTTCTCGGTAATAAGGCCATGTACCCTCACCAAATTTTTAGTGTGTACGTGTCTATACCTAGGCATGAATCCCTGAACATATCAACTCCCTAACCAGGGGATTACTATAAAATTTTGAACTTAGAAAATTTTGAGACTTCGTCAGAATTTCAGAAATATTGGCAAAGTTCTCGGTCTCATTTCTCGGTAATAAGGCCATGTACCCTCACCAAATTTTTAGTGTGTACGTGTCTATACCTAGGCATGAATCCCTGAACATATCAACTCCCTAACCAGGGGATTACTATAAAATTTTGAACTTAGAAAATTTTGAGACTTCGTCAGAATTTCAGAAATATTGGCAAAGTTCTCGGTCTCATTTCTCGGTAATAAGGCCATGTACCCTCACCAAATTTTTAGTGTGTACGTGTCTATACCTAGGCATGAATCCCTGAACATATCAACTCCCTAACCAGGGGATTACTATAAAATTTTGAACTTAGAAAATTTTGAGACTTCGTCAGAATTTCAGAAATATTGGCAAAGTTCTCGGTCTCATTTCTCGGTAATAAGGCCATGTACCCTCACCAAATTTTTAGTGTGTACGTGTCTATACCTAGGCATGAATCCCTGAACATATCAACTCCCTAACCAGGGGATTACTATAAAATTTTGAACTTAGAAAATTTTGAGACTTCGTCAGAATTTCAGAAATATTGGCAAAGTTCTCGGTCTCATTTCTCGGTAATAAGGCCATGTACCCTCACCAAATTTTTAGTGTGTACGTGTCTATACCTAGGCATGAATCCCTGAACATATCAACTCCCTAACCAGGGGATTACTATAAAATTTTGAACTTAGAAAATTTTGAGACTTCGTCAGAATTTCAGAAATATTGGCAAAGTTCTCGGTCTCATTTCTCGGTAATAAGGCCATGTACCCTCACCAAATTTTTAGTGTGTACGTGTCTATACCTAGGCATGAATCCCTGAACATATCAACTCCCTAACCAGGGGATTACTATAAAATTTTGAACTTAGAAAATTTTGAGACTTCGTCAGAATTTCAGAAATATTGGCAAAGTTCTCGGTCTCATTTCTCGGTAATAAGGCCATGTACCCTCACCAAATTTTTAGTGTGTACGTGTCTATACCTAGGCATGAATCCCTGAACATATCAACTCCCTAACCAGGGGATTACTATAAAATTTTGAACTTAGAAAATTTTGAGACTTCGTCAGAATTTCAGAAATATTGGCAAAGTTCTCGGTCTCATTTCTCGGTAATAAGGCCATGTACCCTCACCAAATTTTTAGTGTGTACGTGTCTATACCTAGGCATGAATCCCTGAACATATCAACTCCCTAACCAGGGGATTACTATAAAATTTTGAACTTAGAAAATTTTGAGACTTCGTCAGAATTTCAGAAATATTGGCAAAGTTCTCGGTCTCATTTCTCGGTAATAAGGCCATGTACCCTCACCAAATTTTTAGTGTGTACGTGTCTATACCTAGGCATGAATCCCTGAACATATCAACTCCCTAACCAGGGGATTACTATAAAATTTTGAACTTAGAAAATTTTGAGACTTCGTCAGAATTTCAGAAATATTGGCAAAGTTCTCGGTCTCATTTCTCGGTAATAAGGCCATGTACCCTCACCAAATTTTTAGTGTGTACGTGTCTATACCTAGGCATGAATCCCTGAACATATCAACTCCCTAACCAGGGGATTACTATAAAATTTTGAACTTAGAAAATTTTGAGACTTCGTCAGAATTTCAGAAATATTGGCAAAGTTCTCGGTCTCATTTCTCGGTAATAAGGCCATGTACCCTCACCAAATTTTTAGTGTGTACGTGTCTATACCTAGGCATGAATCCCTGAACATATCAACTCCCTAACCAGGGGATTACTATAAAATTTTGAACTTAGAAAATTTTGAGACTTCGTCAGAATTTCAGAAATATTGGCAAAGTTCTCGGTCTCATTTCTCGGTAATAAGGCCATGTACCCTCACCAAATTTTTAGTGTGTACGTGTCTATACCTAGGCATGAATCCCTGAACATATCAACTCCCTAACCAGGGGATTACTATAAAATTTTGAACTTAGAAAATTTTGAGACTTCGTCAGAATTTCAGAAATATTGGCAAAGTTCTCGGTCTCATTTCTCGGTAATAAGGCCATGTACCCTCACCAAATTTTTAGTGTGTACGTGTCTATACCTAGGCATGAATCCCTGAACATATCAACTCCCTAACCAGGGGATTACTATAAAATTTTGAACTTAGAAAATTTTGAGACTTCGTCAGAATTTCAGAAATATTGGCAAAGTTCTCGGTCTCATTTCTCGGTAATAAGGCCATGTACCCTCACCAAATTTTTAGTGTGTACGTGTCTATACCTAGGCATGAATCCCTGAACATATCAACTCCCTAACCAGGGGATTACTATAAAATTTTGAACTTAGAAAATTTTGAGACTTCGTCAGAATTTCAGAAATATTGGCAAAGTTCTCGGTCTCATTTCTCGGTAATAAGGCCATGTACCCTCACCAAATTTTTAGTGTGTACGTGTCTATACCTAGGCATGAATCCCTGAACATATCAACTCCCTAACCAGGGGATTACTATAAAATTTTGAACTTAGAAAATTTTGAGACTTCGTCAGAATTTCAGAAATATTGGCAAAGTTCTCGGTCTCATTTCTCGGTAATAAGGCCATGTACCCTCACCAAATTTTTAGTGTGTACGTGTCTATACCTAGGCATGAATCCCTGAACATATCAACTCCCTAACCAGGGGATTACTATAAAATTTTGAACTTAGAAAATTTTGAGACTTCGTCAGAATTTCAGAAATATTGGCAAAGTTCTCGGTCTCATTTCTCGGTAATAAGGCCATGTACCCTCACCAAATTTTTAGTGTGTACGTGTCTATACCTAGGCATGAATCCCTGAACATATCAACTCCCTAACCAGGGGATTACTATAAAATTTTGAACTTAGAAAATTTTGAGACTTCGTCAGAATTTCAGAAATATTGGCAAAGTTCTCGGTCTCATTTCTCGGTAATAAGGCCATGTACCCTCACCAAATTTTTAGTGTGTACGTGTCTATACCTAGGCATGAATCCCTGAACATATCAACTCCCTAACCAGGGGATTACTATAAAATTTTGAACTTAGAAAATTTTGAGACTTCGTCAGAATTTCAGAAATATTGGCAAAGTTCTCGGTCTCATTTCTCGGTAATAAGGCCATGTACCCTCACCAAATTTTTAGTGTGTACGTGTCTATACCTAGGCATGAATCCCTGAACATATCAACTCCCTAACCAGGGGATTACTATAAAATTTTGAACTTAGAAAATTTTGAGACTTCGTCAGAATTTCAGAAATATTGGCAAAGTTCTCGGTCTCATTTCTCGGTAATAAGGCCATGTACCCTCACCAAATTTTTAGTGTGTACGTGTCTATACCTAGGCATGAATCCCTGAACATATCAACTCCCTAACCAGGGGATTACTATAAAATTTTGAACTTAGAAAATTTTGAGACTTCGTCAGAATTTCAGAAATATTGGCAAAGTTCTCGGTCTCATTTCTCGGTAATAAGGCCATGTACCCTCACCAAATTTTTAGTGTGTACGTGTCTATACCTAGGCATGAATCCCTGAACATATCAACTCCCTAACCAGGGGATTACTATAAAATTTTGAACTTAGAAAATTTTGAGACTTCGTCAGAATTTCAGAAATATTGGCAAAGTTCTCGGTCTCATTTCTCGGTAATAAGGCCATGTACCCTCACCAAATTTTTAGTGTGTACGTGTCTATACCTAGGCATGAATCCCTGAACATATCAACTCCCTAACCAGGGGATTACTATAAAATTTTGAACTTAGAAAATTTTGAGACTTCGTCAGAATTTCAGAAATATTGGCAAAGTTCTCGGTCTCATTTCTCGGTAATAAGGCCATGTACCCTCACCAAATTTTTAGTGTGTACGTGTCTATACCTAGGCATGAATCCCTGAACATATCAACTCCCTAACCAGGGGATTACTATAAAATTTTGAACTTAGAAAATTTTGAGACTTCGTCAGAATTTCAGAAATATTGGCAAAGTTCTCGGTCTCATTTCTCGGTAATAAGGCCATGTACCCTCACCAAATTTTTAGTGTGTACGTGTCTATACCTAGGCATGAATCCCTGAACATATCAACTCCCTAACCAGGGGATTACTATAAAATTTTGAACTTAGAAAATTTTGAGACTTCGTCAGAATTTCAGAAATATTGGCAAAGTTCTCGGTCTCATTTCTCGGTAATAAGGCCATGTACCCTCACCAAATTTTTAGTGTGTACGTGTCTATACCTAGGCATGAATCCCTGAACATATCAACTCCCTAACCAGGGGATTACTATAAAATTTTGAACTTAGAAAATTTTGAGACTTCGTCAGAATTTCAGAAATATTGGCAAAGTTCTCGGTCTCATTTCTCGGTAATAAGGCCATGTACCCTCACCAAATTTTTAGTGTGTACGTGTCTATACCTAGGCATGAATCCCTGAACATATCAACTCCCTAACCAGGGGATTACTATAAAATTTTGAACTTAGAAAATTTTGAGACTTCGTCAGAATTTCAGAAATATTGGCAAAGTTCTCGGTCTCATTTCTCGGTAATAAGGCCATGTACCCTCACCAAATTTTTAGTGTGTACGTGTCTATACCTAGGCATGAATCCCTGAACATATCAACTCCCTAACCAGGGGATTACTATAAAATTTTGAACTTAGAAAATTTTGAGACTTCGTCAGAATTTCAGAAATATTGGCAAAGTTCTCGGTCTCATTTCTCGGTAATAAGGCCATGTACCCTCACCAAATTTTTAGTGTGTACGTGTCTATACCTAGGCATGAATCCCTGAACATATCAACTCCCTAACCAGGGGATTACTATAAAATTTTGAACTTAGAAAATTTTGAGACTTCGTCAGAATTTCAGAAATATTGGCAAAGTTCTCGGTCTCATTTCTCGGTAATAAGGCCATGTACCCTCACCAAATTTTTAGTGTGTACGTGTCTATACCTAGGCATGAATCCCTGAACATATCAACTCCCTAACCAGGGGATTACTATAAAATTTTGAACTTAGAAAATTTTGAGACTTCGTCAGAATTTCAGAAATATTGGCAAAGTTCTCGGTCTCATTTCTCGGTAATAAGGCCATGTACCCTCACCAAATTTTTAGTGTGTACGTGTCTATACCTAGGCATGAATCCCTGAACATATCAACTCCCTAACCAGGGGATTACTATAAAATTTTGAACTTAGAAAATTTTGAGACTTCGTCAGAATTTCAGAAATATTGGCAAAGTTCTCGGTCTCATTTCTCGGTAATAAGGCCATGTACCCTCACCAAATTTTTAGTGTGTACGTGTCTATACCTAGGCATGAATCCCTGAACATATCAACTCCCTAACCAGGGGATTACTATAAAATTTTGAACTTAGAAAATTTTGAGACTTCGTCAGAATTTCAGAAATATTGGCAAAGTTCTCGGTCTCATTTCTCGGTAATAAGGCCATGTACCCTCACCAAATTTTTAGTGTGTACGTGTCTATACCTAGGCATGAATCCCTGAACATATCAACTCCCTAACCAGGGGATTACTATAAAATTTTGAACTTAGAAAATTTTGAGACTTCGTCAGAATTTCAGAAATATTGGCAAAGTTCTCGGTCTCATTTCTCGGTAATAAGGCCATGTACCCTCACCAAATTTTTAGTGTGTACGTGTCTATACCTAGGCATGAATCCCTGAACATATCAACTCCCTAACCAGGGGATTACTATAAAATTTTGAACTTAGAAAATTTTGAGACTTCGTCAGAATTTCAGAAATATTGGCAAAGTTCTCGGTCTCATTTCTCGGTAATAAGGCCATGTACCCTCACCAAATTTTTAGTGTGTACGTGTCTATACCTAGGCATGAATCCCTGAACATATCAACTCCCTAACCAGGGGATTACTATAAAATTTTGAACTTAGAAAATTTTGAGACTTCGTCAGAATTTCAGAAATATTGGCAAAGTTCTCGGTCTCATTTCTCGGTAATAAGGCCATGTACCCTCACCAAATTTTTAGTGTGTACGTGTCTATACCTAGGCATGAATCCCTGAACATATCAACTCCCTAACCAGGGGATTACTATAAAATTTTGAACTTAGAAAATTTTGAGACTTCGTCAGAATTTCAGAAATATTGGCAAAGTTCTCGGTCTCATTTCTCGGTAATAAGGCCATGTACCCTCACCAAATTTTTAGTGTGTACGTGTCTATACCTAGGCATGAATCCCTGAACATATCAACTCCCTAACCAGGGGATTACTATAAAATTTTGAACTTAGAAAATTTTGAGACTTCGTCAGAATTTCAGAAATATTGGCAAAGTTCTCGGTCTCATTTCTCGGTAATAAGGCCATGTACCCTCACCAAATTTTTAGTGTGTACGTGTCTATACCTAGGCATGAATCCCTGAACATATCAACTCCCTAACCAGGGGATTACTATAAAATTTTGAACTTAGAAAATTTTGAGACTTCGTCAGAATTTCAGAAATATTGGCAAAGTTCTCGGTCTCATTTCTCGGTAATAAGGCCATGTACCCTCACCAAATTTTTAGTGTGTACGTGTCTATACCTAGGCATGAATCCCTGAACATATCAACTCCCTAACCAGGGGATTACTATAAAATTTTGAACTTAGAAAATTTTGAGACTTCGTCAGAATTTCAGAAATATTGGCAAAGTTCTCGGTCTCATTTCTCGGTAATAAGGCCATGTACCCTCACCAAATTTTTAGTGTGTACGTGTCTATACCTAGGCATGAATCCCTGAACATATCAACTCCCTAACCAGGGGATTACTATAAAATTTTGAACTTAGAAAATTTTGAGACTTCGTCAGAATTTCAGAAATATTGGCAAAGTTCTCGGTCTCATTTCTCGGTAATAAGGCCATGTACCCTCACCAAATTTTTAGTGTGTACGTGTCTATACCTAGGCATGAATCCCTGAACATATCAACTCCCTAACCAGGGGATTACTATAAAATTTTGAACTTAGAAAATTTTGAGACTTCGTCAGAATTTCAGAAATATTGGCAAAGTTCTCGGTCTCATTTCTCGGTAATAAGGCCATGTACCCTCACCAAATTTTTAGTGTGTACGTGTCTATACCTAGGCATGAATCCCTGAACATATCAACTCCCTAACCAGGGGATTACTATAAAATTTTGAACTTAGAAAATTTTGAGACTTCGTCAGAATTTCAGAAATATTGGCAAAGTTCTCGGTCTCATTTCTCGGTAATAAGGCCATGTACCCTCACCAAATTTTTAGTGTGTACGTGTCTATACCTAGGCATGAATCCCTGAACATATCAACTCCCTAACCAGGGGATTACTATAAAATTTTGAACTTAGAAAATTTTGAGACTTCGTCAGAATTTCAGAAATATTGGCAAAGTTCTCGGTCTCATTTCTCGGTAATAAGGCCATGTACCCTCACCAAATTTTTAGTGTGTACGTGTCTATACCTAGGCATGAATCCCTGAACATATCAACTCCCTAACCAGGGGATTACTATAAAATTTTGAACTTAGAAAATTTTGAGACTTCGTCAGAATTTCAGAAATATTGGCAAAGTTCTCGGTCTCATTTCTCGGTAATAAGGCCATGTACCCTCACCAAATTTTTAGTGTGTACGTGTCTATACCTAGGCATGAATCCCTGAACATATCAACTCCCTAACCAGGGGATTACTATAAAATTTTGAACTTAGAAAATTTTGAGACTTCGTCAGAATTTCAGAAATATTGGCAAAGTTCTCGGTCTCATTTCTCGGTAATAAGGCCATGTACCCTCACCAAATTTTTAGTGTGTACGTGTCTATACCTAGGCATGAATCCCTGAACATATCAACTCCCTAACCAGGGGATTACTATAAAATTTTGAACTTAGAAAATTTTGAGACTTCGTCAGAATTTCAGAAATATTGGCAAAGTTCTCGGTCTCATTTCTCGGTAATAAGGCCATGTACCCTCACCAAATTTTTAGTGTGTACGTGTCTATACCTAGGCATGAATCCCTGAACATATCAACTCCCTAACCAGGGGATTACTATAAAATTTTGAACTTAGAAAATTTTGAGACTTCGTCAGAATTTCAGAAATATTGGCAAAGTTCTCGGTCTCATTTCTCGGTAATAAGGCCATGTACCCTCACCAAATTTTTAGTGTGTACGTGTCTATACCTAGGCATGAATCCCTGAACATATCAACTCCCTAACCAGGGGATTACTATAAAATTTTGAACTTAGAAAATTTTGAGACTTCGTCAGAATTTCAGAAATATTGGCAAAGTTCTCGGTCTCATTTCTCGGTAATAAGGCCATGTACCCTCACCAAATTTTTAGTGTGTACGTGTCTATACCTAGGCATGAATCCCTGAACATATCAACTCCCTAACCAGGGGATTACTATAAAATTTTGAACTTAGAAAATTTTGAGACTTCGTCAGAATTTCAGAAATATTGGCAAAGTTCTCGGTCTCATTTCTCGGTAATAAGGCCATGTACCCTCACCAAATTTTTAGTGTGTACGTGTCTATACCTAGGCATGAATCCCTGAACATATCAACTCCCTAACCAGGGGATTACTATAAAATTTTGAACTTAGAAAATTTTGAGACTTCGTCAGAATTTCAGAAATATTGGCAAAGTTCTCGGTCTCATTTCTCGGTAATAAGGCCATGTACCCTCACCAAATTTTTAGTGTGTACGTGTCTATACCTAGGCATGAATCCCTGAACATATCAACTCCCTAACCAGGGGATTACTATAAAATTTTGAACTTAGAAAATTTTGAGACTTCGTCAGAATTTCAGAAATATTGGCAAAGTTCTCGGTCTCATTTCTCGGTAATAAGGCCATGTACCCTCACCAAATTTTTAGTGTGTACGTGTCTATACCTAGGCATGAATCCCTGAACATATCAACTCCCTAACCAGGGGATTACTATAAAATTTTGAACTTAGAAAATTTTGAGACTTCGTCAGAATTTCAGAAATATTGGCAAAGTTCTCGGTCTCATTTCTCGGTAATAAGGCCATGTACCCTCACCAAATTTTTAGTGTGTACGTGTCTATACCTAGGCATGAATCCCTGAACATATCAACTCCCTAACCAGGGGATTACTATAAAATTTTGAACTTAGAAAATTTTGAGACTTCGTCAGAATTTCAGAAATATTGGCAAAGTTCTCGGTCTCATTTCTCGGTAATAAGGCCATGTACCCTCACCAAATTTTTAGTGTGTACGTGTCTATACCTAGGCATGAATCCCTGAACATATCAACTCCCTAACCAGGGGATTACTATAAAATTTTGAACTTAGAAAATTTTGAGACTTCGTCAGAATTTCAGAAATATTGGCAAAGTTCTCGGTCTCATTTCTCGGTAATAAGGCCATGTACCCTCACCAAATTTTTAGTGTGTACGTGTCTATACCTAGGCATGAATCCCTGAACATATCAACTCCCTAACCAGGGGATTACTATAAAATTTTGAACTTAGAAAATTTTGAGACTTCGTCAGAATTTCAGAAATATTGGCAAAGTTCTCGGTCTCATTTCTCGGTAATAAGGCCATGTACCCTCACCAAATTTTTAGTGTGTACGTGTCTATACCTAGGCATGAATCCCTGAACATATCAACTCCCTAACCAGGGGATTACTATAAAATTTTGAACTTAGAAAATTTTGAGACTTCGTCAGAATTTCAGAAATATTGGCAAAGTTCTCGGTCTCATTTCTCGGTAATAAGGCCATGTACCCTCACCAAATTTTTAGTGTGTACGTGTCTATACCTAGGCATGAATCCCTGAACATATCAACTCCCTAACCAGGGGATTACTATAAAATTTTGAACTTAGAAAATTTTGAGACTTCGTCAGAATTTCAGAAATATTGGCAAAGTTCTCGGTCTCATTTCTCGGTAATAAGGCCATGTACCCTCACCAAATTTTTAGTGTGTACGTGTCTATACCTAGGCATGAATCCCTGAACATATCAACTCCCTAACCAGGGGATTACTATAAAATTTTGAACTTAGAAAATTTTGAGACTTCGTCAGAATTTCAGAAATATTGGCAAAGTTCTCGGTCTCATTTCTCGGTAATAAGGCCATGTACCCTCACCAAATTTTTAGTGTGTACGTGTCTATACCTAGGCATGAATCCCTGAACATATCAACTCCCTAACCAGGGGATTACTATAAAATTTTGAACTTAGAAAATTTTGAGACTTCGTCAGAATTTCAGAAATATTGGCAAAGTTCTCGGTCTCATTTCTCGGTAATAAGGCCATGTACCCTCACCAAATTTTTAGTGTGTACGTGTCTATACCTAGGCATGAATCCCTGAACATATCAACTCCCTAACCAGGGGATTACTATAAAATTTTGAACTTAGAAAATTTTGAGACTTCGTCAGAATTTCAGAAATATTGGCAAAGTTCTCGGTCTCATTTCTCGGTAATAAGGCCATGTACCCTCACCAAATTTTTAGTGTGTACGTGTCTATACCTAGGCATGAATCCCTGAACATATCAACTCCCTAACCAGGGGATTACTATAAAATTTTGAACTTAGAAAATTTTGAGACTTCGTCAGAATTTCAGAAATATTGGCAAAGTTCTCGGTCTCATTTCTCGGTAATAAGGCCATGTACCCTCACCAAATTTTTAGTGTGTACGTGTCTATACCTAGGCATGAATCCCTGAACATATCAACTCCCTAACCAGGGGATTACTATAAAATTTTGAACTTAGAAAATTTTGAGACTTCGTCAGAATTTCAGAAATATTGGCAAAGTTCTCGGTCTCATTTCTCGGTAATAAGGCCATGTACCCTCACCAAATTTTTAGTGTGTACGTGTCTATACCTAGGCATGAATCCCTGAACATATCAACTCCCTAACCAGGGGATTACTATAAAATTTTGAACTTAGAAAATTTTGAGACTTCGTCAGAATTTCAGAAATATTGGCAAAGTTCTCGGTCTCATTTCTCGGTAATAAGGCCATGTACCCTCACCAAATTTTTAGTGTGTACGTGTCTATACCTAGGCATGAATCCCTGAACATATCAACTCCCTAACCAGGGGATTACTATAAAATTTTGAACTTAGAAAATTTTGAGACTTCGTCAGAATTTCAGAAATATTGGCAAAGTTCTCGGTCTCATTTCTCGGTAATAAGGCCATGTACCCTCACCAAATTTTTAGTGTGTACGTGTCTATACCTAGGCATGAATCCCTGAACATATCAACTCCCTAACCAGGGGATTACTATAAAATTTTGAACTTAGAAAATTTTGAGACTTCGTCAGAATTTCAGAAATATTGGCAAAGTTCTCGGTCTCATTTCTCGGTAATAAGGCCATGTACCCTCACCAAATTTTTAGTGTGTACGTGTCTATACCTAGGCATGAATCCCTGAACATATCAACTCCCTAACCAGGGGATTACTATAAAATTTTGAACTTAGAAAATTTTGAGACTTCGTCAGAATTTCAGAAATATTGGCAAAGTTCTCGGTCTCATTTCTCGGTAATAAGGCCATGTACCCTCACCAAATTTTTAGTGTGTACGTGTCTATACCTAGGCATGAATCCCTGAACATATCAACTCCCTAACCAGGGGATTACTATAAAATTTTGAACTTAGAAAATTTTGAGACTTCGTCAGAATTTCAGAAATATTGGCAAAGTTCTCGGTCTCATTTCTCGGTAATAAGGCCATGTACCCTCACCAAATTTTTAGTGTGTACGTGTCTATACCTAGGCATGAATCCCTGAACATATCAACTCCCTAACCAGGGGATTACTATAAAATTTTGAACTTAGAAAATTTTGAGACTTCGTCAGAATTTCAGAAATATTGGCAAAGTTCTCGGTCTCATTTCTCGGTAATAAGGCCATGTACCCTCACCAAATTTTTAGTGTGTACGTGTCTATACCTAGGCATGAATCCCTGAACATATCAACTCCCTAACCAGGGGATTACTATAAAATTTTGAACTTAGAAAATTTTGAGACTTCGTCAGAATTTCAGAAATATTGGCAAAGTTCTCGGTCTCATTTCTCGGTAATAAGGCCATGTACCCTCACCAAATTTTTAGTGTGTACGTGTCTATACCTAGGCATGAATCCCTGAACATATCAACTCCCTAACCAGGGGATTACTATAAAATTTTGAACTTAGAAAATTTTGAGACTTCGTCAGAATTTCAGAAATATTGGCAAAGTTCTCGGTCTCATTTCTCGGTAATAAGGCCATGTACCCTCACCAAATTTTTAGTGTGTACGTGTCTATACCTAGGCATGAATCCCTGAACATATCAACTCCCTAACCAGGGGATTACTATAAAATTTTGAACTTAGAAAATTTTGAGACTTCGTCAGAATTTCAGAAATATTGGCAAAGTTCTCGGTCTCATTTCTCGGTAATAAGGCCATGTACCCTCACCAAATTTTTAGTGTGTACGTGTCTATACCTAGGCATGAATCCCTGAACATATCAACTCCCTAACCAGGGGATTACTATAAAATTTTGAACTTAGAAAATTTTGAGACTTCGTCAGAATTTCAGAAATATTGGCAAAGTTCTCGGTCTCATTTCTCGGTAATAAGGCCATGTACCCTCACCAAATTTTTAGTGTGTACGTGTCTATACCTAGGCATGAATCCCTGAACATATCAACTCCCTAACCAGGGGATTACTATAAAATTTTGAACTTAGAAAATTTTGAGACTTCGTCAGAATTTCAGAAATATTGGCAAAGTTCTCGGTCTCATTTCTCGGTAATAAGGCCATGTACCCTCACCAAATTTTTAGTGTGTACGTGTCTATACCTAGGCATGAATCCCTGAACATATCAACTCCCTAACCAGGGGATTACTATAAAATTTTGAACTTAGAAAATTTTGAGACTTCGTCAGAATTTCAGAAATATTGGCAAAGTTCTCGGTCTCATTTCTCGGTAATAAGGCCATGTACCCTCACCAAATTTTTAGTGTGTACGTGTCTATACCTAGGCATGAATCCCTGAACATATCAACTCCCTAACCAGGGGATTACTATAAAATTTTGAACTTAGAAAATTTTGAGACTTCGTCAGAATTTCAGAAATATTGGCAAAGTTCTCGGTCTCATTTCTCGGTAATAAGGCCATGTACCCTCACCAAATTTTTAGTGTGTACGTGTCTATACCTAGGCATGAATCCCTGAACATATCAACTCCCTAACCAGGGGATTACTATAAAATTTTGAACTTAGAAAATTTTGAGACTTCGTCAGAATTTCAGAAATATTGGCAAAGTTCTCGGTCTCATTTCTCGGTAATAAGGCCATGTACCCTCACCAAATTTTTAGTGTGTACGTGTCTATACCTAGGCATGAATCCCTGAACATATCAACTCCCTAACCAGGGGATTACTATAAAATTTTGAACTTAGAAAATTTTGAGACTTCGTCAGAATTTCAGAAATATTGGCAAAGTTCTCGGTCTCATTTCTCGGTAATAAGGCCATGTACCCTCACCAAATTTTTAGTGTGTACGTGTCTATACCTAGGCATGAATCCCTGAACATATCAACTCCCTAACCAGGGGATTACTATAAAATTTTGAACTTAGAAAATTTTGAGACTTCGTCAGAATTTCAGAAATATTGGCAAAGTTCTCGGTCTCATTTCTCGGTAATAAGGCCATGTACCCTCACCAAATTTTTAGTGTGTACGTGTCTATACCTAGGCATGAATCCCTGAACATATCAACTCCCTAACCAGGGGATTACTATAAAATTTTGAACTTAGAAAATTTTGAGACTTCGTCAGAATTTCAGAAATATTGGCAAAGTTCTCGGTCTCATTTCTCGGTAATAAGGCCATGTACCCTCACCAAATTTTTAGTGTGTACGTGTCTATACCTAGGCATGAATCCCTGAACATATCAACTCCCTAACCAGGGGATTACTATAAAATTTTGAACTTAGAAAATTTTGAGACTTCGTCAGAATTTCAGAAATATTGGCAAAGTTCTCGGTCTCATTTCTCGGTAATAAGGCCATGTACCCTCACCAAATTTTTAGTGTGTACGTGTCTATACCTAGGCATGAATCCCTGAACATATCAACTCCCTAACCAGGGGATTACTATAAAATTTTGAACTTAGAAAATTTTGAGACTTCGTCAGAATTTCAGAAATATTGGCAAAGTTCTCGGTCTCATTTCTCGGTAATAAGGCCATGTACCCTCACCAAATTTTTAGTGTGTACGTGTCTATACCTAGGCATGAATCCCTGAACATATCAACTCCCTAACCAGGGGATTACTATAAAATTTTGAACTTAGAAAATTTTGAGACTTCGTCAGAATTTCAGAAATATTGGCAAAGTTCTCGGTCTCATTTCTCGGTAATAAGGCCATGTACCCTCACCAAATTTTTAGTGTGTACGTGTCTATACCTAGGCATGAATCCCTGAACATATCAACTCCCTAACCAGGGGATTACTATAAAATTTTGAACTTAGAAAATTTTGAGACTTCGTCAGAATTTCAGAAATATTGGCAAAGTTCTCGGTCTCATTTCTCGGTAATAAGGCCATGTACCCTCACCAAATTTTTAGTGTGTACGTGTCTATACCTAGGCATGAATCCCTGAACATATCAACTCCCTAACCAGGGGATTACTATAAAATTTTGAACTTAGAAAATTTTGAGACTTCGTCAGAATTTCAGAAATATTGGCAAAGTTCTCGGTCTCATTTCTCGGTAATAAGGCCATGTACCCTCACCAAATTTTTAGTGTGTACGTGTCTATACCTAGGCATGAATCCCTGAACATATCAACTCCCTAACCAGGGGATTACTATAAAATTTTGAACTTAGAAAATTTTGAGACTTCGTCAGAATTTCAGAAATATTGGCAAAGTTCTCGGTCTCATTTCTCGGTAATAAGGCCATGTACCCTCACCAAATTTTTAGTGTGTACGTGTCTATACCTAGGCATGAATCCCTGAACATATCAACTCCCTAACCAGGGGATTACTATAAAATTTTGAACTTAGAAAATTTTGAGACTTCGTCAGAATTTCAGAAATATTGGCAAAGTTCTCGGTCTCATTTCTCGGTAATAAGGCCATGTACCCTCACCAAATTTTTAGTGTGTACGTGTCTATACCTAGGCATGAATCCCTGAACATATCAACTCCCTAACCAGGGGATTACTATAAAATTTTGAACTTAGAAAATTTTGAGACTTCGTCAGAATTTCAGAAATATTGGCAAAGTTCTCGGTCTCATTTCTCGGTAATAAGGCCATGTACCCTCACCAAATTTTTAGTGTGTACGTGTCTATACCTAGGCATGAATCCCTGAACATATCAACTCCCTAACCAGGGGATTACTATAAAATTTTGAACTTAGAAAATTTTGAGACTTCGTCAGAATTTCAGAAATATTGGCAAAGTTCTCGGTCTCATTTCTCGGTAATAAGGCCATGTACCCTCACCAAATTTTTAGTGTGTACGTGTCTATACCTAGGCATGAATCCCTGAACATATCAACTCCCTAACCAGGGGATTACTATAAAATTTTGAACTTAGAAAATTTTGAGACTTCGTCAGAATTTCAGAAATATTGGCAAAGTTCTCGGTCTCATTTCTCGGTAATAAGGCCATGTACCCTCACCAAATTTTTAGTGTGTACGTGTCTATACCTAGGCATGAATCCCTGAACATATCAACTCCCTAACCAGGGGATTACTATAAAATTTTGAACTTAGAAAATTTTGAGACTTCGTCAGAATTTCAGAAATATTGGCAAAGTTCTCGGTCTCATTTCTCGGTAATAAGGCCATGTACCCTCACCAAATTTTTAGTGTGTACGTGTCTATACCTAGGCATGAATCCCTGAACATATCAACTCCCTAACCAGGGGATTACTATAAAATTTTGAACTTAGAAAATTTTGAGACTTCGTCAGAATTTCAGAAATATTGGCAAAGTTCTCGGTCTCATTTCTCGGTAATAAGGCCATGTACCCTCACCAAATTTTTAGTGTGTACGTGTCTATACCTAGGCATGAATCCCTGAACATATCAACTCCCTAACCAGGGGATTACTATAAAATTTTGAACTTAGAAAATTTTGAGACTTCGTCAGAATTTCAGAAATATTGGCAAAGTTCTCGGTCTCATTTCTCGGTAATAAGGCCATGTACCCTCACCAAATTTTTAGTGTGTACGTGTCTATACCTAGGCATGAATCCCTGAACATATCAACTCCCTAACCAGGGGATTACTATAAAATTTTGAACTTAGAAAATTTTGAGACTTCGTCAGAATTTCAGAAATATTGGCAAAGTTCTCGGTCTCATTTCTCGGTAATAAGGCCATGTACCCTCACCAAATTTTTAGTGTGTACGTGTCTATACCTAGGCATGAATCCCTGAACATATCAACTCCCTAACCAGGGGATTACTATAAAATTTTGAACTTAGAAAATTTTGAGACTTCGTCAGAATTTCAGAAATATTGGCAAAGTTCTCGGTCTCATTTCTCGGTAATAAGGCCATGTACCCTCACCAAATTTTTAGTGTGTACGTGTCTATACCTAGGCATGAATCCCTGAACATATCAACTCCCTAACCAGGGGATTACTATAAAATTTTGAACTTAGAAAATTTTGAGACTTCGTCAGAATTTCAGAAATATTGGCAAAGTTCTCGGTCTCATTTCTCGGTAATAAGGCCATGTACCCTCACCAAATTTTTAGTGTGTACGTGTCTATACCTAGGCATGAATCCCTGAACATATCAACTCCCTAACCAGGGGATTACTATAAAATTTTGAACTTAGAAAATTTTGAGACTTCGTCAGAATTTCAGAAATATTGGCAAAGTTCTCGGTCTCATTTCTCGGTAATAAGGCCATGTACCCTCACCAAATTTTTAGTGTGTACGTGTCTATACCTAGGCATGAATCCCTGAACATATCAACTCCCTAACCAGGGGATTACTATAAAATTTTGAACTTAGAAAATTTTGAGACTTCGTCAGAATTTCAGAAATATTGGCAAAGTTCTCGGTCTCATTTCTCGGTAATAAGGCCATGTACCCTCACCAAATTTTTAGTGTGTACGTGTCTATACCTAGGCATGAATCCCTGAACATATCAACTCCCTAACCAGGGGATTACTATAAAATTTTGAACTTAGAAAATTTTGAGACTTCGTCAGAATTTCAGAAATATTGGCAAAGTTCTCGGTCTCATTTCTCGGTAATAAGGCCATGTACCCTCACCAAATTTTTAGTGTGTACGTGTCTATACCTAGGCATGAATCCCTGAACATATCAACTCCCTAACCAGGGGATTACTATAAAATTTTGAACTTAGAAAATTTTGAGACTTCGTCAGAATTTCAGAAATATTGGCAAAGTTCTCGGTCTCATTTCTCGGTAATAAGGCCATGTACCCTCACCAAATTTTTAGTGTGTACGTGTCTATACCTAGGCATGAATCCCTGAACATATCAACTCCCTAACCAGGGGATTACTATAAAATTTTGAACTTAGAAAATTTTGAGACTTCGTCAGAATTTCAGAAATATTGGCAAAGTTCTCGGTCTCATTTCTCGGTAATAAGGCCATGTACCCTCACCAAATTTTTAGTGTGTACGTGTCTATACCTAGGCATGAATCCCTGAACATATCAACTCCCTAACCAGGGGATTACTATAAAATTTTGAACTTAGAAAATTTTGAGACTTCGTCAGAATTTCAGAAATATTGGCAAAGTTCTCGGTCTCATTTCTCGGTAATAAGGCCATGTACCCTCACCAAATTTTTAGTGTGTACGTGTCTATACCTAGGCATGAATCCCTGAACATATCAACTCCCTAACCAGGGGATTACTATAAAATTTTGAACTTAGAAAATTTTGAGACTTCGTCAGAATTTCAGAAATATTGGCAAAGTTCTCGGTCTCATTTCTCGGTAATAAGGCCATGTACCCTCACCAAATTTTTAGTGTGTACGTGTCTATACCTAGGCATGAATCCCTGAACATATCAACTCCCTAACCAGGGGATTACTATAAAATTTTGAACTTAGAAAATTTTGAGACTTCGTCAGAATTTCAGAAATATTGGCAAAGTTCTCGGTCTCATTTCTCGGTAATAAGGCCATGTACCCTCACCAAATTTTTAGTGTGTACGTGTCTATACCTAGGCATGAATCCCTGAACATATCAACTCCCTAACCAGGGGATTACTATAAAATTTTGAACTTAGAAAATTTTGAGACTTCGTCAGAATTTCAGAAATATTGGCAAAGTTCTCGGTCTCATTTCTCGGTAATAAGGCCATGTACCCTCACCAAATTTTTAGTGTGTACGTGTCTATACCTAGGCATGAATCCCTGAACATATCAACTCCCTAACCAGGGGATTACTATAAAATTTTGAACTTAGAAAATTTTGAGACTTCGTCAGAATTTCAGAAATATTGGCAAAGTTCTCGGTCTCATTTCTCGGTAATAAGGCCATGTACCCTCACCAAATTTTTAGTGTGTACGTGTCTATACCTAGGCATGAATCCCTGAACATATCAACTCCCTAACCAGGGGATTACTATAAAATTTTGAACTTAGAAAATTTTGAGACTTCGTCAGAATTTCAGAAATATTGGCAAAGTTCTCGGTCTCATTTCTCGGTAATAAGGCCATGTACCCTCACCAAATTTTTAGTGTGTACGTGTCTATACCTAGGCATGAATCCCTGAACATATCAACTCCCTAACCAGGGGATTACTATAAAATTTTGAACTTAGAAAATTTTGAGACTTCGTCAGAATTTCAGAAATATTGGCAAAGTTCTCGGTCTCATTTCTCGGTAATAAGGCCATGTACCCTCACCAAATTTTTAGTGTGTACGTGTCTATACCTAGGCATGAATCCCTGAACATATCAACTCCCTAACCAGGGGATTACTATAAAATTTTGAACTTAGAAAATTTTGAGACTTCGTCAGAATTTCAGAAATATTGGCAAAGTTCTCGGTCTCATTTCTCGGTAATAAGGCCATGTACCCTCACCAAATTTTTAGTGTGTACGTGTCTATACCTAGGCATGAATCCCTGAACATATCAACTCCCTAACCAGGGGATTACTATAAAATTTTGAACTTAGAAAATTTTGAGACTTCGTCAGAATTTCAGAAATATTGGCAAAGTTCTCGGTCTCATTTCTCGGTAATAAGGCCATGTACCCTCACCAAATTTTTAGTGTGTACGTGTCTATACCTAGGCATGAATCCCTGAACATATCAACTCCCTAACCAGGGGATTACTATAAAATTTTGAACTTAGAAAATTTTGAGACTTCGTCAGAATTTCAGAAATATTGGCAAAGTTCTCGGTCTCATTTCTCGGTAATAAGGCCATGTACCCTCACCAAATTTTTAGTGTGTACGTGTCTATACCTAGGCATGAATCCCTGAACATATCAACTCCCTAACCAGGGGATTACTATAAAATTTTGAACTTAGAAAATTTTGAGACTTCGTCAGAATTTCAGAAATATTGGCAAAGTTCTCGGTCTCATTTCTCGGTAATAAGGCCATGTACCCTCACCAAATTTTTAGTGTGTACGTGTCTATACCTAGGCATGAATCCCTGAACATATCAACTCCCTAACCAGGGGATTACTATAAAATTTTGAACTTAGAAAATTTTGAGACTTCGTCAGAATTTCAGAAATATTGGCAAAGTTCTCGGTCTCATTTCTCGGTAATAAGGCCATGTACCCTCACCAAATTTTTAGTGTGTACGTGTCTATACCTAGGCATGAATCCCTGAACATATCAACTCCCTAACCAGGGGATTACTATAAAATTTTGAACTTAGAAAATTTTGAGACTTCGTCAGAATTTCAGAAATATTGGCAAAGTTCTCGGTCTCATTTCTCGGTAATAAGGCCATGTACCCTCACCAAATTTTTAGTGTGTACGTGTCTATACCTAGGCATGAATCCCTGAACATATCAACTCCCTAACCAGGGGATTACTATAAAATTTTGAACTTAGAAAATTTTGAGACTTCGTCAGAATTTCAGAAATATTGGCAAAGTTCTCGGTCTCATTTCTCGGTAATAAGGCCATGTACCCTCACCAAATTTTTAGTGTGTACGTGTCTATACCTAGGCATGAATCCCTGAACATATCAACTCCCTAACCAGGGGATTACTATAAAATTTTGAACTTAGAAAATTTTGAGACTTCGTCAGAATTTCAGAAATATTGGCAAAGTTCTCGGTCTCATTTCTCGGTAATAAGGCCATGTACCCTCACCAAATTTTTAGTGTGTACGTGTCTATACCTAGGCATGAATCCCTGAACATATCAACTCCCTAACCAGGGGATTACTATAAAATTTTGAACTTAGAAAATTTTGAGACTTCGTCAGAATTTCAGAAATATTGGCAAAGTTCTCGGTCTCATTTCTCGGTAATAAGGCCATGTACCCTCACCAAATTTTTAGTGTGTACGTGTCTATACCTAGGCATGAATCCCTGAACATATCAACTCCCTAACCAGGGGATTACTATAAAATTTTGAACTTAGAAAATTTTGAGACTTCGTCAGAATTTCAGAAATATTGGCAAAGTTCTCGGTCTCATTTCTCGGTAATAAGGCCATGTACCCTCACCAAATTTTTAGTGTGTACGTGTCTATACCTAGGCATGAATCCCTGAACATATCAACTCCCTAACCAGGGGATTACTATAAAATTTTGAACTTAGAAAATTTTGAGACTTCGTCAGAATTTCAGAAATATTGGCAAAGTTCTCGGTCTCATTTCTCGGTAATAAGGCCATGTACCCTCACCAAATTTTTAGTGTGTACGTGTCTATACCTAGGCATGAATCCCTGAACATATCAACTCCCTAACCAGGGGATTACTATAAAATTTTGAACTTAGAAAATTTTGAGACTTCGTCAGAATTTCAGAAATATTGGCAAAGTTCTCGGTCTCATTTCTCGGTAATAAGGCCATGTACCCTCACCAAATTTTTAGTGTGTACGTGTCTATACCTAGGCATGAATCCCTGAACATATCAACTCCCTAACCAGGGGATTACTATAAAATTTTGAACTTAGAAAATTTTGAGACTTCGTCAGAATTTCAGAAATATTGGCAAAGTTCTCGGTCTCATTTCTCGGTAATAAGGCCATGTACCCTCACCAAATTTTTAGTGTGTACGTGTCTATACCTAGGCATGAATCCCTGAACATATCAACTCCCTAACCAGGGGATTACTATAAAATTTTGAACTTAGAAAATTTTGAGACTTCGTCAGAATTTCAGAAATATTGGCAAAGTTCTCGGTCTCATTTCTCGGTAATAAGGCCATGTACCCTCACCAAATTTTTAGTGTGTACGTGTCTATACCTAGGCATGAATCCCTGAACATATCAACTCCCTAACCAGGGGATTACTATAAAATTTTGAACTTAGAAAATTTTGAGACTTCGTCAGAATTTCAGAAATATTGGCAAAGTTCTCGGTCTCATTTCTCGGTAATAAGGCCATGTACCCTCACCAAATTTTTAGTGTGTACGTGTCTATACCTAGGCATGAATCCCTGAACATATCAACTCCCTAACCAGGGGATTACTATAAAATTTTGAACTTAGAAAATTTTGAGACTTCGTCAGAATTTCAGAAATATTGGCAAAGTTCTCGGTCTCATTTCTCGGTAATAAGGCCATGTACCCTCACCAAATTTTTAGTGTGTACGTGTCTATACCTAGGCATGAATCCCTGAACATATCAACTCCCTAACCAGGGGATTACTATAAAATTTTGAACTTAGAAAATTTTGAGACTTCGTCAGAATTTCAGAAATATTGGCAAAGTTCTCGGTCTCATTTCTCGGTAATAAGGCCATGTACCCTCACCAAATTTTTAGTGTGTACGTGTCTATACCTAGGCATGAATCCCTGAACATATCAACTCCCTAACCAGGGGATTACTATAAAATTTTGAACTTAGAAAATTTTGAGACTTCGTCAGAATTTCAGAAATATTGGCAAAGTTCTCGGTCTCATTTCTCGGTAATAAGGCCATGTACCCTCACCAAATTTTTAGTGTGTACGTGTCTATACCTAGGCATGAATCCCTGAACATATCAACTCCCTAACCAGGGGATTACTATAAAATTTAAACTATTACCAATCAATGGTATTCCCATGCCTGAATTTTATTGTGTGTATGTGGGGAATATTTTCATGTCTTAATTTCATTGTGTGTATGTTGGGAGTGGGCTGCTTAGATAAAATGGAATGTTAAATTGGAAAATGGTAAACATTAAAGACTTAGATACTATTATAACATTCATCTCTAAATTGAATTGTCAACTGTATTCTAGAATGCAGTTGACAATTCAATTGTCAATTGTCAACTGTCAACTGTATTCCAAAATATGTTTGCCAGAATAAATAGCGTCTAAATTCAGTATTCTGTAAGAACAGTTTTATTTTACGAAATGGCGAGCGGCGTGAGTCGGTAAGTTTTTTGATTATCTGTATATATAAATATTTTTTGCAAAGTTTCTAGAATATGATATGGTGTACGTAATAATGAACAAATAATCTTTCTCATTTTTTAACATCGGATTTTCTAAATACGGTAAACAACAATAAGACGTCCCCCGTAAAAACAGTTTACGATGAATATAGTTGTATCCCCCTCTCTTTTACTCTCTCTCTCTCTCTCTCTCTCTCTCTCTCTCTCTCTCTCTCTCTCTCTCTCTCTCTTTCGCTTTACATCGGGGACGTATGCCTGTTCAGATGTTCAATTATCGATCCAACAGAAGAAGGACAGAGAATTGTATCAGAACAGCTACTTATAATTAGTTATGAAACGTATATCCGATTAGTATCAGGTACATCGTATAATTATACCTTTCTCGTCAACGAACCGTAATGCTTATCAATTAAATAAACACGTTTCCATGCATGTGCATTCTTCTATTTATCGTGTTAACATGTTTATATCGCAGTTAGTGTTCATCTCAATACATGTACATGCATAAACATGCGCTTCTACGTAACAAAACAGTTTGATTCTAAAGTGAAGAGAGTTCATCGTTTAAACATAGAAGCAACATCGGCCCTTCACTTTCTCCGGCAAAAGAAGATTAGGAGATAATACGTCACGATGCTGAAAACCATGTGATTTCATTGGTTTGTACTTCAAATTATGCATGCACGGAATTGGGGCTCTCTGGCGTGAAAAAAATTCAGGTGATCACTTAGACTTATTCGCTAAAATCGAGGCGGACAAATTTCACATTTTTATCTGAATAGTATATGAAGTTGTTACTCTACATGTGGACATCTAGAAGTTTCCTCTACCTCAAATATATCAAAAGTCGCAACCCTGATCTTAAAGGAGGGAAAGCAGAAACTATCCAGTGCATACTTTGGGCATTCATCCACTGTAGTTATAGTCGATGCTGTGGTTATCCGAATTACGTGCCAAACACTTCCCCACCTATCCAGACAAATACGGTCGAATGTGACAAAACAAACAAAACAGTAAACATAAGGACCCAAGGCGACACAAAGACTATGTAAATTGATATCAAACTTAAGGAATGATCATAAGGAAAATGGTTCTCTTTTGATTGAAGTTGAAGTCATTGTCAAGTAGCCAAGAGTTGTCCCTTAAAATATGGTTAAAGGGAGATTATACTATTCTCATAACCTCATACAGTGCAGTATTTTATAAATTGTTTTCATTTTCGTGTATGAACATCGACGGCGGGTGCGGCTAGCCAACAGGGGATGCTTACTCCTCCCGGGCACCTCTAGAGGTCCGTCGATGATCAATTCTGTGTTCTATTGTGAGTGCTGTTGAGATTATCGTCAGGATCTTCTTTAACTTATTCTATTAAGTCAGAAGTCAAACAAAGCCCTAAGATTTAGGAATTAAGAATTATTTTCAATAAGTTTGGCCTGTAGAACGTTGCAAAATTCAAAATCTTGATGTTTATGTAAACAATTTTGATTTGTATTTAGATATTTTGTTATTTTTGTTTAAGAACTTATGATGTACACGTACATTTAAAAGCCTTTTATGTATATTAGAAAATTTTGAAATGCATTCATAAAATCGTGTTATGTGTTCAGTAAATCTTGATTTATATTTTAAAATCATGTTGTTCATTTATTTTTAATAAAATCTTGTTATTTAAAAAAAGAATGGTCATTTTACCCATGATTAATCTTATTGAACACAATTTACTGAATACATAACAAGATCTTAACTGATAAATGGGATATAATTACCTTCGGCGATACAGAATTGCCCAATCGTTGAAACCTTATATCATCTTTTCTTTCTAGTTGTACCTGAAAATCGGAAATACTTTTATCATTTCTTTCGTTTTTTTTTTTTTTTTTTTTTTTTTTTTTTTTTTTTTTTGTTATTTCGTAATCTGAGCTAAGCCAATCACAGGCTCTCAAATTGATCGTTTTATTTGTGAAGAATCAGCGAAGAAACCGTCTTCATAGATCCTGCATCCTACAAAACCTTAACGTTTTTACATGAATAAGAAGGGCTTCGCTTACGCTCCGCCCACTTTATGTAGAAACATAAAATATCTTCTAACCTATACATACTTTTCTCTTGAGAGTTTTTTTTAATAGTGAATTATTTGCATCGTAAGTAAATAAATGCAAAAATCAGAATCGCATTTTTTAATTTTCAGATTCTTTATTTCTTTATGCCTGAGGCACATCAGATATACACACATAAATATATATATGATATATAAATACATGGTCAGTCAGATAATATATACTATGATAAAGAAAATGCATGAATTTATGTAATGGAGGCAATATCTATGAACATTTATTAAATTAAGAATAACCATATCATAAATTGAACAGTATAAGAAACAAAACATACGATAAACTTATTATGTCAATAATCTATTTCTTGTATTATTCGCTTCAATCAAATATTTCCCTAAGTACTTCAATTCTTTCACATTCTCTACACTCAGTAATTGTACTAATTTAAATACGCTGCTGCTCTGATAGTAATACCTTTTAATAAACTTCTTCCTATATTTGCATAAATGGGGCATTGTAAAATAAAATGAAATTCGTCTTCTATTTCGTTCATGTTACAAAGAGTACATTTCCTTTCTGATCTATTAATGTTTGTATATCTACCTTATTCAATGTTTAATCGATGACCCGAAACTCTAAATTTTGTTATAATTTCTCTTATTTTATCACCTAAGGGCTTAGTAAGATAATACTGCAGACAAAAATTATCTACAAGATGAATGTACAATTTTCCTTTTTCCAAATGATTTATTTCAGATCGGATTTCTTGAATTTAAATATCTTTAATCTTTTGTTCAATTAAGGCTAAAGTATGTTTGTCTTCGTAGTTTGAATCCCACAAGAAACTTAATCCTAATCTATCTAATTCTAATTTTATGTTTACAATTCATTTATCATTTTCCTCTATCATTTGCTCATAACAATTTCTGAGAATACAATTTTCTGACTTTCTTAATTTTAGCCAATATTTCATAATTTTGATTCTTCTTGAAATGTAGCAAGGAAAACGTCCTAATTCATGATAAACAAGTTTATTACTTACATTTTTGTGAAGCCCTAAAATTCTTTTACAAAATGTTACGTGAACTTTCTCGATGTCCACCCCCTTATCAAATCCCCAAACTTCTGCTGCATAAGATAAAATGCCATTTACATAAGTATCGAAGACAGAACATTTTGTCTCAATATTTAAAGAAAAATCTCTCAATTTAGAATCGATACCGAAACAAGCTTTCCTACCCTGTTCTGCTAAGTGTTGCTGTGTTTTAGTGAATATTCCATTATAGTTTAGTAAAATGCCTAAATAATTAAATTCATTTACGATTTCTAATTCTGTATTATCATAAAACCACTTTTCATTGTTCCTTATTTTCCCTCCATTTCTGAAGATTACAATTTTTGTTTTTCCTGTATTTACTGTAAGATCCCATTTTCTGCTATAATTGTATAAAGAATTTAACATACTTTGTAATGCCTCCGGGCTTTGAGCAATAAGCACAGTGTCATCCGCATACATTATTAAGAATAAATTAATCAAATTAATTTCAATCGAAGTACAATTTTCAGACAATAAATGAATCTCGAAATCATTTACATAAAATGAGTATAATATAGGTGATAAGATTTCACCCTGAAAAAGCCCGACCTGGCTACCAAAGTATTCAGATAGAAAACCATCATACTTTACGCAACATTTAATATTTTCATACAATGATCTTATTATTCTCAGCATTTTCCCTTGAACTCCTAATTTCACTAATTTAACCCATAATTTACCTCTATTTACAAAATCGAATGCCTTTTTGTAATCTATGAAACAGCAATAGAGCCGACCAACCCTTTTCCTTAAATTTTTATTGATCAATGACTGTAACACAAAAACAGCATCAATGGTTCCCACCCCTGGCTTAAAACCAAATTGTGCATCGGTAATTACAGAATTTTCTTAATGCTTCATTTTTCGTCTGTACATTGAGGGATTAATCTTACCTGTACTCAACTCTGAATACCCAAAAATCTGCTGTTATCTTATGGAAAAGATTTTCAGGCTTTATACTATAAGCTTATGAAATAGACGATAAATTTAGACAATCTGAACTATTGAATATCAATTTCTTCACAGACATTTTTGTTACCTTATATTTTACAATGGGAAACTTTTGTAGACATTTTAGGCACCGTATTTCATTAACACACCAGACGATATTGTATAAAGATATCCCTTACTAGGACGTAAACGATAGTAAGAGGAAACTTTAGGCAGTATTATAGTCAACTAACGGGATCGGAGGAACCAACTGTCTCATCATCAAAGTATTATTACAAGCGTTTATTCAAACATTGATCATACAATCGTAAAAGGTAGACTATATGTCCATTGGGCTCAATAAATGACCATATCGTCTCTATGCTTGGAAACAAAGGAGGGGATCTCCAATAACACCAGGTTGTAGCACCCACAGCAAAACCCCAAAACACCCAATGCAAAAGTACAAAGCAGACAAACTTTCATTTCTGTTACGTTGTTCATATTGCCTTGTATTAATTTTTAGCCATTGACGTCGCGGAGTCCTATTTAGCGGAAGTAGCTAAATTTTCAAATGTCAAAACGTACCAGCAAAACGTCATATAAGGACTCTCGGCATGATAAATTCGGGCTTTGGTCTCACACACATATTCTATGTAGGGTGTATGAGAAGAACAAACCCTGTAATAAATATATAGATACGTCAAATGTATCTTTGTAGCGTTGAAATATTTAACATTTTTTTAAAGATTATATACTTAACAGTGCGTTGAATTATATGACAATGTCAGTTCTACTTATCTGAACAAAATGAAAATGTTTGATTAATAAATGGCGGCATTTGGATACATGAAACCCCGACTAGAATATTTCCAAACATACAGGATGAAATTTGATCTGCCTTTCGATGTGTAAATAATTCAGAAGGATTAAAGGCAGATCAAACTTCAGCCCCAATGTAACAAAATAGTCGGTCGCCTGCTTTACCGAGGATATGATCCTAGAGTCATCACAAAAACACTGGGCATGGTACTGAACAAATCAACAGTTTTGTACCAGTGTCTTTCCCAACGTTGCATACTGGTCAACCGTGACGACGGGACTCCGTGACGGCCCTTGTTGAAATCTCGTCAGAGAAGACTGGGTCTTGATTCTCTGTCCTATCTGAAAGTTGGTCAGACTTCTCGGGTGATTGATCTTGAGCTAGCTTCAGCCAGAAGAGCACAGATTGTTATACGCATGTCATAGAATTTTAAGATCCATTTACATAGAATCTGTGTAACAAGAGGCCGTTGCATTTGAATATCTTGTTTGTTATGTCACCTTACAGTGAGAATTTTTATGTATATACAACAATTGTGTGTCTATGGAGACCTCTGTGTATCCGGATAAGTGGGAGGGTTGTGCGCATGGAATCCGGATAACCACCCATTTGCCAATAGCAGATGGCCGTCCAAAGTCTCCTTCCTTTTATGTGTTGTAATCAATGTTTGATGTTTCTGTACGTCTGTTACGATTGTTTTGTATGATGTTCTAGTGAATATAGTTGTGTCTTTTGGTGATTTGTAGTTTTGTATGATGTCATTTATTTGTCACATTCTTGTGGGTTTGTTTCGCTGGGTAAATGCAGGGTGGTCATGCTGGAGATCATTCCCTTTCCATTTTAAGGTATGTGCCAACATAACCGTTTATGCGAACAAAGTGAAGTAAAAATTGACATCATCAGTAACTGAAAGGCAAGCACCTAATACATTTGTAGTATCTAATAATTACAATCAGTGGACGTGCATTATCTTGAAATATTTATATATGCCCATTCATTTGTATAGAATTTACACTATGGCTCTAGGGGCTCGATTTGAAAAATGAATGTAAATATAAATAATAACCGTCTAATTGGAATGTGATTATGCTGCGATAACCAACAATTGATTCAGAAATTATGTTTCTCATAATACGCTAATGCGCATTATGGAACATAATTCCTGGATCTTTTGTAGGTTATCACAGTATAATCACATTCCAAAAGACGAGTATTGTTTAAAAATACAAAACTGACAAAACAAGTAGACAAAAGAAAAAAAATCCCTATTGAGATATTAATCCGATCTGGTATATAGTCACCTAGAAGAGAGGCATGGTTTATGCTCATTAGAATTCCAACATTTTTCTTGGGATGTAATATTTGGTCTCCAACAAAAACGTTAATATTGTCTGTCAAAAATCCCAGCATCTTGATGATGCCGTCTTTAGTGTACTTGTGTTCTGATTCAGAGTGTTTCTTGACCAAATCTAAACGTCCTAAAACGAGGTATTTGCGATTGCCCATTTTGGGGAGGAAAGAGTTTTTTTATAGATAATCTCAAAAGAAAGTTTGATGAACAAAATTCATGCAAACAATTAGTATTAGAATATAGCAGCATGTTACCTACCGACAACGTTAGATTACAATGTTATCGTAACGCCATATGACGTCAAAATCAGTATAACATATAGCTGACCATCCTGTTTTCAAATTAGTCTAAAATCGCAACGGGATGTCCGATTCCCAAAATCTAAATTGATTTATACTCTGTAATTCTTGTATTTTCAATGTTCAATGTTTATCCCAGTTTTGAGATTGGGCTGATTTTTGCCCTTACCGCCCCTCAACCTTTTAAGTTTTAGATGTGATATGGTTTGAAGTGTTGAAGTGTTTTGAGGAACATTTATTTAGCAAACTGTGGTAATTCCAGGGATAACAAACCATGCTCCACTTCGTACTGATATGTGCTCTCAATTGATAATCCAATCTTATGGATACACTTAGCAAGAGTGGAATTGGACCACTGAAAGTTTCTACGGCACTTCATATTCAGATCTCAAACTATCATGTGACAGGAATGGACACCAAGATACTTCAATTTATGACAAATGTAACTATATATCTTTTATTCTTTACTAGTGAGTAAGAGTTTATCGGTCTCTTCGTATTATGTATAAATATCGGAAATTATATGCTATATTAAGTTCAAGGTTCAACGATTTTTTTACGGCAAAGTGACTTACTGACATACTACTTGGAGTTTATTTTCAATAACAAATTTAATCACTTCAGATATGTTTTGCACGGTTTAATAAAAATATAAAGTACCTAGGTCAGAACTACGGCTAAGACAAGGGCGTAGCAAGCAAGCAAGACTTACTTTTTGTCGCACGGTCTACGTTGCAGACGGTAGTTTCAAACACCTTTCCAGACGGTGTATCATTTTTCATTGGAAGCAATGATTGAATTGATGATTGAATCAATAATTTAATGATTGACTGAACCGTTCACTGTCCATAAGTGATCTAAGGTTCTTTGCTTTCCGCTTTGAAAATGCAGCACGGCAAAAATGGCAACGAAAGCCCTTTAAGCAAGCATGTTTAAATACAATCACTAAAATCGCATTTCATAGGCAGAAAAAGAAAAAAAAACATGATTTACACTTTGAACTACATGTACTTATATCAATGTTACGAGCCGACCTAGATCTTTTTTCAGGAAGTGCCCGGCCCATACCTTTTCAGGGAATGGCTTCCAGCCTATGATTTTAAACGAATAAACGACGTAAAAAGTAAAATACTTATTTTTGGAAATACGACGGGGGTATTCCTGACTCTCTAATCCGCGATTTTTAAAATGTACAAATATATGCATAAGGTCAGCTATTTCGATTGAATATGCACTGACCGATTATCTTGGAAAGTTTTGAACCTCAACTCATAAAATCCTCTTCTTCTGTAGTCTGAATAGTTTCAAAAACTCAATTATCAGTTTCTCTTTTGTTTTCTTAATTTTTTTCAAATACTGGACCGAATGCTTTTAATTTTTTTTCTTCATGTGATTTTCTCAATTAAAATCAACTTTTAAAATGCTTAAAATTCTTATCTGCCATGAGTAATGTTTCCTTTGACAAATATGAACTATGATCATATCCCAATACACATAACAAAATCGATAACCAAGAAAATCATGAACTGATGTCATACAAAATCAGAATAAAACAGGAACCAAAGCAAACAAACAAAAACCTCCACAACATGAAAAGAAGCAAACTCCCAATTAGGAGTGAGACCAGGTGTTCAGGTAAAGGCAGTACAGTCCATACAACTTTATTTTTGTCAATTTAATCGTATCGTATCCTGCGTTTATCGTATCGTATCGTGCGTTTATAATTTCGTTTAACGTGTATCATATCTTGTTTATATTCGGATTGTTTTGATCTCGTTATGGATTCTTAAGTGAAAGCATGCATTGTTGAGGAACAATAAATATACCAATTACATGTACATACTTCGTTATACTTAATTTAATTGTAATGGAGGATAAAACAACTCAAAGGTAGGTGTAGAGTAGCCTGTAAAGTAACTTGACCGATCGATGCCTTCAAATGTTACCTGGTCAATGTACATATGATGTATCCTTCTGTCAAAATGACATCAGTACTATTGCATACATGTACGTGCAAATCAATTAAAATACATTTATTTTGTTTTACTTCCATGCAGTCAATTCGCCTCGCTTGATTAATAATGTGCCCTGCCAATTAGGTCACTGTTTTTTTTTTATTAAGGATTCCGACTTCCGTCGGAATCCTTTCTGTTATTGTATTGTCTTTTCTTTATTCTTATTATTAAGGATTCCGACTTCCGTCGGAATCCTTTCTGTTATTGTATTGTCTTTTCTTTATTCTTATTATTAAGGATTCCGACTTTTCCGTCGGAATCCTTTCTGTTATTGTATTGTCTTTTCTTTATTCTTATTATTATTAAGGATTCCGATTTCCGTCGGGATCCTTTCTGTTATTGTATTGTCTTTTCTTTATTCTTATTATTCTTATTATTATTATTATTATTATTATTATTCTTACCCCCAAGCCAATCCAGTGACGTTACATCAAAGTACCGCATCATATGATAAAATGGAAAGTATCATGTAAAAGAGCAAATAAAGATCATAATTTAATATTTTTTTCTTGTCGAAAAGTTCACATATGCCCCCGCTTGAGGTCATCAGCGGTCAAATCTTTAAACTCTTATAACTCCTTTACTAACCGTACGATTTGAACAAAATTTGTTTTATATTGTTCTTTGAGAAATTTGCAAACTTTTATACGCTTACATGCTCCATAAAATATTTACAGTTTTCAAGCTATTTCAAGTTGAAAATGGAACCTTAAATTGGCAAGGTGCCAATTTCTACAATTTTTGAAACTTTGAGTTGAAACTTGGATGTTAGGTCACTTATAGATAGTCATTTAATGTTGACCCTCTTTTCAAGGTCAAATTTTTATTCTCAAGGTCACATGAAACTTTTGCTTATAGAACAAAGACTATTTGACCTTCAGAGTTCAAACTTCATACATATAATTGTTAAGCCAAGCTCTTTCATCTTGACCTTGATCCAAGGTCAAATTCTCATTCTCAAGGTCACAACAGCATTTTTGCCTATAAAACAAAGACTGTTTGACCTTGAGAGTGCAAACTGGGTACAAATATTCCTTGCAGTAAGTCCTGTCACATTGACCTTGACCAAAGGTCATTCGTTCGATTTCAAGGTCATAACAGTCTTTTGTTGATAAAATATTGAGCTTTATTCAATTTCATATATATTTTGAAGAAAATGATATTCTATACTCATCTTTTTTCCTTGACCTTGGTTCAAGGTGAAAATTTCATTCTCAATGTCATAACAACATTTACTTGTTAAATACACAGTGTTTGTCCTACACTACTTATACTTCACAAACGAGGTCCTTCTTATATGAACTTTACATGATCTAAGAAAGATAAATCTTTTATTTCTATTTCTCTTCGTACCATGACTTGTCTGTACTTTCATGCTGTTGTCATTTTCTAATTAAATGTTTTAAAAATGTCTTAAAATTGAATAGCATCATTTAAATTAACTGGTAAATTTGCAGCATGGACCAGACAGACAGACTGACAGTGTAAGATAGACAGTGTTAGATAGACTGACAACGATAGAAGAACGAACAGACAAACGAACAGATAGAGAGAGTACTAGACAGAAACGCAGACGATCGGCGAAAAAAAAAGTCCAGACTGGGGATCGAACCCGGTACCCTTGGGCCAGCAGTCCAACGCCCTATCCACATAGCCATTGGAGTTCCTGAATGTTAGTGGTTTTTATTTTTGATATACAGACGGAGAAATACAAATGGCTGATTCAGCATTACAAGAATTATCGATCGTTCATGCAACAAGTCAGTCCTATTCATAGCTTTTTATTCAGAAGAAAAACACATTTCATATTGCGCATTTTTATTTCAATGTCATTGACTTCAACGTGTATATATGGCCACCTTAGGCCTCTTTTTTTTCATTCGTCAATCTTTGAAACAACTGTACAAGACCTTTGACGGAGCAATGTGGCCCCCTTGGGCTTCTTGGTTTTTTTTTTTTTTTTGTTTTGTTTGTATGTCTTGTTTTTTTTTAATTCGTCAATCTTTGAAACAACTGTACAAGACCTTTGACGGAGCAAAGTGGCCCCCTTGGGCCTCTTGTTTGTTTTGTTTTGTTTTGTTTTTTTTTTTCATTTGTTTTGCTTGTTTGTTTGTTTGCTTGTTTTTTTCTTTTTTGATTCGACAATCTTTGAAACAACTGTACAAGACTTTTGACTGAGCAATATGGCTCCCTTGGGCCTCTTGTTTTTTTTTTTTTTCATTTGTTTTGTTTGTTTGTTTGTTTGTCTTTTTCTTATTAAATTCCTTAATATTTGAAACAACTGTACAAGACCTTTGACGGAGCAATGTGGCCCCCTTGGGCATTTTTTTTTTCTCGTTTGTTTGTCTGTTTCTTTTCGAATTCGTCAATCTTTGAAATAACTGTACAAGATCTTTGACGGTTTGTTTATCCAATGACATAGGCTAGTCCTTCGAAAGGGGGAGGTTGATAAGTTTTTGCCCCCCCCCCCTCCGACTTACATGTTACATACGTGTACATACCTGTTTTCACCTACCCTGTCTAGATCCGCCCTTGCAAAAGAAGCAAACACAATTTATTGATTCATATTTTTATTCTCTACATACATGGTCAATGAAAGTCAAATAAAAAAAATACATTTTATGAAATTCTGTGTTGTTTACTCCTGAATACAAACCTGTAAATAGAATCGATCGATAAAGATTTATCATTCGGAACATGCTCGACATGTTGAGTCATATCATAGTCGCAAGATTTCATCCTTCTAAAGACTTTTGATGCAAAGCTTTGTCAGTTCTGCAATAGCTCAGCGGTAGAGCGTCAGACTTCGAATCGGAGGGTCCGGGGTTCGATACCGGCCTCGGCCATTTTTTCCCCTCATTTTTTTTTTCATTCGTAAGCAAACATTAAGTACAGTGCTTCAACATTGTTTTCATTTCAAAATTTATACGAGTATGTATTAGTTCAAAATGTTTTCTAACAGAATCAAGAAATATCGAATACATGTACCAGTTTGAAAACACTTGCTATATTGTCATGATTCATTGGAAAATCCCTCACATAATTAATATGCATGACCCAGGATGTGTTACAAATTTCATTGGTCAATTCAACCATGTGACCTGACATTACATATACAAGATACGATGGGGCCTACCTTGGTGAAGGTACCTGGTTCGAGTCCAGCTGCGGCCAGTCATTTTCGCATTTTTTCAATTTTCATTTTTGTTCTTAACAAGATGAAAATGAGAGGAATCCGTCTGCTATGTCCACAGGAACCTCCATCCTTCCATTTATTAAGGATTCCGATTTCCGTCGGAATCCTTTCTGTTATTGTATTGTCTTTTCTTTATTCTTATTATTAAGGATTCCGACTTCCGTCGGAATCCTTTCTGTTATTGTATTGTCTTTTCTTTATTCTTATTATTCTTATTATTATTATTATTATTATTCTTACCCCCAAGCCAATCCAGAGACTTTACAACAAAGTACCGCATCATATGATAAAATGGAAAGTATCATGTGAAAGAGCAAATAAAGATCTTCATATATATTTTTTTTCTTGTCGAAAAGTTTACATATGCCCCCGCTAGAGGTCATCAAAGGTAAAATCTTTAAAACCTTATAACTCCTAAACTAACCGTGCGATTTGAATGAAATTTGTTTTATATTGTTCTTTGGGAAATTTGCAAACTTTTATACGCTTACATGCTCGATAAAATATTTACGGTTTTCGCGCTATTTTGAGTTGAAATTGGAACTTTAAATTGGCACAGTGCCAATTTCTACAGTTTTTGAGATTTTGAGTTGAAACTTGGATGGTAGGTTACTTATAGGTAGTCATTGATGATGACCTAGTTTCAAGGTCAAATTTTGATTCTCAAGGTCACAACAAACTTTTGCCTATAGAACAAAGACTATTTGACCTTGACAGTTCATACTTCATAAATACAATCATTGATCCAAGCCCCATCACCTTGACCTTGACCCAAGATCAAATTCTCATTCTCAAGGTCACAACAAAAATATTCCCATAGAACAAAGACCATTTGACCTTGAGAGTTCAAACTTTGCGCAAATGTTCCTTACATCAAGTCCTTTCACCTTGACCTTGACCCAAGGTCATTTGTTCGATTTCAAGGTCAAAACAGACTTTTGTTGATAAAATATTGAGCTTTGAATAGATGAAAAGGAATTTTGATGAGAATAAACTAAAATGCTTATCTTTCATCCATGACCTTGGTTCAAGGTCAAATAAACTTTTTCAAGGTCATAACAAACATTTACTCTTGTAGGATTGAGAGAATTTTGTTCTTAAATATTTATTCTTCACACAAGTAGTACTTCTTATTTGAACTTTACATAGTAAGATAGATAACTCTTTTATTCTTGTTCTATGTTTCCTTTTTTTTATCTTTGTAGCATTACTTGTCTGTACTTTCATGCTGTTGTCATTCTCTATTTATAGAAATTTTCTCATTGCTAATTCATTGTGCAATTCTTTTTGGGATAGTAATTTCAAAGGAATCAAAATGGATAGAATAGATCTAGGAGTTTAAAGCCTTCCTAAACTTGAAAGGTATTTATCATCTTTTTCTTCTATTTTGTCGATAAATAAATAAGAGTCCCAAATTAGACATAAGCTCCTTTGCCTCATTTGCTGAAGTGAGTTAGGTACAAAAGCAACTATTCTTTTTTCCATCTTCTTTATTCGGATTTTAACACTTCAGTTCCGAGGAAGGTCTAATAAAGGAGGAATCCGTCTGTTGCTTGCAACAGTAGCCATCTAGTTCTTATTATTATTATTCTTACCCCCAGATCGTTCCAGTGACTGTACAAAAAAGTGCCACTTCTTATGATAAAACAAGAAGTATCATGTGAAAGAGCATATAAAGATCTAGAGGTAAAAAAATTTTGTCGTCGAAAAGTTCACGTATGCCCCCGCTAGAGGTCATCAAAGGTCAAATCTTTAAACACTTATAACTCCTAAACTAACCGTGCGATTTGAACGAAATTTGTTTTAAAATGTTCTTTGGGAAATTTGCAAACTTTTATACGCTTACATGCTCGATAAAATATTTACGGTTTTCGCGCTATTCCGAGTTGAAAATGGAACTTTAAATTGGCACAGTGCCAATTTCTACAGTTTTTGAGATTTTGAGTTGAAACTTGGATGGTAGGCTACTTATAGGTAGTCATTGATGATGACCTAGTTTCAAGGTCACATTATGATTCTCAAGGTCACAACAAACTTTTGCCTATAGAACAAAGACTATTTGACCTTGACAGTTCAAACTTCATAAATACAATCATTGATCCATGCCCTTTCACCTTGACCTTGGCCCAAGGTCAAATTTTGATTCTCAAGGTCACAACAAACTTTTGCCTATAGAACAAAGACCATTTGACCTTGAGAGTTCAAACTTGGTGCAAATATTCCTTGCATCAAGTCCTTTCACCTTGACCTTGACCCAAGGTCATTTGTTCGATTTCAAGGTCACAACAGACTTTTGTTGATAAAATATTGAGCTTTGATTAGATTAAGAGGACTCTTGATGAGAATAAATTCAAATGCTTATCTTTTATCCATGACCTTGGTTCAAGGTCAAATTAACTTTTTCAAGGTCATAACAAACATTTACTCTTGTAGAATTCACAGGATTTTGCCCTGAACTATTTATGCTTCACACAAGTAGTACTTCTTAATTAAATTTAACATAGTAAGATAGATAACTCTTTTATTCTTGTTCTCTGTTTCTTTCTTTTTTATTCTTAGTAGCATTACATATCAGTAGTTTCATGTTGTTGTCATTTTCTATTAATAGGAATTATCTCATTGCAAAATCATTGTGCAATTCTTTTTTGAGAAAGTCATTGTAAAGGATTAGATATTGATTGTGCATGGAGTTTAAAGCTTTCGTAAACATGAAAGGTATTTATTATTTTTTTCTTCTATTTTGTTGATAAATAAATAAGAGTCCCAAATTAGACATAAGCTCTTTTGACTCATTTGCTGAAGTTAATATGGTACTAAAGCAACTATTCTTTTTTCCATCTTCTTTATTCGGATTTTAGCACTTCAGTTCCGAGGAAGGTCTAATAAAGGAGGAATCCGTCTGTTGTTTGCAACAGTAGCCATCTAGTTAAGGATTCCGACTTCCGTCGGAATCCTTTCTGTTATTGTATTGTCTTTTCTTTATTCTTATTATTCTTATTATTATTATTATTCTTACCCTCAAACCGTTCCGGTCACTTTACAAAAAAGTACAGCATCATATGAAAAAACGGAAAGTACCATGTGAAAGAGCATATGAAGATCTAAATTTAAAATTTTTTTCTTGTCGAAAAGTTCACATATGCCCCTGCTAGAGGTCATCAAAGGTAAAATCTTTAAAACCTTATAACTCCTAAACTAACCGTGCGATTTTAACAAAATTTGTTTTATATTGTTCTTTGGGAAATTTGCAAACTTTTATACGCTTACATGCTCGATAAAATATTTACGGTTTTCGCGCTATTTTGAGTTGAAAATGGAACTTTAAATTGGCACAGTGCCAATTTCTACAGTTTTTGAGATTTTGAGTTGAAACTTGGATGGTAGGTTACTTAGAGGTAGTCATTGATGATGACCCAGTTTCAAGGTCAAATTATGATTCTCAAGGTCACAACAAATTTTTGCCTATAGAACAAAGACTATTTGACCTTGACAGTTCAAACTTCACAAATACAATCATTGATCCAAGCCCTTTCACCTTGACCTTGACCCAAGGTCAAATTTTGATTCTCAAGGTCACAACAAAATTTTTCCTATAGAACAAAAACCATTTGACAGTGAGAGTTAAAACTTGACGCAAATATTCCTTGCATCAAGTCCGTTCACCTTGACCTTGACCCAAGGTCATTTGTTCGATTTCAAGGTCACAACAGACTTTTGTTGATAAAATATTGAGCTTTGAATAGATAAAAAGAAATTTTGATGAGAATTAACTAAAATGCTTATCTTTCATCCATGACCTTGGTTCAAGGTCAAATAAAATTTTTCAAGGTCATAACAAACATTTACTGTTGTAGGATTGATAGGATTTTGTTCTTAAATATTTATTCTTCACAGAAGTAGTACTTCTTATATGAACTTTACATAGTAAGATAGATAACTCTTTTATTCTTGTTATCTGTTTCCTTTTTTATCTTAGTAGCATTACTTGTCTGTACTTTCATGCTGTTGTCATTCTCTATCTATAGAAATTTTCTCATTGCTATTTCATTGTGCAATTCTTTTTGGGATAGTAATTTAAAAGGATTCAAAATGGATAGAATATATATAGGAGTTTAAAGCCTTCTTGAGAGGTATTTATCGTCTTTTTCTTCTTTTTTGTCTATAAATAGATAAGAGTCCCAAGTTAAACTTAAGCTCTTTTGACTCATTTGCTGAAGTGAATAAGGTACTAAAGCAACTATTCTTTTTTCATCATCTTTATTCGGATTTTAACACTTCAGTTCCGAGGAAGGTCTAATAAAGGAGGAATCCGTCTGTTGCTTGCAACAGTAGCCATCTAGTTATTCTTATTATTATTATTATTCTTACCCCCAAACCGTTCCGGACACTTTACAAAAAAGTACAGCATCATATGAAAAAACGGAAAGAACCATGTGAAAGAGCGTATGAAGATCTTGAATGAAATTTTTTTTCTTGTCAAATGGTTCATATATGCCCCCGCTGGAGGTCATCAAAGGTCAAATATTTAAACTCTTATAACTCCTTAACTAACCGTCGGATTTGAACAAAATTTGTTTTATATTGTTTTTTGGGAAATTTGCAAACTTTTATACGCTAACATGCTCGATAAAATATTTACGGTTTTCGCGCTATTCAGAGTTGAAAATGGAACTTTAAATTGGCACAGTGCCAATTTCTACATTTTTTGAGATTTTGAGTTGAAACTTGGATGGTAGGTTACTTATAGGTAGACATTTAATGCTGACCTACTTTCAAGGTCAAATTTTTATTCTCAAGGTCACAACAAATTTTGGCCTATAGAACAAAGACTCCTTGACCTTCAGAGTTCAAACTTCATACATACTATCATTTAGCCAAGCTCTTTCACCTTGACCTTGACCCAAGGTCAAATTTTGATTCTCAAGGTCACAAACTTTTGCCTATAGAACAAAGACTATTAGACATGCAGAGTTTAAACTTCATACATAATATCATTAAACCAAGCTCTTTCACCTTGACCTTGACCCAAGGTCAAATTTTGATTCTCAAGGTCACAACAAACTTTTGCCTATAGAACAAAGACTATTTGACCTTGACAATTCAAACTTCATAGATACAATCATTGAGTCAAGCTCTTTCACCTTGACCTTAACCCAAGGTCAAATTCTGATTCTCAAGGTCACAACAAACTTTTGCCTATAGAACAAAGACTATTAGACATTCAAAATTCAAACTTTATACATAAAATCATTAAACCAAGCTCTTTCACCTTGACCTTTACACAAGGTCAAATTTTGATTCTCAAGGTCACAACAAACTTTTGCCTATAGAACAAAGACTGTTTGACTTTCAGAGTTTAAGCTTCATACAAATAATTGTTTAGTAATGCTATTTCACTTTGACCTTGACCCAAGGCCAAATTCTCATTCTCAAGGTCACAGCAACTTTTCCCTACAAAACAAAGACTATTTGACCTTCAGAGTTCATACTTTACACATATCATGCTTGGGCCCAACTCTTTCACTTTGACCTTGACCCAAGGTCAAATTCTGATTTTCAAGATCACAACAAACTTTAGTCTATAAAACAAAGACTGTTTGACCTTGATATATTCCTTACATCAAACTTTTTCATCATGACCTTGACCCAAGGTCATTTGTTTAATTTCAAGGTCACAACTGACTTTGGTTGATTAGATATTGAGCTTACCTCAGATTAAGATCAATTGTGATGAGAATAATCACAATACTTAGCTTTCATCCATGACATTGGTCAAAGGCCAAATAATCATTCTCAAGGTCTTAACAATCATTTACTCTTGTAGAATTTACACTTTTTGTCCTATACTATTTATTCTTCACACAAGTACTCATTCTTATATGAACTTAACATTGTTCTGTTTCTTTTTTTTTCTTAGTAGCATTATGCATATCTGTACTTTCATGTTGTCGTCATTTTCTATTAATAGAAATTATCTCTTGCAAAATCATTGTGCAATTCTGTTTTGAGAAAGTAATTGTAAAGGATTTTGATATTGATAGAGCATGGAGTTTAAAGCTTTCGTAAACATGAAAGGTATTTATTATTTTGTTTTCTTCTATTTTGTTGAAAAATATATAAGAGTCCCATATTAGACATAAGCTCTTTTGACTCATTTGCTGAAGTGAATATGGTACTTAAGCAACTATTCCTTTTTCCATCTTCTTTATTCGGATTTTAACACTTCAGTTCCTTGGAAGGTCTAATAAAGGAGGAATCCGTCTGTTGCTTGCAACAGTAGCCATCTAGTTATTAAGGATTCCGATTTCCGTCGGAATCCTTTCTGTTATTGTATTGTCTTTTCTTTATTCTTATTATTCTTATTATTATTATTATTCTTACCCCCAAACCGTTCCGGTCACTTTACGAAAAAGTACAGCATCATATGAAAAAACGGAAAGTACCATGTGAAAGAGCATATGAAGATCTAAATTTAAATTTTTTTTCTTGGCGTAAAGTTAACATATGCCCCTGCTAGAGGTCATCAAATGTAAAATCTTTAAAACCTTATAACTCCTAAACTAACCGTGCGATTTTAACGAAATTTGTTTTATACTGTTCTTTGGGAAATTTGCAAACTTTTCTACGCTTACATGCTCGATAAAATATTTACGGTTTTCGCGCTATTTTGAGTTGAAAATGGAACTTTAAATTGGCACAGTGCCAATTTCTACAGTTTTTGAGATTTTGAGTTGAAACTTGGATGGTAGGTTACTTATAGGTAGTCATTGATGATGACCTAGTTTCAAGGTCAAATTATGATTCTCAAGGTCACAACAAACTTTTGCCTATAGAACAAAGATTATTTGACCTTGACAGTTCAAACTTCACAAATACAATCATTGATCCAAGCCCTTTCACCTTGACCTTGACCCAAGGTCAAATTCTCATTCTCAAGGTCACAACAAAATTTTTCCTATAGAACAAAGAGCATTTGACATTGAGAATTAAAACTTGACGCAAATATTCCTTGCATCAAGTCCTTTCACCTTGACCTTGACCCAAGGTCATTTGTTCGATTTCAAGGTCACAACAGACTTTTGTTGACAAAATATTGAGCTTTGAATAGATAAAAAGAAATCTTGATGAGAATTAACTAAAATGCTTATCTTTCATCCATGACCTTGGTTCAAGGTCAAATAAACTTTTTCAAGGTCATAACAAACATTTACTCTTGTAGGATTGATAGGATTTTGTTCTTAAATATTTATTCTTCACAGAAGTAGTACTTCTTATTTGAACTTTAAATAGTAAGATAGATAACTCTTTTATTCTTGTTCTCTGTTTTCTTTTGTCTGTACTTTCATGCTGTTGTCATTCTCTATTTATAGAAATTTTCTCATTGCTAATTCATTGTGTAATTCTTTTTGGGATAGTAATTTAAAAGGATTCAAAATGGATAGAATAGATATAGGAGTTTAAAGCCTTCCTAAACTTGAAAGGTATTTATCGTCTTTTTCTTCTTTTTTGTCGATAAATAGATAAGAGTCCCAAGTAAGACTAAAGCTCTTTTGACTCATTTGCTGAAGTGAATAAGGTACTAAAGCAACTATTCTTTTTTCATCATCTTTATTCGGATTTTAACACTTCAGTTCCGAGGAAGGTCTAATAAAGGAGGAATCCGTCTGTTGCTTGCAACAGTAGCCATCTAGTTAAGGATTCCGACTTCCGTCGGAATCCTTTCTGTTATTGTATTGTCTTTTCTTTATTCTTATTATTATTCTTATTATTATTATTCTTACCCCCAAACCGTTCCGGACACTTTACAAAAAAGTACAGCATCATATGAAAAAACGGAAAGTACCATATGACAGAGCATATAAAGATCTTGAATGAAATTTTTTTTCTTGTCAAATGGTTCACATATGCCCCCGCTGGAGGTCATCAAAGGTAAAATCTTTAAACTCTTATTACTCCTTAACTAACCGTCGGATTTGAACAAAATTTGTTTTATATTGTTCTTTGGGAAATTTGCAAACTTTTATACACTTACATGCTCGATAAAATATTTACGGTTTTCGCGCTATTCAGAGTTGAAAGTGGAACTTTAAATTGGCACAGTGCCAATTTCTACATTTTTTGAGATTTTGAGTTGAAACTTGGATGGTAGATTACTTATAGGTAGACATTTAATGCTGACCTACTTTCAAGGTCAAATTTTTATTCTCAAGGTCAAAACAAATTTTGGCCTATAGAACAAAGACTACTTGACATTCAGAGTTCAAACTTTATACCTACTATCAATTAGCCAAGCTCTTTCACCTTGACCTTGACCCAAGGTCAAATTTTGATTCTCAAGGTCACAACATACTTTTGCCTATAGAACAAAGACTATTTGACCTTCAGCGTTCAAACTTCATACATACTATCGTTAAGCCAAGCTCTTTCACCTTGACCTTGACCCAAGGTCAAATTTTGATTCTCAAGGTCACAACATACTTTTGCCTATAGAACAAAGACTATTTGACCTTCAGCGTTCAAACTTCATACATATTATCGTTAAGCCAAGCTCTTTCACCTTGACCTTGACCCAAGGTCAAAGTTTGATTCTCAAGGTCACAACAAATTTTTGCCTATAGAACAAAGACTATTTCTCCTTAAGAGTTCAAACTTAATACAAATATTCCTTGCCCTTTTACCTTGACCTTGACCTTGACCCAAGGTCATTTGATCGATTTCAAGGTCACAACATACTTTGGTTGATAAAATATTGAGCTTTGATCAGATTAAGATCAATTTTGAAAAGAAATAGCTCAAATACTTATCTTTTTTTCCGTGACCTTTATTCACGGTCAAATGATCATTCTCAGGGTCATAACAAACTTAATCTTGTAGAATTAGCCGTTTTTGTCCTACGCTATTTATTCTTCACACAAGTAGGCTTTCTTATTTGAACATAACATAGTATAAGAAACATAACTCTTTTACTCTTATTCTCTGGTTTTTTTTTTCTTAGTAGCATTACTTGGCTGTATTTTGATTCTATTGTCATTTTCTATTTATAGAAATGCTCTCATTGCAAAATCATTGTACAATTCTGTTTTGAGATAGTATTTTTAAAGGATTTAGAATTGATAGATCATGGAGTATAAGGTTTCGTAAACATGAAAGGTATTTATTATCTTTTTGTTCTATTTTGTTGATAAATAAATGAGAGTCCCAAATTAGACTAAAGCTCTTAAGACTCATTTGCTGAAGTGAATAAGGTACAAAAGCAACTATTCATTTTTTCATCTTCTTTATTCGGATTTTAGCACTTCAGTTCCAAGGAAGGTCAGATAAAGGAGGAATCCGTCTGTTGCTTGCAACAGTAGCCATCTAGTTATTCTTATTATTATTATTATTATTATTATTATTATTCTTACCCCCAAGCCAATCCAGTGACGTTACATCAAAGTACCGCATCATATGATAAAATGGAAAGTATCATGTAAAAGAGCAAATAAAGATCTTCATTTAATATTTTTTTCTTGTCGAAAAGTTCACATATGCCCCCGCTTGAGGTCATCAGCGGTCAAATCTTTAAACTCTTATAACTCCTTTACTTACCGTACGATTTGAACAAAATTTGTTTTATATTGTTCTTTGAGAAATTTGCAAACTTTTATACGCTTACATGCTCCATAAAATATTTACAGTTTTCAAGCTATTTCAAGTTGAAAATGGAACCTTAAATTGGCAAGGTGCCAATTTCTACAATTTTTGAGACTTTGAGTTGAAACTTGGATGTTAGGTCACTTATAGATAGTCATTTAATGTTGACCCTCTTTTCAAGGTCAAATTTTTATTCTCAAGGTCACATGAAACTTTTGCTTATAGAACAAAGACTATTTGACCTTCAGAGTTCAAACTTCATACATATAATTGTTAAGCCAAGCTCTTTCACCTTGACCTTGATCCAAGGTCAAATTCTCATTCTCAAGGTCACAACAGCATTTTTGCCTATAAAACAAAGACTGTTTGACCTTGAGAGTGCCAACTGGGTACAAATATTCCTTGCAGTAAGTCCTGTCACATTGACCTTGACCAAAGGTCATTCGTTCGATTTCAATGTCATAACAGTCTTTTGTTGATAAAATATTGAGCTTTATTCAATTTCATATATATTTTGAAGAAAATGATATTCTATACTCATCTTTTTTCCTTGACCTTGGTTCAAGGTGAAAATTTCATTCTCAATGTCATAACAACATTTACTTGTTAAATACACAGTGTTTGTCCTACACTACTTCTACTTCACAAACGAGGTCCTTCTTATATGAACTTTACATGATCTAAGAAAGATAAATCTTTTATTTCTATTTCTCTTCGTACCATGACTTGTCTGTACTTTCATGCTGTTGTCATTTTCTAATTGAATGTTTTAAAAATGTCTTAAAATTGAATAGCATCATTTAAATTAACTGGTAAATTTGCAGCATGGACCAGACAGACAGACTGACAGTGTAAGATAGACAGTGTTAGATAGACTGACAACGATAGAAGAACGAACAGACATACGAACAGATAGAGAGAGTACTAGACAGAAACGCAGACGATCGGCGAAAAAAAAACAAAAAACGTCCAGACTGGGGATCGAACCCGGTACCCTTGGGCCAGCAGTCCAACGCCCTATCCACATAGCCATTGGAGTTCCTGAATGTTAGTGGTTTTTATTTTTGATATACAGACGGAGAAATACAAATGGCTGATTCAGCATTACAAGAATTATCGATCGTTCATGCAACAAGTCAGTCCTATTCATAGCTTTTTATTCAGAAGAAAAATACATTTCATATTGCGCATATTTATTTCAATGTCATTGACTTCAACGTGTATATATGGCCACCTTAGGCCTCTTTTTTTTTCATTCGTCAATCTTTGAAACAACTGTACAAGACCTTTGACGGAGCAATGTGGCCCCCTTGGGCTTCTTGGGTTTTTTTTTTTTTTTTTTTTTTTTGTTTTGTTTGTATGTCTTGGTTTATTTTAATTCGTCAATCTTTGAAACAACTGTACAAGACCTTTGACGGAGCAATGTGGCCCCCTTGGGCCTCTTGTTTGTTTTGTTTTGTTTTGTTTTTTTTTTTATTTTCATTTGTTTTGCTTGTTTGTTTGTTTGTTTTTTTCTTTTTTGATTCGGCAATCTTTGAAACAACTGTACAAGACTTTTGACTGAGCAATATTGCTCCCTTGGGCCTCTTGTTTTTTTTTTTTTCATTTGTTTTGTTTGTTTGTTTGTCTTTTTCTTATTAAATTCCTTAATATTTGAAACAACTGTACAAGACCTTTGACGGAGCAATGTGGCCCCCTTGGGCATTTTTTTTTCTCGTTTGTTTGTCTGTTTCTTTTTGAATTCGTCAATCTTTGAAATAACTGTACAAGATCTTTGACAGTTTGTTTATCCAATGACATAGGCTAGTCCTTCGAAAGGGGGAGGTTGATAAGTTTTTGCCCCCCCCCCCCCTCCGACTTACATGTTACATACGTGTACATACCTGTTTTCACCTACCCTGTCTAGATCCGCCCTTGCAAAAGAAGCAAACACAATTTATTGATTCATAATTTTATTCTCTACATACATGGTCAATGAAAGCCAAATAAAAAAATACATTTTATGAAATTCTGTGTTGTTTACTCCTGAATACAAACCTGTAAATAGAATCGATCGATAAAGATTTATCATTCGGAACATGCTCGACATGTTGAGTCATATCATAGTCGCAAGATTTCATCCTTCTAAAGACTTTTGATACAACGGTTTGTCAGTTCTGCAATAGCTCAGCGGTAGAGCGTCAGACTTCGAATCGGAGGGTCCGGGGTTCGATACCGACCTCGGCCATTTTTTCCCCTCATTTTTTTTTCATTCGTAAGCAAACATTAAGTACAGTGCTTCAACATTGTTTTCATTTCAAAATTTATACGAGTATGTATTAGTTCAAAATGTTTTCTAACAGAATCAAGAAATATCGAATACATGTACCAGTTTGAAAACACTTGCTATATTGTCATGATTCATTGGAAAATCCCTCACATAATTAATATGCATGACCCAGGATGTGTTACAAATTTCATTGGTCAATTCAACCATGTGACCTGACATTACATGTACAAGATACGATGGGGCCTTCCTTGGTGAAGGTACCTGGTTCGAGTCCAGCTGCGGCCAGTCATTTTCGCATTTTTTCAATTTTCATTTCTGTTCTTAACAAGATGAAAATGAGAGGAATCCGTCTGCTATGTCCACAGGAACCTCCATCCTTCCATTTATTAAGGATTCCGATTTCCGTCGGAATCCTTTCTGTTATTGTATTGTCTTTTCTTTATTCTTATTATTCTTATTAAGGATTCCGATTTCCGTCGGAATCCTTTCTGTTATTGTATTGTCTTTTCTTTATTCTTATTATTCTTATTATTATTATTATTATTATTATTATTATTATTATTATTCTTACCCCCAAGCCAATCCAGTGACGTTACAACAAATTACCGCATCATATGATAAAATGGAAAGTATCATGTGAAAGAGCAAATAAAGATCTTAATTTAATATTTTTTTCTTGTCGAAAAGTTCACATATGCCCCCGCTAGAGGTTATCAGCGGTCAAATATTTAAACTCTTATAACTCCTTTACTAACCGTATGATTTGAACAAAATTTGTTTTATATTGTTCTTTGAGAAATTTGCAAACTTTTATACGCTTACATGCTTCATAAAATATTTACAGTTTTCAAGCTATTTCAAGTTGAAAATGGAACCTTGAATTGGCAAGGTGCCAATTTCTACAATTTTTGAGACTTTGAATTGAAACTTGGATGTTAGGTCACTTATAGGTAGTCATTTAATGTTGACCTTCTTTTCAAGGTCAAATTTTTATTCTCAAGGCCACATGAAACTTTTGCTTATAGAACAAAGACTATTTGACCTTCAGAGTTCAAACTTCATACATATAATTGTTAAGCCAAGCTCTTTCACCTTGACCTTGATCCAAGGTCAAATTCTCATTCTCAAGGTCACAACAACATTTTTGCCTATAAAACAAAGACTGTTTGACCTTGAGAGTGCAAACTGGGTACAAATATTCCTTGCAGTAAGTCCTGTCACACTGACCTTGACCAAAGGTCATTCGTTCGATTTCAAGGTCATAACAGTCTTTTGTTGATAAAATATTGAGCTTTATTCAATTTCATATATATTTTGAAGAAAATGATATTCTATACTCATCTTTTTTCCTTGACCTTGGTTCAAGGTGAAAATTTCATTCTCAATGTCATAACAACATTTACTTGTTAAATACACAGTGTTTGTCCTACACTACTTATACTTCACAAACGAGGTCCTTCTTATATGAACTTTACATGATCTAAGAAAGATAAATCTTTTATTTCTATTCCTCTTTGTACCATGACTTGTCTGTACTTTCATGCTGTTGTCATTTTCTAATTAAATGTTTTAAAAATGTCTTAAAATTGAATAGCATCATTTAAATTAACTGGTAAATTTGCAGCATGGACCAGACAGACAGACTGACAGTGTAAGATAGACAGTGTTAGATAGACTGACAACGATAGAAGAACGAACAGACATACGAACAGATAGAGAGAGTACTAGACAGAAACGCAGACGATCGGCGAAAAAAAGCGTTTAGACTGGGGATCGAACCCGGTACCCTTGGGCCAGCAGTCCAACGCCCTATCCACATAGCCATTGGAGTTCCTTAATGTTAGTGGTTTTTATTTTTGATATACAGACGGAGAAATACAAATGGCTGATTCAGCATTACAAGAATTATCGATCGTTCATGCAACAAGTCAGTCCTATTCCAACTTTTTTATTCAGAAGAAAAACACATTTCATATTGCGCATATTTATTTCACTGTCATTGACTTCAACGTGTATATATGGCCACCTTAGGCCTCTTTTTTTTCATTCGTCAATCTTTGAAACAACTGTACAAGACCTTTGACGGAGCAATGTGGCCCCCTTGGGCTTCTTGTTTTTTTTTTTTTTTTTTTTTTTTTTGTTTTGTTTTGTTTTGTTTTTTTAATTCGTCAATCTTTGAAACAACTGTACAAGACCTTTGACGGAGCAAAGTGGCCCCCTTGGGCCTCTTGTTTGTTTTTTTTTTTTTTTTTTATTATTTTCATTTGTTTTGCTTGTTTGTTTGTTTGCTTGTTTTTTTTCTTTTTTGATTCGACAATCTTTGAAACAACTGTACAAGACTTTTGACTGAGCAATATGGCTCCCTTCGGCCTCTTGTTTTTTTTTTTTTTTCATTTGTTTTGTTTGTTTGTTTGTCTTTTCTTATAAAATTCCTTAATATTTGAAACAACTGTAGAAGACCTTTGACGGAGCAATGTGGCCCCCTTGGGCATTTTTTTCTCTCGTTTGTTTGTCTGTTTCTTTTTGAATTCGTCAATCTTTGAAATAACTGTACAAGATCTTTGACGGTTTGTTTATCCAATGACATAGGCTAGTCCTTCGAAAGGGGGAGGTTGATAAGTTTTTGCCCCCCCCCTCCGACTTACATGTTACATACGTGTACATACCTGTTTTCACCTACCCTGTCTAGATCCGCCCTTGCAAAATAAGCAAACACATTTTATTGATTCATGATTTTATTCTCTACATACATGGTCAATGAAAGTCAAATAAAAAAAATACATTTTATGAAATTCTGTGTTGTTTACTCCTGAATACAAACCTGTAAATAGAATCGATCGATAAAGATTTATCATTCGGAACATGCTCGACATGTTGAGTCATATCATAGTCGCAAGATTTCATCCTTCTAAAGACTTTTGATGCAAATCTTTGTCAGTTCTGCAATAGCTCAGCGGTAGAGCGTCAGACTTGGAAACGGAGGGTCCGGGGTTCGATACCGGCCTCGGCCATTTTTCCCCTCAATTTTTTTCATTCGTAAGCAAACATAAAGTACAGTGCTTCAACATTGTTTTCATTTCAAAATTTATACGAGTATGTATTAGTTCAAAATGTTTTCTAACAGAATCAAGAAATATCGAATACATGTACCAGTTTGAAAACACTTGCTATATTGTCATGATTCATTGGAAAATCCCTCACATAATTAATATGCATGACCCAGGATGTGTTACAAATTTCATTGGTCAATTCAACCATGTGACCTGACATTACATGTACAAGATACGATGGGGCCTAACTTGGTGAAGGTACCTGGTTCGAGTCCAGCTGCGGCCAGTCATTTTCGCATTTTTTCAATTTTCATTTCTGTTCTTAACAAGATGAAAATGAGAGGAATCCGTCTGCTATGTCCACAGGAACCTCCATCCTTCCATTTATTAAGGATTCCGATTTCCGTCGGAATCCTTTCTGTTATTGTATTGTCTTTTCTTTATTCTTATTATTCTTATTATTATTATTATTATTATTATTATTATTATTATTCTTACCCCCAAGCCAATCCAGTGACGTTACAACAAATTACCGCATCATATGATAAAATGGAAAGTATCATGTGAAAGAGCAAATAAAGATCTTAATTTAATATTTTTTTCTTGTCGAAAAGTTCACATATGCCCCCGCTAGAGGTTATCAGCGGTCAAATCTTTAAACTCTTATAACTCCTTTACTAACCGTATGATTTGAACAAAATTTGTTTTATATTGTTCTTTGAGAAATTTGCAAACTTTTATACGCTTACATGCTTCATAAAATATTTACAGTTTTCAAGCTATTTCAAGTTGAAAATGGAACCTTAAATTGGCAAGGTGCCAATTTCTACAATTTTTGAGACTTTGAATTGAAACTTGGATGTTAGGTCACTTATAGGTAGTCATTTAATGTTGACCTTCTTTTCAAGGTCAAATTTTTATTCTCAAGGTCACATGAAACTTTGGCTTATAGAACAAAGACTATTTGACCTTCAGAGTTCAAACTTCATACATATAATTGTTAAGCCAAGCTCTTTCACCTTGACCTTGATCCAAGGTCAAATTCTCATTCTTAAGGTCACAACAACATTTTTGCCTATAAAACAAAGACTGTTTGACCTTGAGAGTGCAAACTGGGTACAAATATTCCTTGCAGTAAGTCCTGTCACACTGACCTTGACCAAAGGTCATTCGTTCGATTTCAAGGTCATAACAGTCTTTTGTTGATAAAATATTGAGCTTTATTCAATTTCATATATATTTTGAAGAAAATGATATTCTATACTCATCTTTTTTCCTTGACCTTGGTTCAAGGTGAAAATTTCATTCTCAATGTCATAACAACATTTACTTGTTAAATACACAGTGTTTGTCCTACACTACTTATACTTCACAAACGAGGTCCTTCTTATATGAACTTTACATGATCTAAGAAAGATAAATCTTTTATTTCTATTTCTCTTTGTACCATGACTTGTCTGTACTTTCATGCTGTTGTCATTTTCTAATTAAATGTTTTAAAAATGTCTTAAAATTGAATAGCATCATTTAAATTAACTGGTAAATTTGCAGCATGGACCAGACAGACAGACTGACAGTGTAAGATAGACAGTGTTAGATAGACTGACAACGATAGAAGAACGAACAGACATACGAACAGATAGAGAGAGTACTAGACAGAAACGCAGACGATCGGGGAAAAAAAGCGTTTAGACTGGGGATCGAACCCGGTACCCTTGGGCCAGCAGTCCAACGCCCTATCCACATAGCCATTGGAGTTCCTGAATGTTAGTGGTTTTTATTTTTGATATACAGACGGAGAAATACAAATGGCTGATTCAGCATTACAAGAATTATCGATCGTTCATGCAACAAGTCAGTCCTATTCCAACTTTTTTATTCAGAAGAAAAACACATTTCATATTGCGCATATTTATTTCACTGTCATTGACTTCAACGTGTATATATGGCCACCTTAGGCCTCTTTTTTTTCATTCGTCAATCTTTGAAACAACTGTACAAGACCTTTGACGGAGCAATGTGGCCCCCTTGGGCTTCTTGTTTTTTTTTTTGTTTTTTTTTGTTTTTTTTTGTTTTTTTAAGTCGTCAATCTTTGAAACAACTGTACAAGACCTTTGACGGAGCAAAGTGGCCCCCTTGGGCCTCTTGTTTGTTTGTTTTTTTTTTTTATTATTTTCATTTGTTTTGCTTGTTTGTTTGTTTGCTTGTTTTTTTTTCTTTTTTGATTCGACAATCTTTGAAACAACTGTACAAGACTTTTGACTGAGCAATATGGCTCCCTTCGGCCTCTTGTTTTTTTTTTTTTTTTTCATTTGTTTTGTTTGTTTGTTTGTCTTTTCTTATTAAATTCCTTAATATTTGAAACAACTGTAGAAGACCTTTGACGGAGCAATGTGGCCCCCTTGGGCATTTTTTTCTCTCGTTTGTTTGTCTGTTTCTTTTTGAATTCGTCAATCTTTGAAATAACTGTACAAGATCTTTGACGGTTTGTTTATCCAATGACATAGGCTAGTCCTTCGAAAGGGGGAGGTTGATAAGTTTTTGCCCCCCCCCCCTCCGACTTACATGTTACATACGTGTACATACCTGTTTTCACCTACCCTGTCTAGATCCGCCCTTGCAAAATAAGCAAACACATTTTATTGATTCATGATTTTATTCTCTACATACATGGTCAATGAAAGTCAAATAAAAAAAATACATTTTATGAAATTCTGTGTTGTTTACTCCTGAATACAAACCTGTAAATAGAATCGATCGATAAAGATTTATCATTCGGAACATGCTCGACATGTTGAGTCATATCATAGTCGCAAGATTTCATCCTTCTAAAGACTTTTGATGCAAATCTTTGTCAGTTCTGCAATAGCTCAGCGGTAGAGCGTCAGACTTGGAATCGGAGGGTCCGGGGTTCGATACCGGCCTCGGCCATTTTTTCCCCTCAATTTTTTTCATTCGTAAGCAAACATAAAGTACAGTGCTTCAACATTGTTTTCATTTCAAAATTTATACGAGTATGTATTAGTTCAAAATGTTTTCTAACAGAATCAAGAAATATCGAATACATGTACCAGTTTGAAAACACTTGCTATATTGTCATGATTCATTGGAAAATCCCTCACATAATTAATATGCATGACCCAGGATGTGTTACAAATTTCATTGGTCAATTCAACCATGTGACCTGACATTACATGTACAAGATACGATGGGGCCTACCTTGGTGAAGGTACCTGGTTCGAGTCCAGCTGCGGCCAGTCATTTTCGCATTTTTTCAATTTTCATTTCTGTTCTTAACAAGATGAAAATGAGAGGAATCCGTCTGCTATGTCCACAGGAACCTCCATCCTTCCATTTATTAAGGATTCCGATTTCCGTCGGAATCCTTTCTGTTATTGTATTGTCTTTTCTTTATTCTTATTATTCTTATTATTATTATTATTATTATTATTATTATTATTATTCTTACCCCCAAGCCAATCCAGTGACGTTACAACAAATTACCGCATCATATGATAAAATGGAAAGTTTCATGTGAAAGAGCAAATAAAGATCTTAATTTAATATTTTTTTCTTGTCGAAAAGTTCACATATGCCCCCGCTAGAGGTTATCAGCGGTCAAATCTTTAAACTCTTATAACTCCTTTACTAACCGTATGATTTGAACAAAATTTGTTTTATATTGTTCTTTGAGAAATTTGCAAACTTTTATACGCTTACATGCTTCATAAAATATTTACAGTTTTCAAGCTATTTCAAGTTGAAAATGGAACCTTAAATTGGCAAGGTGCCAATTTCTACAATTTTTGAGACTTTGAATTGAAACTTGGATGTTAGGTCACTTATAGGTAGTCATTTAATGTTGACCTTCTTTTCAAGGTCAAATTTTTATTCTCAAGGTCACATGAAACTTTTGCTTATAGAACAAAGACTATTTGACCTTCAGAGTTCAAACTTCATACATATAATTGTTAAGCCAAGCTCTTTCACCTTGACCTTGATCCAAGGTCAAATTCTCATTCTCAAGGTCACAACAACATTTTTGCCTATAAAACAAAGACTGTTTGACCTTGAGAGTGCAAACTGGGTACAAATATTCCTTGCAGTAAGTCCTGTCACACTGACCTTGACCAAAGGTCATTCGTTCGATTTCAAGGTCATAACAGTCTTTTGTTGATAAAATATTGAGCTTTATTCAATTTCATATATATTTTGAAGAAAATGATATTCTATACTCATCTTTTTTCCTTGACCTTGGTTCAAGGTGAAAATTTCATTCTCAATGTCATAACAACATTTACTTGTTAAATACACAGTGTTTGTCCTACACTACTTATACTTCACAAACGAGGTCCTTCTTATATGAACTTTACATGATCTAAGAAAGATAAATCTTTTATTTCTATTTCTCTTTGTACCATGACTTGTCTGTACTTTCATGCTGTTGTCATTTTCTAATTAAATGTTTTAAAAATGTCTTAAAATTGAATAGCATTATTTAAATTAACTGGTAAATTTGCAGCATGGACCAGACAGTCAGACTGACAGTGTAAGATAGACAGTGTTAGATAGACTGACAACGATAGAAGAACGAACAGACATACGAACAGATAGAGAGAGTACTAGACAGAAACGCAGACGATCGGCGAAAAAAAAGCGTTTAGACTGGGGATCGAACCCGGTACCCTTGGGCCAGCAGTCCAACGCCCTATCCACATAGCCATTGGAGTTCCTGAATGTTAGTGGTTTTTATTTTTGATATACAGACGGAGAAATACAAATGGCTGATTCAGCATTACAAGAATTATCGATCGTTCATGCAACAAGTCAGTCCTATTCCAACTTTTTTATTCAGAAGAAAAACACATTTCATATTGCGCATATTTATTTCACTGTCATTGACTTCAACGTGTATATATGGCCACCTTAGGCCTCTTTTTTTTCATTCGTCAATCTTTGAAACAACTGTACAAGACCTTTGACGGAGCAATGTGGCCCCCTTGGGCTTCTTGTTTTTTTTTTTTTTTTTTTTTGTTTTGTTTTGTTTTTTTAAGTCGTCAATCTTTGAAACAACTGTACAAGACCTTTGACGGAGCAAAGTGGCCCCCTTGGGCCTCTTGTTTGTTTGTTTTTTTTTTTTTTATTATTTTCATTTGTTTTGCTTGTTTGTTTGTTTGCTTGTTTTTTTTTCTTTTTTGATTCGACAATCTTTGAAACAACTGTACAAGACTTTTGACTGAGCAATATGGCTCCCTTCGGCCTCTTGTTTTTTTTTTTTTTTTTCATTTGTTTTGTTTGTTTGTTTGTCTTTTCTTATTAAATTCCTTAATATTTGAAACAACTGTAGAAGACCTTTGACGGAGCAATGTGGCCCCCTTGGGCATTTTTTTCTCTCGTTTGTTTGTCTGTTTCTTTTTGAATTCGTCAATCTTTGAAATAACTGTACAAGATCTTTGACGGTTTGTTTATCCAATGACATAGGCTAGTCCTTCGAAAGGGGGAGGTTGATAAGTTTTTGCCCCCCCCCCCCCCCTCCGACTTACATGTTACATACGTGTACATACCTGTTTTCACCTACCCTGTCTAGATCCGCCCTTGCAAAATAAGCAAACACATTTTATTGATTCATGATTTTATTCTCTACATACATGGTCAATGAAAGTCAAATAAAAAAAATACATTTTATGAAATTCTGTGTTGTTTATAGCGCTAGATAAACGCTACTGTATGTTATGTTATATACAGAGCGTTAGTGCAACAGGTTCGTTTGGTTGGAAGATTAGTTTTAGAGGAATATTGTGCCCTGCATTCTTCAAATCAGCTCATCAATTTACTCAACTTTACCTAGGCATGGATAATTTTAACTGTTAATGTTTTAAAACTTGTAAATCCACGAACATTTGTTTTTGTCTCAGTTCTATACAGAAATGTCTGCCATTTTCCGGATGTAAAAGATCCGATCAATTCGACCTTTGCGCATTTCAATCTGTATGAACCTCTCCTTTGTTGGTGCTCTCACTCTATGGGATCATGTATTTCGCATGTACTGGCATTATAAACCTGAAAATAAACAAGAAAGAACTTGGAACATTTGAAGGAATGATTTTGTATACGTTGTCTTGGTTTGACCTTGATCCCTTGAGGTGAGTGCTCCTACAAAGGAGAGGTGCTTTCCGATTGAAATATGGGTAGGTCGAATTGACTAGATATTGTACATCCGGTAAAATGGCAGTCATTTATGTTTAGAACTGGGTCTAAAATAAATGTATGTGGATTAACAAGTTTTAAGACATTAACAGGTAAAATTATCCATGCCTAGGATATGCTTGGACCACAAGAGAGTCGTCTTGAAACAAATGGGATGTATAATATTTTTCTTATAGGAAATAATTTGCGCGCATACATGTCTGCGCTCACCTTCCCGTGAACATTACCGTTTTCACCAAAGCGATGATATTTAATACATCGCTTTTGCATCTAAAGCTATGTTGTTTACTCCTGAATACAAACCTGTAAATAGAATCGATCGATAAAGATTTATCATTCGGAACATGCTCGACATGTTGAGTCATATCATAGTCGCAAGATTTCATCCTTCTAAAGACTTTTGATGCAAATCTTTGTCAGTTCTGCAATAGCTCAGCGGTAGAGCGTCAGACTTGGAATCGGAGGGTCCGGGGTTCGATACCGGCCTCGGCCATTTTTTCCCCTCAATTTTTTTCATTCGTAAGCAAACATAAAGTACAGTGCTTCAACATTGTTTTCATTTCAAAATTTATACGAGTATGTATTAGTTCAAAATGTTTTCTAACAGAATCAAGAAATATCGAATACATGTACCAGTTTGAAAACACTTGCTATATTGTCATGATTCATTGGAAAATCCCTCACATAATTAATATGCATGACCCAGGATGTGTTACAAATTTCATTGGTCAATTCAACCATGTGACCTGACATTACATGTACAAGATACGATGGGGCCTACCTTGGTGAAGGTACCTGGTTCGAGTCCAGCTGCGGCCAGTCATTTTCGCATTTTTTCAATTTTCATTTCTGTTCTTAACAAGATGAAAATGAGAGGAATCCGTCTGCTATGTCCACAGGAACCTCCATCCTTCCATTTATTAAGGATTCCGATTTCCGTCGGAATCCTTTCTGTTATTGTATTGTCTTTTCTTTATTCTTATTATTCTTATTATTATTATTATTATTATTATTATTATTATTATTCTTACCCCCAAGCCAATCCAGTGACGTTACAACAAATTACCGCATCATATGATAAAATGGAAAGTATCATGTGAAAGAGCAAATAAAGATCTTCATTTAATATTTTTTTCTTGTCGAAAAGTTCACATATGCCCCCGCTAGAGGTTATCAGCGGTCAAATCTTTAAACTCTTATAACTCCTTTACTAACCGTATGATTTGAACAAAATTTGTTTTATATTGTTCTTTGAGAAATTTGCAAACTTTTATACGCTTACATGCTTCATAAAATATTTACAGTTTTCAAGCTATTACAAGTTGAAAATGGAACCTTAAATTGGCAAGGTGCCAATTTCTACAATTTTTGAGACTTTGAATTGAAACTTGGATGTTAGGTCACTTATAGGTAGTCATTTAATGTTGACCTTCTTTTCAAGGTCAAATTTTTATTCTCAAGGTCACATGAAACTTTTGCTTATAGAACAAAGACTATTTGACCTTCAGAGTTCAAACTTCATACATATAATTGTTAAGCCAAGCTCTTTCACCTTGACCTTGATCCAAGGTCAAATTCTCATTCTCAAGGTCACAACAACATTTTTGCCTATAAAACAAAGACCGTTTGACCTTGAGAGTGCAAACTGGGTACAAATATTCCTTGCAGTAACTCCTGTCACACTGACCTTGACCAAAGGTCATTCGTTCGATTTCAAGGTCATAACAGTCTTTTGTTGATAAAATATTGAGCTTTATTCAATTTCATATATATTTTGAAGAAAATGATATTCTATACTCATCTTTTTTCCTTGACCTTGGTTCAAGGTGAAAATTTCATTCTCAATGTCATAACAACATTTACTTGTTAAATACACAGTGTTTGTCCTACACTACTTATACTTCACAAACGAGGTCCTTCTTATATGAACTTTACATGATCTAAGAAAGATAAATCTTTTATTTCTATTTCTCTTTGTACCATGACTTGTCTGTACTTTCATGCTGTTGTCATTTTCTAATTAAATGTTTTAAAAATGTCTTAAAATTGAATAGCATTATTTAAATTAACTGGTAAATTTGCAGCATGGACCAGACAGACAGACTGACAGTGTAAGATAGACAGTGTTAGATAGACTGACAACGATAGAAGAACGAACAGACATACGAACAGATAGAGAGAGTACTAGACAGAAACGCAGACGATCGGCGAAAAAAAGCGTTTAGACTGGGGATCGAACCCGGTACCCTTGGGCCAGCAGTCCAACGCCCTATCCACATAGCCATTGGAGTTCCTGAATGTTAGTGGTTTTTATTTTTGATATACAGACGGAGAAATACAAATGGCTGATTCAGCATTACAAGAATTATCGATCGTTCATGCAACATGTCAGTCCTATTCCAACTTTTTTATTCAGAAGAAAAACACATTTCATATTGCGCATATTTATTTCACTGTCATTGACTTCAACGTGTATATATGGCCACCTTAGGCCTCTTTTTTTTCATTCGTCAATCTTTGAAACAACTGTACAAGACCTTTGACGGAGCAATGTGGCCCCCTTGGGCTTCTTGTTTTTTTTTTTTTTTTGTTTTTTTTTTTTTTTTTTTTTTGTTTTGTTTTTTTAATTCGTCAATCTTTGAAACAACTGTACAAGACCTTTGACGGAGCAAAGTGGCCCCCTTGGGCCTCTTGTTTGTTTGTTTTTTTTTTATTATTTTCATTTGTTTTGCTTGTTTGTTTGTTTGCTTGTTTTTTTTCTTTTTTGATTCGACAATCTTTGAAACAACTGTACAAGACTTTTGACTGAGCAATATGGCTCCCTTCGGCCTCTTGTTTTTTTTTTTTTCATTTGTTTTGTTTGTTTGTTTGTCTTTTCTTATTAAATTCCTTAATATTTGAAACAACTGTAGAAGACCTTTGACGGAGCAATGTGGCCCCCTTGGGCATTTTTTTCTCTCGTTTGTTTGTCTGTTTCTTTTTGAATTCGTCAATCTTTGAAATAACTGTACAAGATCTTTGACGGTTTGTTTATCCAATGACATAGGCTAGTCCTTCGAAAGGGGGAGGTTGATAAGTTTTTGCCCCCCCCCCCTCCGACTTACATGTTACATACGTGTACATACCTGTTTTCACCTACCCTGTCTAGATCCGCCCTTGCAAAATAAGCAAACACATTTTATTGATTCATGATTTTATTCTCTACATACATGGTCAATGAAAGTCAAATAAAAAAAATACATTTTATGAAATTCTGTGTTGTTTACTCCTGAATACAAACCTGTAAATAGAATCGATCGATAAAGATTTATCATTCGGAACATGCTCGACATGTTGAGTCATATCATAGTCGCAAGATTTCATCCTTCTAAAGACTTTTGATGCAAATCTTTGTCAGTTCTGCAATAGCTCAGCGGTAGAGCGTCAGACTTGGAATCGGAGGGTCCGGGGTTCGATACCGGCCTCGGCCATTTTTTCCCCTCAATTTTTTTCATTCGTAAGCAAACATAAAGTACAGTGCTTCAACATTGTTTTCATTTCAAAATTTATACGAGTATGTATTAGTTCAAAATGTTTTCTAACAGAATCAAGAAATATCGAATACATGTACCAGTTTGAAAACACTTGCTATATTGTCATGATTCATTGGAAAATCCCTCACATAATTAATATGCATGACCCAGGATGTGTTACAAATTTCATTGGTCAATTCAACCATGTGACCTGACATTACATGTACAAGATACGATGGGGCCTACCTTGGTGAAGGTACCTGGTTCGAGTCCAGCTGCGGCCAGTCATTTTCGCATTTTTTCAATTTTCATTTCTGTTCTTAACAAGATGAAAATGAGAGGAATCCGTCTGCTATGTCCACAGGAACCTCCATCCTTCCATTTATTAAGGATTCCGATTTCCGTCGGAATCCTTTCTGTTATTGTATTGTCTTTTCTTTATTCTTATTATTAAGGATTCCGACTTCCGTCGGAATCCTTTCTGTTATTGTATTGTCTTTTCTTTATTCTTATTATTCTTATTATTATTATTCTTACCCCAAACCAATCCAGAGACTTTACAACAAAGTACCGCAACATATGATAAAATGGAAAGTATCATGTGAAAGAGCAAATAAAGATCTTCACTTAAAATTTTTTTCTTGTCGAAAAGTTCACATATGCCCCCGCTAGAGGTCATCAAAGGCAAAATTTTTAAAACCTTATAACTCCTAAACTAACCATGCGATTTGAATGAAATTTGTTTTATATTGTTCTTTGGGAAATTTGCAAACTTTTATACGCTTACATGCTCGATAAAATATTTACGGTTTTCGTGCTATTTTGAGTTGAAAATGGAACTTTAAATTGGCACAGTGCCAATTTCTACAGTTTTTGAGATTTTGAGTTGAAACTTGGACGGTGGGTTACTTATAGGTAGTCATTGATGATGACCTAGTTTCAAGGTCAAATTATTATTCTCAAGGTCACAACAAACTTTTGCCTATAGAACAAAGACTATTTGACATTGACAGTTCAAACTTCATAAATACAATCATTGATCCAAGCCCTTTCACCTTGACCTTGACCCAAGGTCAAATTCTCATTCTCAAGGTCACAACAAAATTTTTCCTATAGAACAAAGACCATTTGACCTTGAGAGTTCAAACTTGACACAAGTAGTCCTTGCATCAAGTCCTTTCACCTTGACCTTGACCCAAGGTCATTTGTTCGATTTCAAGGTCACAACAGACTTTTGTTGATAAAATATTGAGCTTTGAATAGATGAAAAGAAATCTTGATGAGAATAAACTCAAATGCTTATCTTTCATCCATGACCTTGGTTCAAGGTCTAATAAACTTTTTCAAGGTCATAACAAACATTTACTTTTGTAGGATTGATAAGATTTTGTTCTTAAATATTTATTCTTCACACAAGTGGTACTTCTTATTTGAACTTTACATTCTAAGATAGATAACTCTTTTATTCTTGTTCTCTGTTTCCTTTTTTTATCTTAGTAGCATTACTTGTCTGTACTTTCATGCTGTTGTCATTCTCTATTTATAGAAATTTTCTCATTGCTAATTCATTGTGCAATTCTTTTTGTGATAGTTATTTAAAAGGATTCAAAATGGATAGAATAGATCTAGGAGTTTAAAGCCTTCCTAAACTTGAAAGGTATTTATCGTCTTTTTTCTTCTTTTTTTTTTGTCGATAAATAGATAAGAGTCCCAAGTAAGACATAAGCTTTTTTGACTCATTTGCTGAAGTGAATAAGGGACTAAAGCAACTATTCTTTTTTCATCTTCTTTATTCGGATTTTAACATTTCAGTTCCGAGGAAGGTCTAATAAAGGAGGAATCCGTCTGTTGCTTGCAACAGTAGCCATCTAGTTCTTATTATTATTATTCTTACCCCCAAACCGTTCCGGACACTTTACAAAAAAGTCCAGCATCATATGAAAAAACGGAAAGTACCATGAGAAAGAGCATATGAAGATCTTGGATGAAATTTTTTTTCTTGTCAAATGGTTCACATATGCCCCCGCTGGAGGTCATCAAAGGTCAAATCTTTAATCTCTTATAACTCTTTAACTAATCGTCGGATTTGAACAAAATTTGTTTTATATTGTTCTTTGGGAAATTTGCAAACTTTTATACCCTTACATGCTCGATAAAATATTTACGGTTTTCGCGCTATTCAGAGTTGAAAATAGAACTTTAAATTGGCACAGTGCCAATTTCTACATTTTTTGAGATTTTGAGTTGAAACTTGGATGGTAGGTTACTTAGAGGTAGACATTTAATGCTGCCCTACTTTCAAGGTCGACTTTTGATTCTCAAGGTCACAACAAATTTTGGCCTATAGAACAAAGACTACTTGACCTTCAGAGTTCAAACTTCATACATACTATCGTTGAGCCAAGTTCTTTCACCTTGACCTTGACCCAAGGTCAAATTTTGATTCTCAAGGTCATAACATACTTTTGTCTATAAAACAAAGACTATTTTACCTTCAGCGTTCAAACTTCATACATACAATCGTTAAGCCAAGCTCTTTCACCTTGACCTTGACCCAAGGTCAAATTTTGATTCGCAAGGTCACAACATGCTTTTGCCTATAGAATAAAGACTATTTGACCTTCAGAGTTCAAACTTCATACATATTATCGTTTAGCCAAGTTCTTTCACCTTGACTTTGACCCAAGGTCAAATTTTGATTCTCAAGGTCACAACATTCTTTTGCCTATAAAACAAAGACTATTTTACCTTCAGCGTTCAAACTTCATACATACAATCGTTAAGCCAAGCTCTTTCACCTTGACCTTGACCCAAGGTCAAATTTTGATTCTCAAGGTCACAATAAACTTTTGCCCATAGAACAAAGACTATGTGACCTTAAGAGTTTAAACTTAACAAAAATATTCCTTGCATCAAGCCCTTTTACCTTGACCTTGATCCAAGGTCATTTGTTCGATTTCAAGGTCACAACATACTTTGGTTGATAAAATATTGAGCTTTGATCAGAATAAGATAAATCTTGAAAAGAATTACCTCAAATATTTATCTTTTCCCCTGACCTTTATTCTCGGTCAAATGATCATTCTCAGGATCCTAACAAACTTACTATTGTAGACTTATCAGTTTTTGTCATACGCTATTTATTCTTCACACAAGTAGTCTTTCTTATTTGAACACAACATAGTATAAGAAACATAACTCTTATACTCTTGGTCTCTGTTTTTTTTTTTCTTAGTAGCATTACTTGGCTGTATTTTGATTCTATTGTCATTTCCTATTTATAGAAATGCTCTCATTGCAAAATGATTGTGCAATTCTGTTTTGAGATAGTAATTTTAAAGGATTTAGAATTGATAGATCATGGAGTATAAAGCTTTTGTAAACATGAAAGGTATTTATTATCTTTTTGTTCTCTTTGTTGATAAATAAATGAGAGTCCCAAATTAGACTAAAGCTCTTAAGATTAATTTGCTGAAGTGAATAAGGTACTAAAGCAACTATTCATTTTTCAATCTTCTTTATTCGGATTTTAACACTTCAGTTCCAAGGAAGGTCTTATAAAGGAGGAATCCGTCTGTTGCTTGCAACAGTAGCCATCTAGTTATTATTATTATTACTTTTTGGCGACATGGGTAGAATAAATGAAAATAGTAGATTCCAAATCACGGATTTGATATACGAAAAAAAATATGTGTGTTTTTTAACTAAAACGAATGCTATTTATTATCATACAAATATAATAATAAACGTACATAACTCACGCATTTTATTTCCTATCGTATCGTGCACAGTTGATTTGTTTGCTTTATCGTGTTTATGCGCTGTACAATGCAAGTTAATGCACATTATTTAACGTTTATTGTATCGTATCGTGCAGAATGTACATCTTCTAACGTGTTTTCTTTCGTATCGTGCATTGTGTAACGTGTATTCTTTCGTATCGTGCATCGTGTAACGTGTATCCTTTCGTATCGTGTATCGTGTAACGTGCATCGTATCGTATCCATTTGTATCGTTTCCTATCGTGTATGAGGTATATCGTGTTCGTTCGTGTATCGTATCGTATCATGCGTGTATCCTATCGTATCATGCGTGTATCACATCGTATCATGTATCTTGTAAAAAATAACGTTGTATGGTCTGTACGTCCTGCTTGCATGCAACACACACAGCTTCAGTTCGGCAGAAATATCAGATCCAGTCACTTTCATTTCGAAAGATACCAGTATATTCTGTGGTTGGATGGTGCAAAATGTCTAAGACGGAATATTATCAACCATTCTTGATCAATGGGACATTAAAGTGTATGACGAATTCCCCTTATCGACCGTAGAACTTCCTCAGTGACGATGTTAGTCGCTTACAAACGTATCCCTGGCTGAGAAGCTTATCTGAAAGACGCATAGCCCATAGAACAAAATTTGTATATTTGGTACTTGCACTGGTATAATATATCAATTGGGATATGAACACGCCATAAGCATGCGATGAAGGGATGTTGCTACTCAGAAAAGGAAAGTTTGTGATGCTGAAACTAAAGTCGTCACGTTTCTCATAGAGTGAGGTATTAATTATCCATCAGTGTCGTCTGACAGCATTATGTCCAAAAAGGATGCTGAATTATTTTTCTCTCCTTAGTTTCTTTGACTTCAAGCTCCGACGACGGATAGATTCTGCTAAGGTAATTCGCGAATTTTGGATTGTTGATGGAAGGCACATAGTCTATACATCTGTAAGTAAGTAAAGGTCTATATGAAAGTTGAATGCCCAAGGAGAGAACATGGTCGTTTTAAAGAACGTGTCTGAAGCGTTAAACGTCTTCAAATTCAATAGCAGTGATTCTGAATCTAAACAATGTAATTAATAGAGCCAAAGAGTTTGAAAGTTATTATGTCTAAAATTGAACCGAAGGCCAACTGTTCTCTCCTTGGGCATCTAACTTTCATACAGACCTCAGCGAGGTCTTTATCTGACTTTCAAACCACATATTTTCTTCAATTTTAACAGGAATAAAATCTAAATATTTATTACACCCCTGCTTTATAAAATGAAATTGACCATGCAAATTATCAGATAGAAATATACGACGGTAACGATTATAGTAAGTAATGTAATTAAGTAATTTATTTATAAAAGTGTCACATGTAATCTGTAAAAAATCTACATATTTCTAAAGTACAATCGGTATAACAAAAGGTATCCTGCCTATAAGGCCACATTTACTTAAAGATACTTAGCTTCAAGACTTCAACTTCACTTACAGATACATAGACGATGTCAATCAATAATCCAAATTTCGCGGATTACCTGAGCAATATCTATCCTTCGGAGCTTGAAGTCGAAGAAACTACAGAGACAAATAATTCAGCATCCTATTTGGACATAATGTTGTCCTACAACACTGATGGTCACATGAACACCTCACTCTATGACAAACGTGACGACTTCGATTTGAGCATTACAAACTTTCCTTTTCTAAGTAGCAACATCCCTTCATCGCATGCTTATGGCGTGTTCATATCTCAGATGACACGCTATGCAAGAGCAAGAACCAAATATACGGATTTTGTTCTGAGAGCCAGGCGTCTTTCAGATAAGCTTCTCAGTCAGGGATATGTTTCTGACCGACTAACATCGTCACTGAGAAAGTTCTACGGTTGATATGGGGAACTCGTCATACACTAAGATGTCCCACTCCCCAGAATGGTGGATGATGTCATAGACCATTTGAACCATCCAACCAAAGATTGTACTCTATGTCTTCCGAAATGGAAGTTACCGGATGTGACAGTTCTACCGAATCGAAGCAGCGGGTGTTGCATGCAAGCAGGAGATGCTTACTCTTCCTGGGCACCTGGTCTCACTTTCATATCGGGAGTTCGCTTCTTTTCATGTGGTGGAGGTTTTTGTTTGTTTGGTTTGGTTTCTGTTTTATCCTGATTTTGTATGCCTTCCGTTTCTGATTTTCTGAATTATCGATTTTGTACTATATAAAGGGATATGGTAATTATCCATATTTGTCATTTATAAAATTATATATTTTACATCACGATAATTTTCTAAAAGGTATACCTAACAGTTATTCTGTCTCAAAGTCGAGAAGGCAAGGCCAAATCTTAAGAATTCCCATCGGAACGGTTGCGAACCCCGAAATGAACATTCCGAAGTGAGACCAGGTGCCCGGGAGAGTCGGCGTCTCCTGATTGCATGCAACACCCGTCGCAACAGCTCCATGGAAATCTGTCTAATTCCATGATTGTCTCGATGTAAATTTTGATGTACAAATCAGAAAAGTATGTCTTGTTTGGTGATGAAGACAGCCATTCAATAACAATGCAGAATGTCACTGATCATTCTGAAAAGTGGGATCTGATATGCTTTTATTATATTCTCGTAGCAATCGAAGAACTTCCCCAATAATGATTTCAGCCGTTGTGTAATATAACCCTGAACAAGTGTCTTACTTGCAAGCCGTCTGGCTCTTATGATGAAATTTTCATATTTGGAACATGCCCTGGCAGACCTTATAAGCTGAGAAACAAAAACGCCATAATCAGGAGAAGACGGAATGTTGCTACTCATGATAGGGAAGTTAGTTATGTGGAAGCTGAAATCGTCACGCTTGTCATACAATGATGGCCGTTTGCGTCGAAATATAGAAGTATATCTAAGTACGAAGCGGATCTGTCGCTCTCTGTTATTTCCTTTATCTCAAGTTCATGAGGATAGATTTCATGTAGATGATCCTTAACGTTCGGAATATTTTATGGACAACATGTCATCTATATATCTGAAGGTTAAATTGAACTGATAAACATATTTATTCCGTAACACAGACAATGACTGAAATACAAAATTGACACAGAAGAATTCGGGTTTTTAAAACTGACATATTAAGATGACCTTATCTGGTTATGTTCATCCGCTTACCGATGCTATGAAAATTATATGATTTCAAATGCAAGTGTTAAATTTATTAAAATAAGTGCCCAATAATATGCGACAACGTCTATAAATCTGAAAAGATTCCCAATGAACTAGAGTACTACAGAACGTATCCAATTATGTCAACGTGCGCAGATCCTTTTCTAGTTTATACATAAATAAACATCTTTAGGCGCAATATATCTACACGCCAAACAAAAAGTTCATGCTTTTATTTCTTAGTTGAGATTGATTATAAGCATAATCCCATTGCATAAAGTATGAGCAAACTTATGTCCAAGTGACAGGATCAAGCGAACCACATGTCTCAAATTCAAAAATTCACCCGATTTGGTTATATTTCAAAAGTTGTGAATAAATAGGAGTAGAAAGAATCATGAGGGGTTTTTTTACGTCAAAGGAAGAAGGGGATCTCCAACAACAATCGGTTGCAACATCCAAAGCAAAACCGCAAAACACCCAATGCAAAAACATAGAGCAGACACTCACAGAAAGAGACGTAAAAGGGACAAGTAACACCAATCAACACAATAGAAACATAAAACACCAAAGACCACACATAACCCGACGAGACCAATGGGCAACCGGTGCCAACTTAGGACGGCCATTTGCCACGCAAGTAGCAGACAGTGTAGTTATCCGGATTACGCGCACACAACCCTCCCTTTTTTCGATCACCCAGAGGTTTCGTAGAAGGCAAAATTGTGGTGTAAAATATTCTCCTCACAAACAGATAGCATGACGCAGGGGCCCCAAGAAACACAAATATGGATATGTAAATGGATATGAAAAACAAATAAACATCAAATAAAAACCTTGATATCAAATTCGTGAAAGCGAAAACCTTGACCTAAAAGTTTATTCGTAATTTGCAAATGTCTACTATGAAAATTAAAAACATCAAGTTCAAAGTTCAAGTTCAATTTATTCAGATAATACCTCATGTATGAAACATACCTCATAATTTCTAAATTTGAGGATAAAATCACTTTCAGAAGTTTAATACAAGTGAGGCTTGATTATTTCAGATGAGACAAAAGGAAGGAGTGGAACTCCAACAAGACAACTAGCAACCACAGTAAAGGTCTCGCATCACGCAACTTTGCAATGGTGTCGAGTGTTGTTTTCGTACGAGTTGCTAACGTCAAACTAAATATCTTATCTGAAGCCCCATTTAATCATAATTCATTTTAAAATCTTTCTCAGAAGGGTTATATGGTGAAAAGAAACTTATCATGAAATACGAAACAGGAGTTTACGAAAGCTAGCTGACTTCGTGTTTAAGGGGATCCAGGTCAGTATTCGAAAGCTTTAGACCAATTATATTCTAATATAATAGAAACAGCGACATTGACTCAATTTTCGCAAGAAATGAATTCAAAATTAAAAATAAAAAGTTGACGTTTCTAATCACGTGTGATATAAAAATCTAAACTGATGTTCCTATGTAATATTGTATGTAAAAAACTTTAATCTACTCACCAAGGGGTTTTAAAATTCAAAAATACAGTACAGCATTGGATAGAAATTTTATTTCACATTTGAGAAAATATATACGATATGCAAGTCTCAGGACATTTGTGATAGGGCATGAGAAAGGGGAAGGGGGTTTAGCAAAATTAAAATGTCATAAAAACTAAGGGGCAGATTTCAAAAGGAACTTGTCAGCGTATATGTATCTCCTTAACAGATTAAAGAATAAGTTCAACATTCAAAGCAAGAGGCATAAAAGCAAAACGCATTGCTTCACTATGTTCCGTCAGTATTAGATTACGTAAAAATAAGGGAGGGGGATAACAAAATTTCAATAACTTAAATTTCAATAGGAACTTATTATTGTTTAACTTGACAAAAGAGGAAAATATATCACCTCTCTATCTGTCCGTCTGAGCTCACACATGTACATCCTTATATGATATATACATCAGAATTTGATTGTCCATTTGGATAACGCCACTTTGGGTCAAAGGTCACTTACAAATGTAATGTCGCTTAGAAGTCAAGGTCACTTTATAGCTTAATTATTGCATTTACTTCATAAAATATTACAAACATTCATTAAAATGTATTTCTTGCCCAAATGATATGAAAGAATATAATCATACAATGTTAGAAAAATACATCCATGTGTTCCATAATTATATAAGAGTTGTAATTATTGTCAAGAGGGGATTACACTCAACTTCTTATATATAGGCTGTTCATATTATCATCATTCATCGACAAATTGTTTTTGTTTGTGTTGTTGGACATGTGACGAAAATGGGCAATTTCTTAAAGATCAAGGTCATTTGTTAACCAATGATAATATAGGATATGAGAATACTAATTCAACAGACTTTACAAAATGGTTTGCTTGACCTGAGCTTTTCCTCAAAGGTATTCAAGGTAATTTTAGGATTAAAGGTCAAGGTAATAAATATGAACTTGTCGTTTCAGATCATTAATATGAAAAATTAATTAACAAACACGTGGATTTTTTCATTCATCTCTGAAAGGTCAAGGTCACTTAGAAAACAGAAGTTCATTAAGATTGAATTGTTTTGGGAGTGTAGTTTTCTTTATCAATTCTTTTTTTTTTGGGGGGGGGGGTTTCAGAAGCAGCGATATGCAGCCAAACGTCCAATTTCTTGAAAATTCTAGGATTTCTCTCCTGAGCTCAACCATGAGTTGATCATAAATTCCAAATTGGCGCCACATGTCGTGATGCAGCCACGGTTCTCTTCTCCATCTGATACGGCTGATATACTTATAGATTTTGAGTTGTTGCCGTAGCACTTCCTAATAGGCTATTGCGGTCGTACAATGAAGAACCAGACATTGTGTATCTTCCATTTTGAACAAGTAATTTAGAATGATTTCCTTTTCACAATGAAAATAAATAGAGAATAAGTGTCATAATTTGTGTTTTGTTACGGGTATGCAACACATAGCAAGTGCATTTATCGTACATGTAATGCGCGTTAGCGCATTTCATGCGATAAATGCACTTGCTGTGTGTTGCATACCCGTTACAAAACACAAATTATGACATTTATTCTATATATATGCACCATAGTTTTCTATTTCATTCTCGTTTTCTGAAATCGCATTTTCAGGGTAAAAGGGTAACGTTAAAATTCAGATCACCGCGGGTTCAGTTTGCAGGTTAGAACAGCCGTCGCGGTATGTTTCTTTAAATCTTATGCATTGTGACGTCACGAGTGTTAATACACGAAATGCTGCACGTTCCTTTTAATAGCTGCATCCCAGGGAATTACATTGGTTGTGCATATATATAAATTTGTAAGATGTTTCTAAAAGTTTTCGTTGCTATTCGTATGCAGTGGTAACCCTTCGTAATGATACATTTGCTGTTCGTTTCGTATCGTCAACCTCGTCGTTTTTATTCGTCATTTAATCCCGATCGAATTATTGAAGCATCGTCGACATTCGTTACAGGTCGCACCAATAAGTAAAATATCGCAAAGGTACGCTTTCAGTCGCCTGGAATGCAAATACGTTGTGTAATATGCAAAACAGTAGGTCACATTCTAGTCCCTTGCGAACGTCGACGAACATATAACGAATGCATACCGAATGATAAACGCATCATAACACATTATTACGAATACTTACGAATGATGGACGAAAATTTTATTCCCTGAGAAATTTTGAACATGTTCAAAAATTAACGACGAACAGAACTAACCGGAACGAATCAAGACGAAGTCGACAACGAAGTATAACGTTAATATGCAAACGGAAACGAATTTTGCAAAAACTTTATTCGCCAGTTTGCGCAAGTTGACGTCGGAGGGCTTTCGTCCATATGTGAAGAGGCCTTTATCATTTAAAATTCTATACATGCTCGATTGCCTAAATCATATCGAAAGAAAAATTACAGTACTTGCCTCTACAGAAGATTCGTAACTGTTTTCCATTACCTAAAGTGTGTTTATTTTAAAGTATTTTTTAAGCTTCAAAACTGACGGTAAAAAAATGATTAAACATTGCATATAGAAAAAGTATGTTTCAAATATTATTCATTTATAAATAATGTTTAGGAAAACTAAATGATAGGATCTTTTTTAAAGTCTGGCTGTCGTGGGCCTTCTTAAATGTTTTTATGTCGTGTGTTGGTATTCCTTGTCCCTTTTGCGTCACTTTATTTGCATTTCTGCTCTGTGTTTTTGCTATTGGTTCTGAAACTGAAATTTATTTGAGATCCCCTCCTTTCTGTTGAAGACTACATCTTTTCAAATGTTTTTTTAGCTTTGTTTGAATTACTTATAATGCTTGATGTTAATTTAGGGACAACCGAGGAAATTGTTACTTATTTGAGCACTTCCAAACTTTGTCAATGTACATGTGCGTCATTGACTCTACGTTCAAGTTCAATTTAAATTAAATGTTTCAATTTCACCAACATTTATATTTTTTTGTACCTATCGTTCCTATACTAAGGCTCTTCTGTTACATCTTTCTAAAAGAAAAGCTGCATGATAGGAAGAACATTTATGTTTACAATATTTCTCCTAAAAATGAGTTCCTTGCAAAAATCGTGATAATCTTATCTTTTTTTAATTTGTATTTGCATGTATGAAATACTAGCTACATATCAAGGATTGCATAGATTTTAAGATTTTGCAACTCTTTGCAATAAATAGGGGGTATATCCAATATCACTATGTATATGATTGTTTTACTCAATATCTCACACTAAAAAAATCATAGATTTATGTCAAAATTTGGCGAATCTTAGTACAAGTGACCTTAACAGTGGGTTATGTTACTCTAAACAATTTCAATGTGATTTTTAATCAATAAAGTTCTTTTAGCCAAACAGAGGATGCTTACTCCTCCCGGGAACCTAGTCAAGCTAGAGGTTCGTCGATGCGAAATATTTTGCTCTATTGTGAGTACTGTTGAGATTATCGTGAGGATCTTCTTTAACTCATTTAAGATGTACTGATTAAAATTGCTTCAAAATTTAAGGGCAGCTAAATTTGACGGGTAGATTTTTGTGTAATAGTATTTTATAAAGTTTAAACATGTTCTAACAGATCGGAATTATACTTAAAAGACAAATAGCATAAAAATTCCAGTAAAGCAAACAAATACAACATCTTTGTCCTAAAAATTGAATGTAATGAGAAAATTCATGCAAAATAAAGAGTTTTTTTTTCAGGCAAAATTATTATTTCATCAGAAGAGGATTTTACCCCTTCATTTTGAGCACTTTTAAAACAATAAAAGCGGATGCAAGCTATTTCTTGTTTTGCATTCGCACTATAAAACATACAAGGGTATAATCAAGGAAACTGCAGTTGACTACCATATATTATACATTGAAAAGTTTACGAGCCTTGTGAAAATGCCTCGTTATCCATAATTTCCCGCCACTAATGATTTCAGATATTGTTTCCATGGCAACGAGAATTTTATTTGCAAAGAAAGAGGTAAATTTTCGTCTCACTTTATCATATACACCTTCCATACCAAAAATTAAAAGATTGGTGACATGTCACTTCCATTGGTAAAATCCCATTAAAAGTCAATGTTTAATATAAGAAAATGAATTTCTCATGTGAGAAAATTGTTTCGTTTTATCTAATCAGTGAATGAAAGTGAAACACAAAGCCAAAACTTGAAAATTACCATCAGTACTCATACGAATGCATGAAAAATTTAAAGTAAAGAAGGGAAAGGGAAGAAATCACTAATAATATCATAACGGAAACTTTTCTCGCTACAAAAGAGCACAAACCGAGACAATAATACGGCGCAATAGATACATTAAGAACAATACAATCTTATGAACAATCACCACAGAGTGCTACTGTAGGTGCCCATTGCATTCCATGGGAATGCGGCAAAATTGTGTAAGTTTCGGTTAAGTACCCGAAACGTGCATGTATGGTCCATGCTGCAAATCGATCTGTTCTTAAATGATGCTATTGAATTTGAAAACGTTTAACAGTCCATTAACACGGAAATCGTAAACCCATGAACGGAGACAGGACAAGGTACCCGGATGAAGTGAGAGTCATTTGATTCCACGCATAATAAATGTACATAAACAGAAAAGACGTCGTACCATGGACATGGAATCCAAAATTTGGATAAGAAAACTTATGAAATTCAATACCTAATTTTAGAAATTTTAAAGAATATTTATAAGATAAATTTCTGATATAAAAGATCATTCAGTTAATTTCCTGATCTCAGAAAATATATTTCTTATATAAGAAATACATTTTCATATAACAAAAAAAAATTTTGTGTTAAATTTAATATATTTTCCAATTTTAGAAATTCATTTTATAATATAAGAAACTAATATCTATATGAAAAACTCATTTTCATTAAATGTTTATTTGAAAACCCCTATAAAAGTTTTTATCAGGCTAAGAGATAGTTTATCTACTGTAAGATATTTTTGATATTAGACATTATTTTCGATATTAGAAATTTGATTTCTTTTATAAGAAAAACTAACTGTAATATTTAAACAAATTGTTATTTTGATTTAAGAAAAATATCGATCTTATCCAAAAAAATAATTTCTTATTATCAGAATTTTTTTACATGTTAGATTCTAATTTTATAATTCTATATTTTAAAATGCATGTGTATATTTATTTGTTCTTAAATGATGCTACGAATTTGAAGACGTATAACATTATAATTTCTATTCATAATCATTATCTGTACATTAAGGGTTTAATATTATGAATAATTTTACCTGTGAACTCTTCTAAGTACCTTTACTTCTGCTGAGATCAAATCGAATAGTTTTTCGGTTTTTATATATTAGGCTTATGGAATAGGAAATAAATTGAAATAATTCTTTTGACTGAATATCAATTTCATCACAGACATTTTCACTTCCTTTTTCATCACTGTCTTTTAGGAAACATTTTAGGCACCGCATTTCGCAAGCACGCCAGACGATTGAATAAAGATATCCCTATATAGGCGTTTATCCATTGTAATAGGAAATCCGTTTCATCACGTTTGGACAATCTATAATCCAACTGAGAGAACAGGGGAAAACAAATGTATCATATTTAAAATATCATCAGATACGGTTATTCAAAAACTTCTATTGCTTGATATTATAAGGCAGACTATATCTCAATAAAGGGGAAGAATTTTATCCTTGTCTCGATTTCGAGGTCAAAGTACGATGATTTCCCTTTCCTTTGTTATAGCTCAACTGAGCCAAAGGCTTACAGTGAGCTATTTTTATAGCCCACCGTCTGTCGTCTATCCGTCCGTCGTCCGTCTGTAAACTATTTACATTTTCCACTTCCCATGAACAACTGAAGGGATTTGAATGAAAAGTAATAGGAATGGTGTAATGAGGTACTTATGGTTCCTTTACAAGTATTGTTGTTTTTTGTCCGGATCCGTCAACAGATGGCGGACGTCTTCACAGGCGAAAGTAGGTCACGGGGGATACCTCCTTTGACAAGCTTCTTTTTCAGAACCGAAGCACATATCGACAAAGCAAGAGAATCCGGATGATATAGAGGGATGTCTTAAGAAGTGTTGTTATTTTAATACCACTGGCGTCTTTTTAGATTTTGTCAGGTTTGAGCTATTCTATCTTAACTACATGTATATACTTAAATCTTAGTTTTTGGAATTATTATGACTTTAAAAAAAATATAATAAAAAATTCATATGTTTACTGTATGCATGATCCAAATGGTTGTGGGTTCTAATCGCGGCACCGTCACCAAAAATAAAAAGTGTTTTTCTTTGATTTTTTTAATTTGAGAAATTTATGGGAGGGGGAAAGTGGATAACATGTCCATGATAAATATGGATATGAGCATATCTCCAAATACAGTACAAATTCGATAATTTAGAAAATCATTAACTGAAGGCATACAAAATCAGGATAAAAAGGAACCAAAGTAAACAAATAAAAACATCTACTGCATGAAGTGAAGCGAACTCCCAATAGTGAATGAGACCAGATGCCCAGGAAGAGTCAGCATCTCCTGCTAAGATGCAATACTCGTCGCTTCAATTCGGGAAAATTGTCACATCCGGTTACTTCTATTTCGGAAGATATAAGCATATTCTTTGGTTGGATGGTACAAATGGTCAAACACAATATGTCATACACCATTCTGGACAATGTGACATCACAGTGTATGACAAGTTCCCCGTATTGATGTCGTACCGTAGAACTTTCTCGGTGACGATGTGACAAACGTATCCCCGATTGATAAGCTTATCTGAAAGACGCCTAGCTCTCAGAACAAAACCTGTGTATCTGGTACTTCCTCTGGCATAACGTATCAATTGAGATATGAACACGCCATAAGCAGGCGATGAAGGGATGTTGCTACTAAAACATGGAAAGCTTGTGATGCTGAAGTTCGATCAACTTCGGTTGATCGTCTGTCTCTTGAACGCATTTGAAATTTTCTGTTACAAAATTTCTTGAAATATCTAAAACGTGGGTCCTGTAGCATCATATCAAACCCATTCTGCTACGTCTTTTGGTATATTTTTGGACATAATAATTTTCATACTTTTTGGCCGTATTACATTGTTTAGACTGAGGATCACTGACGAGGGTTTAGTACCCGAAACGTGCATGTCTGGTCCATGCTGTAAATTTATCAGGATTGAAATGATGCTATTGAATTTAAAGACGTTTAGCAATTGAAGTCGCCACGCGTTTGTCATAGAGTGAGGTGTACATGTGGCCATCGGTGTCGTAGGACAGCATTATGTCCAAATAAGATGCTGAATTATTTATCTCTGTAGTTTCTTTGACTTCAAGCTCCGAAGGATAGATTCTGCTAAGGTAATCCGCGAATGTTGGATTACTGATAGACAACACATCGTCTATATATCTGTAGGTGAGTAAAGTAAGAAGTTCAGTACCTTTTCCCTTCAGAGACCAAAGATTGAATAAATTCAGCTTCCTACGATTAAAGAAGAATGTCGGCAAGGAGTGGGGCACATTTGTTCCAATTGGAATTTGGACAATTCGTTGGAAGACCTTTCCTCCGAATACCACAAAAATGCTGTCGATCTTGAAGAATATCTGTTTCAGAATACTTTGTTTTTGAATCGGACGTTCCTTTTACAAATAAGGTTTTGTCATACGTAACAACAATAAAATTATATTTGCGTTTGTCGTTCTTGCTTGTAAACCCATTGCTTATGATTTTTCAATTTAGAATGTGGTTTAATGTTGTGTAAAGGCTTTGATCGAATGTACTCTATTGAAACGATTGGATTTCAGATGTTCTAAACGTTCCTTTGTGTTCTTTAAAATCCACATCTGGTTAATACCGTTTCGAGAATATACTGTCGAACAGTATTTTTGAAGTCCAGATTTGATTTCAGATAAAACTTTGGTGAGAAAGATGGATACATATTTGGTTGAACATTTTAAGGAACCAGCGATGAAACTGTTTGTATGGATTTTTTAGGATACTTCAATGCGTCATAGTTTTCAAAAATTACTCCCGACCGATAAAATTATTCCATTACATCAATTGATTTCTTGTGCTATGAAGAAAGGGTTAAAACAAAGAAAACTACCCCAAAATCCGCTTTAAGAAATATTTGCCAAAATTTAAACAAAAGTTGGCATTTTTAGACATTAAATTACTCCCTGATACATACATTTTTTGTACAATTTCCTTATCTATTTTCTTCCTCGCAATTTTTTTTTTCATTTTGCTCTTTTAATAATTCAAAAGCTGAATGCTACCTATATGCACCATATAAAGTTGTCTATTCTGTTGCATAAAAACACAGAGAAATAAGTATAATGTGCCATAATCAAAAATTGTTGAAATTGATTTTCATAGTATGTATTTCAAGATCTCGTGGCAAAGAATATTGCCGACCAACCTGTTTATATTTTTTTACCTTTCTTGTTAATTAATAGCAATTCTCTGTAACCATTTAAACAATTTCTCGGCACGCATGGTCTCCGATTTTCATGAAATTTCACTCATAAGTAGGGACCAATGTAAAAAGGTAAATTCGACCAAAATTTTTGTTGCTGGGTCATCTCGTTACCATGGCAACGGCCTTTAAATTTGAGAAATTGGCAAAATTGAGCTACTTTGAAGCTCTATAATTTGGTCTATATTCGACACTACGGGAAGATTTTTTTATGCATCCTAAAGATAAGGACAAAAATTTTAAATAAGCTCACTAGAAGTGTCTGATAATTTCAAAAAGGCTGGTTACCATGACAACATAATTGGCTAATTTTAATATATTGATTTCAAAATACTGTTTGTATTTTCCAATTTTCCTTCTCTTTTGACGGGTATATGATAAGGAAATGGAGTTTCCTTTATAAAATGAGCAAATGCAAGAGAAACTCACTTGTTGCTATGTACGTAAGTTACCTTGGCAACGGTAACTATGGTCTATAATATTACTAATTTTGCAACTTCAGATTTATTTTTAGAATTTTTGCATCATGAATTACAGAAAAGAATTGTTGGAATATATCCAACACAAAAAGCTCTATCAAAAACCACGAAAAATCTATAAGGCACATATGTTACCATGGCAACCATTTTTTATTATTTTTATAAATGAGCAGTTTTAACCCCATGAAGGTCAAAATCAATATTAATAAAGATCAAGCAAGCCTCTATCAAAATACAAGAAAAAACTTTCAAATAATTAATGGTTGCTATGGTAATTTGGCCATTCAATCTAAAAAGATGCATTTTTTTTCTGTTTTTCTAAGCCTTTTCCTCAAAAAAACGAAACAGGCTTACACAACTTGTTTTACATATATGATAAAGCAATATCTTAACTTTATTTTTTATTTAAAATTTTTCAGATTTCTTTTTTTTTTTTTTTTGGATGCCCGTATCCAAGGACTCAAAGTCGGCCTATGTGCAAGTTTACACAATCGTTCCCATAGCATCGGGCTATTTCCTGAAAAATTTTTTTTTAATTCTTCCATGTAATGAAAGATCAACTTGAGTACATTCATTACTTATCATCACTTTGAATTCAAATTCAATGATCTAGTAAAATAAAGACTCTAAATATTGTCTTAGATTACTTTCATTTTTCCAATTTGAGTTCATGTTACCATGGCAACGAACACAAACTTTGTTCCAATGTTAATGCTTATGTTTTATTTGTATAAACAACTAAAAATGTAAATAATTTATCATTGAATTTTGAAAAAAATGACAAAAACACTATTTTGATAGGGTGCATATGCTGTTGCTATGGAAACATATAGATAAGACCATAAACCCAACATTGTTATTACTTAACATGAAAGAGCAATGATAGGGTACTGATAATTCATCAGTGTTTGTTTTAGATCATGCTGCATAAATGATGTATGTGACTTCAAAAACACCCCAAAATACATTTTTTCAATATTCAACGTCCGTTTCCATGGCAACCGGATGTGATATTAAGACAATTTTTGACAATATTTTACTTTTGGGTCAGACCCAACTTTATGTATAAATTTTATCAAAATCTGAGACATACCGTGCCATGCACCCTTAATAAAAGTGCAAATGCTTACAGAGAATAGCTATTAATTAGGAAATTGTTGGATTATAATGAAAATGGTATGAAAACCCGCTTTTAATCCATTTAAAGAGGAACCTTAACATTCTTGTAAAATGCATTTTTCTGATAAAATGTTTAATTTGAAACGTTGTATAGTGCTTGGAGAAAGTATGATCTGTCACATTTGTAAAGGGTTTTCAATCGACCCTACAGGAAATTTAGAACCGCGTACTTTCTGTAAAGTAGATACACACATTTAAATTCTAAAAAAAGGACCAGATGGCGCCACAAAAATGATTGTGGGCTGCTAATGAAAAGCACTTTGGCTGGAAGCATCACTGGTGAGAATTTGATATTCGAACCACGTGTCTGGTGTAAAATAGATTGGTTTGAAATTTTCTTCAAGAAGTGTTTAGAGTTGGAAATCCTCCGCATTATTCATACCTTTATTCTCCTATTCGAGAAATTATGCGTATGTGGGGGGGGGGGGGGGGGGGGGGGGTAAATGTCCGCATGGATAAATGATGGAGGTCTTGTTTCTTTTGCAAACAATATAAAGAACAAACTGTTTGTACTAGAAACTTTCAGATTTGCTATGTAAGTTGACCTTTGTTTATCAAGGTCATGGGTCAAAGGTCAAGGTTATCCTTTCCTTTATTTTGGGGCTGAAAATATGTTTTCCTGTCTTTTATTTTGGGGCTTAAAATAGATTTTTGGTAAAGATATTTTAAGAATTCATTAAAAATCTATCTTTAAACGCCAATCTTAAGACGGAACGCACAGTTGTATTATGCTAGAGAGATGATAGTCCGGTCGGCTGACTGTGCGTCCCCTTATTAACAAGACAGAGGCCAACCAGCTACGAACTTCAAACATGCCATGTACATTGGGTTTAGCAAATAGGATATCTCTATTGATTATCAGTTTCAGGGGTCAAAGGTCAAGGTCATTTTGTACCTAAAACTTGATTTTATGCCAGAAATGTCTTGAAAATTTATAAAAAACCTTTTCTGGTTGAAAATGTTTGATTTTTTTTATCCCCTTGCAACATACTTGTAGGGGGATATAGTAACGCAGTCGTTCGCGAGTAAGTGAGTGTGTGCGTGTGTACGTCACAAAGTCCTTGTATAGAGAGGATGCAGTTTTAATGTTTAACGTCTTCAAATTCAATAGCATCATTTTAGAGCAGATAAATTTACAGCATGGACCGGACATGCACGTTTCGGGTATTTAAACCTCTTCAGTGATCATTATTCTAAACAATGTAATATGGCCAAAATCTGTGAAAATTATGTCCTAAATTTACCGAAAGACGTAGCAAGCTGACTGGGATATGATGCTACAGGACCCAGGCTTTAGAAATTTGAGACAATTTGTATACAGAAATATTCAAATGCGTTTGAAGAAACGACCAACCGAAATTGGTCGAACTTGGCTACATGTGCCCTCGGGGACTCCCGATCCACCAGCATTGACACTCACCAAGTGGCACAAATGTTTAACGTCTTCAAATTCATCAGCATCATTTTAGAGCAGATAAATTTACAGCATGGACCAGCCATGCACGTTTCGGGTATTTAACCCTCGTCAGTGATCCTTATTCTAAACAATGTAATATGGCCAAAATCTGAAATTATGTCCTAAATATACCGAAAGACGTAGCAAGATGGCTGGGATATGATGCTACAGGACCCAGGTTTTAGAACATTGAGACAATTTTGTATACAGAAATTTTCAAATGCCTTTGAAGAAACGAACAACCGAAATTGATCGAACGATGGTATCTTAACCAAACTTAATACACTTATTATGACGAGAGAAAGAACCCTATTGATTTTCAAGGTCAGAGGTCAAAACCATAGATAGGAATGGGTCAAAATTCTTGTATACAGTCTGGATAGTGCCTTTTTCATTGGATTTTCACCAAACTTCATACACTGATATCTTATGATAAGAGGAAGAAGAACCCTATTGATTTCGAGGTCATAGGCCAAAGGTCAAGGTATGTTCCTTGTATACTAGATTTCCCTGCCATGAATGGGGATGCTACGCTTGTACTCTGTTGAGATTTTTCATTCAAATGATAATGTCCGTAATGTGCTACTACCTCTGTTTGTTTTGTTTTTTTTTCTTCTGGCGAGATTTACATTCACAGATTCGAAAAACTCGACAAATGTATTGCTACATGTACTATTTCCAATGTTTCGGAAGAGAATATTAATGTAGAAAAAATTATTCCAAAGTGCTGCTTTTTTTTTGGAAGAAAATATTTGGCGTTTACAAAACTGTATTGTATTGTGTAGCGATATGTCTTCAGATCATGGTATTGAAAATTGTTTTTCTGCCTTTGTTAATGAAATGAGCAGTATAATGTGTGGATTTCACAAGGATGTGAAGTCTGGGTTTTCACTCAGCACAAGATAAAGAAAAGGTCCAACTTGATTGTGTAAAAGTATTCTTGCTATTAAGGAGGTATTGGACACTTGGACGCCAAATTCAATATTTCTCAAAATTTCTGAAATTATATATTTCTTGTCTGTCCTTGATAATACAAACTTAACATTTGATTCTATCCACAGGAAATTTTTTACGAGACTTAGATATATACATTAATCGACATTTTCGTGAATTTCTCGATGACGTCATAATATTGCAAGTGTCATTCCAGTTCTCGTAAAGCTATTTGAAATTAATTTCAAAATCTTCATAAATATATTGCACTAACATATGGAAAAGATGAGATGAATTGTGTTTAAACAAAGGCAGGATAGTACTGGAATGAAATATGAAAACTGTCGCTAAAAAAATTGCAATTTCGACCCAATGGACTATAGTTGATAGTTACTTATAAGGAATCCTGTGGATGAAATCTTTGTCAATAACTAAAAAAATAATCAACAATGTCCAGGGATGATTTCATGATTAAATGAGAAAGATTGAATATTGGATTGAAATATTACACAGCTTTATATTTTCCAATTGTCCTTTCCAAAATCGTCCATTTTCAAAGAAGTGACAGTCGTTTTCCTGTGATGTTAATTTGTCAACGAATTCACTGTGATGAAGATTAAATTTTTCTATTTTATACATGCAATGTTTCAATGCGATACGTTTTGTATTAATATTTTTATTGCATTTTTAGTGCGAAGGTTTGTGACGCCATTTTCCCCGATAACGTCGAAATGACGTCATAGTTCCCTCATGAATTAAACTCCCAAAGTCCACAATTTCGAAAATCGCCATAATTTCTTTAAATGACGCCAGAAATTATTTAAACTTCATCAGGATACTCAAATGTGTATATTAATCAGCGTATCAAATGTTTTAGGGAAGTTAAGACAAATGTGTATATTAATCAGCGTATCAAATGTTTAGGGAAGTTAAGACTGTACTTTTCCTCAGAAGTGAAGAAACAAAAAATGCCGCCGCCATCTTGGTGTTCAAATCCTCCAAAAAAGGTCAACACCAAATGCTATGGTATATACTGAACTTCGTTTTATTACTCTTTCTTGCATACGTAAAATGCGCATCAGTGTCTCTCAGAACTGTATTTTGAAAGCATGTTATGAATATTTGGTTATAAAATGTGAGAATGATAGAAAGAAAACTTAGGTTTTTGATATTAAGAAACTATTAATGGAAAACGGTATATTTAATTTGAGAGACAACAGAGAGAAGTTGATTACAAATTAAATATTTCATGTCGCAAAACAACGTATATTAGATAATAGTAAACAAAATTTGTTATCAGAGATTAATTCTTCATCTAAATGTATCGAATATAAAAAAAATTGTCAATCATTCAAAAACACATTAACAAATATCACTATAAACAATCCTCTGTCTTTGAATTTATTTTTTTTTAGAGTTTTGTTATCTTGGAAAATTGATAAATTGTCCGTTTGTATGTTTATCTAACAATAAGGAGCTTATTTTACACCACAATAGTGCGATCTTCGAGACCGTTAATCGTTAAAGGAAGAGGGTTGTGCGCACGTAATCCGGATAACCATACCGTCTGCTACTTGTTTGGCAGATGGACGTCATAAGTGGGCACCGGCTGTCCATTTGTCTTCTGTGTTTTATGATTATTTGATGCGAGCTGGTTTCCCTTGTCCCTTTGCGTCTCTTTCTGTGGGTGTCTGCTCTGTGTGTCTTTGCATTTGGTGTTTGGGGTTTGCTGTGGGTGTTGTTGGAAATCCCCTCCTTTCTGTACCATTGTGTTTATATATATTTTTTGATACATGTTTGTCTGTAAGTAATTATTGCTTATGACAAATAAACTGTACTATACAGTAACTGTCTGCTCTTTTAACACTGCTTGTTTTTCGCTTTGGGGGGATAAGATATTTTTATCTGTCTGTATCAGCCTAAAGAAAGTCAATAGCACTGTTACTGTCGTCTTGTTCTGATACAGGTAGCCGACGAATGCGTCAATATGACCAGAAGAAAATCATTTACTGCATAACAATTGACCAAGTTTTGGTATATTGAAAAGTTTATCTGAGTATTGTAGCATTTTCCCCACTCTATTTTGGTCGGGAATGGTTGCAGGTGAAGGGGGTTTTCAGTGAAAGCTAACTTTACATTTGACGTTTTTTTTTCAAAACTATCGGAATCTGTGAATATAAATCTCACCAAAAGAGAAAAGACAAACAGAAATAGTAGCACAGAACGGACATTATCATTTGAATGAAATATCTCAACGGAGTACAGTGTAATAACTCTCCTTCCATTTACAGTAAAACCTGTCTTAACCGATAATCTGTCTATTACGATAGAATTTCTTGGTCCAAAAGAACTTTCTATCTATTCCTATATGAAATAACCTGTGTAAACCGAACACTGCCTACTCCGAATACCGATTTACATTTTAGCTCTTATTTTTAATCTGCCCAAGCCATGGCCAGTGTCTTAATTGTTTGTATTATAATAAGATTAATTTGTATGTTAACTTATCATAAAGTACAAATATTACTTTTAAGATATGTACGTTTTGTTTAGCGATGTGGACAGCCATTTAATCGCAAAAAAGAATGCCACTGATCATCCTTGACAGAGAGATCTCCTGTGCTTTTATACGATCTGCTACGTAGTGACAGAAGAACCTCCTCAATGATGATTTCATCCATTGTATAGCCCTCAAAGTTTTCTCCTGCTTAAGGCGTTTTTGTTTCTCAGCTGATAATGTACGCCAGGACATGTTCCAAATATGATGATTTCATCGTTAGAGCCAGACGGCTTGCAAGTAAGCTATTTCTTCAGGGTTATATTACACAACAGCTGAAATCATCATTGAGGAAGTTCTTCGGTCGCTACGGGGATATAATGAAAGCATACAAGATCCCCCTTTCTAGAATGATCAGTGACATTCTACATTGTGAATGAATGGCTGTAGTTATCACCAAGCAAGACACACTTAACTGATCTGTACATCAAAATGTACATCGAGGCAATCACCGAATTTGACTGGTTTCCATGGAGCTGTAGTGACGGATGTTGCATGCAATCAGGAGACGCTGAATCTCCCCCAGGCACCTGGTCTCATTTCGGAGTGTTGTTTATTCCGGGATCCGCAACCGTTCCGATGGGAATTCTCGCGCGATTTGGCCTTGTCTTCTCGACTTTAAGACTTAATATCTGTTAGGTACTTCTTTGATGTTTATTATTACATCGGGACAATCATCGAATTTGGAAAGATTTCATAAAACTGTTGCAACGAGTGTTGCATTGAAAGGGGAGATGCTGACTCTTCCCGGACACCTGGTATCACTTCGGAATACTGTTTATTCCAAGGTTCGCAACTGTTCCAATGGAAATTCTGATTATTTTGCCTGGCCTTTGAGACTGAATAACTGATTCATATTTCTTCGATGTTTATTCATTTATGCCGAGGTGTGAGTATGGTGGAAAAACTTTATATAGATACGAGATTTGCTTCTCTACTGATAGAAAACATCCTTGTAAAAAAGCAATAGAAATTTGAAACATTAGTTGGCCAACAAACAGAAATTAAGATAGGTATTTACAAATACATTTATTATTTTCTCTATTTGTCTGTCTTTACTATATTTTCAGATTTTTATTAGCATAATTATGATCATCTCAGCTGATAAATGCAGTCTGGCAGATTTTTTCAGTTTTTCAGTTTGTACATACCAAGGCCTTAATGCCCCAACTTTCATATCTTTTCGCATACGAAAGAAGAACGAATCTCTCCAATAAAAGAAAGATGTTTTATGAATACACACGTTATACCCATTTCCTTTATTCTATGAAAGTCATGGAGCAAGTTTTGCCAATTTGTAATTGAAGAAAATATTTCCTTGTTTATATTACAATTTCCAATAATTCTTGCTGTTTTTTGTCCTGATTGCAATCTACTTGCAATGCAATGCACTTGGAGAGTGTCACTGCCGGTGGACCAAGAGTCCCAGAGGGCACATGTAGCCAAGTTCGATCAATTTCGGTTGGTCGTTTCTTCAAACGCATTTGAAAATTTCTGTTTACAAAATTCTCTTAAATTTCTAAAACCTGGGTCCTGTAGCATCATATCCCAGCCATTTTGCTACGTCTTTCGATATATTAAGGACATAATTTTCACAGATTTTGATCATATTTCATAGTTTAGATTGAGGATCACTGACAAGGGTTTATAACCCGAAACGTGCATGTCTGGTCCATGCTGTAAATTTATCTGCTCTATAATGATGCCAATTGAAGTCGTTGAGCATTGTTATTGGTCTAATCATCAGTAGTAGTCCGCAGATAGAATTTCTTTATGAATTCTTATTTGTGATTGATGGACAAATTTTCCGTTCTTACATTTCAAAATACAGATCAAAGGAATAAACTTCAATATACTTCAGTCTATATTTTATTTTTGGGATTACGGGGTTACATTTACAAGGAAAGTCTTCAGTAAATAAAAGTTATATCATATTCAATTTAAGAAGTCCAATACACAATAATTTCAGTTTATACATACGCATTTTTAAAGGAACTCATTGACTTTCTTGGATATAAATGTTTGAACTTCATGTACCATCCAATCTGAATACAAGGATGTCATTCGTGATACATGTGACGGAGTTTCCACTGTGAATACTGTTGTGTGTCTCCTTCTTTGTTGGACTTGTTTTTTGTTTTGTTTTTTTTTTTGGTGATATTCATTGTTTGTTGCACAACCGTAAAGTGGGAGAGTTGTGCGCACGTAATCCATTTGCTACTAACATGGCAGATGACTGTCCTTAAAAGCACCGATTTCTGATTGGTTTCGTAGGTGTATGTGTAGTCTCTTGTGTTTGATGTTTTGTTGTCGTGTTTAGTGTTTTCGTCAATTTTACGTCTTTTGTTGTGCTTGTCTACTCTGTGTAATCACATAGGCAGTTTCGATGTTTTGCTGTGGATTCTTTAACTGAGTCTTGTTGGAGATCCCATCATCTCTTTGAATTAACATATAATACAGCAGACTTTCTTTGCTGCCACATCATGAGCAATAATTTCAGCCAAACACTTTGGTACAAAAAGAAGGTTTTGTCGCAAGAGACGCACACGTTAAATGTTAGAGTCTTTCCATTTACATTACTGTAATTATATCGCCAAAGAAAGTCAAAGAATCTGATCGCTGTAAAGGTCGTATGATATCAAATTGTAAAACATCCAAATAAATATATATAAGAATATATATGCAAGATGTAAGAGGTCTACCTCTGACATTATAGTGTTCGATACCAACGAAAGAGTTTTTCATTCATTGTTGTGATTGAGGACAATGTCAAATGTCACGGTCAAGATTAAATGACAAAAATACTGACACAAGACTCCTATTTAATTTCGTGTAAATAGTTTATGAAAACACTGCAATGAATCCAATGTCATTTGAATGATCTAAAGTCTAATCATTTATTCGGGACTAGTGTACGCAATACCTTACTCCCCTTGTTGGATACCATACACAAAACTGGCGTCTCCGGTGAGATTCGCTCGGAGTGTATATACGAAAATTCCAGAGTCTATATTTCATTATACTTTCATATATAAACAATCCAATGAGAGTAAAATCATTGAAACACATAAAAACAGTAGATTGAAATGTTTCTTCCTAAGGGAAGGGATGATACAAATAAAAACACAAACACTCAAAAATACACAAATACACAAATTTTCGGCCCCTTGGCCTTTATCAAGTGTAAGAAACGACGATCTATAACAATTCTATGTAAAATCCATCCATGCTTCTCTGGCGTTCATTGCAAATGTTTATGTTAGTATATGACGTCATAATATGCATGCATTTTCCGTTACCCGCGAAAAGTTACAAAGTCTTTGTAATAATGAACGATCTAGGAGAAGATGGTTTCAAAAAACTAAATCATGATTTATACATATATATATAACATGGAATTTTAAATATTACACATATATACATAACCTACATTTGTATATATATATCCTCGTTTTTTGTTTTTGTTTTTTTTTTTATAGATCGTCGTTTTTTACACTTGATAAAGGCCAAGGGGCCGAAAATATGTGTATTTGAGTGTTTGTGTTTTTATTTACATAAAAACACTTTTGCTAGTGCTTTATTCGAAGTTTTGGGCTGACAAGTGTCCGAACGAAAACTCATTGGCGACGCAGTTTTGTGTATGACATCCGACAAGGGGGAGTAAGGTATGACGTACACTTGTCTTGAGAAGATGAAGTCAAATAGGATGAACTCAAATAAGAATATATACGATTTACTAGTGATCGATTCAAGCATTCATACAATTTTCATTGGCTGAACAAATATTTTCAAAAAGTAAACGCAATCTGAGTAAGTGTAAATAGAAAAGTAAAAAATATTTTTACAAATTCCTGAAACCGCATAGGATACATAAAGTAAAAGTATATCTGTCAATCATTTGCTGAACAAATATTTTCAAAAAGTAAACGCAATCTGAGTAAGTGTACATAGAAAAGTAAAAAATATTTTTACAAATTCCTGAAACCGCAAAGGATACATAAAGTAAAAGTATATCTGTCAATCATTTGCGCTATATGTAAATAATTTAACTATTCCCGTATAACGCCTATACAAACGTACGGCGCGAAATTTTATCTATAGCTGTATAGACAATGTCACCTATAATGACGTCACTAACAGCGAGCGCCGCTACGTTAGGCCTGTTCAAATATCACGTCGCCAGTTTTGAACTTGAAAATCAACCAAGCTAAAATGACTTCAATTGCAAAATAAACTAGATGATTAAATAGTGATTTAATTAAATTATAAGAAATGACTGTAATAATTTTTCTGTCTATACATCAATAGACAGAAAAATTATTACAGTCATTTCTTAAACAAAATATGTTTAAAGAGGTAGGTAAAGAAACTGACTAGCATCTTTTCAAATACTGTGTACTTGTTATCTCTAGGAGATTTACACAGATGGAAAGAAATCCGATGAACGCCCTAACGAAAAAGTACTATAGTATACTATAGTATACTATAGTATACTATAGTATACTATAGTATACTTTACTACACAAAACTTTACTATACTATACTATACAAAACTTTACTATACTACACAAAACTTTACTATACTACACTATACTACATGAAACTTTTCTATACTACACGAAACTTTACTATACTACACGAAACTTTACTATACTACACAAAACTTTACTATACTACACGAAACTTTACTATACTACACGAAACTTTACTATACTACACGAAACTTTACTATACTACATGAAACTTTACTATACTACACAAAACTTTACTATACTACACAAAACTTTACTACACAAAACTTTACTACACTATACTACACAAAACTTTACTACACAAAACTTTACTACACAAAACTTTACTACACTATACTACATGAAACTTTACTATACTACACGAAACTCTACTATACTGCACGAAACTCTACTATACTATACGAAACTTTATGAAACTTAACTATACTACACAAAACTTTATAAAACTTAATTACACTACGGGAAACTTTATAACATAAAATGTAACGGCATGGACAATCAGGATGTTTTTTTTATAATTCCTTGTTCACACGAATGCGCATTAGATTTTCGTACATTTGCACTGAAAGTCATATATAGTTATAACAGAAATAAAGCTTACGCTCACGCAGCAAGATACGCCCTTTGGGATTTTTTTCACACCACCAAAATATCTAAGTCCCATAACTCCATAAGGACAAATTGGATGAACCTGAAAATCGAAAGGCGGCTTCCTCTTAAGTTCAAAGTCTGATTACAATGAACAAATATCAAGAAAATCTGTTGACGCATATTCAAGTTATTGCGTTCCATGCACCTACATTTTGCCCTTAGCTTAACATGTATGTGCATATAACCCCCCCCCCCCATTACACATAATTTCTGGATAATGTGACAAAAAATTTAAGAACCCGTTATATATGTGAAAGAACATCCTTTGTACTTGAAGTATACAAAATTTCAAAACATTTCGACCAAAAATAGATTTTTAAAGAATTTTTAACTATTTTAGTATATTTTCATTGTATTTAAAATATCTAAGTCCCATAACTCTGTAACGACAAATCGGATGAACCTGAAAATCGAAAGGCAGCTTCTTCTTCAAAGTCTGATCACAATGTAGAAATATCCTGTAAATCCGTTGACGCATATTCAAGTTATTGCGTTCCATGCACCTATATTTTTGCCCTTTATAGCTTAACATGTATGTGCATATAACCCCCCCCCCTCCCATTACACATAATATCTCGGTTATGTGACCAAAAATTAAAAACCCGTTACATATGTCAAAAGAGAATCCTTTCTACCTTAAGTATACAAAATTTCAAAACATATCGACCAGAAATAGATTTTTAAAATAATTTTTAACTATTTTAGTATATTTTCACTGTATTTTAAAATATCTAAGTCCCATAACTCTGTAACGACATATCAGATGAACCTGAAAATCGAAAGGCGGCTTCCTCTCCACAGTCCAATCATAATGTATGAATATAATGAAAATCTGTTGACGCATATTGAAGTTTTTGCGTTCCATGCGCCTATGTTTTGCCCTTAGCTTAACATGTATGTGCATATAACCCCCCCCCCCTTCCCATTACACACAATATCTCGGTTATACGACAAAAAAATTAAAAACCCGTTACATATGTCAAAGAACATGTTTTCTACTTGAAGTATATAAAATTTCAAAACATTCCGACCAAAAATAGATTTTTAAATAATTTTAAACTATTTAGTATATTTTCACTGTATTTAAAAATCTAAGTCAAATAACTCTGTAACGACAAATCGAATGAACCTGAAATCGAAAGGCGGCTTCCTCTCCACAGTCCAATCATAATGTTTGAATTTCATGAAAATCCGTTGACGCATATTCAAGTTATTGCGTTCCATAGGCGGACAGACAGACGGATGGATGGACTTCGCCATACCATAATACAACCCGTCAAATGACGGGCGTAAAAAAAGTAGAATTTATGCCCAATTATTGTATTTCTAATAAGTTTCGTTTAGGCTTTTAGAATTTTCAGAAAGGCTGATACAATATCAAAGTATGGTATATACTGTAGAATCAATAAATATCATATATGCATGTGCCAGATTTAATGCAAAATAGTTTAGCTTCGCATTCGCTCGACAAAATCTAATGCGTAGTTGATCTGCACAAAACTTCACAGAAATGTGTCTTAAAGCTGTACTACAGTGTATGGGGGATTATTACATGATCAATATTTTTTATTACGCAACTTCTTTGTAGTACATTTTTCAATGTGCATAGTGTCTGAAATTAGACAATGATTTAAAAAGGACAGGTAGAATTTTGTCCCAATGCACTATTGATGGTACATGTAGCATTTATATCATTGAACTGATGCAAGCCCCCTCCCCCCCCCCCCCCCCCCCCCCTCCGGTTTCTGAGAATGAATTACTTTCAAATAAATATGCTTAAGTTTCTAAGATTGAATATAAATTCAGTAAGTGGAATACATTTGAATTATGTAACACAAAAGATAGGTAGGCTTTGTTTACATCATGATATATCACAATAGTGAATAACAGTCAGAGGCAATTCGAGTTACAAAACGTTAACATTACCACGAGAATATCTTAAACGAAGCTTTCTCCCATCAATCATATTCCATATCAAATTCTTGTAAAATATGATTGTGAGTACCTCAGTTTACCTTGCTTTTTCTCACTTTTATCCAATTTCTCGTCGATGTCCTGACGTCTATATATAGAAGTCCAAGACACTCCATATCTATGTTAGGAGTACTGGGTAGGCAAGACCAGAGCATATTTTCAAGAGGGTTGCAGCGAAAGCGATGAAAGGAGCGGGTCCAGGGTTACAAGCATATAGGAGGTATCCCCAAAGCCGGATCCCTACAGAATTATTGAGTATCGAGCGGGAGGGGAGGGGTGGTAGTAACATGCGATTCTGTACTGCAGGGGCGGATCCAGAACCGCAATTGCCGGGGGGGGGGCACATACAAATTTTGATGGGAACCACTTGCGAGGCCCGAAGGGCCGAGTGAGGGAGGGTATGGGAGGGGGTTTCCCCCCTCCCATTGGTGGGGGTTCGGGGGGCCTCCCCTGAGAAAATTTTGAAAAATGGAGCAATTTGGTGGCATCTGAAGCGTATTTGAACTGAATATAGAAGGGATTCAGTCAGTGTCAATAACGATATTTAGTATATTAAAAAAAATTGTCGACACATTGTGATGCTGTATTTTTTTGCACGGCACGCAGAAGTCAAAATGTTCAGAATTTTCTAAGGAAAGGGCGGATCAAGAAAAGGCAGAGAGGTCAGCCTAGGGGAGGGCGTCCAGCCTTTAATTTACGCAAAAGCTAAAAAAAAATAAGCAATTTTGCAAATTCCAGGCGGGATGTAACCCCCCCCCTTAACCATCACTGTTTTAAAATTTTTGTAAGGTGAAGAAAATAAATAAATGATAAATTTCCTTGAAAAACAAGAGATCTTCGATGCCCCATGCTCTGCATCGTCCCAGATAGAAAGGTATGATTATTCATTGGCATTTCGATTCTAAAAATAAGAAAAACATGCATTTTTGACTGTTTGCAAAATTCTTGGAGGTACGGTCCAAATCAGGTCAAACAATTTTAATTTTTCAATGACCTCAAAAAAAAATAAAATAAATAAATAAATAAATAAATATAAATAAAAATAAAAAACAAACATACAAGCCCCCCCCCCCAAAAAAAAAAAACCCCACTCAAAAAACCCGATCTTAAAAAAGTGAAAAAAAAATTGTAAATTTTATAGAAGTAAAATATGTGTATTTTATTTTATGGTTTGCATAGGACTGCTAGTCCCGATTAAAACCCTCGGATGAAGAAAGTCCTTTATGAACGTGATTCAATGTAGCTTGTTGACATGGCAGTAATTCATCCTTCCCGACTTTGTACTCTATCCCCGAGAAAATTTCGGAAAACTTTATTCAAAATGGTGGTTTCTGGGTTGTTTTGGGGCTATTTCTGACTATTTTCATAGATTTTAGCCAGGAAACAATAAGTTTTATGCTTCCAAAAGCATGTCATAAGTGCCCCTTCGTTGGGAACTGCCGGGGGCACGTGCCCCCGTGCCCCCCCCCCCCCGGCTGAATCCGCCACTGTGTAGGTAGGGATTCGGGGGCCTTTCACGAGAAAGTGTTGTTCAGAGGAAGGAGAGGCACGCATGGTGGCGGTGGTTCAAATGAAATCATAATTATATTATGTCTGATTTAAAATTAGAAAAAAATGTGTACTAGTACATTCAAAGCATTCATGTATACATGTAAATCTAATTTTTTCAAAGTAACATTCATTTGTCGATCATTAACTGCTTAGAGGAGGTTGTATTGATCTACTAATTATACGTTAGAGAGAGAGAGAGAGAGAGAGAGAGAGAGGTAACTGAGATGCGAAGCGAATAAAGATTAAAAACAATAAAGAATAAAAACAAGACTATACAAGGACTTTGAAGTATACACATGTAGTCCACCGAGTCCGGCGTGGGAGAAGGGGTTCATTACATAATTTTAGAAAATATATATATGCAAAAATAAGCTTTGATGATATTTTCAAATCCAAGGGATATTGGGGGTGTCCAACATACCTCCTCTAGATCCGCGCTTACATTCGATGAATGGGGTCTTACATACCACCCTTTAGATCCGCGCTTACATTCGCGATGAATGGTACATGTATCGATCTCTTTTACTTACCCCCGTTGTATATTCGAAAGGTATTCCGTACATGTACGATTAATGCTTTCGAATTGTCGGTATCTTCAAGGTCACATAAACCGTTTAATCTTTCACCGCATATACACAATAATCCACAATTTATTGATATTATTAATATATGTATTATTATTATAATTTTAAGTATTAAAGGTGATTAAATAGAAAATGTTAACATATTGTGTTTTTTTTTAAAGTATTTTAATAAAATCAATTATTCATCTATTTAAGATTTTTCGAAGGATAAGTTGGTGACAACAATACATGGGCGGATACTGTAACGTCCCTAGATTTTGTTTCAAGGGGGTGCAACCAGGGTCAGGGGATCCAGAGTATAGTATATACTATATTCATGTACATTAGAAAATAAACGGGTATGGTATGGTATGGTTTATTTGCAAACAGTCATATAAGGCCCATAAGGCTAAAGCATATATAAACAGTTACAATGTAATAAAGCATATGTGAAACACTGTGAGTAGCCACAATAATAAATATGTATGAGAAAAAATGGAGAGAAAAAGTTATTTCTTATGAATGAAGAAAACAGTAAAAGGAAAATAATTCTTATAAAATGTTCTTGTACAAGTGGTGGAGGAAGAATGACATTGGCCATATTGTGTATATGCAAACAAGCATCACAAGATATATACAACAATAAATGACGATATCTTTATAAAGATAAATTAAGAATTATAAAAATTTAAGAAAATAAAACGGGTAAACATGAGGATTTTTGCGGGCAATTCCTGGTCCCGGTAACTGAGCTGCGTTTGTAGGTGTAGAGAATGTCAAAGAATTATATTGTACATCGTTTGCTAAAACTGAATCATGTTCGAATACTCTCAAGAGGAATCTATTTGTCAATTTTATTTTCAATTTCTCGGAAGGCCCGGACTCCCATCGATAGGAGGAACATCCTCCCATATCCTCCGGCCTCACAATTTTCAAAAGCAAAGTATATGTACCCAACCCAAATAAACATTTTATCTGAAATTCTATTTTCATCTATCTTGAACTCCCTCCGCTTACTTGATACATGTATTTTCCCTGATCTCCCACAGCACGAAAATTCGAGTTTCCATATTTTGGAAACCACCTAGAAACTGCATAGAAACCGGAGTTGACAGTTTCCAAGTGGTTTCCAAGGCATGAAAATCCGGATCACGTAGTTTAATTCCACCAAGATTCCATTTTTGAAACTTGGTTGAGTGGTTTCCATTAGGTTTCCATTTTGTAAACTACTAATCAAATTTTAACACAGAGTGAAGAAAACTTTATTTATTTCTACTTCGATTTGCAATTGGAGGAGGTGGAATTTTGTCGACTAGCGGACGCCATTCCGTACGGCGACTTTGCCTCACATTCATACCATAGCGGCAGGGTGATTTATTTATTTATTTATTTATTTATTTATTTATTTATTTATTTATTTATTTATTTATTTATTTATTTATTTATTTATTTATTTATTCATTCATTCATTCATTCATTCATTCATTCATTTATTTTTTGTTTGTTTTTTTTTTGTTTCTCTTATACGTATATTTAAAAGAAACAAATAGATAACTGAAATATGCAACAATATACGTTTTGTCAATACCAATTAAAACAGAATTTTACTTGGGAAACGGATTGAGAAATTTAAAGAATGTAGTTCCTACCTCAATTTGTGCATAAATGTCACATTTTTCCAATTCCTTTTCTATATCAGAGACAAAATATATTTTTCGGAGGTATTCATTTTAGTTTTCTAGTCAAATTCCTGAAAATTTGACTATGAATCGTCTTGTACATCAGTGGCAAATTTAGGGGTGTGGAGGGGGCTGCCCGTCCCTCTCTTTTCTTCCCAAGCCCTATATTGCAGGAATAGCAAATTTTCCTCTTGAACCTTCTCCTCCTCCTCAAAGCTAGATGACTCTGGATCTGCAATTACGGTATCATTCTAATTTATGTATTTTACTAATAACAAGGACTTATAAACACTTTTAAAGTCAACACGATTCAGCATTAATGTTTATTAAGACATTTCTAGAAAAAAAATCTGAAAAAATTAATACATGTACGCAAAAACTAAATTCAATAGAGCTATAGCATTATCGAAGTGCTATGTATACCTTTTGAAAAGGTCACAAATACCAGTTACGTAACGATTGACCCCATGTAAATTGCATGTCAATTGGAGTCGGGGGAGGTGCGGGGGAGGTGTGGGGGAGGTGCGGCCGCGTACTTAGTTTGTTTTTGACAAGTACACAATCACTGATGCATGCAATTTCAGCATGTCAATTATGCAACGCTATGCAGGTTCTATCAGAGAGAGAGAGAGAGAGAAAGAGAGGGGGTCAAGCCTGAGTTTCTTTATATTCAGCGCCAAACCGATAGAAAATGACTCGGCAAGTAAAGAAAAAGTCCAATTAAAACATCCCATCTCAGAAAATAAATGGCTCTAAATTCTTGCAGTACCTAATGAATTGAATGAGACTGAGCTTATGAATAAATAAAACGAAATAAAACAGTTATCCCTTTCCTTAATCGGAAATCTTCATAAACATCATTCATAGAAAAATGGTTAAAAGAAGATTCCGGACTTTGTGAAGAGGAATATAAAAACAAAATCATAAACTATAAATAATAAAAAAAAAAAAAAAAAAAAAACCCGTTGAAGCCCTTTTTATGATTTATATATATGTACAAATGGCAAGCGAGAGCACAGGTCACCGAAAATTAAAAACCGTAAGGAGATACTATTTCTATGCTC